>JAZHRO010000003.1:62655000-63855000 GCA_037157565.1 Thalassia testudinum
TTGCGCCCACGCCCATCCAAAAGGTGTAATTTGATTGCGCGCACTCTTCATGAAATAGCCTCCCCCTACAGTGGCTTGAACTTGCGCTCGCAGTTTGCGAGCGCGTGTCTTCACCAATGCGCCAAGGCCGTGGTTTGTCGAGTGGAGGGAGCGGTGCAGTCACGCATCTCAACCGTTGGATGAAAATCCAATGGCCGAGATAAGGCCATCCTTGAGCTGCTTGAGGCCGAGTGAGGAGTTCAGCCATGGAGCACACATATTAGCCATTGGAATGAGATCCAATAGTTGGGATCTCATCTTGCGGCGGCCTCAGAGATGCCTTAGCTTAGGTGGGGTGGCCTGGATGGCACCACATGGTGCCATCTATGCCATCCATCTTCTTCTTCTTGCGGAGGGTGCTACAGAGCTCTAATCAGGGTGATTCTCATGTTGGCAGACTGCGATCGTTGCTTTGAATCCATCTGTACGGTCGGATTCTTCATCCGAAGCCCATAAAGATGTTGCACTGCCTCCTGGCCATGTAAAATGACATAATTAATGTACATAATATACAACTATCCTAAATGCAATGCAATGGATGTTTATGCAATATTTATATCATGATATGCAATGCTAGGCCTAGGAACTATCGTAAATAAGCATTTTACGATGAATTTATACGTGTTTATCAGGGTCCATCACACCTTGTATCCCTCGTCTATTCCATCGACGTATGTACGAGAGGAGGTCCTTAAGACCACCCTTGAGGCCTCCACTAGTTTTTCGATCTTGTCGAGGCCAAGCCTCGACTTCCTTGTTTGTGCAACTACCCGATCACATCGACATCTCTTCCAACCCCTCCACTTTTGTGCTCGAATCTCCAGCCACAACCATGGATCATCCAAAACAACCTAACTTTGAACCACAACAATTCTTTGATTTAAGAGATCGGATCAATGCCTACATCAACCCACCGCTGCGTCCTAAAATGCGAGATCACTACAATCCCGCTGCAGTGGAGATCGAACCTCGAATCAACATTCTTGCTGGAGGACCGGAGGTGGAGCTCAAGCCTAGTATGCTTCACATGACCCCAAAATTTCATGGCTTGAACTCCGAGGATCCTTTCCAACATATCAAGAATCTAAAACATCTGGCCCACACATTCGAGGCAGACTTGCAAAATCGAGAATGTCTACTCTTGAAAATCTTCTCCTCTCTGGCTAACAAAGCCACCAATTGGTTTCAGACATACCCTCACCAGATTAACACATGGGAAGAACTTCAGATTGCTTTCTTACAAAAATTCTATCCCATTGGTCGAACTAACGCAATGCGGCACCAAAATCATGCACTTCTCGCAAGGAGCGGGAGAATCTCTACATGAGGCATGGGATTATTTTCTGGATCTCATGCGCAAATCCCCTATCACGGAGTCCTGTAGTGGGAACAGGTCTAATCTTTTTACCACAGGCTCCATGATGACATCAGGCTTTTTGTCAATGCAGCCTGTGGTGGCAGCATCATGGGTCAACATAAAGACGAGATTTGGGTAATTCTCGAAAATATGTGCGAGAACTCCTTAAATAATGAGTCACTGCGTGCGTATGACCGGACGACCACCCGCTCATTGACAAACACTTGGGGGGTACACAAATCTCAAGGCCTTTCCGCTTTCGTTGACTTGGAGTTGGTAGCCAGTCAATTGGATAAGGCCTCTATCATTGAAAAAAATGTGGACGACATCACTCGACATCTACACAAGACCACCACTGTACCGCAAAGCACATACACGCACTTTCCCTCAAGAAGGAAGGTTGCGCACAACATCTACCACTCTCAGGGGATGGATGTCTATTCATCCCCATCTGATTTCGGTCTTGGAGGAAACTTCGGACTAGCTTACCATAGTTGGGGGAACTTTGAACCCTCATATCTTGATTACTCTAGAGTTCCTCAGACCTATGAGGATCTCCATGCCATTCAGAACAATCATTTCTCTAACACTTACAACCTTAGATGGCGTAATCATCCAAACTTTGCATGGTTGAGAGATAACCCAAATACGAGACATCAATTCCAACCTCAATCATAGGCCCCGCACCCATATCAGTTCAAATCAACCTAGACCCAACCCAAATTACCAATTAGAGCCTAACAAGGATGATCAGATGGCCCTGATCCTTCAAACCCTGGCTGACATTCAAAAATAGCACAAAGATGAGATCACAGAGGTTCGTAATCAGCTTGCACGAATGGCAAATTCCCGCCATCCTGGTACACTTCCCTCCCAACCTCTGCCTAATCCAAACAACGTGTCAACCCAAAAACACAATGTAAACCAAATTAAGGGTCAAGCATGCTATACCCAACCTAGCCTAGTGACTCATACCTGCGTATTTTCTCCATCCACCTCAGTTGCGACAAAACACACCATGACTTACCCAACCCTACTTCCACATCAACAGCAAGGACCGACTTTCTCCCCTCCACCTCTACACCATGATTGTGCTATGATCAATGTTATGAGAGAAGAATAGAAACTCGACCCTAAAGATAGCCAATCCATTCTCCTATCCCAAGTTGTATCCCACCACCACACTAGAGGATTGTCAAAAATTGATATAATGGGACCTTTGAGGAATGCACAAGTCACTATTCCACTACTTAATATCCTCACTCTCAATCCTACCTTACTTGACTTATCCAAAAAAGAGGTAGAAGAACCAACACAAGGGAAGGTAGTACTATCTGAAAATATAAGTGCCATAATCCAAAATAGTCTACCTCCTAAGAAATCTGAACCAGGCACCCCGCTAATCCCCTGCAATATTGGTGATACAAATTTAAAGCGGGTTGTACTAGACTTTGGCGCTTGACGTGTGCATGGGGCGCGTGTTTAGAAGAGTCGTTATAGCTTGTGCTCGCAACATCAATTTTAAAATAAAGAAATGGATGTGAGTTCGAGTGTCGATCTCAGGGAGGCGTGAAAATCGGATTTCTCTTGTCACTTAATGTCACGAAAATAATGGGTTTTTGCTTGCGAAAAGTCATGGGTGAAAAGTGAGAGAGAGAGAGAAGAGAGAGAGATTAGGGTTAGAATTGTTTCATTCACAACATGCAACTTGAATAGAAAATAGAGCAAGCAATTGAATAGAAAACAACTTCATTTAACATGCAACTTTAGTTCATAATTACAACACTAGATAAATGCTTGAACATAAGTAAAGTAAAGCTTAAAAGAAGGAAAGAGAGAGAGAGAGGGGATGGTAAGGTATCCACGGTGGTGGAGGGGGGCTTCGTCGGTGGCTCGTCATCTCCGGCAATTACAAAAGGGTGTAAAGGTAGCTAGGAGGAAGATAGAACACTTGCAAGTGGAGTGAATGCCTTCCATGGGTGGTTGGAAGGGGTTTAAATAGGAAGAAGGGCTTTCGAAATGAAGGAGGGGTTTTAGCAATGTCCGGGACGTCACTAAAACCCTTCCCAAAATGTCAGTGAAGGCCCCTACCCGCCGGTCGCTCACACGCGCCTTGAGCTTCTTTATGCCTGATACGCGTGCATGCGTTGTAAGCCATCCGATCGAAGATCGGATGGTTGAGATTCCATGCGGGGCGTGTGCCTAGATCGCGCCCACGCCCCCATGTCATCGTGCGCATCTGGTCAAGGTGCATCTGCTGGCGCCACGTCTCGCAATCGCACTCGTCCACTGCTGATTGGGCGGTCCAATTTCACCCCCGCGCGCCTTCGCCTCGCAATTTCCATGCAACGCACTTTGAACCTGCGTAGTGTAAGCGCGGGTGAGTGCTTTGATCGCTGTGCTGCGGCTGCTTTGTCGCAGCGAGGGCGGGCACGCGAGCGACTCTCAACTGTTTGATCAAAGATCGACGGCTGAGATTCATCCTCCAGGTGAAGGCGAGATCGGTTGGTGGACTGGAAGCATTGAGCAGGTGCCACATGGCATGCCGTGGGCCGTTGATCATCATATCAACGGTCAGAACTCTTGGGCCCATTGTGGGAGCTCTGGAAGTCGGATTTGGCCGATTTCAAGTCCGTTGGACTCCGTTCGTCGCTCTGAATCCATCTGTGCTGTCTGATTGCTCGTCTGAGGCCTACTTTGATAAGTACTTATACAAATGGCCATTAATACTATTTTATAAGCAATTTTGATGTATAATGCATGCAATGCTCCCATTCTATTTATGATGTGTTATCTATGCATTTTGTTCTTAAGATGGACCCCATTTAATAGAATTATCACCCCAAGATGTAGTGCTATCATACCCCCATGCTTACTCCTTGCTAGTCCCTAGCAAGGTTTATTCTAGCCTTTATTTCCAGTCAGAATTTAAGAAGTAATCTACTTAGGCATTTCATCACTTGTTAATAGGAGGAAATATACTAAGATCTTAATCTACAAAGACTAAGTAGTGCCCAGGTGTCTGCCAAAATCTGAATCGCCTGAATCCTTGCTTTAATGTATGTAAATATATATATATATTTTTTTTTTCTTATTTTTAGATTTTTTGGAATTAAGAGCGAGTTGGTAACTTTTTATGGCTATCCAACCCACCCAAAACTCGGACAAAACTCTAAGTGCTAAGCATCTTGGTGTGAAGATCGTGATAGACTCACTCAACAGTAATTTAGACAGACTCTGGGTTTCTACGCCCCTAGGTGATCGGAAGAGGAAGTGTTTTGCCTGAAGGTGTATTTGTTCGATCGGTAGCTTTTTCCCTACGTTTGTTTTAATTGGGGTCAACACAAGGATTTTTCCAGTGTATATCTCCCCGGCTTGTACTACTTCCCCGCTTCTTCCTTAAGTGTTTTAGTTCTTTTTGTACAATTATTGAGCTGGGCTCTGGACAACCGACTAATGGGCTGTTACCCACAATCACTTTCCAGCCATACTCGTGCGGTGAAGTGTGGTTATTTTGTTTTCTTTTTTCTCCTTTTTTTTTATTTGGTAGGTGGCTTCTTTGATCACAAATTTACCTAGAGGCAATGAAGAAGTGGTCCCATGGCTGGGCTCTGGACAACCTGCCAATGGGCTATTACCCATGACAACTTGCCAGCCATACCACCCTAGAGAGTTCATTAGCTACCCAATTTCTATCAGAATCTCTGAGGAGTGAGTCTGTGCAAAAATGTGTGCAGATGCTTAGACTCAAAGTTTTTCTGAGTTAGATGGTGAGTTGATAAGTCGTATACTTATCACCTTATTTAGTTGGTGGATTAGAGTAGCTTAAGGTTGCAAGGATTTGAAGCTAAATCCATATTTTAATGGACACCAGGGCTGATTAAGCCTGAAGGCCTGAAAATTCTAAGTGTTCAAGTTCTTTTTATATTATTTCCCACTATTGAAAAATTTCTAATGCTTAAGTTTCTTCCTAAATTCAATTTTTTCTTTTTAATTTTATTCTATTCAAACTGATTAAATGGGCTCAGGATCACGCAATTTACCACCCTCCCCCATGCTTAAGTTGGACAATGTCCTCATTAGCAAATACATGGATGCAACAGGAGTTCAAAAAGAAATTACCTGTGTGACGTAGAATACTGGATCAGTCTGAATCCTCTGGGTTGCCTCCCAGGAAGTGCTGAGTTTAACGCCTCCAGCTGTGCGGTGCTTCATGTCATCCCTCAATGAGGGTGACACTCTCCTTTGGGGGAACCTAGGCTAGGAAGTGTTTCAATCTTTGGCCATTAACTATAAAAGTGTGCCCAGTGTTCGGATCAACGATTTCAACCACCCCATTGGAGTGAGGCTTGACCACCCTAAATGGTCCTGTCCACTTGGACCTGAGTTTCCTTGGAAAGAGTTTTAGGCGGGCATCGAAAAGCCAAACTTGCTGGTTAGGCTCAAAGGTCTTTCTATGGATGAGTCGGTCGTGGACGACTTTCATTTTCTCTTTATACAGTCGACTGTTCTCAAAGGCATCCCGATGAATTTCTTCGAGCTTAGAGAGTTGGAGCGTCCTCTGCGCACTGGCTAACTCGGAATCCATGTTACACTACTTGACAACCCAGTAAGCCTGGTGTTCCAATTCGACAGGAAGGTGGCAAGCTTTGCCAAAGACCAGGCGATAAGGCATCATGCCCATCGGGGTCTTGAAAGCGATCCTATATGCCCATAGGGCATCATCCACTCTTGTGGACCAGTCTTTCCTGTCAGGTCTCATAGTTTTCTGTAGAATGTTCTTGATTTGTCTATTTGAGACCTCTGTCTACCCATTTGTTTGCAGATGATACGGGGTAGCAATGAGGTGGTTAACCTCGTATTTTCTAAGTAGGGCATGGAATTGGGAGTGAATAAAATGACTTCCACCATCACTGATCATGGCCTTTGGTATTCCAAACCGGGAAAAGATGTTCTGCTTAACAAAGTCCATGATAGTCTTATGATCGCATTGGCGGGTGGCGATAGCTTCAATCCATTTAGAAACATAGTCTACCGAGACTAGGATGTACTCAAAGCCGTTGGATGGTGGAAAGGGGCCCATAAAATCAATACCCCAAATGTCGAAGATCTCGACAATCAAAATGGGCTGGAGGGGCATCATATCTTTTCTGGTCATGGTCCCCAGTGTTTGGCAGCGCGAGAAAGTCTTGGCAAAGTTGTGTGCATCCTTAAATAGGGAAGGCCAGCTGTTTTCTTTCCAGAGAAGTGGCCACCACAAGCTTGGTCATGATAAAAAGATAGCACACTTTGAACTTCATTCTTGGGGATACACCTCTTGATGATCTAGTTGGCACAGAGGCGAAACGTCATGGGATCATCCCAGAAATAGTGCTTGGCCTCGGCAAAGAACCTGTCCCGTTGTTGTCTGGACCAACTGTGCGGGGTCTGTCCTACAACCAGTAGTTGACATAGTGAGCATACCAAGGTAGTTTCTTGTCTTGCACAGCCAGAATGTGTTCATCGGGGAAGGTGTCAGATAAAGGCAGGGAGGGGCCAATGTGGTCTGGGTGAAGTCTGGATAAGTGGTCAGCCACCACATTCTTTGATCCAGCATTGTCACAGATTTCCAGGTCAAATTCCTGAAGAGCAAGATCCATCTGATGAGCCTGGGTTTCGTGTCCTTTTTGGCCAACAGGTGCTGGATGGCTGAATGGTCAGTATAGATGGTCACGTGGGATCCCAGCAGGTAAGGTCGGAACTTCTCAAGTCCGACAACTACAGCGAGCAATTCTTTTTCTGTGACCGTATAATTTTGTTGGGCCTCGTCCAACATCTTGCTCGCATAGTAGATCACCACAGGTTTCTTGTCTTGCCTTTGTCCCAGGATAGTGCCTATGGAAAAATCTGATGCATCACACATAATCTCAAAGTCCTGGGACCAATCCGGGGGCTGAAGTACAGGTGTTGTGGAAACTAAGTCCCGGAGGGTGTGATAAGCCTGGATGCAATCAGAGGTCATGTGAAATATGGCATCATTGGCCAGAAGGTCGGTTAAGGGTTTAGAAAGCTTGGAGAAGTCTTTGATGAACCTTCAGTAAAAGCCAACATGTCCTAGGAATGAACAGATTTGCCAGACTAAGCTAGGCGGAGGAAGTTTTGAAATCAAATCAACCTTAGCCCGATCCACCTCAATGCCCCTATACGATATGATGTGACCGAGGATGATTCCTTCTTGAACCATAAAATGGCTCTTTTCCCAACTTAACACCAAATTAACCTCGATACATCGTTTCAGGATTTTCTCCAAATTACTCAAACAGTGGTTGAATGAATTCCCAAATACAGAGAAATCATCCATAAAAACCTCTAGGTATTCACCCACCATTTCTGAAAAAATGGCTAGCATGCAACGCTGAAAGGTAGCGGGTGCATTGCATAACCCGAACGGCATACGACGGAATGCAAATGTGCCGTACGAGCAAGTGAATGTGGTCTTCTCTTGATCTTCAGGAGCAATTGCAACTTGGCTATATCCTGAATATCCATCCAGAAAGCAAAAATACTTTTGCCCTGCTAATCTTTCAAGGATTTGGTCAATGAATGGAAAGGGGAAATGATCTTTCTTGGTTGCTTCATGGAGCTTCCTATAATCAATACACACCTGCCATGAGGTGCTGGTGTGGGTGGGGATGGATTCGCCATGCTCATTGGTAACAACGGTGAGCCTGGCTTTCTTTGGAACCACTTGAGTAGGGCTCACCCAGGGGCTATTAGAGATGGGATAGATGATGTCGGCGTCAAGCCTCTTGATAATTTCTTTCTTAACGACCTCCTGCATGTTTTGGTTTAACCGTCTCTGCATCTGGTGGGAGGGTCGTGCCCTGTCTTCCAGGTAAATCTTATGAGTGCAATAGGTGGGGCTAATTCCTCTCAAGTCTGAAATGGTCCATCCAATGGTGGCCTGATGTTCTGAAAGGGTTGCGGTCAACTTGAGTTCCTGATCCTTAGTTAGATGAGAGTTAATAATCATAGGGAAAGTCTGGTCAGTTCCCAGGAAGATATACTTGAGATTCTCAGGTAGTGGCTTTAGTTCGGGTGCAGGTGGAACAACAGTCGAAGGGAAAGGGAAAGGCGGGAGTTGATCAACATCAATCTCCTCAAATGGTGTTGTTTGATGGTAATCAGCCCTACAGAGGTCCATGGGCAGCGATGGTGACAGGTCAGAATAGTCGTTACAGGATTGGTGGTCTAAGACAGAACTAAGGGTGAGGCATTCCTCAACCAAAGGTTCCACGGGATCATGTTCCTCAATACAATCGCAATCAAAAGACTTGGTCACCTGGAAGATATCCAACTGCATTTTCTTGTTTCTGAAGGTGATTTCCATACATCCTGTGTCACAATCAATGTTTGCCTTAGCCATAGCTAAGAAAGGTCTGCCTAAGATTATGGGTGCGTTCTGTAATTTTTTAGGGACTTCCACTTCGAATACCAAGAAGTCGACCGGGAAATAGAAGTCCTTGACACGGACAATCATGTCCTCGACAACCCCCTTCGGGGTCTTCACATATCTGTCAGCCAGCTGGATGGTGACAAGCGTGGGCGTCAACTCTCCGAAACCAAATTGGTGGTACAGGGTTGTTGGAATCAGATTGATGGAAGCACTTAAGTCCAGGAGCGCTCTATCAAATGTCATGTCGCCAATATTGCAGGATATCAGGGGTGCTCTTGGGTCAGTTCGCTTGAGCGGAAGGTTGCTTGATATTACGGAACTTGCTTGCTCGGAGAGCACAACCTTCCTAGGTGCTTGAGGCCTTGGCTTACGTTTGGGTGTATGATTGCACAGCAAAAATACACCAACAATTGTGCCACCTTATGCTATTTACAAGCATTACCAGTGTATATTAGGTAGCCATAGTCGCATTTGTAAAAATAAACGCATGCATGCATTTATTTGAGAGGGGAGGAGAGTGAATAAAATGGCCTTGAAATTAACGTTTTCCTAAAGTGTTGCCTCGCAAAATCACCATCCTCATTTTTTATTGACTTTGATTTTCTTCTTCTCGGCGGCTGCAAGGCATGGCAGCTCTTCTTCGCGCCATTCTCTGCAACAAGCTTGCCCTGCTAGCTGCATGCAGAGCCATGCACAGCCCAGGGCATGGCTGTGCATGCCTCTTTCCTCTTTAAAAAGAGCTCAGCCTTCTTCCTTGCGGCTGATCCTGGTACACACAACAACAGCACCTCCTTCCTCCAGGCCGTCTCCTCCCCTCTCCCCTCCATACGCAGCCTCTCTTCTTCTTGAAGAGCTACACTGCGGGCAGGAGCAGCTCACAATGGTGCACAACCACCACTATGAGTCCCACCACCGCCCAGCTCATCAAAGAGCCGGTGGGCATGGTGGTTCACCTCTCTATTTCACCGTTTCACCCGCTCAAAGCTCTTTCACAATTACTGCATCTCCGAGGTCTGAAGCTCTACGCAACAACTACCCACGTGCATGCAGGCACCGACCGTAGCCTCCTTCAGAGCACGCAGGCGCCTTCCAGCGTGCTCACGCATACTGCATCGGTCGCAACCAGCTATTCAAAGTGTGCGGCACTGTAGCTACTGTTCACACTAGAGAGCGCGACACTGTAGCTACAGTGCAGTGACCGGAAAGCTTCTCACTTATGCAGTCACCGCGTGCTCTCTCTCCAGCCGGTGATCGCTTCCAGCCCATTCTCGCTCCACACGTGCAGCCGCTCCAGCATCCGCTGGCGCTAGCGCCTTCGCCCGCACTCACTCCGGTGCATAGCAGTGCGCTGCACCACGCCCACTCCCTCCTATGTGCGCGCACCTCTTCACGCACCTACGCGCCTGCGCTTGCATGTGGCCACCTGACGTCGGCAGCTGCGCCAGGACGACTTAACTCACCGCGCTTCTTCACTCCAGCAGATGCTCTCTCTCTCTCTCTCTCACTCACTCACAGCACTCTTTCACTCCCTCCTGTAGACACATACACACACACTCTCGTACACACACCCACTCACTTATACACTACTATATACTTATATATATATATTTATATACATATATCTATACAAATATTAGTACTTATATAACTAAGTATTAGTATATATACATATATATATATACATATATATGTATACATATATTTATACATACATATATATATATATACAAATATACATACATATATATTTAATTATAAATATATATATATATATATATATATATATATATATATATATATATACATATACATACATCTATCTATACATATATTTACATATCTATATATATATACATATATATATATAACTACATAAACACCTATATAATTATAACCATATCTATATATTTACATATATACATATATACATATATATATATTTTTTCATAACACCTACCACATGTTGTATCGCAGGAATATCTTCACCAGTTGCTGATATTCCCCGATAAACGCGTACAGAAAGCGTCTTCGCACACATCTTCCACCCATCCATCCTACACTCCACGCGGCACTTCGTCCTGTTGGTTGTGTCTTCCTAGACGACGATCGACTCGACACTGTGCTACACGCCATCTCCACCTCCACCCCCACCCCTATATACATATATAATATATACATATATATATATACTATATTTACTTTATTTCTATTTCTCTTTCCTGCCATTAAGAAGATAAAAAAAAATATACAAAAGAGAAAAAATAATCCTTGACTTGCAGGTACTCAATCTTGCAAATAGCAAGACCAGTTTTGGGAACCCTAATTTGGCTCAAAGCTAAGAACCTGATTTTGAGGGTGTACCTCAAGGACAAAAATTATCAGAAAAAAATCTTAAATAGAAAAACACCAAAAACATAATAAACAAATGGAAGAGATTCATTGTAGGAAGGGCGTAGAAACTTATTCACCTCTAATCCCGCTTCCCTGAGTTTGACCCTGAGCCTAAAAGTGACTAAGATAAAATCAAGTAGAACAGGTCAAAAATTTTTGTAAAAAGATGGTTAGGCTCGATTTAGGTTAACCACTATATGCATTTCAACGATTAAATCACCATATTAACACCACCTATCCGAGTCTACACCATATCTTTTTCTGGCACCGTTGCCGGGAAAGTGCGCATTCAAGTAAGTTTCTACTCCATTCCTTTAATTTTTCTCTTCTCACACCCTTCTCTTCACGGGTGTTTCTGTTTGTTGGTGTGCAGGTGAACCAGTTGCAAGGAGAAGGCAGGGAGACGAAGTCGGAGACGTGGGTAGATCCAAGGTGGGAACAAGAGTGTGAAGACGCCCACATTACTGAACAAGTAGGTCTTTCTTTCTTAGCAACTTAGGTCAACTTGTCACCTTAATAAAAAAAAATCTAAAAAACTTCTTGGGATCTCTTGGGGCGAGTGGATTAAAAATCACTTGTTTGATTGTTTGCCATTACTCCCATTGCCCCGAGATTTCCCGCAAAACCTCGCATAGCGAAGATCCAAGAATCTTGATTCTTGAATCTTTTGCTATGTGAAGTATTCTTTGAGGCAAAAATAAATAGATTGATTGCCATCCCTCTTTGCCTCATTTATCTGCAATTCAGGATCACCTTTTTGGTAGGGAGATTTGGAATTGAATTGATTTCAACCCCACCATGACCTTTCACGTGCCTAAGATTCGATCCCGAATACTTCAACCCCAACAATTTGGTTTTCTTTATCTTATGGTTGAGTCTTGTGTGTGGAAATCATTTTGGTAATTGGGAGCACTTGAATTGAAGTGCTTTGGCTCCCTTTCACACTAATCTAAAATTGATTCGTGCATCCACACATAGAAATCTCCATCTAGGGAAGCCCATTGCATTTTAGCATGCATTAACCAACTGACATTGAAGAAGGGTTTGTTGGGCTTAGAAGAGAACTTGTATTCTCTCAAAACCCGGAGATTGGTTGAATTGGTAATTCAGCGAAATCTTAAAATCCATACTACTTAAGGCTGAATTGTAAAAACCATTCACCAATTAAAACTTCAATTCGGGGAGATTTTCCCATTGCATGCTTGGTTTACACACTCTACAAAATCAATCACTTGGGCATTACTCGTAAATAACGCCCTTCACATTCCAGAAGCACGTGATCCTAAGCCTCTAACTAAAACTGGTAGCAACTTGACCCTTATTAAGGATTGGAGGTCTAACTACCTATGTATAGCGCCTACGTGCTGGTGAGGGTTCACGCGTGCTATCGGGTGTCTAAGACTAGGGCAAATGGCCTTTCAATCTGGCCCGGTGGTTCCGCGGTGCTCGCATTCGGTTCTGTAGGTCGTGATAGTAGGTAACTTAGATCTTTAGGTCTAAAGGCACAATGTAGAGGTTAGGAATTTGATTGTATTGATTTGTCATCAGGTGTACCTTTGCGGCGTCATTTCTCTCATCTCTTTTCCCTTCGTATCCCCCTAATTCTTCCTGCGGTAGTGCATGTTTGGGAGGAGGTCAAAAACCTTGAATTATGTGAATTGCCTGATAATTTTAGAAAAGAAGCCAAATTGTCCTCCTCCTCCACAAACATGGCTGCACGCCCACCCCAAATCCCGAGGGAGGAAACCGCCCTCAAAATCCACCAGGTGGTGGAGCCTTGGATCCCATAACCCACCTCCAAGCCCAAATGGAAATGTATAATGAACAAATTGAAGCCATTAGGGAAACATTGGAGGAAATGTAGAACCCTACCGAATGGGAGGAGTCTAGGTCTCTTAGCTCCTATCAGAATCCCGCTGCTACAGAGACCATAGGTCAAATTCGGGTCCCCATGGGCGGGGACGACTTTGAACTGAAACCTAACATAATTAGCCTAATAAATTTTCACTTCCATGGTCTTGCAAGTGAAGATCCTTTTCTCCACTTGGAAGACCTAACCCGATTGTCTGAAACTGTTAAACCAAGAAATATCGGGTTACCTATAGTCCTCATGAAAATGTTCCCATTTTCATTGCGGGATAAAGCGTTGCAGTGGTTACGCACCCTTGGGAAAACCATCCACTCTTTGGAAGAGATGTGAACAACGTTTCTCAAGAAGTTCTTCCCAATCGGGCGAACCAATGCGCTTCGTCGTGCTATCACTTCATTTACGCAACAAAACGGCGAACAGTTTCGTGAGGCATGGGAGAGATATAATGACCTCCTCAGGAAGTGTCCTCACCACGGTCTACCTAAGTGGCATATAGCCTAGATTTTCTACTATGGGCTAAATGAGACTTTGAAGCAGATTGTAGATGCTTCCTGCGGAGGGAATTTCATGAATAAAGATAAGAATGGAGCATTCGAATTATTTGAAAATATGAGCGAAAACTCAATGAACAATGCCTCCATTGTCGCCTTTAATCGTACCAGCCTGCCTCGTAATGTCCACGAAGTTGACACGGGACCCTCCCATTCATCCACTGATCTCAGCCTTACCACACAGAAATTGGTTGAAGTCTCCATCGTGCACAAGAAGCTGGACGAGCTTCTAGCCAACCCCACCCATTCTATGGCAAACACCCCCACCTCACCACTTTGTCACAATCCCAATTCTTCCAACACCAGGCTTATCCTGAGAAACCCCGTAAGAACATCCTCATTGAGTGTCGTGCCAAGCGATTTGGTAAGTCATGTGGATCTGGCTTCTGCAGCCAGTATTTTGACACGGAGGACCAAGCCTCCATGTGCTCGGATGCGTATTTACATGCAGACACGTCTTCTGGCATAGAAGATGCTTGCGCCCTAGGGAACAACCCGTTCTCTGCCACTTATAACCGAGGGTGGTGAAATCATTCGAACTTTGCATGGTCCAACAACCCGCAACGCCAAAACCCCACGGGTGGACCAATGCGACCGTCCACACCCGTCATCCCAAGGTCCCAATCTAATCCTATGGCGAATCCGCCATCGGGTCCTTGCGTACCGCAAACAGAACATGCATCAAGTCCTCTTGATAAATTGATGCAAATGATGACGAAAATGTCAAAGCACCATGAAGAGAACATGACCTCTCTTTAACACCAATTGGTGCAGCAGAATGCTGAGATTAGTCAACTACGCATGGTGACTCGATCTCAGGGCACTCTTCCAGCCCAACCTATTCCAAACCCACGAAATTTTGTACCCCGTGGTCCTCAACCACAGGTACGACCTTCTCAGGGGTAGGTTCATCAGATTCTGCAAGCTCCGAGCATTCCATCGAGATTTCAGGCTAATCCTGCTGCAGCACCTCACTCTTATGTCCCTATTGCAAACACTCCTCTACCTTATGATCTCACTGAACCCGCATCGTCCAATGCGATCACTACGAGGAGTGGTAAGCAGACCATCGATCCGCCTTGACTTGATCCTGGCCCGTCTTCTTCATAGCCCTCTCATTCGGGATGCGCACCTCATTCGCGAGAGGACGATACACCCAAATTGATGCCAGAATCAGTCCCATTCCTTGAGGCTCTACTGAGGGAGCCAAAAGGCAAGAAGAAGGATACGTAGGTCTTTAATAACCTGCGTAATTTATTCAGGGATGTTGAAATCAAGGTACCCCTGCTCGAGGCTATCGACCACATACCTACTGTCACCCGATTTTTCAAAGACTACACAACACCTAGGCGATAGTCAAAGAAAACTAAGAATCCGGTGGTTCTCTCGCCTTATGCAAGTTGTGCTATACTGTCAAATCTACCACCGAAGTAGAAAGATCCGGGCACACCGCTTATTTCCTGCAGCATCCAAGGCTGCAATTTTAACCTTGCCCTGCTTGATCTAGGATCTTCTATCAATCTTATACCAACCATCATGCTCGAAAATTTTCCTTGGGAAATCTGAAACCCACCCCTATTATGTTATAGTTGGCAGATCGTTCTGTCAAAATTCGAAAGGGTGTGGTGGAAGACATGGTGGTTAGGGTCAACAGTCTGTTTTCCTATTGACTTTCTTATTTTAGATATGGAAGTTCCTAGCCCACTTTCTAATTGTCCGATCATCCTTGGTTGACCTTTCTTGGCCACAGCCCGTGCCCAAATCGACTGCGAGTCGAGCTGTATTGAGATTGCCGTTGGATCTGAGAAGCTCAAGCTTAACATCAAGGCAGCTAGGAACTTTCATTGCAATTGCATCGAGGATGACACGTCTGACGAGGACATGGCCGTCAGCACGTGTATCGGACTAATTGGGACCTATTCTGACTGCTGCGGATTGCCTTTAAACACTAACGATTGCCTGACAAACACATATTGTGACGTTCCCCCATCCCTCCCTTGTCCCATACCTTCTCCTGACCAGACTTCTGACAAGGTTTTCTTTGCTTCCCATACCTCGTGGTCTGAGCCATATACGGGCTACTCACCGCAGGTCCACACCCTTGAAGATTGGATTGCCCTTTCTTTCCCGCCAAATCAGGTGGATTTGCAACTCCACACGAGACCTTGAGCCCACATACTACTCACTGGGGCTATTTTTTTTTGGATCCATCTATCCAAGAAGCCCCCCTTCTTGGCCAATCTGAGGGCCAACCTCTTCCTCTTGACTTGTTTTCCGATTCGCCTGGGACACTCTCGTCCCAAGAAATGCCAGACCTTTCACCATCCACTCCCAAGCTGAAAGAGCTTCCTAGTACACTTAAGTATGTTTTCCTGGGACCAAATGAAATGCTCCCCGTAATCATTAGTTCAAAATTGACCAGGGAGCAAGAGTGCAAACTAACTGAGGTCCTTGTGGAACACAAGGCAGCCATTGGATGGTCTTTATCAGACTTATCTGGCATTAGCCCCTCCTACTGCACTCACTGTATATATATGGAGGAGGAGGCTCGACCTTCTTGTGAGATGTAGCGATGTCTCAACCCTAACATGCGGGAGGTCGTTGAGAAGGAAATTATTAAGTGGCTGGATATAATCTACCTAATCAGCAATAGCCCCTGGGTGAGTCCGATTCACGTCGTGCCCAAAAAGGCGGGACTCACAATCCGTGTCAATGACAGGGGTGAATCCATCCCTACACGCACTCCTACATCCTGGAGAGTGTGTGTAGATTATAGGAAACTCAATGCTGCAACTAAGAAAGATCACTTTCGGCTACCTTTCATTGACCAAATCCTGGAGCGGTTAGCGGGAAATAAATTTTTCTGTTTCCTGGATGGATTCTCAGGATATAACCAGGTGGCAATTGACCCCCGGGACCAAGAGGAAACCACCTTTACCTGCCCCTTCGGCACCTTTGCATATCGAAGGATGCCGTTCGGACTTTGTAACGCGCCAGTAACTTTCCAGAGATGTATGTTGGCGATATTCCATGACATGGTGGGTGACTTTCTTGAGGTCTTCATGGATGATTTTTCGGTCTTTGGACCATCTTTCGATGACTGTCTTGCCAACCTGACCCGTATCCTTAGGAGATGTATTGATGTAAACCTCGTGGTTTCTTGGGAAAAAAGTCATTTTATGGTGCACGAGGGAATTGTTCTCGGGCATACCATCTTTGA
Source organism: Thalassia testudinum (assembly GCA_037157565.1). Classification (NCBI taxonomy): domain Eukaryota; kingdom Viridiplantae; phylum Streptophyta; class Magnoliopsida; order Alismatales; family Hydrocharitaceae; genus Thalassia; species Thalassia testudinum. The sequence continues at coordinate 62,671,864 of JAZHRO010000003.1, forward strand.
TAGGGGTATAGAGGTTGACAGAGCTAAGCTTGATGTAATTGTTGATTTACCTGTGCCTAGCTCTATCAAACAAATCCGCTCCTTCCTGGGACACGTCGATTTCTATAGGAGATTCATCAAAGATTTCTCCAAGATTTCTCGACCTTTAACTCATCTCCTATCGACCGACGTACCCTTCGATATGGGCCTCAACTGCATACGAGCATTCACGCAGCTGCATAATGATATCACCAAGGCCCCTGTTCTCCAGCCACCTGATTGGTCCCTCGACTTTGAACTCATGTGTGACGCTTCCGACCTTGCAGTCGGTGCCATCCTAGGACAAAGACGCGATAGACACCCCTTTGTGGTGTACTACGCCAGTAAGACGTTGGACGAGACCTAGCGTAATTATACTACCACTGAGAAAGAACTACTGGCGGTCGTCTTTGGGCTGGAGAAATTTCGCTCTTACTTTCTGCGCTCACATGTTATTGCTTTCACTGATCACTCGGCCATTCACCATCTCATGCATAAGAAGGATGCCAAGCCTAGGCTAATTCATTGGATCCTTCTGCTCCAAGAATTTGACATTGAGATCCGTGATAAGGCCGGAGCCCAGAATGTTGTGGCTGATCATCTTTCTAGACTGGACCCTGACCATATTAGACTTACTCTGCCGATTAATGAGATTTTTCCTGATGAGCACCTATTGGCAATTAATGTGGCAAGTGGACCGTGGTATACCGACATTGCCAATTAGCTTGCTTCTGGATCCCTTCCACGTGGCTGGCCTAAAAACCAGCGCGAGCGTCTCATGGCAGAAGTAAAGTATTATTTCTAGGATTATCCACTTCTTTTTCGAATAGATGCTGATCAAATCTTCCGTCGCTATATTCCTGATAGCGAATTCCGTAGTGTGCTATCCTTCTGCCACGATCAAGCCTGCGGAGGCCATTTCTCTGGGAGGAAAATTGCAGCCAAAGTGTTGCAGTACAGTTTCTTTTGGCCCTCCCTTCACCAGGATGCGCACAATTATGCCAAACATTACACTAGGTGCCAGTCGTTAGGGTCAATGTCACGTCGTGACATGATGCCCTTACAACCCATCCTAGCTGCAGAAATCTTTGACATTTGGGGAATTGATTTCATGGGTCCGTTCCTCCTTCCAACGGCTTTGAATTCATTCTCGTGGCTGTTGATTATGTTTCGAAATGGATCGAGGCTATTCCCACGCGACGTGCTGACCATATTATATCCACTCGATTTGTCGAAGACCACATCTTTGCATGCGTAGGGATCCCTCGAGCCATTATCTCAGATGGAGGAAGCCACTTTACCCATGCGTCTTTTCAGGCACTTTTGAGGAAATACGGAGTCCACCATCGTATCGCATCCCCATATCATCCTCAGACGAACGGCCAGGCAGAGGTGTCGAACCGGCAAATCAAGCAAATTCTCCAGAAAACTGTTCGGCCTGACCATAAGGATTGGTCCGACAAGCTGATTGACGCACTTTGGGCATATCGGACCACCTTCAAGGCTCCCCTTGGTTTGTCTCCTTATAGAATCGTTTACGGGAAGCCTTGTCATTTGCCCGTGGAGTTGGAGCACCGCGCTTATTGGGCAGTTTGCCAATGTAACCTCGACCCAGACCTGTGTGGTCGAGAAAGGAAACTCCAACTCCATGAGCTGGAAGAGCTCCGTCGTGAAGCCTATGATGTTGCCTTAACTTTCAAGCAATGCACTAAAGCTTTTCACGATAGCTGTATTCGGTGGAAGGAATTTGAGCCATCTCAGCAAGTTTGGCTCTACAATGCTCAGCTCAAATTCTTTCCTGGGAAATTGAAGTCCAAATGGACTGGTCCTTTTCTTGTTTCAAGACCATTTCCCAACGGGGCCGTTGAGATTGAAGATCCCAAATTTGGGCATAAATTTATGGTCAATGGGCAGCGTTTGAAACCCTATCTTACTCATGAACCTGCCCCCATTGGAGAAACTGTTGCCCTACTAGAGGGTAACTAATGTTGTGCCTCATTCTAAGTCCAGTTGGGGACGTTAAATTTAGCGCTTGTTGGGAGGCACCCCAACAACACTTCGCCGCTGTCACGCTCACTTCACTTTTCACTTCACCACCCACCATCCACCCACCCTACCACCCTGCTGTATACCCTGCACCTCAGCTCTTGTTACCCGATCTTTCGTCCTTCCTCTACCTTACCTTGCATGCATATGAGGACATAGCATCGTTTGGCATGGGGGGGCGGATAGGCATCCATAGGATCTGGGTATTTTAGGGTATCATGCAGTCTCCATCTATCTATAAATATGTAAAAAAAAGAAAGGTACAAATAAGTCAGTATGTCTCACAAATGTCTGTAAAATCTTCCTACAAAAAAGTTCTTCAGGGAAAATACCCTGTTTTCTTTGAGCCACAAATGTCATAAAATGGGAGTTGAGTTTTCCGTCATCTTTTTAAGGGTTAATCCGATGACATGAGCTGAAACTGGGACCGACCTGCACTTAAAAATTTGTGAAACCCTGGGCTTGAGTCTCAATGTTCATCTAGTCAGTCTTGATCCTTCACTATGCACAAGCCATAATCTCTTGAGCTCTAGAGTATGGCAAAAACCTCCTGGGTCCTGGAAATCGTACTTAAGGCTTAAATATCAAGAGTCCTGATTAGTCGAGAGATGATCTATGTCACATAAGACTTAAAGTACAGGTAGTCTTCTCTACAATTAGTTCTCATAATATCCAACAATAAACACACCTATGTCACCTCAGAAGAAAATCTTCAGCTTAAGATCATTTCTAAATACAATACAAAAATGTTTTGCTAGGGTCTAGCAAAAGATAGGCATGGGGGTATGATTGCACAGCAAAAATACACCAACAATTGTGCCATCTTGTGCTATTTCCAAGCATTACCAGTGTATATTTAGCCATAGTCGCATTTGTAAAAATAAACGCATGCATGCATTTATTTAAGAGGGGAGAGTGAATAAAATGGCATTGAAATTAACGTTTTCCTCAAGTGTTGCCTCACAAAATCACCATCCTCATTTTTTATTGACTTTGATTTTCTTCTTCTCCGCGGCTGCAAGGCATGGCAGCTCTTCTTCGTGCCATTCTCTGCAACAAGCTTTCCCTGCCAGCTCATGCAGAGCCATGCACAGCCTAGGCATGGCTGTGCATGCCTCTTTCATCTTTAAAAAGACCTCAGCATGCTTCCTTGCGGCTGAGCCTGGTACACACAACAACAGCACCTCCTTCCTCCAGGCCGTCTCCTCCCCTCTCCCCTCCATACGTAGCCTCTCTTCTTCTTGAAGAGCTACGCTGCAGGCAGGAGCAGCTCACTATGGTGCACAACCACCACTCTGAGTCCCACCACTACCCAGCTCATCAAAGAGCCGGTGGGCGTGGTGGTTCACCTCTCTATTTCGCCGTTTCACCCGCTCAAAGCTCTTCTGCCATTACTGCATCTCCGAGGTCTGAAGCTCCGCGCAGTAGCAGCAAGGTGTCAGTAGCAGCAGCAGCCCACGCGCACGCAGGCACCGACTGCTGCCTCCTTCTGTGCCCGCAGGCGCCTTCTAGAGCACTTGTGCACGCTGCACCGGCCGCAACCAGCTATTCAGAGCGCGTGGCACTGTAGCTACTGTTCACGCTAGAGAGCGTGACACTGTAGCTACAGTGTGGTAACTAGAAAGCTTCTCACTTATCCGGTCACTGTGTGCTCTCTCTCCAGCCCTCGACTGCTTCCAGCCTATTCCCGCTCCACGCGTGCACCCACTCCAGCGTTCGCTCGCGCTAGCGCCTTCGCCCGCACTCACTCCAGCGTGTAGTAGTGTACTGCGCCACGCAATGCACGGTGCTGCAGTCTTCCTCCCACGCCTGCTCCCTCCTACGTGCTGATGGGTCGGCCCGAATAGGTTGTTAATATGATATTTTTATCGTTGAAATGTGTATAGTGGTTAACCTAATTTGGACCTAACCATCTCTTTAGAAAATTTTAAACCTGGCCTAATTGATTTTATCTTGTCACTTTTAGGCCCAGGGTCGAACACAGGGAAGTGGGGTTAAAGTCGAGTTTCTACGTTTTCCTTAAAACGTGTCTCTTCCGTTCGTTTATTGTGTTTTTGGTGTTTTTCTTATTTAGGTTTTTTTTTTTATGGTAATCCTTGTTCTTGAGGCACACCCTCAAAATTGTGTCCTTGGCTTTTAGCCAAACAGAGTCCCAAAACAAGTCTTGCTACTCGCAAGACGAGGTACCTGCAAGTCAAAGATTATCTTTTCTTTTTTATGTATTTTTTTTATCTTTTTACTAACAGAAAAGCAAATAGACAGAAAGTAAATATAGTATGTATATATATATATGTAGTATATATATAAAGGGGTGGGGGTGGAGGTGGCGATGGAGTGTAGCACTATGTCGAGTCAGTCGACGTCTAGAGAGATGCAACCAACACGACTAGGTGCCGCGTGGAGTGTGGATGGAGGATGGATGATGTATGGGACCATGCTTTTTTTGTACGCGTGTATCAGGGAATATCAGCAACTGGTGCAGATATCCCCGCGATACAGCGTATAATAAATAACATGAAAATATATGTACATATGTATGTATATAAGTAAATATATCTATATATATATAAATGTATAGTTATTTATGTATAGATATATATATGTAGATATATATGTGTATATATATGTATATAAGTATATATATATATATATTACTATATATATGTATATATATATGTATATAGATATGTATATATATATATATGTATATAAGTATATATGTCTATATATATATAAGTATATGTATAACTATATAGATGTATATATAAGTAGATATATATATATATATATTATATATATGTATATTATATATATATGTATGTATACATAACTATATAGATATACTATGTATATAAGTATATATATATAGATATATGTATGTATATATATATATATATATATATATATATATATATATATGTATATATGTTACTATAAGTGTGTGTGTGTGTGTCGGTGAATGTGTGTGTGCGTTGGTGAATGTGTGTGTGTGTGTTGCTGTGAGTTAAATAAAAGAGAGAGAGAGCACCAGACAGAGAGAGAGCGGGCGGGAGAGATCGAGCGGACGTGCGCGGGAGAGATCGGCAGAGTGAGAGGGAGATAGCGGACGCGCGAGTTAAGACGTCTGCAAGAGGTGGCGGACGTCTGACGCCGCGTCGTCTGAAGGCGAAGGTGGACATCTGACTGTCGCGGTGCACCGCGCCTTCGCGCAGAGGACGTGAGGCGTCTCCTGCAGACTGGGTGCGAGGACAGAGAGCGGGCGATGGCGCGCTCGGAGAAGGCGGCGGGGAGTCTGCAGTCGGTCGCGGAGGGTTGCGGAGGAGGGAAGGGGTCGGCGCGAGGCCGTAACCGGCCGCTGCAGTGCGCGCGGCGGCCAGCTGCGGGTGCAATGCGGGGTGGACAGAACGGAGACGGAGGCGGGGAACGGGCCTGCAGGCGAGCGCGGAGGGTTGCGCGCCTGCGGGGAAGGTCGCGGAGGAGGCGGGGGGTGCTGCTGCTGCTGCTGTCGCAGCGGTTTAGCTGCTGCGACTGCTGCTTCAAGCTTCGGAGCTTGGAGCGGCGGCAATGGCGTTAAAGAAAAAAAACGAAGCGAGGGAATGCACCACGCCCACCGGCTCGTCGAAGAGCTGGGCGGTGGTGCTCCCACTGTGGTGGTGTGCACCACAGTGGGTTCTCCTGCTCGCCGGGTGCCTCCTCGACGGAGGGCCGACGTATGGGAGGGGAAGGCGGTGGAGAGGAAGGTGGTGGCTCTGGGGTCTTTGCAGCAGCTCCCGTTGCGAGGATGAAGCTGCAGCTACTTATAGAGGAGGAGAGAGTGGCGTGCCGGCTGCAGCAGGGAGAGGGTGTGCGAGTTGCAGCTATAGGGAGCGGCGTTGGCAGGGAGAAGTGACGGGAAGAAGTGCTGCGTGGCTGCTGCATGCAGCTGCGGGAAGAGTGCAGCCACGGGAAGGAGAGAAAAGAAGAAATCAAGAGGAAAAATAAAAAGAGGGTGATTTTGCAAGGAGGCACTTGAATAAAAATGTAACTATGCAGGCGATTGTTTCACTCCTCTTCCTCTCTTGATAAAATGCATGCATGCAAGTGTTTTTACAAATGCGATTACAGGATCCTATTATGCAATGTTAATGCTAGAAAATAGCACAAGAAGGCGTTATTACAGGCGTGTTTTGAGGTGCAAACATATACCCCCATGCCTATCTTTTGCTAGTCCCTAGCAAGATAGTATTTAGAAATGATCTTAAGCTGAAGATTTTCTTCTGAGGTGATACAGGTGTGTTTACTATGGAATATTGTGAGAACCAATTGTAAAGAAGACTACTAGTACTTTAAGTCTCACATGACATAGATCATCTCTCAACTAACCAGGACTCTTGATATTTAAACCTTAAGTACGATTTCCAGGACCCAGGAGGTTTTTGCCGTACTCGAGAGCTCAAGAGGTTATGGTTTGTGCATAGTGAAGGATCAAGACTGACCAGATGAACATTAAGACTCAATCCCAGGGTTTCACGAATTTTTAAGTACAGGTTGGTCTCAGTTTCAGCTCATGTCTTCGAATTGACCCTTAAGATGATGACGGAAAACTCAACTCCCATTTTCTGATTTTTTTTTTTTTTTGGCTCACCGAAAAACAAAGTATACAGACATTTATGAGATATACTGACTCTTTTAAAACATCTCTCTTTTTTTTTTCTTTTCTTTTTTTTTTTATTTTTTTTTTTTATTTTTTTCTTTTTTTTGAAACACGTGTCAGAATATCTCTTACAACACATTTTGAAAGAGCACACTTTTTTTTCTTTTTGGTGGGAGAGTTTCTTTTTGGTGGACAGAGTCGCTCCTAAACACAAGACTAAAGCCTGGGATAAAAAGTCTACCTGCGTGCACAGGTAAGGACTCCACCTTCCCTAATGAACACTAGGGTTGGATCTTATGTTCACCTGGCCTTTCCTGATATGTGTAGTGTAAACCACGTTTACTTAAGCTCTCAAGTAAAAGTAAACCAACGGATCTTGTACTTGTGTCTCAGGTACAAGAATACATCCTTAGTTAGGAGAGATCTTGATCTATTTTGTCAATGCTTTAAGTGAATTAAGCCGAGCCTGAGCGAATCAAGCTTTTGTGGCCTGGAAAGTCTTCAAAACAGAGGTTGAATATCCATAAACACTTATTGCCTTTTTGTTTCAGCTTTCAAATCATTACTAAACACCATTTATTATTATTATATATATATATATATATTTTTTCTTCTTTTTTCTTTTTCTTGCATATTTATAAATAGGTGGTAATTGTCTGATACCATAAAATACCCAGATCCTATGGATTCCTATCCACCCCCCCATGCCAAACAATGCTATGTCCTCATATGCATGCAGGGAAAGGCAGAGAACGGACGACAGATCGGGTAACAGGAGCTGAGGTTCAGGGTATAAATTAGGGTGGAAGGGTGGGTGGTGAAGAGAAAAGCGAAGTAATCGCGATAGAGGCGTGAAAAGTAATGGTGGATGGTGAGAGATTTGGCATTTTCTGGGACGAGAGTGTCCCAGGCGGATCAGAAAATAGATCAGGAAGAGGAAGTTGGCCCTTAGATTGGCCAAGAAGGGGGGCTTTTTGGATAGATGGATCCAAAAGGGAATAGCCCCGGTGAGTAAGATGTGGGCTCAAGGTCCCAGTGTGGATTTGCAAATCCGCCTGATTTAGCGGGAAAGAAAGGGCAATCCGGTCTTCCATAGTGTGGACCGGCGGTGAGCAGCCCGGCGATGACTCAGACCACAAGGTATGGGAAGCGGAAAAAACCTCGTCAGAAGTCTGGTCAGGAGAAGGTACAGGAATAGGGAGGGATTGGGGAACGTCACAGTTTGTGTTGGTCAGGCAGTCGTCAAGTAATTCGCAGTAGTCTGAATCGGCTCCAATTAGTTCGATACACGTACTGACAGTCACGTCCTCGTCAGACGTGTCATCCTTGATGTGATCACTATCAGCATAAGAGTGCGGTGCTGCAGCGGGATTAACCTGAAATCCCGGAGGAATACTCGGAGCTTGCAGAATTTGATGAACCTGTTCCTGAGAAGGTTGTACCTGTGGTTGCGGACCACAGGGTATAAAGTTTTGCGGGTTTGGAACAGGTTGGGCGGGAAAAGTGCCCTGAGATCGGGTCGCCATGCTTAGTTGACTGATCTCAGCATTCTGCTGCGCCAAATACTGAAGAGAGGTCATGTTTTCTTTATGGCGCTTTGACATTTCGGTCATCATTCGCATCAATTTATCAAGAGGTTTTGATGCGTGTTTGGTTTTCTGCACACAAGGGCCTGATGGCAGATTTGCCATAGGATTAGACTGGGCCCTTGGGATGACGGGTGCGGACGATCGCATTGGTCCACCAGCGGGGTTTCGACGCTGCGGGTTGTTGGACCATGCAAAATTGGGATGATTGTGCCACCCTGGGTTATACGTGGCAGAAAACGGGTTGTTCCCCAGGGTGCAGGCATCTTCTATGCCAGAAGACGTGTCCGCATATGTGTCCGAGTACACGGAGGCTTGGTCCTCCGTGTTGAAATACTGGCTCCCAGAAGCCAGTTCCACATGACTTACCGAGTCGCTTGGCGCGACACTCGATAAGGAAGGTCTTGCAGGGTTTCTCGGGATAAGCCTGGTGTTGAAAGAATTGGAATTGTGACGAAGTGGTGAGGCGGGGGTGTGTGCCATGTTTGTGGAGGAGGAGGATGATTCGGCTCTTTTTCTAGATTTATCAGTCAATACAAGCAATTCAGGGTTTTGTGACCTCCTCCCAAACATGCACTACTGGAGGAAGAGTTGAGGAGATGAGTAGGGAAAAGAGATGAGAGAAATGACGCCACAAAGGTACACTTGATTACAAATCAATACAATCAAGTTCCTAACCTCGACAGTGTTCCCTTAGACTTAAAGATCTAAGTTACCTACTATCACGAACTACGGAACCGAATGCGAGCACCGTGGAACCACCGGGCCAGATTGAAAGGCCGTTTGCCCCAGTCTTAGACACCCGATAGCACGTGGGAACTCTCACCAGCACGTAGTCGCTACACGCAGGTAGTTAGACCTCCAATCCTTAGTAAGGGTCAAGTTACTACCAGTTTTAATTAGAGGCTTAGGGTCAAGTGCTTTTGGAATGTGAAGGGCGTTGTTTACGGGTAATGCCCAAGTGATTGATTTTAAGAGTGTGTAAGAAAAAGCATGCAACGGGGAAATCTCCCCGAATTGAAGTTTTTATTGGCGAATGGTTTTTAGAGTTCAGCCTTAAGTAGTATGAATTTTAGGGTTTTGCTGAATTACCAATTCAACCAATCTCCGGGTTTTTGCAAAAATACAGGTTTTCCTTCTAAAACCCAAGAAACCCTTCTTCAATTATCAGTTAGTTACTGCATGCTAAAATGTAATGGGCTACCCTAAATGGAGATTTCTAAGTGTGGATGCACGAATCAGTTTTATATCAATGTGACAGGGAGCCAAAGCACTTCAATTCAAGTGCTCCAAATCACCAGAAATGATTTCCACACACAAGGCTTCAACCAAAAGATAAAGAAAATAAAATTGTTGGGGTTGAAGTATTCAGGATCGAATCACGGGCAAGTTTGAAAAGTCGTGGTGGGGTTGGAATCAACTCAATTCCAAGTCTCCCCACCAAAAATGTGATCCTGAATTAAAGATAAGTGAGGCAAAAGAGGGATACAAGCAATCTTTTTCTTTGCCTCAAAGAATACTTCCCACGGCGAAAAATCTAAGAATCAAGATTCTCGGATTTTCGCTATGCGAAGTAAGGCGGGAAATCCCGGGGCAGTGGGAGTGAAGACAACCAATCAATCAAGTGAATTTTAATCCACTTGCCCTCAAGAAATCCCAAGAAGTTTTTCTAGTTTTTAGTTTAAAAATTTTTTTTTTTTTATTGTGGTGGCAAGTTAACCCTAATTTGATGAGAAAAGAAAACCTACTTGTTCGGCAACGTGTGCGAAGCTCCAATGCGATGTCGGCGTCTTCACGCTCTCGTTCCCGCCTTGGATCTGCTCACGTCCTCGACTTCGTCAGCCTTCTTCTCCTTCCACCAGGTTCACCTGCACACCAAAAACAACAATACCCGTGAAGAGAGAAGAGACAAATTTAAAGGAATTGGATAGAAACTTACATGAAAGCGCACCTTCCCCGGCAACGGCGCCAGAAAAGTTATGATGGGTCAGCCCGAATAGGTTGTTAATATGATATTTTTATCGTTGAAATGTGTATAGTGGTTAACCTAATTTGGACCTAACCATCTCTTTACAAAATTTTTAACCAGGCCTAATTGATTTTATCTTGTCACTTTTAGGCCCAGGGTCGAACACAGGGAAGTGGGGTTAAAGTCGAGTTTCTACGTTTTTCTTAAAATGCGTCTCTTCCGTTCGTTTATTGTGTTTTTGGTGTTTTTCTTATTTAGGTTTTTTTTTTTATGGTAATCCTTGTTCTTGAGGCACACCCTCAAAATTGTGTCCTTGGCTTTTAGCCAAACAGAGTCCCAAAACAAGTCTTGCTACTCGCAAGACGAGGTACCTGCAAGTCAAAGATTATCTTTTCTTTTTTATGTATTTTTTTTATCTTTTTACTAACAGAAAAGCAAATAGACAGAAAGTAAATATAGTATGTATATATAAATGTAGTATATATATAAAGGGGTGGGGGTGGAGGTGGCGATGGAGTGTAGCACTATGTCGAGTCAGTCGATGTCTAGAGAGACGCAACCAACACGACTAGGTGCCGCGTGGAGTGTGGATGGAGGATGGATGATGTATGGGACCACGCTTTTTTTGTACGCGTGTATCAGGGAATATCAGCAACTGGTGCAGATATCCCCGCGATACAGCGTATAATAAATAACATGAAAATATATGTACATATGTATGTATATAAGTAAATATATCTATATATATATAAATGTATAGTTATATATGTATAGATATATATATATATAGATATATATGTGTATATATATGTATATAAGTATATATATATATATTACTATATATATGTATATATATATGTATATAGATATGTATATATATATATGTATATAAGTATATATGTCTATATATATATAAGTATATGTATAAGTATATAGATGTATATATAAGTAGATATATATATATATATTATATATATATGTATATTATATATATATGTATGTATACATAACTATATAGATATACTATGTATATAAGTATATATATATAGATATATGTATGTATATATATATATATATATATATATATGTATATATGTTACTATAAGTGTGTGTGTGTGTGTGTGTTGCTGTGAGTTAAATAAAAGAGAGAGAGAGCACCAGACAGAGAGAGAGCGGGCGGGAGAGATCGAGCGGACGTGCGCGGGAGAGATCGGCAGAGAGAGAGGGAGATCGCGGACGCGCGAGTTAAGACGTCTGCAAGAGGTGGCGGACGTCTGACGCCGCGTCGTCTGAAGGCGAAGGTGGACGTCTGACCGTCGCGGTGCACCGCGCCTTCGCACAGAGGACGTGAGGCGTCTCCTGCAGACCGGGTCCGAGGACAGAGAGCGGGCGATGGCGCGCTCGGAGAAGGCGGCGGGGAGTCTGCAGTCGGTCGCGGAGGGTTGCGGAGGAGGGCAGGGGTCGGCGCGAGGCCGTAACCGGCCGCTGTAGTGCGCGCGGCGGCCGGCTGCGGGTGCAATGCGGGGTGGACAGAACGGAGACGGAGGCGGGGAACGGGCCTGCAGGCGAGCGCGGAGGGTTGCGCGCCTGCGGGGAAGGTCGCGGAGGAGGCGGGGGGTGCTGCTGCTGCTGCTGTCGCCGCGGTTTAGCTGCTGCTGCTGCTGCTTCAAGCTTCGGAGCTTGGAGCGGCGGCAATGGCGTTAAAGAAAAAAAACGAAGCGAGGGAATGCACCACGCCCACCGGCTCGTCGAAGAGCTGGGCGGTGGTGCTCCCACTGTGGTGGTGTGCACCACAGTGGGTTCTCCTGCTCGCCGGGTGCCTCCTCGACGGAGGGCCGACGTATGGGAGGGGAAAGCGGTGGAGAGGAAGGTGGTGGCTCTGGGGTCTTTGCAGCAGCTCCCGTTGCGAGGATGAAGCTGCAGCTACTTATAGAGGAGGAGAGAGTGGCGTGCCGGCTGCAGCAGGGAGAGGGTGTGCGAGTTGCAGCTATAGGGAGCGGCGTTGGCAGGGAGAAGTGACGGGAAGAAGTGCTGCGTGGTTGCTGCATGCAGCTGTGGGAAGAGTGCAGCCGCGGGAAGGAGAGAAAAGAAGAAATCAAGAGGAAAAATAAAAAGAGGGTGATTTTGCAAGGAGGCACTTGAATAAAAATGTAACTATGCAGGCGATTGTTTCACTCCTCTTCCTCTCTTGATAAAATGCATGCATGCAAGTGTTTTTACAAATGCGATTACAGGATCCTATTGTGCAATGTTAATGCTAGAAAATAGCACAAGAAGGCGTTATTATAGGCGTGTTTTGAGGTGCAAACACGTGCGCGCACCTCTTCGCATGCCTACGCGCCTGCACCTGCGCTTGCGCGTGGTTATCAGACGTTGGCAACTACGTCAGGATGACTTAACTCACTGTGCTTCTTCACTCCAGCAGATGCTCTCTCTGTCTCTCTCTCACAGCACTCTCTCACTCCCTCCTGCAGACACATACACACACACACGCACACTCTCGTACACACACTCACTCACTTATACACTACTATATACTTATATATATATATATACATATATATATTTGTATAGATATATATTTATATACATATATATATACATATATCTATACATATATTAGTACTTATATAACTAAGTATTAGTATATATACATATATATATATACATATATTTAGACATATATATATATATATATACAAATATACTTACATATATACATATACCTATAACTATAAATACATATATATATATATCTATCTACATATATCTATATACATAGATACTTATACTAATATATCTATATACATATATATATGTCTATAACTATATACATATATTACTATATATATATATATATCTATACCTATATATAGTTATATATACATACATTTAATTATAAATATATATATATATATACATATACATACATCTACCTATACATATATTTACATATCTATATATATACATATATATATATAACTACATATACACCTATATAATTATAACATCTATATATATACATATAGATATATATTTACATATATACATATATATATATTTTCATATCATCTACCACACGTTGTATCATGGGAATATCTGCACCAGTTCCTGATATTCCCCGATACACACGTACAGAAAGCGTCTTCACCCACATCTTCCACCCATCCATCCTACACTCCACACGGCACTTCATCCTTTTGGTTGCATCTTCGTAGACGACGACCGACTCGACACCGTGCTACACGCCATCTCCACCTCCACCCCTACCCCTATATACATATATAATATATACATATATATATACTATATTTACTTTATTTCTGTTTCTCTTTCCTTCCATTAAAAAGATAAAAAAATATATACAAAAGAGAAAAGATAATCCTTGACTTGCAGGTACTCAGTCTTTCGAATAGCAAGACCAGTTTTGGGAACCCTAATTTGGCTCAAAGCCAAGAACCTGATTTTGAGGGTGTACCTCAAGGACAAAAATTATCAGAAAAAAATCTTAAATAGAAAAACGCCAAAAACATAATAAACGAATGGAAGAGATTCGTTATAGGAAGGGCGTAGAAACTTATTCACCTCTAATCTTGCTTCCCTGAGTTTGACCCTGGGCCTAAAAGTGACTAAGATAAAATCAAGTAGGCCACGTTAAGAATTTTTGTAAAAAGATGGTTAGGCTCGATTTAGGTTAACCACTATATGCATTTCAATGATTAAATCACCATATTAACACCACCTATCCAAGTCTACACCTGTGTACAGGCATCCTTTAAAAACTTGGCATAAGCTGGGATGTGCTTAACGACTTCGAGGAGCAGAATATTAATCTGAACCTGCTTAAAGATCTCCAAAAGCTCCTCAGTTTCAACAACACTTTTCTTCTTCTTGATTGTTTCTAAATCCTCAAGGTAAGGTGTCTGAACATAGATATGGTCTATTTCGGGGTCCTCGGGTTTTTCCAGTGCCTCTTCTGAGTCGAGTGTTTTAGCTGGTGAAGTCTCAGGAAGAGTCGGCCATTTAGGATCCTAGTTTTGGTGCCGCTTCTCAAGGTTACTGCATTCGCAGATGCATTGGGACCATGGGTTGATCGTTGAGAAGATGAGGATGAAGAAGCACCAAACCCAGGGGGTGTTTGTGGGGTTGGTTGAACCATGTGAGCCTTCCAGAGATTGCCCTGGAACCCTTGCGAATTGGGGCCTCTATTAATGATGTTTTACGGGTTCAGTTGTGGTTGGGAAAGTAGGGATCCTTGTTGTTTACAGTCCAATAGTTGACTTAACTGTCCCTTTACTAAGGCCATTTCCTCTTGATGTTTCTGGTTCATTTCAGCCATCATCTTTATATCAGGGTGTCCATTTGGTTCTGCGGGGGAGGGGCCGCCCTGTTTTGATTGTATGGGGGTCTAACTGGTGGTCTTTGCTGATAAGGGGGCAAGTTTGGCTACTGGTTTGGCCTGGGCTGGTTCTAGAATTGAGGTGGTTTCTGGTTTGTCCAACCAAAGTTGGGGTGATTACGCCAGCCATTGTTGTAAGTGTTGGAGAAAGGGTCAGGTTTAGCATAACCTTGGACAACTTGCACATCTTCAAGGATAACAGATGTCGATGGGGAGGGAAGAGAGTAATCAAGGGTTGAGGGAGCAAAGGTCCCTCCCTGGAATGTGGTCAGGGGTTGTTCCAAGTTCAGTTGGCTTAAGGGCTAGACCAGATCGACATTATGTGCTCCCTTTGCTAGGGAGAAGGTCTGTAATAGATTTCTGGTTTGGTTCAGAAGCTCATCAATCTTTTTATCCACCAATTCCACTTGAGCTAGTTTCTTGGCAATGATGTCCATGTCAACCATTCTAGAATTTGCTTGTACCTCATAAATCCCACCACGGGGTTGACTGGTTCGGTTAAACTGGGTCATGGAGGCATTGTTGAGCGAATTTTCGCTCATAGACTCAAAAAGCTCAAACACGCTCTCCTCGCCTTTGTTCAGGAAGTCCCCCCCTCATGAGGCATCGACAAAGTTCGGTAGGTTGCTGTCCAAACCATGGTAGAAGATCTGGGCCAATTGCCACCGTGGTACTTCGTGGTGTGGGCATTTCCTCAAGAGTTCATTAAATCTTTCCTATGCCTCATGGAATTGTTCCCCACCCTGGAGTGTAAAGGTAGTAATGGCTCTTTTGAGGGCATTGGTCTTTCCTATGGGGAAGAATTTCTTTAGAAATGCATGCCTCAGTTCTTCCCAGGTGGTGATGGGTCTACCTAGGGTTCTAAGCTAGTGAGAAGCCTTGTCTCTCAACGAGAAGGGGAACATCTTAATCAAAACAATGTCAAGGCTAATGTTCCTAGGTTTCACAGTTCGAGCTATCCGGTCAAGATCCTCTAGGTGCTGGAAGGGGTCCTCATTTGAGCTTCCATGGAAGTGGCTCTGAATCAGACTCAAAACATTTGGTTTTAGATCAAAATCATCTCCCCCTTCAGGGATCCTAAGGTGCGGCTCGACTCTAATAGCGAAAGGATTGTATAAATCACGGAGGGGCCTTGGTTGGTCCTGGAATGGTGGTAGATCAGGTGGAGGTTGCCCTTGTGGGCCTTGGAACGGTGGTGGTGGTTGCCCTTGTGGGTTCTGCAACCGATGTATGGCTTGAATGATAGTGTGGATCTGTTGCTGTTGAAGCCGATGGTTTACGTTAATCTGGGCTTGGATGATGGCCATTGTGTCTGGTGGGGGTTGGTCCTCAACCTCATCTACCCTAGGTTCAGCCATGTTTCTAGTAGCATCAAGTCGCCTAGATTCCCATCCCAAAACAAACAACTCGGGATGCAATGAGCATCTCCCGTGCATACACTAGAGAAGAACATGAGGGGATGCGGAGAGCGACAGATGCGAGAAGTGTGTGTTCAACCAAGCAAACAAGCCTAGTCCTTATGGTGTATTCCTTAGGGGACCTAGAAATCTCCAAAAGGGTGATTAAGTTCGTAAGCACTGGACTCCCCTTTCCAAAGTTAATCTGGCCAGGTTGATTACGAGGGGATTACAGGGAAGGTTCTTCCTTTGGCTTGCGCCGCCGGTTCCATAGACCCCACAACCGCGATCGTTTGACACTGCCCCACAGCCTAGTCACCAGATTCTACTAAGGGAATGAAAGCCAAGTGCCCAGCAAACAAAACCTCGCCTCTCGAGACTTAACCCAATCCTTCCTAGGGCACGTCTACTTTGTTTTAAAAGGCTAGGATAGTGCTTGTGCTAGGGTTATGTGATGAGGCGTTGATTGGGGTAGTGCCTCTTAGTTCTCTACTTTCAGTGTGTGTGCTCCTATCAAAACATGGTTTTCAAGCAAGGATTTTTTTAGATGTGGTGTCTTTTAATGTTTTATCCTTACTTTAGTGTCTTTTAGGATTGGCATGTCTTAATATTTTCAGACAAGTTTCAGTGGGCACGTCAAGTTTTGCACACAATTAGGTGAAAGTAGATTTCCTTTTGTTGTGTAGAGGCTCTAAAACCCTAATGTACTCATCCTAGTGATCATGCAGCTTCTATTGGATGAGTCGATTTTAGGGTTGAGTGGTGTGGTCGAAGTCAATTCAAGGTGGCTTCGCAAACACCACTCAAAAAGAAAAAAAAGAATACTCCAAGAATTTATTCAGAATGTTAGAGTGTATGTTTTTGTTGGGTGATGTGTTAAGGATGTGGGTTAGGCAATCATACACCATGCCAATTTTTTTTCATTTTTACAATTTTTTTAGATTTTCAAGCAAGCAAACAACCATGAGTGAAGAAATACTCACGACTGGTCCTTGTTGCGCTTACTCCCTTGTTACTGTCACGAGTTGCGCTGCTTCGCCGTCCAAGCGTCGAATCCCTGCAACCATCAAGTAAAAGGAGACAAGGCATTGATGCTGTGAGCATGGATGTAAAATGAAGTGACAAAATAAATCCGTTGCCTCCTTGGCAACGGCGCCAAAAATTGACGTGTGCGTGGGGTGAATGTTTAGAAGAGTCGCTATAGCTTGCGCTCGCAATGTTGGTTTTAAAATAAAGAAACGGATGTGAGTTCGAGTGTCGATCTCAGGGAGGCGTGAAAATCAGATTTCTCTTGTCATTTAATGTCATGAAAATAACGGGTTTTTGCTTGCAAAAAGTCGTGGGTGAAAAGTGAGTGAGAGAGAGAGAGCGAAGAGAGATTAGGGTTAGAATTGTTTCACTCGCAACATGTAATGTGAATAGAAAATAGAGCAAGCAATTGAATAGAAAACAACTTCATTTAACATGTAACTTTAGTTCATAATTACAACACTAGATAAATGCTTGAACATAAGTAAAGTAAAGCTTAAAATAAGGAAAGAGAGAGAGAGAGGGGACGGTGAGGCAGCCACGGTGGTGGAGGGGGGCTCCATCAGCGGCTCGTTGACAGATGACTTTTCACTTTCCGTTGTAGTATTTAAGTGGTGGAAAAATCGATTAATAAAAAATAATAATAACCACTCGTAGAAGAGCAGGTCATGTCCACAGGGAGGTAATTATGCAATAAATTCTTAATTATTTAATATTATTTTGGATAGTGCAAAATCCCTATTCAAATCTGACATAAAATGCAATGGAAAGTAGATTCGCAATAACTTAAAAGGATAAGGGTATATGTGCAGTTTTCCCTCACAGAAATCTTCAATAAATTTATGATGAATTTATGTAATTTTCACGTGACGTGTACTAGAGAAAATTAGTACTCAAGTTAAGCCCAAAATCAATCTTGAAATAGATGATATCATGAATGTGCAATTATCAAAGAATATAAGTGTGCATGTGCAATTTTGCCAAAATATAATAATAATAAATAAAAATCAACAATGGCAGTGAATGTAATTTTTAATGGATTTCAAAACAGAGCTTTTGCTCTCT
The DNA here is from genome assembly GCA_037157565.1 of Thalassia testudinum. Classification (NCBI taxonomy): domain Eukaryota; kingdom Viridiplantae; phylum Streptophyta; class Magnoliopsida; order Alismatales; family Hydrocharitaceae; genus Thalassia; species Thalassia testudinum. Next base: position 62,690,006 of record JAZHRO010000003.1, read on the forward strand.
CTCCTCCTCACGAGAGAGAGAGAGCACCGGTGGGGCTTTGGAGAGGCTAAGGAGGAAGGCGAGGACAAGGGCTCTCTGATGGCAGCTGTGGCGTCGACGGAGGTGGCCGGAGGTGGCCGGCCGGCGGAGGAGATGAGGACCGGAGAAGGTTGCTGCTGTGGCCGTGCGCCTGCTGTGAAGGTGCTGGAGGTTGCGGTGCGCACCTGCGGAAGCGGGTGGCGGTGTGGATGCGCTGATGGCCGTGTGCCTACGGGCTGAGGCGCGGTGCTAGCGCCTGCTATAGCGTAGGTGGATGCGCTTGAGGTGGCTGCAGGCTGCTGGAAGGTGCAGGCACTGCGGTGAGGTGGGTCTAGCTCCTGCAGGTCTCGCTGGAGGTGGGTGAGCGGGTGTAGGCCTGGCGCGGAGAGGCGCTGTGAGGGAGCCTGCGGTGCTATGCTAGGGAGCGCCTGCAAGCATGCGAAGCGAGGAGGCGCGAGTGGAAGATAGGCATGCTGAGGTGTGCCCGCAGGGAGCGTTGGAGAGATTGGGGCGTACACCAGCAGTGAAGCGGGTTTGTAGAGGATCAAGGGTGAACGGCTGCAGGCTTGGTGCGGTGCGGGCACCTACGTGGAGGCGTTGGAGGTGGACGTGACTGCAGATGGCGGTGAAGGTACACAGCGCCTTTAGGCGCTGATGGAGGGAGATGCTATACGGGAGAGGCACGCTGTTGGGAGCCTGCCGATGGGCGTGCACAAGGTGGTGCTGGTGGGTGCACTGAGTAGGCAGAGATGAAGTTGTGCATAGTGCATGTGGTGGAGTTTTTCCCCGCAAGGGGGAAGATGGCTTTCTCCAATGCACCTCGCCTCCTCTCTTTTAACTCCTCTCTCCCCGCATGCGCCAATCAAGGGATTTTCAAATCCCTTTTCTATTTTTGGCCGACGGGCATTGGAGGAGAGTTACGACTGGTTGGAGGAAAGGGAAAAGTTCTGCCGGTTGTTGGGGAAATTTGCTCCCCAACCCTTGCTCTTTCTAAATATAATACCTGCACATAAAACAACAAAATCATTACATATTAAGTTATAGAATGTTATAAACGTAAATCATGATGCGTACAATTCTTCTACAACTTAATTGCAATTATTAACACACCTACAAGGTACGATTAAAGAAACTTAGGCTTAATATTAGTCCATTAAAATGGACTCATCAAATACCTCCATGCCTAAGATTTGCTAGTCCCTAGCAAAAATGAAAAATAATAGAAGTAATCAGAAGATTTTTTCTTTTCTTATTTGAAAACTTTAGAGATCCAGACAAATGTGAAGTGCTGTTAGCCTAGGTAACAGATCCAAGTGAAAGAGTCGATTCGCATTGGGAGTTCATACATCACCCGTGGCAAAAATTTCTGTCGAGATAGGCAACTACTTCCATCGGGGATAAAGTAGATGATAATCAGTAATTTGACCCCGGCATTTGGCTTGGGTAGGCGATATCGAGTTGAATGGATTTGTATTTGGTGGCACACACTCATCTGGTGCTACATATAGTCTAGTACTGCAGACTCTAGATCTCTAGACTATTGGACAAGTCAACTCTGAGAGAGGCTACACAATTGTGCTCTCTTGATGTTCCTGGGCACTCTCTCTTTTCTTTCTTTCTGAGATCACGAATCTCACTAGAAATAGAAATTGTACTCACTATTTGGTGGCCTTTCATTGCATCCATACTTCAATTAAAGTCCTAATAACTCTACAACTAAGTTAGAGTCCTCAACCAGTATTTGGCCGATCAGAAATACTAAAAGGTAGGTATGGGTCATATTTGGTGGAATGTGAAAGGTGTTCTGGTGCCTCAGAAACAATATTACATTAGAAACTTGGACTCTTTTTTTTTGTAATATAACTATTTCTTCTTTTTTTTTATTTCTTCTTTTTTCTTCTTCTTTTCTCTCTTTTTTTTAATTTCTTCTTGTTTTTATTTCTTTTTCAATCAACACAACACAACATGGACTTTTATTTACGAGGCATTATTAGGGATGATGATGGTCAAAAGGAAGTTGTGTGGCTTATTTGGTGGAAGTGCCTATTCTCGGCACCGGGAAGGAATGGATAGGATAGGCGTATTTTTGACCTTTGACATTATTACCCTCCTTCAGTTGAGGACTCTATGAAGGATGGTCGTAACCTTCCACCATAGTTATAGCTTTATTAAGACTCAATCTCTGTGTATCTGCCTTATTTGGTGACTCTCAGGAATTCACACAAAATACGCACATAGGAACAAAGAGTGAAAACTATGCCTAACTCTGAAGTATCATCATCTAATTATCCAAAACTTAAGAGTCCTTGCACTAGACTTAGCGCACCAGTAATCTCTCTACTTCTCACAAATATGAGGTGGATCTACTAGAAGATAGTATGCCTGACTCCCTATGAACTGTCCAAGGGTTCAGTGGACTACAAATGCTTATTGGTTTTCCTCAAGGATCCATTACCAAGTCAATGTGCACGTGAAATAAATGTACTGGATTCTAAACTTAAGAAATAATTCCAGAAGAAAAACCTCTAATGGCAAAGGTATTTTGCTAGGGACTAACCCATTTAGCTCAAGAAAAGAGAATTTTTTTTTATGCTAACCTAAATGCATGAATACTTCCTAAAATGCAAATGCACTCCCCCATGCCTAAATCCTACAATGTCCCCATTGTAAAATTAAAATAGGAGGAGAAAGGAAAAATATCACCTAACACGGTCTGCTGGGTTGCCTCCCAACAAGTGCTACATTTTCTGTCAGTAGCCAGACTAAGAAGGAACCTATAAGTCTGGCTCCAAATAGAAAAGGTTAGGCCCTAAGAATATGCATAACAATGCAGGCCTAGAAAATAGGTAACCACGGATGTTGGCGAGCTGATGATGCAATGTAGTTCCAAATGCTTGCTAGAAGAAATGAAAACAGAAAATCTCGTTGGCTACCTTGGGAGGTTTAGGAATAATAAACAGAATATGAAAAGGGACCTCCCGAAATGGAATAAGTGGAGTATAACAAGGATCCTCCAGACCAGGACGGGTTTTAAAAGATATACACATAATTACTTCAAACCCTTGAATGGCGAGAGTAAAAGTACAAGCATCAATCCACACTCGCCATTCTACTCTGGGATGTAGTGGCCTGATATATTCTCCAGAAAGAATGTACATGAGCAGAGATCTGAGCCAAGGATCGGTTAGGGAGTATAAGGGTTGTTTGTAGTGTTGGAAGGTAATGGTGAAGTCCAATGAGGGCTTAGTTGGTGTTAGGTCAAACTCCAACAATAATTCAGATTGTGTACACTCCCTAATAGTTGTAGACAACTTCAAGTTATCTTGCCTAGCATTAATGATCAGAGTCATATTTGAATCAAGGGTAGACTCCAAATTACAACTTTTTGATGGTAGGGTCAAAATGTAAGAATCATTATCATTCAGCTCATCCCCAGATTCATTTGGTTCACTCAAATATTTGTCGGGGTGTATATGTGATTCATTAGGAGTTGGATCAGTTCCTCAATTATTTCTAAAGGAGGATCAGTCTTGATATTTTGGAGGAAGCCTATATCATTGAATTCATCATTCTTCTCGAGGTATAAATCCTCAATTGACATGTTTTGTTCTCGAGAGTCTCCCATAGACTTCTCATTATTTTGTTTGTCCTCTAATATCAACTCCTGTTTTGATGGATGATGACTCTCAAAAGAAAGAAGGAATCTGGATTTAATCATATTATTTCTATCCTCTGGAGGTAAATCCTCAAATGATAAATAATTCTCCTGTGATTCACTCCAGATTTTTAGTCCAGGTTCCTCTATTAGGGCATCCTCATCCTCTTAATTAGACTCTTCATATCCCTGAGACTAGAATTGATCATCCTCTATTCCCTTAGGGTCACTCTCATTGGGTGCATTCTCAGGATGCTGAACGGTCGATGTTGATTCCCTAAGTAGAGGGTCAGGAGTAGGCTCACTAAGGGTAGAATGGGATTCCACCAAATAATTAATAGGGGAAGTGATAGGAATAATACAACCTTGACCCGGGTTGGTAGGGGTAAGGAGAATACTGTCATTGGGGTCAAGGTCCTTAAGAGGTAGCATCATCCCTTGCTTTTGACTGCAATATAACTTAGGTAGATAATCACTATGATCGTTATCCTCTAGTGGCCGTGTCTCATTGGGAGAGTCTAAGTGATGGCTACCTAAAATTGGATCCCTATTGTCATTAGGTTCCTCAAAATTATTTTCATGATCATGGTTTATTGGGTATGGATCAGGATTATTGGGAAGCGTGTAGCTAAGTTGTCTTATTTCTTCATTTAACTGTTGACTATTCCTCAACATCTCTCCCATTGATTCCATTATTTTCTTTTGCTGTTTTTGCATTTCTATCATAAAAGAGGAGAGGCTACTCTTATCAAGTTGGGGAGGATAGTCAATTTCAGGCTCTGGTTGCCTAAGGGTATCGGTCCAACCTCGATACGGAAAATCATGAAGGGTGGGAGGGTTGGGTGTTTGTATGGAAGTATGGATTTCAGGATTGGAAAATCCCGCTCTTAGGCTCTGCTCACAAGTGGGAGTTATCAAGCGTGTACTCCCAGGGTAAGAATGAGAATGATCCCATGAATTGTCAATGTAATGATCCCATGAATTGTCAATGTACCCATCAAAGGATGGATATGCTCGGAGCATGGGATCCTGATTAAAAGATGGGAAGCATTGACTCTGATAATCTGAATGATAGGAGTAAGAGTAATCCATTTCTTTAAGCAAAATAATTTTAACTCTCTTAGGATTTAGCAAAATTTAGAATATAAGTAGAAAACTTCCTAGAGAGTTCTATTGTCAAAGCAAACGCAAATTCAACGGGATCTGTTTTTAGTAGATTGTAGGTCTCAGAGTTATATGTTTAGTTGGTGGCCAAACAAGTTTTGCAAAAATTATGCTTCCTAGGCCAACCTTCACTGGTGCCTATACCTACTCGCAAGGGATGGAAGTCTCGAATCGAGCCCACACACGAGGAACCGAAGTAACTTGGTGGATAGGCTTGTTGATTTTCGACTAACTTCCTTTATGGTGCAAAAGAGAAGAGGTAGAAATTTATCTAGTGACCTTATGTGAGGTGCACAGTGTCTCAAGTGTGCAAGCATACGATCGTGTTTTGATTTTTTTTGAAATTCCGCAAACAGGATCCTTTTGCACACAATTTTTAGTCATAGATTTTAAAGTCCAACCTCTTAACAGTCCCAATTTTTTAAAGTGACCACTGAATTAATTTGATTCAAGCACTTTAGTGGTATTAAATTTAGGTTCAATGCATATGTATGACAAGTAATTAATGCTTAAGAGAAGAAGTACCTTACTCCAGCTTTCTTTGTGCAGTAATGAATGCAATGCAAATAAACTAGATGCTGCTCATTCAGTCCTAGATGGTCATCCTATAGATATGCAGCTTCTAGCTGCATGTTCGAATTTTTTTTTTATATAATAAACAAATAGACTTAATCTAACTAACTAATTGAAATTCAGTTCAAATAGTTCAAATAATCCTATAATCTAAATAAATGGGAACACACTCTCGAAAATACGCTCCCGCATACAAGAACGATAAGAAATAAAGTGGCACTGGGAACACATTCCCAGAAATACCCAACACAGGTCCAAAAGACAAAAATTAAATTCTAATGTCTATCTAACTAAATCTAACTAAGATCTACTGCCTAAATTAGAAATAGGCTTCTCCATAAGCCTATATGCGTGGGATCAAGACCGACGTATTCCTGTTGCCATCCTCCAGGTAGCGTCAAGGTCCACCAAAAAGATTGTCTCCACCGTGCACGTTGTTCAGGTTCAATGTCGTTGCTTTGCTGCGCCTCGTCGCCGTGTCAGATTCCTCGCACAATAATAAAATGATCAGATAATTTCGCAACTCAGAATATTCAAAAGCAATAAAGTAAATCTATTGCGTCTGTTGCCTCCCTGGCAATGGCGCCAATTTGACAGACGACTTTTCACTTTACGTTGTAGTATTTAAGTGGTGGAAAAATCGACTAATCAAAAATAATAATAAACACTCATAGTAGAGTGGGTCGTGTCCACAGGGAGGCAATTATGCAATAAATTCTTAATTATTTAATATTATTTCAGATTGTGCGAAATCCCTATTCAAATCTGACATAAAATGAGAAGGAAAGTAGATTCGCAATAACTTAAAAGGATAAGGGTATATGTGCAGTTTTCCATCATAGAAATCTTTAATAAATTTATGATGATTTTATGCAATTTTCACGTGATGTGTACTAGAGAAAATTAGTACTCAAGTTAAGCCCAAAATCAATCTTGAAATAGATGAATATCATGAATGTGCAATTATCAAAGAATATAAGTGTGCATGCGCAATTTTGCCAAAATATAATAATAATAAATAAAAATCAACAATGGCAGTGAATGTAATTTTTAATGGATTTCAAAACAGAGCTTTTTCTCTCTCTCCTCGCAAGAGAGAGAGAGAGCACCAGTGGGGCTTCGGAGAGGCTAAGGAGGAAGGCGAGGACAAGGGCTCTTCGATGGCGGCTGCGGCGTCGACGGAGGTGGCCGGAGGTAGCTAGCCAGCAGAGGAGATGAGGACCAGAGAAGGTTGCTGCTGTGGCCACGCACCTGATGTGAAGGTGCTGGAGGTTGCTGCGCGCACTTGCGGGCGTGGGTGGCGGTGTGGATGCGCTGATGGGCGTGCGCCTGCAGGTGCCTACAGGTTGAGGAGCGGTGCTAGCACCTGCTGCAGCGTAGGCAGATGGGCCTGAGGTAGCTGCAGGCTGCTGGAAGGTGTGGGCGCTATGGTGAGGTGGGTCTAGCGCCTGCAGGTACCGCTGGAGGTGGGTGAGCTGGTGCAGGCCTGGCGCGGAGAGGTGTTGTGAGGGAGCCTGCGGTGCTACGCTAGGGCGCAGCTGCAGGCGTGCGAAGCGAGGAGGTGCGAGTGGAAGATGGGCATGCTGAGGCACTCCTGCAGGGAGCGCTGGAGAGATTGGGGCGTACGCCTGCAGTGAAGCAGGTCTGCAGAGGAGCAAGGGTGAACGACTGTAGGCTTGGTGTGGTGCGGGTGCCTACAGGAAGGCATTGGAGGTGGGCGTGCCTGCAGATGGCTGTGAAGGTGCACAGCACCTTTAGGCACTATTGGAGGGAGATGTTGTGTGGGAGAGGCGCGCGATTGGGAGCCTGTCAACGGGCGTGCACAAGGTGGTGTGGGTGGGTGCACTGAGTAGGCAGAGATGAAGTTGTGCACAGTGCATGCGGTGGAGTTTTTCCCCGCAAGGGGGAAGATGGCTTTCTCCAGTGCACTTCGCCTCTTCTCTTTTAACTCCTCTCTCTCCCTGCATGCGCCAATCAAGGGATTTTCAAATCCTTTTTCTATTTTTGGCCGGCGGGCATTGAAGGAGAGTTACGACTGGCCAGAGGAAAGGGAAAAGTTCCACCGGTTGTTGGGGAAATTTGCTCCCCAACCCTTGCTCTTTCTAAATATAATACCTACACATAAAAACAACAAAATCATTACATATTAAATTATAGAATGTTATAAACGTAAATCATGATGCATACAATTCTTGTACAACTTAATTGAAATTATTAACACACCTACAAGGTACGATTAAAGATACTTAGGCTTAATATTAGTCCATTAAAATGGACTCATCACTCGTCGTCTTCGGCAATTACAAAAGGACTTAAAGGTAGCTAGGAGGGAGATACAACACTTGCAAGTGGAGTGAATGCCTTCCATGGGTGGTTGGAAGGGGTTTAAATAGGAAGAAGGGCTTTCCAAATGAAGAAGGGGTTTTAGTGACGTCCGGGACATCGCTAAAAGCCTTCCCAAAACGTCGGTGAAGGCCCCTGCCACCGGTCGTTCACGCGCTCCTTGTGCTTCTTCGCGCCTGATCCACGTGCGCGCGTTGTAAATCGTTCAATCGAAGATCGGGCGGCTGAGATTCTCGTATGAGGCACGCGCCTGGATCGCGCCCACACCCCCGCATCATCGTGTGTGTCTGGTCAAGGTGCATCTGCGGGCACCACTTCTCGTAATCACACCTGTTCGCTGTTGATCAGGCGGTCCAATTTCGCCCGCATGCGCCTTCGCCTCACAATTTCCACGTAGTGCACTTCAAACCCGCGTCGCGTGAGTGTGGTAAGGGCTTAGACCACTACGCTACGTCCACTGCTTCGTCGAGGTGAGGGCGGGCGTGCGAGCGGCTCTCAGACGTTCGATCGAAGATCGACAGCTGAGATTCATCCTCCGGGTGAAGGCGAGATCGGTCAGCGGTTTGGATGGATCGAGCAGGCACCACATGGCACGTCGTGGGCCGTTGATCATCAGATCAACGATCAGAACTTCTTGGGCCCATTGTGGGAGCTTTGGATGTCGGATTTGGTCGATTTTAAGTCCGTTGGACTCTGTCGTCGCTCTAAATCCATCCGTGTGGTCCGATTGCTCATCTGAGGCCTGCTTTGACAAGTACTTATGCAAATGGCCATTAATACTGTTTTATAAGCAATCTCGATGTATGATGCATGCAATGCTCCCATTCTATTTATGATGTGTTATCTATGCGTTTTGTTCTTAAGATGGACCCCATTTAACAGAATTATCACCCCAAGATGCAGTGTTATCAGTGCTTCCATCAACCTCATCCCTACCACCCTATTTGAAAAATTATAGATCGGAAACTAAAACCCGCTCATGTCACTTTACAACTAGCTGATCGAACCCTGATCACACCGATTGGAATGGTAGAGGATGTGGTAATTAGAGTTAAGGATTTCAGCTACCTAGCCGATTTCCTAATTCTTGACATGGATACGCCACAACAAATACAGGATATGCCCATGATTTTGGGAAGACCATTCTTAGCTATTGTAGCAGCCATAATCAATTGTGAATCAGGGCATATGATAATTGCCTCAGTAGATCAATGTGCTGAGATTAATATTTTCAAGGCAACAAAAGGGAAATGCTCAGTAGAACAACTAGGTTTTATCAAGGACCTCATGACTATATCTTTAATAGAAAACCTAGTGCCAGAATTTGAAACTTTTCACTTGCTAGATGATCCTGATTGGACTGAGCATACTAACATCAGCACAATGGAGGCTTTAACCTTTGAGTTTGGGGATGTACCTAGGGAGTGGGGGAAACATGGTGACATACTAGATTCAGATATGGAGAAATTTTGTTTTAAGGACTTCCGAGAATCAAGTTTAACAAACATTGAGAGTGACCTCCACCCAGTATATAAATCTTTTACAGAATTCAAGATAGATGATTTAAAAGGCACTCTCCAAACATTCACTTTTGATTGGGATGAAAATTATAGTGAAGATTAATTGGAAGACCTAATCTTTGAGTCATTTCTTGAGGAGACAATCTCATATTTAGTAGAAAAGAATCAAAATGACTCATTGGATATCGATTCATTAGACCACATAGCACAAGAGGAACCACACATCTGGGATATGCTGATTAGACTCACCTCTATTGAATTCTAGACCCACGATGATCATATTTTAGAACTCCATAATCAATGCATCTTCCAAGTGATTCCTATATAAAAACTCTATAAGAACTATCCAGAAACGAATCAATCTGCTCCATATTATAGATCTTGTGGAATGACTCTTCATCATAATTTGACATTCATCTGTGGCCATGTGATTCTCATTCATCACGATCACATGTTTTCCTGATCATTGCATCCACCTGTTGAACCCATTGCACCCAGCTGATGTTGTTAAACTTAGCACTTAATGGGAGGCAACCCATCATCTTTTTGAAAAAAACCCAAAATCCTTTTGATAGAACTCTTTGCTGAACTCATATTGCACTTTAGGGTTCGTCCATCAGAATAGCTGACTCCACCTTTGGTACTTGTATTAAAGCTTGAAATCGTCTGCAACAATCACCCCAACCCATTCACCCACCCTTTGACCTTGTTCTAATGTACGAACTATGCTGAGCTCAAACCCACCTAATTTACAATGAGGGAATTGCAAATCATAGGCATGAGGGGGATTAAAGTGCAAAATGCTATGAGAATCAAATTACAAAAAGGGTTTCATAAAAAAAAATTATTATCTCAAAAATAAAAGGAGGTTGAGAAAAAGAAGATCCATTTGAGAGAAAAATGAGAAAAAGGAAGGAGAAAATTGAAAAGAAAAGAAAGGAGCAAAAAGATAAAGAAAAAAAAATTAAGTCCCTTCAAAATAACATGGAACTCACCTAACTTCTAGGTTGGATCGAATGATAAAATAAGACCTAGAAGGTTAAAACTTAAGGGATTAGTGGCGAATATCGACCTTAGGCCTCTTGGATCTATTCTGAGATTTAAACACTCACGTACTTGTCAAGATCCAGATTAGTCCTTAAGAGGTTGAGGAAAATGCAAAGCTTGTGTATTAGGTCTAAGGCTTAGGGATTATTCGACCCTGTTAACTGACCTCTGGTTTGCGGGACTCGGTAACTTAAGTACCCTAAATCACACACAATCTGGTTCAGTGCGCTTAAATATGAAATCATGCCAAAAAGAATTTATGCTATTCTGAAAATGGTCTTAAGATCTAGATTAGGAGCAACTCAAAAACACAAGTTGATTTGGATGAGATCCTGATGTGGAGAGGAGGGAAATTCCCCTCGAAGATGCGCAAATAACATATCGTCTCCTCGATGCTTGTTTCCTAGGATATCTAAATATCCTACTATGGGCACGTAAGCACCTTGTGTTGGTTCAGATGCCATGGGCAGCATTATCACGAAATGTCAATTGCAAGGGCCTAGATTTAGCTATAGAATGTCATGGGTGGCACTGTCTCGAAGTGTCGAAAGCTACGGTTCTAGGGACCCTACAAGGATTGATGGTGGGGACAAGGAATCCGATACAGAACATGTTTAGGGCCAATTCGAGGTTGGATCTAAGGAAAAATATAATGAAAAGAAAAAAAGAGAGAAAACTCTTAAAAAATGAAAATATTCTTCTATCCCTCTCTCTTATAAAAAATGCACTAGCAAACTGAAGTTGGGCTGACCATGTTACAAGCATGGGTGCTTTAACAGCGAGTCCAACGAACCTTAGGATAGTTCCTATGGGCCCAAGAAACCTTCGCGGCAGACTGAGGTGAAAGCTAGTCAGGTCTAGATATGGGTTGGTACTTGAGTACCTCTAGGCCTATTTTTGGTATTAAGATCTAATTCCTAGAGATGCAGCTTAGTAGGGCATCTTGACGATTACATCTGACATAGATAACTTGTTTGATCCATAAGGTTTTGCTAAGGGACTAGCAAAAGCTAGGCATGTGGTAATGACGAGAATACCATCATGAGCCATAACTAGCTCAATTTGGTTTAAAAGGGTTGACAAATGCTCCTACATATCCATCAGAAGGTCCTAAGGGCACAATATCCTGTTTCGAAAATAAGAAAAGAATACAAGGTTATTTCTGCAAAATTAACAACATTCAACAAATACATAATAACCATGGGGTATTTCATGGGTTTATTAAAGGTCATATGCTCATTAATGTCTAATAAGTAGGTCCATGCAAAACGAAATGGGTTTTCACATATTTCAAGAATTAATAGACATCTGAAACCGTAAAAATAGACCTTCTTAATTAGTTGAGGTTTTGGTCAGAATAAAATTCACCTAAATCCTCTAAAATTCAAAGAAAAATATTCTATAGGGTTTTGTATCTTTGATTTGAGCATTAGAACCCATTTTGACCTGAAATAGAGTCTTAGATGGAAAGTTACCCTAATTTGGGTTTCTAAGTAATTTTCCTAGTCAAACATGGTAAAAACCAAAATCCAACTTCACCATTAGATTCCTTGGGTCCAAATTAGGTTTGTACCAAAATTTGGGTCTAATCTGAGATCATTTTGACCTAGTTTGCATTTTGGTCCAAGTCTAACTCTTATTCTCTCAATCAGCCCCTCAGCTTTTGAAATCATTGTAAAAAGCCCCCCAACTTCTTCATCTTCTTCGCAATTTATTCCTTGCCACCACTGGAGGTCAACCGACCTCCAGGCAAGCTTTTACCAAACAAAATCCTACTTAAACCTCAATCAAATCCCACCAAATTTGGTGGGATTGATGTTCAAACCTAGGGAAACCTATTGGGATCAATTTCTACTACTAACTCCCTCTGATTCGTGCATGCAAACCCACGAAATTAGTGGGGTTCTTCTTAAATCCCAAGCAATCTAGGGAGCTTGTTTCCTGTTCTCCAAGCTCTCCTAAGCCCTATAAAAGACCTCCCATGATAGTCCTCACCTCCTTAGCAAGAAATAGAGCCAAAAACACCTCTTCTTCCTCAAGCACCGGCTCGCTCCAAGATAGCTCCAGTGACTCTCTACCTCCTACTTCTTCATTGGTTGCCACGTACAATAGGTGGTTGATTCTCCTTCCTCTTGTCTTTCCACACCTTGCAATACTGGTGAGGTGTCCTCTAACCCTCCATCGTCGTAGTTATCCACCTCCGGAGCACCTTCCTTCTTTGGCGCTGGCCATACCAGACCTGGTGCCTCCTCCATCCTCCTTCGTCCTCTAGCTACCTTCGTTGAATCCTCATCATCTACTCATCTCCGCAGCATCTTCAGACCATCGTTTCGACCACCGTCGCGCCCTCCACACCTCCGTCTTCCACCTCACCGGCATACCTCTGGCGAAGCATTCCCACCACCACAAGACCATCTCTCTACCTCCCATTGAGTCAGCGAGCATCCCTTCGCCTCACTGATCAAAAGCCCCAAAGAAATTTGGGACTTTGATCATCTGTTCACTCCACCAAACTCACAGCTCTCCACTACATCGTCCGGAGGTCGTCAGACCTCTACACTTGCTCTTTCGCACTTCCACACACGCTACCACATTCGTCGTTCCATGGTAAAGGTTCTGAACTGCTCTAACTTGATCGAGAGGCCTTATTCGTGATTTTAGGTACACAAGTTGTCGTGCCATTACCAAAGCTTCTTCGTGCAAGCTCAAAGCACATTCTTCAGACATTTGCCCCAGGTTTTCGTCCCAGGTGAAGCGGATTTGCCTCAGGAACGTTCCCAGGTGATCAATTAGGAGCGTTGATCACTCCAAGGATGCCAACTGAATGGGAGCTGTTGCTGCTGCTGCACTTGAAGGAAGTGGGACGTTTAGTCCCACATCGGGCATGGATAAGCAATCGATAGTGCATATATTGAATTTCTCACTTGGGCTTGTCACCTCAAGTGCATCAGGGTGAGGTCCCGTTCACCACACACACACCTGACCCACCTAAGCCTCTCTCACTCCTCGGCTGCGACCTACGCCTGCAGCCCTGGATCCAGGTATGCAACCTGAATACCCAATAAGCCTGGTTTGAGAGAAAGAGAAGGAAGGAAAGAAAGACAGAGCGGGGGAAAGGGGGTTTTTGCTCTGCAGAGTGAAGCCTCAACACTTAGTCGTAGAGTTGTGCGAAGCCTTTGTGCGTGAAGAGAAGAAGAGGAAGAGCTGAGAAAAAGGAAGAAGTCAAAGAATAAGAAGAAAACAGTGCCCTTGCACTGCAACAAAGAGGAGTTTAAGACATCTGATTTGGAGCCTTGTCATCTAATATCTATGATAGTGCACTGTGCACTTTAGCTTGCGTGGATTAAATTCGGTTGACACTGTTGAGACTTTGCTATTATTGTAATTAGGGTAAATTGGTGATTCAAATCACCATTTTGCCCTAATCTTTTTGCATCATTGACATTTGCTCTTATATATACATCATTTTTTCTTGGAATTTTCATTATATGTTGCTATTTTGTGCTTAAATTGTGATCTTGAGGTTAATTGAAATACTTGCTTCCAGTGAACGACCTTGAACTCATTCTTGATTTTGAGTTATAAATTTTATTTGTTTCTGAGCGATTTCGACCTATACTACGACGCATCTTTTATAACATCAATTTCGCGTGTAAACAAACATGCATTGAAGTATTGGAGCCTATGATCAAAATGATTGATGAGCTTAATAGCTCTTTATTGGATATGCTCCAAGATGTTGGGGATAGGGCCCAGGTGAGTTTCTACTTGGGAAATTGTCAAGATTGAGGATGAAATTCGTGGTTTCCCTAGTCTAATCTTGGAATGATTCTCAAGATGAACCCCCTTCAAGAGAGCCAATGTCTGAACCCGCTCAGGCACCTATCGGGGGGGATACATTTTCTGAGACCCGAGATGACCAAGTCAGTCTAGAGCAACCCATTGAGGATGAACCGATTGCTTCACCCGAGATCCCTAATCCATGGAGCGTGGAAAAATATCTCTATGGACCAAGAAATGACATACGATTTTGAAACATATGTAAATGATGATCAAGAATTCTTTGACTCTGAGGGTGAAGAATCTTTAGGTGATGTCTCACTTGAGCTTAAGGAAGGGGATTTAGTGAGATGAACGGGCTTGATGAGCATGAAGAACATTTTGATAGCCCGATTATTGAAGATTATGATCATGTTGGGGCTAACTTGGATGATCTGAATCCTGATGATTCAATCAGTAGCCCTATTGCTCAACCACACCCTAAAGAGTTGAATGATTATACTTTTGAGATCATTGTGCCCAAGTCAATCCTAATTCAGCCACAACTGTTGGACTTGCATATTTTAGATGGGGTGTACAGCGATCTAGAGGTCTCGAAACCTGAACACTTGATGTTGGAGGATGGAAATTTGGAAGTTAAAATCTGGGAGGTTAATTCTGAGGGAAATACAATTTTGGATTTAAGGGTTCCTGTTGACTTGAAACCACCTACCTTCTACTAGGACCCTTATGACAATTTTGATATTGAGGATGTGCAACTCAAGTACATAACAATTGACTATCTTTCTGAGATGAACTCTAAGTGCACATATGAACCTAATAAATCATATCTACCAATTGTCCGACATTTCATAATTGGGTTGCACATTGCAAAACTGCAGGCTCGACCCTGCAAGCTCAATAATCTTTGATTTTAGGTGATTTTCATCCAGAACCTTAGAACCACTCGACCCTGGGGCATGGGCCTACACCATAATCTGGTCCATGTCTGTAGACATCTTCTACTGGCGGGTCTGAGGATTACTCTTTTGATTTTGATTCTGACTTGCACTTGTGTATTCTCCATTTCTTCCTTGTATGTATTTTATACCTAGCTAAAGGCATTAAACTTAGCACATGTGTATACTCTCTTCTCTCTGCGGAGCTGACTGAATTTTCATGAAATTTAGGTGATATTCTGTCTACTCCACCCTTTTCATGTCTTTGTTTTTACAATGAGGACATTGCATCATTTAGGCATGGGGGGGTGGATAATTAATTCCTGAAATCATTTTGTTAACTCTGTGGAAATTCTTTTATTTTTATTTTCTTAAAAAGAAGAATAAGAAGAAAGAAGTTAGGAGAAGAGAACTTAGGCATTTGAAAGTTATTAGCTTTAGGAAACGATACAATAGGACCTAAATAGTTAGACTCTTCAGGTCTTCGGGCTTAATCAACCCGGGTGTCTACTAAAATGTGGACTTGGTCTCGAGTCCTTACCAAGTTAATTTTATTTTAATTTGGTAAATAAATTGGGGTGATAAGTATATGACTTAGCAACCCACCCTCTGATTTGAGGGGACTTTAAGCCTAAGCATCTATACACTATTTGCACCGACTCACTTTTTGGTGGTTTTTATGGAAATTAGGTAGCTCATGAACTTCTTAGGGTAGTATGGCTGGCAAGTTGCCATGGGTAATAGCCTATTAGCCGGTTGTCCAGAGCCCAGCTACATGACCATACTCATTCTACTACTTTTAAGTAAATCTTAGATCAGGAAAGCCACCTACTTAGAAAAAAAGGAAAAAAATTGATACTCAAAAATAAAAAGAAAAGAAAAAATACAAAAATAGAAAAAAGAGAACAAAATAAAAAAAATCATATTTCACCGCACGCATATGGCTGGCAAGTTTCCATGGGTAACAACCCATTGGCCAATTGTCCAGAGCCCAGCTCACAAAAATGTACAAATAATTTGCAAAACACTTAGGGAAGAAGCGGGGAAGTAGAATAAACTGGGGAGATATACACTGGGTTCGCCTTTGTGTTGACCCCATAAATAAAAAAAGAGTAGGGAGAAAGCTACCGATCGGAAAGATGAACCCTTAGGTAGAAGCTCTTAAGGTCACTTAGGGTCGTAGAAACCTGAAGTTCGTTTTAACGGCCGCTTAGTGAGTCTATCACTCTTTCACAAGATGCTTAGCACTTAGAGTCCTTTTCGAGTCTTGGGCAGGTCGGGTAGTCATAGAAAGTTATTCCGAAACTCTCAAACTCCAAAAGTCAAAAAAAAATTAGAAAAGAAGAAAAAATAAAAATAATATATCTTCCCTTTTCAAATAAGGCAAGGACTTTGGCAATCTGCATTTTAGTAGGCACCCGGGCACTGTCAAATCTTCGTAGTTTAGTCCCTTAGTTGAAATTTCCTTTTGTTAATAAGCAATAAATGCCTTAAGTAATCAAGCCCTAATTCCATTTTTATACATAGCATATAGCTTAATTTTGCTAGGGACTAGAAAAAGATAGGCATGGGGGTATGATGTAGACACACCCATTTAGGTTAAAATGCCTATTTATGCATGTCTCTAGGCTTAGATATGCATTCCATACTATAAATATTGCATAGCATGCATCATTCTGCATTTAGAGTAGTTTGTGTATATTTTAGGCTAATTACGTCCTTTTATGGCCAGGAGAGAAAGAGATTTAGTTTGGAGCCTCGGATTGATGATCTAACCATACGGATTTGATCAAGACGATGATTGGAGCCCAACACCTCCAAAATTGCTTTGATCGGAGTCCCGTAGCACCATATGCAGTTCAAGGAAAATCAACAGCAGAGGGACTAGGTGATGCAATTAGAAGCTTCAAACAACAAATCTGACTGCATGGATGGATTCAAGTCAACGATCGTAGCCCAACAGTGCAAAAATCGACTCAATCCAACCTCTGTAGCAGCCCCTACAAAGGAAAGAAGATGGACAGCCTAGATCGCACACGTGGTGCAACCCAGGCCGCCCATGCGCATGCACGCACCATCGCACATGCACAGCAACATGGGCGCGCATGCGTGAGGAGGCATGCACACGTAGCAGCACAGCGGGCATGCATGGGCCCGCGTGGAGGCAGTGGCAATGCACGCAGGCAGGTAGCGTAGGGCGAGGTGTGGGTGCGTAGCATGTAGAGGTGTGTAACAAAGGGACGCGGCACGTGTGCCAGTGCAGCAGCAGTGTGGGCGTAAGGCTATCTTCAGCGACGTTTGCGGTGGATCTTCAGTGACATTTATGACCGTCACTAAATGAATTGATCATTTCCTCCACTATAAAGGACCCCTACCCCTCCCATTCTTCTTCATCTCTTTCTTTCTTCCTCCCACCACCTCCAAGGCTTTAGAGAGAGCTTGTTCTAAGCTCGGGATGCTCCTCTAGAGTAGAATCAAATATTTTTCCCTCCCCTCATCCCCATTCGTGGAGCATCCTGCGGGTGTCTTCTTACCTACTTCGGGAAGTAAATCCCTGCTGCGATGCCGTCCTACCCCGCCCTCCATCCTCCTGCTCCATTCTCGTTCGTCCCACTCCTTACTACCTTCCTCCAGGAGACGTCAAAGCGAGTCATCCTCCGAGCGACCGTTGAGGGGGATTCTCTCACCTATATCTATCTTTACTACTTTCTAGTGTAGTTTTTTCCGCTTTCATTGTTGTAGAAATATTTGATCAAGCAATATTTCTTCTCTCTATATATGTATATATATTATTTTTGCAAGTAGACTAATTAGACAAGTTTTTATCGACTTGATCTCTTGTTTGATAAAAATACCAAAAAAAAAAGAAAGATAAAAATGACAAAAATAAATAAAAAGAGAAACACAGATTTTTCAAACCAAACGTTCGCCTCCCCATGTTCGACCCGAGACTCACCTCGAGTTTCGGTTATAAATTTTATCTGATCAACGTATTTTATCCTGAATCAAACTATGACAACTGGTTTTCCAAACCCAAACCCTTTACATGACAAGATCCGCCCTCATCACCTCCCATTCCAGATCCCATCTAACGATGCATCTTTGATTTGAAACTTCTCACCTCCCTCCAAAATAATCCCCACCGTACGCCCTATACCCGCCTAATCTCACTGTTATGGTGATTGGAATCACTCCTTCGGCTACTTAAGAACCTCCTTGGGCTTGCGTGCAAGCCATTGGCTCCCCCTCCTACTTTCTTGGAGTTGATCACTTCTTCCTCTCCAGTGCCTGCTTCCCATTTCACTTGGCCACACTTGTGATAGAGGTGGAGCTTCATCTCTCTTCTTTGTCCATGTTGCTAGGGATGACGTAAGCTTGAGGATGTCCCAAGAGCTTCATTAGTAGGCTCTTCACTCACTAGAGACCTCCCTCACTTCCTCTTCCTCAGCCGTCAGCTGTGGATCCAGGCAACCCATTCTTCTCATTAGATTAGGATTTCCAGAGTAGCTTAGATTAGTAATTAGCATACGGTAGCTCAGTTAGAGTAGATTAGATGATGAATTTGGTGATGAATTGAGTGATTAGATAGGAGTAGATGAGGGTACTTCCTCAGCTCTTCAGTGAATTCAAATCAAAGGAGATGAATTCATTGCCATACACTTTCATATATCTCCCTCATCACCTCACATTCGCTTTTGGATATTTTCCTCGATGTTTTATTCCACAATCCACTTCTCCCATCATAGTAGCCATTAGATCTGAAGTTCATTAGCTATCAGATCTAATGGTGTGCTAAGATCAAATGTGGGTTCTCTCATACATTTCACTTGACCACAAGGGTCCTCTCATTGATTTCAATCGGTCAGATTTGCTCAATTGAATGCACATTGGTTTTCATGCGTGATCGAGAGATTAAGGTTTCAATTTGGTTGTAATAGTTTTAATCGAGTAAATTGAGTTTCTATTTGCTAAATTGGATCAAGTGCGATAGGTTTGAGCTTCTGAGATCGGACTGATTTGTTTATGAAGCTTATACCTAATTTATATCTAAGTCATTGTTGGAACTCATTGCTTAGGTAGTTGAAGCCTGTGAGAATCGGTTGCACTAATTTAAGGCTACAATAATGACCTAAGAGATTCTAGAGGATTGCAAGAACATCCTGGATACCAATCAATGGTGTACAGGTGTTTTGACATAGTAAAATCACTGTGGCGATCTCAAATTAATCACCTACTTGGGCAACATTCTGATTTCATAAAAAATGAGTCTAATCTGATCTGGAAAAGTTCATTGAGTTTTAGGATGTTTGAATGAATGTATGAAGGAGTTTTCAAGATGATTTGAACACTTAAATTAATCTCTTTTCTTTATGTTGTCTATAACATAAGGGAAATAATTAATTAGGGTTCCTACAGTTATAGATCGTAGACTTGATTTATATTGTATGTCAGACCTTCTGATGAATAATTGAGATGTTTGATGTTGGATTTAAGTGTTGGAATCAAATTTGATTGGAGTTGAAGAGTAGCAACAGCTGCTCTGGTTTTCTTTGTAAGATCTGGACATTCCAATGGTTTTTCATCTCTAATTTTGAGAGATTGTTGGATGAAATGGATTTTTTATGCTGGATCTAAATGGTTTTTGTTCAATCAAGACCTATTAGGTCTGATTTTCATGTAGCTATACTTGCAGTAGCAGCTAGAACACCAACTGCAGTAATCAGAATAGCTGCTGAAAGTGCAGCTGCAATGTATTGAATGGTCAGGTTTTTGGGAGGATTTGAAAATTTATTGAGCTGACATTATAGTGTAATGATAGAACTTCATGTAACAAGCATTCCTGTACATTTGAATCTTAAAATCTGATATGAATTGCTTGCAAATTCAGTTTGAAAGTCATTGTCAGCAACATGTAATGTGCATTAACTTTCGAAATTGTGTTTGGACTTGAGATCTAAATGAAAATCATGTTTAAGTGATGAAACATCTTCCTTACAATGTGTTAGATGTTCTTGGATGCTTATACCCCTTTTCCAGCCCTTAGAATCCATTTTAGGTCTTAAGTTCATTTCAAAACACTCATTCAAGACGTAATTTAGGTTAACTTTGTAAATAAATAAAATTCATAAAAAAATCCTAAAAAAAAAAACAAACTTGTCTTGAGTAAGATCAAGTATTTTTTTAGGTGTATGCCAAGTTTCTAAGTATTCTGAACTTCCGGCTTGGTAAAACATACTAGCCGACGATTTAGTATACTTTGGAATTTAATAAAGAAACAAAATTAAAAATCACAAAAAGAATCTCATCTTCTTTAATCTCACCCTTTCTCACTCATCTCCTACTTCTATTATACATATAAAAACTAGAGAAAAAAGAAAATACCCAAAAATACCTTGTACAGTGTATATATACCTGTAAATATAATTTAATACTAAGTGTATATATATGTACATAATTAACTTATACTTGTATTTTATATATTAAATTAAATATTTAGAATGATTTATTATATGTATAACTTTATTGTATTATTATATATTAATTTATATTAACTTAAATGTATATAAACTTAACTAATTACAAAAACCTATGTTTACGTATATAATTATATCTAATATTGTAGATACGTATTTAACTAAGTAATATATACTATATGATACCTGTAAATTTATTTAATTATGTATTTATAGTAGATATTTAAGTTATTAACTTAATTAGGTAAATTATTAACTTAAAATAAAATAAATTAGTAAGTTAAGTTAATACTGAAGTAATTTATCATGTATACTTGTATGGTTGTATTTTAAGTAGTTTCAACCTATTTATACTGTATTTATAGTGTATTACAATATTTATAACTTAATTATGTATTTAACTAAATTAAACATGTATTTAAATGTAAATAAATTAAAATAAAGTCTCAAAAATAAATTAAAAATATGTAATAAATAATTTTTTATGTAAATTAACCTTGTATAAAGTCAATTTCATGCTTCAGTTGTTAATTAATACTTTAATTAAGGAATTAACCCCTAAATTAACATGCATAATTTCCTAACTTCAACTAATTTTAATAATATTTAAATATCTTATTTTGGTAAATTAATTATACTATCATGTAGACCTATATAACAGATTTGTAAATATAAAATTTATTTATAATTTGGATATAATTATGGCCCTCAAATTGAGGACCAAAATCAAGAAATTAAAACACAGCCATGCGCAGCACAACGTTCAATTAGGCGCTGGCGAATAGCGCCACATCGTCCGCTGTAGGGCAGCTCGGGTAATATAAATTGAATCCTTGCCGATGATCACTCAATTGTCAGTGCTAGGTGCACTAATACCCATATATCCCAAATCCTCTATTTTGATATGATACCGAGCATATGAGCATACATTTGTGAACAGTTATGAGCCAGGGGCCATGCACTATAGCAAGCCTATTGTGGGCCTAAATGAAACTAAACTAAAAATGCACCCTAACGAAACTAGGGTCGATCCCTAGTAGTGGTTTGGTCCAACCATTATAGGGTGCTACATATCCCACAAACTGGATGACCTGCCCATAAGAAAACCTAATTGTGGTTTAGTGAACAGTGAACCGACCGCTGTGAGTGAGAGAGATCCAAGAAAAAAACTAATTGTTGAACAAAGAAGAAGAGAAGGAAGAAGTTTGAAAAGCAGCTAAGCGTTGAGAGCCGTGAAAGTGTGCCTTGTGTGTGTGCATGTGTGCGTGCTTGCTTGTATATATGTATAAGTATATGTATACATATATGTATAGTATATTATAGTAAATATATATTTATTAAATAAAATATATGTAAATAATGTATACAAAAGTATAGTATATATTTATATGTATATTAGTAGAGTATAAATAGAATAGAGTATTATTTAAGCCTTATTTGTATAGAAATAACCTAAAGGCTTTAGTGACAAATGTATTCGTCACTTAGATATGTATATATTTTAGTATAAGTAGTTCTTTTTGCCTTATGTTGTGTATACATTTTACTAAGGCTACAGCAACACATAATTATGTTATTATATATAGAATATATGTTACTAAAGATATTAGTATATTAATATAACTTAATATAGTACATATTAGTACCTATTTTTATACCTATATTTAAGTATTACTTAGAGTAATTGTATATAATTAACATAGTGTAGTATTAATTAGTTTTTTATGACCATTATTTATAAATTTGTTTAAAGCATTGTAGTGAACATTAATTGATTCTTTTGTAGATAATTGACTAATTCTTTCATTGTTTGATTTATTAATTCATTTTGTAAATAAAATTGACATTTTTAGAATAAAAGAATATTTTTAGACATAAAGAGAGATGTATATCAATAACTACCTCCCAGTGATGACCTGGAATAAACCAGTAAAAATTATAGAAATAAATAAAATGACGCAACATCTATTTTCATTGTGATAATTATGCTACAACAACGACACTTAAAACATGATTTTTATTGCAACACAGGTCGTCTACAATCAATAAGTCACATACCTATCACTCCCTTGACTTAATACTTTAGCTTCTAAGACTTCTTTTAAGGATTCAAGAAACAAATCCTTATCTACATAAATACGTGAGATAATTAAGTCCAGAATGACTACGTGAAAAGATTTTGACTATACATTTCTTCAGTCTAGTAAATCATTAATATTGAGAAATTCCGCTCTTTTCAAGTTCAAAACTCTAAAACCACAAATTTTTATTTTCTTTTCACAATTTTTCCTTTCATTTTTTCAATGACCACAAATATAGCAATTCAGGACCTGAATAAAATAGCTCAACGAAATTATCTATCCCCCCCGGCATGCCTATTTCATGCATAGTGCTCGATGCATTGAATAATCATAAGAAAATGATAGAAATCATCTGTAATCCATGAGTTAACTCGAGACAGCTCGACCAATTCCCAACCTAAATTATATACAACCTACTAAATATAAATAGAAATATTGGGTTGCCTCCCAATGAGCACTGAGTTTAACTCCTTTAGCCAGACATGATTAAGCTCATTACGGAGATCCAATAATGCAACTAACTCAGAAACAGGTCCAAGTGGACAATGATCAGCATAAGGTTTGAGCCTTTGCTTGTTAACCTTAAATATTTGACCTATTTTTGTGTCATAAATCTCAATGGTTCCATGCAGAAATGTGCAGGTCACAATGTATAGACCATTCCACTTAGATCTTAGTTTACCGAGAAAAAGTTGCAGTCTTCCATCGAAAAGCAACACTTTTTGTTCCAACTCAAAGCTCTTTCGGTAAATGAATTTGTCATGTAGACCTTTGGTTTTATCTTTATAAATTTTGGCAATTTCATATGCATAATTCCTAATCTCCTCTAGCCCAGTTAGCTAGAGTTTATAGAGTTTCCTGGCTTAGTCCAAATTCAAATTACATTGCTTAATTTCCCAATAACCTTTGTGTTCAATATCTACGGGTAGGTGACACACCTTATCAAATACAAGGAGATAAGGTAAAGTGCCTATGGGAGTTTTAAAAGTTGTACAGTAGACCCAAAGTGCATTATCTAATTTGGAAATCCAATATTTTATGTTTGTCCTAACCATCTTCTGTAGAATAGTCCTAATTTCTCTATTGGACACTCCTGCTTGTCCATTAGTTTGTGGATGGTAAAGTGTAGAAATCTTATGAGTAACCCTATGATTTGCTAATAAGTCTCTGAAGTGAGCATGAGTTAAGTGGGAACCTCCATCACTAATAATAGCTTTAGGCATCCCAAACACACTAAATATGTTCTTAATGAAATCAATTACTCTTTGTGGTCATTAGTCCTTGTAGGAATTGCCTCTATCCATTTGGACACATAATCCACAGCCACCAATATGTACTAGTATCCAAAAAATGGAATGAAAGGTCCCATGAAATCAGTAGCCTAAACATCAAAGATTTCAACTACTAAAATTAGGTTTAGTGCCATCATGTCTCTACGGGTCATGTTTTCAATAGATTGACAATGTGTACATGCTTGAGAGAACTGATAAGCATCTTTGAAGATGGACAACCAATAAAATGTAGATTGCAAAATTTTGGTAGTCTTTGTTCCTGAAAAGTGACCACCACACAATGATATAGGTCCACTTTAGTCGACTAATTCTAAGCCTAAGTATGATAGTTCCTGATTAATAATATTAGTTAATATGTGCATTTTGTCATGGAATAAGTGTATGTAGATTGATGTAATTTGCATACATTCATTTGGTAATTCTCAATTTACGATGCATTAGTATTTAGAATAAATACATGTGCTAAAATTAGGTCTTTGATTTGTACCTAATTGACATAGCTAACATGCCTTTCTTATGACTAGTTTTGGGCAACCATAGGTCCTTTCATATATCTATATATTGCATATCATTTATCTAGTCTTGTTTAGGGATTGCATTGCGTGCAATAAAATTGTGCTTATTATTGAACATTTCGAATAATGCAGGATCAATGGGTAGGGCTTGAGGAACCAAATTACAGACCAAAAGTAGAGGGAAGATTGAACTAACCACTAGCAACAATTGAGGAAGAAATATAGATAGTTTACATATTTGGAGGGTGAATTATGGAGGCCTCACCTACTCAACCCCACAACACATATGGACTCAAACCCAACTAAATAGACCTAGCCTAAATTCTTCTATTAGACACGCCACATGTCCCCATCTCTACCATACACATGTCACCACCACAATCCATCCATCTTACTCGCCACCTGAGCTTCCCATTCAAAAGCCAAGATCCACTTTCTACTCACCCACCAACCAAGATCCATTTAAATGCAATCCCAATACCACCTTAGCATTAATACCCTTCCTTTGATCTTACTCCTAAGGTCATCCACCTACTTCCTCCCCCCTCCCTTAGATTAGAATCCTAAGGCTACTCCCATGCCATCCCTTGGATGCAAATCCAAGGGACATAAGCCTACACACCAAGAATAGTAATTGCCAATTCTATAAAAGAAGAGCTTTCAACATTGAAAGACATCTTTGGCACCTTCACTCTCACCTCAAAACTCTTGGCCTACCACCATTAGAGCTCTACCTCCATACCTCTCACCCACCTTCTTGCTAAGGAAGAAAAACTCCATGAACACCTCCTCTCATCCCTCCTCTTGGCGACAGCCTCTTCTCTCCTCACCTTTACATCCATGCCAAGGATCAACTTGCTTCTCATCTGCTTCCTATAGGCATCTACAAGGCCATCTTCGACAAACTCCAGGGTTCGCCAAGTGGATCTCTTCTTCTCATCTCTATCTTTTGTTTTATTATATCCATTTCTAACATTGTGTCAAACATTATTTCCTATAGTAGAAGCTGATAGTTTTTGATAGTTTAATCATTTTCTACATCCCACTTTTTACTTTCTTTAATCATTTGTCATCTCACCCCCATTCTCTTATATCTAAAAATAACTTAAAAAAATAGAAAAACTCAAAAATCCAAAAAAAAGTGATTTCATGACAAATGAGCTCATTCATGTGCCTCCCAATGTTCGACACCCACACTTGCCATAGTTTGGAATTTTTATATATTTTTTATCGCTTTTTTATTCTCTCTCTATGATAATTTCTTAATCCTTTTTAATGCGAGAAAAAATAGAGAAATCAGTCTTGCTTACATTTCTTCAACATTATGCATTATAAATAATTATGTGATTGTACTTTAGTTGTAGGAATTAAGTGGAGTCTATAATTGGTGGTTGTCTGATGAAACCACATTTTGTATCACCCATGACTTGATTTTGTTAGTAATTTAGAGAATTTTGGGTAGATTACTTAGGTTGCATGCATCCATTAGGCATATCATGTGTTTAGGCATACTTGCATTCCTTGCATAATAAAATATCATTTTATCTAATGTTTGTATATTGGTTATGTTGGGCCTGGGAATGACAAATCAAGATTAAAGTTGGCCCATGATGCAGACTAAGCATGAGCTAGAGGAAGCCTGAGTAAACCAAGGTGTAGCTCCAGAAATCATTGATGCTGATTCATCACTCATGAAGGCTTCTATAGCACCTCCTCACCTCCACAAATGTTCTCCACCTCCATTAACAAGCTCCACTCCTCTCCCATAAACTCCACACATCCCCCCACAGCTTTCATAATTTCCTCTTCCCAATTCCAACAAAGCCACCTCATTCCCTTCATTACTAGGGCACGCCACCCCTTGGAGGCTCCACCTTTCCAACACCACTCTTTAATGGCCTCCACACACCTCTCATAGATGCACACTCCATTGCACCTTTTTTAACTTCTTAGGTTCATAATTAAGACAGACCCATTTCCTAGGAACCATCTTTCCATGATCATAAGAAATCACATAAAGGAAGCACACTCCACTCCCTCTCACACCCAACAAGGAGCCACCTTTTTCCACACAAGAACCACTTTCAAAGCCTTTGCATTTAACACCATCCATTAAAGCCTCACACATTCTCCCATGGCCTTAATTAGATGACACAAGAATCCATTCCCTCCCCATTTCCAACACCCAAAGAGGCTTCCCCAAGACTCCACTTCACTTGCCTATAAATGAAAGCCCTTATGTCACTTGTTCATCACTTTTGGCTTGGGAGAAAAATTGGAGAGCACTTGAGAGCCTTGGGTCATCTACCATTGGATGAGGAAGTTGAGAGGGAGCCATCGCCTTCTTTTTCTTCTCACATCCACGCACACCACCATTGGAGGAGATTCTTGGGATCAAGACAAGCTTAAGAGGAGGTCCATGCCAAAAAGGAGCTACCTTGGAGGGCATCTTCACTATCACTTTCTCATGAGAATTTCCTTCCTTTGTCTTTTACTTTGCTGTTTGATGTAAACATGTTTATATCACATAAACCATCTATTTCTGCATGTTCTTAGACATATAGTTGCATTATACATTAACTATTGCATAACATGCATCATCTTGCATTTAGGTTAGGTTGTATAAATTTTAGGTTAATTTTCTCTATTTGTGGTCAAGAAATATAACAATATCTTATCAGGGTGTCGAATTAAAGATCCAACCATATGGATCTGATCAGAGCAATGATCGGAGTTCAACGACTCCAAGATCGCCCCGATCTGACTTTCGTAGCATCAGATGCAGTCCAAGAAAGATCAGAGGTCAAGGGGCCAAGATGGTGTAAATCTGTACATCAGATGACAAATCTGACTACGCAGATGGGTTCGGATCGACGATTGCAGCCCAATGACGTGAAAATCAGTTCAATCGGACATCCGTGGCACCATTTACAAGACATAGAAGATGAAAGGCCAAGATGGTGCCATGTGGCACCATCATAGTCACCCAAGTAGCGCAAGGAACCGCTGCTACCCTCTCTCTCCTCAATTGCGCAGACAATCTCACTTGTTGGATCAAGATCCAACAGCTGAGAGAGCTCATGCCTAAATGCATAAACTCGCCTCAAATGTGTGCGTAGCGCATTGGGTGAGTGTGCGTTCGCAAAGCGGAGGTTGCGGGATCGAGCCCCCGTACGCCTCAAATTGAAGGCGTGGGCGGGGCGCAGTCGATTTCGCTTGTTGGATGGCTATCAGGCAGTGGTGGAGGTGATGACATGGTCACACGAGAGTGCACGATGTGTGCACGAGCAATCGACAGTGCTCCAACGTGCATCCTCAAGTGCGATGAGCACGCAATCTCAACACTCCATTAGCGATCGAACAACTGAGAATCAGAGATCATGCGTAGGCATTTGGGCGCGAGGAGAAGAAGAGGCACGTGAGAGCAGCACCTATGCCCACGTTCAGGGGCTTTAGTGACGTTTAAATCCTTTACAAAAGGCCCTGAATTAATGTTTTAAGCATAAAATGACCTTTTTGCCCATTCAAACTTCACCTATAAATAGCCCTACGGCCCCCACACTTTCTTCATCCCTTCCTTTCTTCTCTCACCCCCTCCAAAGCTCTAAGAGCTTGTCCCAAACCCAGGATGCTCCATTAGAGTTAAAAATACAATTTTTCCACCTTTTGACCTCGTTCGTGGAGCAGTCCGCGGTGGTCCTCTCACCACCATTCGGGAGGCGGATGCCGCTGTGACGTCACCTTGGCCCATTCTCCGTCGTCCATCGTCATTCTCCTTCTTCCCGCATCTCATCACCTTCGTCCGGATGCTCTATCAACTCGGCTCGTCGTCCAAGTAGCCGTCGAGGAGGATAACTTCTCTCCACCTTCCCTTTACTGCTTTTTAGCATAGATTTACCACTTTATAGTTGTAATCTTTCCAGCTTTCTAGTTGTATTGAACATTACTCTGTGGTTATGAAATCCATATTTATTCTATCTCTATTTTGTCTTTATTTGTAATATTCTCTCTCTCTTCTATTCATTATTCTTTAAATAGATATCTAGTTTAGAATAATTTTGACTGGCTATTCTGCTTTGTGATAAATAAAATAAACACGATTTTTAATCAAACGTCCGCCACCTTGTGTTCGACCAGGAATTCTTTTCGACTTTCGGTTAAATTTATCTGTTGACATTTTTCTTGCAAATCGCACTACAGCGATGAGTTTTCAAAACTCAACTTCCATTTGCAATGATTTTCCAAACAACATTTTGGCACCATTGCTAGGGAGGCGACACTTTTTGATTTTTCTCGTTTTCCCACCTTACCTATCTTTTACCTCACTTCTCTCCGTTCTTATTGTGATTGCAGGTACTCTCTTGAGACAGGAAAAAGCAATAGATTGGAGTAAAGTGTTGTTGAAGGGTCTGTAAGTTTACCCCCACCTCCCACCCACTAGTTTTCATTCCACCACTGATATAGACACATCGATTTAGGTTAAAATGCTTATTCATGCATGTTCCTAGGCTTAGATTTGCATTTCATGTTATAAATATTGCATCGCATGCATCATTCTGCATTTAGAGTAGTTGTATATATTTTAGGTTAATTATGTCCTTTTTATGGTCAAGAGAGAAGAAGATTTATTTCAGGGCCTCAGATGGGTGATTAGACCATATGAACTGATTAGGACGATGATTAGAGTCTAATGCCTCTGAAATCATCTAGATTAGAGAACCGTAGCATCATATGAAGTCTGAGGAAGATCAATGGCCAGGGGGCAATGCGACAACCATACAGGTTTTAGATGGAAAACCCGACTGTATGGATAGATCCGGAGCGACGATCGCAGTCCAGCAGCACGAGAATCATCTCGATCTGAGCACCGTGGCACCCTCTACAAAAGAAAGAAGAATGGATGGCCTAGATGGCACCACGTACGCCATCTAGGTCACCCAACACCGGCCAGCAGCAGTGCACGCATATAGCCGCAGCCATAGCTGCACGTAGCAGAAGCTCACCGCGCACAGTGCAACCACGTGCAGCAGCAGTGCAACGCATGCCAGCGCGCATGCGTGCACACTGCGGGGGGCATAGGCGCGTGAAGCACGCAGCACGTGATGCGTGAGCTAGCGGAGCGGGTGCCAGCCGGGTGGGTGCAGATCTTCAGCGACGTGCGCCTTTAGTGACTCTTGCAGCTGTCACTAATGGTTTGCACACGCCTGCAAGAGGATAAAGGGAGAATCTTCAGCGATAGCTACAGCAAACTTTATGGACGTTAGTAATGACCTAGATGCGAATTTGTTCTTCCTCTTCCACTATAAAAGGACCTACCCACCACCATTCCAAACCATCTCTTCCTTTCTTTCTCTCACCACCTCCAAGGCTCTAGAGAGAGCCTGTCCTAAGCCTAAGATGATCCTCTAGAGTAGAAAATCAAATAGTTTTCCCTCCCCTCATCCCCATTCATGGAGCATCCCATGGTCATCCTCTCACCACCCTTCGGGAAGAAGATCCTCGCCACGATGCCATCCTGCCCCATCCTTTGTCCTCTGGCTCCATCCTCCGGTCCTCTCCTCACAACCTTCCTTTAGGCGACATTAGAGTGAGTCGTCCTCCGAGCAACTGTCGAGGGAGATTTCTCTCACCTCTTTCTATCTTTTTATGCTTTCATAGTGTAGTTTTCCTGCTTTGATAGTTGTAACAAACAGTTGTTCATGAATAGATGATTGTTTCTCTCTTTCTCTCCTTCTCTCTCTTATATTTTTGCAAGTAGATAAAGTTTTCATCGACCAAATCTCTTGCTTGTTAAAAATACCAAAAAAATTAGAAAAGATAAAAATGACCAAAAATAAATAAAAGTGAAGCACGGATTTCATAAAACCAAACGTTTGCCTCCCCGTGTTCGACTTGGGACTCATTTTTTGAGTTTTGATTATAAATTTTATCTGATAGATGCATTTTGCGAGCTATGATGACGGGTCCTCCAAACCCCGATTTTAATTCGCGAAGCACATGCAATCATTTTGGTGCCATTGTTGGGAAGGCAACGCTCTTTGGTTTTTTTTTCGTATTTTTTCCACCTTACCTAACTTTTATCTTACCTTTTCTCTGATCTTACTATGATTGCAGGTACTCTTCTAAGGTGGGACAAAGTGGTTAGATCGGAGAAAAGTGCGGATAAAGGTTTTGTAAGTGTCCCCCAGACCACCCTCACCTTAGTTTTCATTCCATAACCTAATAACTCAAACCTAAATCAATTTAGGTGCTTTTTA
The DNA here is from genome assembly GCA_037157565.1 of Thalassia testudinum. Classification (NCBI taxonomy): domain Eukaryota; kingdom Viridiplantae; phylum Streptophyta; class Magnoliopsida; order Alismatales; family Hydrocharitaceae; genus Thalassia; species Thalassia testudinum. Next base: position 62,720,663 of record JAZHRO010000003.1, read on the forward strand.
TAAACCTTAGGATAGATTTGGTTGTTTGTTTGCCACCTCCACTCACCTTGCCATCCACATAAATAAAAAATAAAATAAAAAAAGTGTTATCTGATTGTGAGATTTTCTGAAAGAGCACACCTTAACACCCACAACTCTCGACTTAAGGCACACCACTCCACTTTGATTCTACCACTTAACCAGGATCTGACCTGTGGACCCAGTACACCTAATTCAACACACAAATAAGTGAGTAGAAATCTGAATAGGTCAAACATTTCTGTGTGCCTTAACTAAGTGGTGTAATAGGCCAATTGATTGAACTGTTCGGGCCGCACCACTTAAGATAAAAGCGATTCATCAGTAGCTTGCCACTTAGGGTTGATTCTTAGGGTTGAACTAGGTACTCCACATTATTTTTGATTTTTAAAGGAACATATCATCACCCATGTTTTCAAAACTTGGAGTGTTCTACTAAACCTTGATTGAACCAACCTAAGAATTAAACCCTAAAAGCTACTAAATAAGGTTAAATCCTAAAAGACACATCATCAAATAACCTTATTTGCAAACCCTGGTTGTGCACGCACACACATTTTAACTGATCATTATGGGCACAACCCATCTAAAGGGCCCATCACATTCCAAGAGCACAATCATCCCAATCCTAATTAAAACTGAGTAGACATTGGCCTTAGGGATTGATTCACTCTTCGGGGCTCAGACTGAGATTTTTTTTGATTAATCTACTTCTGCTAGTCCATCTAATGTCTAGCTAGGGGAGTAGCGTCAAACGACTGTGGCTGGGGGGTACACTAAGAATCGGAGGCACAAGCCAAAGGAAGAACCTTCTCCCTAGTCCCTCGTTCTAACTGATTGGATTGACTGGATAACAGTAGACTAAATCGTTTATAATCTCAAGATGGGTCCTGGGAGTGTGTAGGTCTTTAGGCTACCCACATAAAGATAGGGTTGATTGATTGTACTGTAGGGCACCTTTCCCTTCTGATTTCCCTCCTTACTTCACCATGTATCCTTCCACTTCTTACACGCATTTCCCATCCTATCCTTTTACCACCACTTATCCCCAATATGATTACTATTCTGACTTGACTTGTAATTAACCATCCACTAGCCGGGATGACTTTGATTGGGGATACGAATCCTGACCTCAGTGTCCAGGGTCTAACCTTGGACAACAAGACTATGATTACTATCCTTCTTAGAGCTACAATTATTATAGATCTCCACCCTTTCATGATCAACCTAACCATATCTACAACCATGAAGGATATGTTGATTATAACACTTACCCTCCCCAGAATTTTGCTAAATATAGGTCACCACCATTCTTTGAACAACCTGAGACGACCTACTATCAGGGAGGAACCCAAGAACCTCAATATCTTGACTCCCCTTGAATGAACCCAAACCCACCCAACCCTGAACCAAACCAGTCGGTTCAGGTGAACCAGATCCAAGATAGGGTGTTGGATAACTTGAGGAACACCATAAAATCTTTAGAAGCCCAGCCAACACCATGCACTGAAGCATTAGAGCCTATGATAAAAATGATCGATGAACTGAATAGCTCTTTATTGGATTTGCTCCAAAGTGTTAGGGATAGGGACCTGGGTGAGTTTCTTCTTAGGAAATTATCGAGGCTGAGGATGAAATTTGTGGTTGCCCTAGTCAAATCTTAGGATGATTCTCAAGATGAACCCCCTTCAGGAAAGCCAATGTCTGAACCCGCTTAGGCGCCTGTCGAGGGGGATACATTTTCTAAGATCGAGGATGACCAGGTTGGGCTAGAGCAACCCATTGAGGATGAACCGATTGATTCACCCGAGATCCCCGAGCTAGGGAGTGAGGAAAAATATGTCTCTTTGAACTAGGAAATGACAATCGATTTTGAGACATATATAAATGAGGATCATGGATTCTTTGATTCTAAGGGTGAAGAATCTCTTAGTGAAGTCTCACTTGAGCGTAAGGAAGATGATTTTAGTGAGAAAAATGGGCTTGAGGAATCTGACGAACCGTTTGATAGCCCAATTATTGAAGATTTGGATTCAGTTGGGGCTAACTTGGAGGATTCGAATCCTCATTTACTAGAAGATTCAATCAATAGCCCCATTCCTCAACCACACCCCAAAGGGATTGATTTTGATTTTGAAATCATTGCACCCAAGTCAATTCTGAGTTAGCCATGATTTCTGGACTTGGGTAAATCTTATGTGGTGAACGGTATGCTAGAGGTCCCGAAACCTGAGCACTTGATGTTGGAGGATAGGAACGTCGAAATAAAAATTTGAGAGGCTAATTCTGAGGGAACTTTGAATTTGGATTTAAGGGTATGTATTGACCTGAAACCACCTACTCTCTACCAGGCCCCTTAAGATATCTTTCACGTGTAACCCAAGCTTGAAATAACTGATTATTTTTCTGAGCTAGATGTTAAGTGGACAACTGCACCTATTGAACCATCTTTACCCATTGTGCGTCACTTTGGTCTTGGGTTGCACACCACTAAACCGCAGGCCCGACCCTGTAAACACAACAACCTTCGGTTCTGGGTGATTTTCATCCGGAACTTGAGAACCACTAGACCCTGGGGCATAGGTCTGCACCATAATGTAGTTCACATCTGTGGACATCTTCTGTTGGCTGGTCTAAGAATCAATATTTTTATTTTGATTCTGACCCGCACTTGTGAATTCTTAATTTCTTACTTGTATGTATTTTATGCCTAGCTGAAGGCATTAAATTTAGCATGTGTTTATATTTCATGTTCTCTACGGAGCTGACCGGATTCCTCACGATGTTTAGGTGATATTATGTTTACTCTTCTGTTTCATGTCTTTATTTTTACAATGAGGACATTGCATCATTTAGGCATGGGGGGGTGGATAATCAATTCCTGAGATCATTTTGTTAACTCTATAGAATTTCTTTTAGTTTCTTATAAAAAGAAAGTGAAAATTCAAAAAGATTAAAAAAAAAAGTAGAATTAGGAGAAGAAAACTTAGGCATTTAGAAGTTATTAACTTTAAGAAATGATATGATAGGACCTGAATACTTAGACTCTTCAGGTCTTCGGGCTTAATTAGCCTGGGTGTCCACTCGAATGTGGACTTAGTCTCGAGTCCTCGCTAACTAAAATTCATTTTAAGTTGGTAAATAAATTGGGATGATAAGTATGCGACTTATCAACTCGCCCTTTGATTTGGGGGGACTTTAAGCCTAAGCATCTACACACTTTTTTTTGCACTAACTCACTTTTTGGTGGTTTCTTTGGAAATTGAGTAGCTAATGAACTATCTAGGGTGGTATGGCTTGCAAGTTGTCGGTGGTAATAGCTCATCGGTCGGTTGTCCAGAGTCCAGTCACAAGATTATTTTCATTGTACTACCTTTAGGTAAATCTTAGATCAGGGAAGCCACCTACTTAAAGAAAAATAAATAAATAAAAAGAAAAAGGAAAATAATATAGAAAAAGGAGAAAAAAATAAAAAATAAACAAAATCACACTTCACTACACAAGTATGGCTGGCAAGTTACCATGGGTAACAACTCATTGGCCGGTTGTCCAGAACCTAGCTCACAAAAAATACACAATAATTCCCAAAACACTCAGGGAAGAAGCAAGGAAGTAGAATAAACCGGGGAGATATACACTGGGTTCACCCTTGTGTTGACCCCATAAATAAAAGAAGTAGGGAGAAAGCTACCAATCGAAAAGATAAACCTTTAGGCAAGGTCACCTAGGGTCGTAGAAACCCGAAGTTCATTTTAACGGTCGTCTAGTGAGTCTTTCACTATTTTCACAAGATGCTTAGCACTTAGAATCCTTTTCGAGTCTTGGGCAGGTCGAGTAACTGTAAAATGTTATTCCGGAACTCTCAAACTCCAAAAGTACAAAAAAATTAGAAAACAAGAAAAATAAAAAAATGTATCTTTTCTTTTCAAATAAGGTGAGGACTTGGGCAGTCTACATTCTGGTAGACACCCGGGTACTGTTGAGTCCTCACCTGAGTATCTTCCCTTTTCAAATAGGTCTGGATCCTCACCGTGACGCCATCCTGCCCAATCCTTTGTCCTCCGGCTCCGTCCTCCTTCATTCCACTCCTCACCACCTTCCTCCAGGTGACGTCAGAGTGAGTCATCCTCCGAGCAACCGTCGAGGGTGATTTCTCTCACCTCTTTCTATCTTTTTACACTTTCATAGTATAGTTTTCCTGCTTTCATAGTTGTAACAAATAGTTGTTTATGAATAGATGATTGTTTCTCTCTCTCTCTCTTTCTCTCTCTCTCTCCCCCTCTCTCTCTTATATTTTTGCAAGTAGATAAAGTTTTCATTGACCTAATCTCTTGCTTGTTAAAAATACCAAAAAATTTAGAAAAGATAAAAATGACCAAAAAGAAATAAAAGTGAAGCGCAGATTTCATAAAACCAAATGTTCGCCTCCCCGTGTTCGATCCAGGACTCACTTTCGAGTTTCGGTTATAAATTTTATCTAATAGACACATTTTGCGAGCTACAACGACGGGTACTCCAAACCTCGATTTTAATTCACGAAGCACGTGTGATCAACCACGTAATAACATAAACAAAAATCAACCTAGGTGTTCTTATAAACTCTAAAGTTAGTTTTTGATTGTTTGTTTGTCACCTCCACCCGCCTCACCCTCCACATATAAAAGAAAAATTAAAAAATATCACAGAGGTACACAACCTCTTCTAATTTTCAAACTCAACCGATAAATCGATCTTTGGAACCGGTACACACACCCAATCACATAATCGAGCTGAAATCAGATTAGGTAGCCACTTGTGTGCCTAACTAAGTGGTGCATTAGGCCAATTGTTTGAGTTATTTGGGCTGCACCACTTCAACTAAAATCAACTCGTCAAGTACCTGCCATATAGGTAAAACTTCTAGGGATTTACCAGGTACTCCACATTCTTTTAAGCTTTAAAGGAAAACATCTTCACCTGTGCTTTCAAAACTTGGTGTGCCAACTGAACTTGATTGAATACACCTAAAGTTGGATCCTAAAAGCTACTAAGTAAGATTTAAACCCTAAAATTCACCGCATCCAAAAATAATCTTGCTTGAAAATAATTTTTTGTGCACACACACACATATCAATCAATCATTTAGGGCACAATCCAGATAAAGGGCCCATCACATTCCAAAGCACATTCAAACCTAACCCTAATTAAATAGAGTAGACATTGGCCTGAAGGATTGGAGTTGCTCTTCAGAGCCCACACTAAGATTATTTTCGATTAATCTATTTCTATCATTCGATCTGATGTCTAGCTAAGGGAGCAGAATCAAATGACTGTGGCTGGGGGGTACACTAGGAACCGAAGGCATAAGCCAAAGGAAGAACCTTCTCTCCAGTCCCTACCTCTAACTGGTTGGATTGATCGGAATGAAGTTGATCAAATCGTTTCTTTATCTCAAGACGGGTTCTGGGAGTCTACAGGTCTTTAGGCTAGCCGACTTAAGGATAGGTATGATTGTTTGTATTGCAGGGTGCCTTTCTTCCTCCCATCTATCATGGATTCTTCCACATCTATTTGCACCTCCACTCCTACCCTCCTACCACTACTTATTCCCAAAATGATTACTATACCAACTTGACTTATTCTCATCCATCTTCTAGTTGGCATAATCCTAATTGGGGATACAGTTTCGGACCTCCGTGTTCAGGTTCTAACCCTGGACACCATAATCTTGATTCTTATCCTTCTCCGAGCTACATCGATTATAGATCACCACCCTCATTTGGACAACTTAATATGATCTACAATTAAGAAGGATATGCTAATCCTTACCCTTGCCCAGATTATAGTGCGTGTAGGTTATCACCCCTGTTTGAACAACCCAAAATGACCTATTATTAGGGAGGGTATCAAGAACTTCAATTTGTTAGCTCCCCTGCACTGAACCGAAACCCTCCCAACCCTGAACCAAACCATTTGGTTCAGGTGAACCAGGTCCAAGATAAGGTGTTGGCTAACTTAACGAATACCATACAATCTTTAGAAGCTCAGCCAACACCTTTCCCTGAAGAATTAGAGTCCTTGATTGAAATGATTGACGATCTTAACAAGTATCTATTGGATTGGCTCCAGGATGTTAAGGATAAGGGCCCGAGTGAGTTTTTACTTGGGAAGTTATCAAAATTGTGGATGAGATTTGTGATTGTTTTAGTCAAATCTTGGGAGGATTCCCAGGATGAACCCCTAACGGGAGAGTCGATGTTAGAATTTGCTCAGGCACCTGTAGGGGGAACACACTTTACGAGACCAAGGTTGACTAGGTTGTTCTAGAGCAATCAAATAAGGATGATCTGATTTCTTTACCTGAGATCCATGAACCGGGGATTGAGGAAATGTATGCCTCCATGAATCAGAAAGTGATTGATTTTGAGACATACATCAATGTGGATTTAGATTTCTTTGATTCTGAAGGTGAAGAATCATTATGCGAAGTCTCACCTGAGTTTAGAGCACACGATTTCTATGAGACAACTGGGCCTAAGGAATTTGATGAATCATATGATGGCCCAATAATTGAGGAAATTAATCTTGTTGGGGCTAGCATGGTGGATTTAGATCCTCACTTTCTGAAGGATTCAATTCATAGCCTCGATCCTCAATCACACCCCATAGAGTTTACTAACAAATTTGATTTTGAGATCACTAGACCTAAGTCAATTCTAATTCAGTCGCATCTTTTAGACTTGGAAATTTCAAATGGGGTGATTAACATGCATGAGGTCCCGGAATTTGAAATATTGATTGTGGAGGATAGGAAGTGGGAAATGAAGCTTTGGGAAGTTAATTCTAGAGGAAGTAGAAGATTGAGTCTACGGGTTCCTATTTGTCTAAAACCACCAACTCTCTACCAGGACCCTTATGACATCTTTGATTTAGAGGATGTCCAACTCAAGTGCACATTTATTGATTATCCTTTTAAGCTTGATTTATTTGTAACCCAACTTTTTGGTCTTGGGTTCCATCCTCACAAATCCTAGGATCAACCCTTCTTGCATACTGATTTCAGGTTTTGGATAATTTTTATCCAGAACCTTAGATATACTCGACCATGGGGCATGGGTTTGCACCACAATCTAGTCCACATTTGTGGATATCTTCTCCTGGCAGGTCCAAAGCTAGATTTTCTTACTCTGATGATGACCTGCACTTGTGAATTCTTTATTTCTTCTTCTTTATATAGTGTGCCTAGCTGAAGGCACTAAATTCAACACGTATACAGTTTCTTTTCATCTCAGAGCCACCCTGTTATTCACACAATTCAGGTGCTTTCTACTTACTCCACTCTTTTTCACGTCTTTTTAATACAATGAGGACATTGCATTAGATAGGCATGGGGGGGTGGATATTCATCTCTGAATTATCTTGTTAGCTCCATAGATTCTTTTTATTTTCTCTTTATTATTAAAAAAAAATTTATGGAATTAGGAAAGAGAACTTGGGCTTTAGAAAATTTTCAATCTTAGGAAATAAAATAGTATGACTTGAACACTTAGACCCTTCATATCTTCGGGCTTAATCAGCCCAGGTGTCTACTAAAATGTGGATTTGTTTATCAAGTCCTCACCATTCTGAATTTATCTCTAATTTTGTTAAATAAGATGGGGTGATAAGTACATGATCACATGGGTTTCGCGTGTTTGAAGTCGGGGTTACGAGTAACCCATCGTCATAGTTGCAAAACTCGTGACCAAATATAATTTAGATCGAAACTCCAAGGGAGTCTCAGGTCGAACATAGGGAGGTGACATTTACTTTGTATGAAAACTGCGCTTCAATTTATTTCTTTTTGGTGTTTTAGGGTTTTGTTATTTTTTTTGATTTTGAATAAAATGACAATCACAAGAGAGAGATAGAATTGAATCTGATATATTGCATGAATATCAATTACAATAATATAGAAAACATAAAAAGAGAGGGAGGTGAGAAGAAATCTCCGAAAGTGATTGTTCGGCAAGACGACGGTGCTTGGCGGAAGCTCAAATGAAGGAGTTGGGAAGCAGGACGACGGAGGTGAGAAGCGGGAGGACATCGGGTAGAGGAAAGCTTCAGCGCAGCTCCAAAATGGAGGTGAGCAGGCGGAGATGATTTGCTACCAGAATGGAGGTGGGAGGACGGCTCCAAGGCGACCTATGAATGGGATGGAAAGCTGGAGGAGTATTTGGTGGGGCAGAGTTCCGTTACACTAATAGGTTCCTTGGGGTCTTGAGAGCAAGCTCTAACAGAGCATTGGTAGGCTTGCTAGAGCTTGGGAGTAGGTGGGTGTAGAGTAGGTAGAGATGACTTGGAAGGGAGGGGGTGTTGGTCCATTTATAGTGGATGAAAAGAGGCTAGAATAGGCATGGGACCATTAGTGACCTTTAAGTCATCGTTGTAAGTGTCATTGTAGGTAGCTCACACCCGCTCACGCTTACAACTGGCCTTGCTGGCGTGCGCACAATTAGCGACTACTGTAAGCGTTGCTGTATGTCTTCCAGTCTATCACTGAAGGCTAGCACCAATAGAGCATGCGCTTGCCTCATGTGTGCAGAGGCCCTACTGGTATGCATGTGCGTGCTACTGGTGCTTGCTGGCGTTGCGCTACCGCTGCTACTGCATGAGCGTGCATGCACTGGATGTGTTGCGCACTGGCTGGATTGAGAATGGGGGGCTGTGGGGATTCGAACCCACGCCCCTCCCTTGGGAGTGCCTCTCTTCAACCAATGCGCTAAGGTGTCCAGATCGTCGCGTAGACGTCTTAACGTACGCGGTGGAGATGAATCCTCAACTGTTGGGTCTTGATCCAACAACTGTGGTGTAAGATCAGAGATGATGAGGAGGTGGTGCTGGGACTGCTAGCCGATGTTCAGTGGCCTGGATGGCGCCACGTGGCACCATCTAGGCCATCCATTCTTCTTTCTGTTGTAGAGGGTGCCACAATGCTTGAATCGAGTTGATTTCCATGTTTCCTGACTACGATTATTACTCCAGATCCATCCGTACGGTTGGATATTTCATCCGAAGCCCTTAAGGATGTCGCATTGCCCTCCTGGCCGTTGATCTTCCTTGGACTTCCTATGATGCTACGGGACTCCGATCTAGACGATTTTGGAGGCGTTAGCCTTCGATCGTCGTCCTAATCAGATCTGTACGGTTCGATCATCCATCCAAGGCCCTGAAATAAATCCTCTTCTCTCCTGACCATAAAAAGGATGCAATTAACCTAAATTATATACAACTACTCCAAATTCAGAATGATGCATACTATGCAATATTTATAACATGAAATGCAAATCTAAGCCTAGGAACATGCATGATTAGGCATTTTAACCTAAATAGATGTGTTTACATTAGTACACGACTTATCAACCCACCCTTTGATTTGAGGGGATTTTAAGTCTAAGCATCTACACACTATTTGCATTGACTCGTTTTCGACGATTTTAACAGAAATTGGGTAGCTAATGAACCTTCTAAGGTGGTATGGCTGGCAAGTTATCGTGGTTAATATCCCATTAATAGGTTGTCCAGAGCCAAGTCACACGACCATTCTTTTCCTACTGCCTTTAGGTAAATCTTAGATCAGGGAAGCCACCTACTTTAAAAAAAAACTCCAAAAAGAGAAGGAAAAAAAATAGAAAAGGAGAAAAGAAAAAAAAAGAAATAAGCCACACTTCACTGCACGAGTATGGCTGGCAAGTTATCATGGGTAACAACCCATTGGTAGGTTGTCCAGAGCCCAACTCAAGGAATGCACATATAATTCCAAAACACTTAGGAAGAAGAGGAGAAGTAGAATAAGCCAGGGAGATATACGCTGGGTTTGCCCTTGTGTTGACCCCATAAAAATAAAAGTAGGGAGAAAGCTACCAGTTGAATAGATATACCTTTAGATAGAATTTCTTTTCAAGGTCACCTAGGGACATAGAAACCCAAAGTCTATTCTAATTGCCAATCAGTGAGTCTATCACATTTCACACAAAGATGCTTAAAACTTAGGGTTCTCTTGGAGTATTGGGTGGGTTGAGTGGTCGTAGAAAGCTACTTCGAAACCCTAAACTCAAAAATCCAAAAAAAAAAAAAGAAAAGAAGAAAAGAAGAAAAAGATCCTTCTTTGAATAAGGCGAGGGCATGAGGCGGTCTGCATTTTGGCAGACACCGAGGCGCTGTGGTGTCTCTGTAGTTCAGGTCGTAGTTGAAATTCATAAGCATTGAAAAATAACTATTGCCCAAGAAATCTGAAATAATTATTTTATAAATAACATGTAGTTTTGCTAGGGAATAGCAAAAGATTAGCATGGGGGTGTGATGTAAACATGTTTATATCACATAAACCATCTATTTTTGCATGTTCTTAGATATATAATTCATTATACATTATAAATATTGCATAACATGAATCATCTTGAATTTAGGTTAGGTTGTATAAATTTTAGGTTAATTTTCTCCTTTTGTGGTCAGGAAATAGGATAATATCTTATTGGGGCCTCGGATTGAATATCCAATCATATGGATCTGATCAGGGCAACGATTGGAGTTCAACGGCTCCAAGGTCACCCCGATCAGACTTTCATAGCATTAGATGCAGTTTGAGAAAGATCAGAGGTCAAGGGGCCAAGAAGGTGCAAATTCGTACATCAGATGACAAATCCGACAGTATGGATGGGTTCAGATCGACAATTGCAACCCAACGGCATGAAAATCGATCCAATCCGACATCCGTGGCACCATCTACAAGACATAGAAGATGGACGGCCAAGATGGCATCACGTGGGACCATCCTAGCCGACCAACCAGCCCAAGGAACCATCGCTGCCCTCTCTCTCCTTAACTGTGCGGACGATCATAACCGTTGGATCAAGATCCAACGGCTAAGAGAGCTCACGCCTATATGCGTAAACTCGCCTCAAATGCGTGCGTAGAGCATTGGGCGAGCGCGCATTCCCAAAGCGAAGGTCGCGGGGTCGAGCCCCCGGGCACCTCAAATTGAAGGTGCGGGCGAGGCGCAGCTGATTTCGCTCGTTGAATGGCAATCGAGCGGCGGTGGAGGCAACTTAGTGGCCGTGTGAGAGCATGCGATGCATGCACGAGCAATCAAACATGCTCCAACGCACATTCTCAATCACGATCAGCGCATGATCTCAGCACTCCATCGCGATCGGACGACTGAGAATCAGAGATCGTGCATAGGCATTTGGGTGCAAGGAGAAGAGGTGCCCGCGAGCTGCACCTACGCACACGTTTAGGGGCTTTAATGATGTTTAAATCCTTCACTAAAGGCCTTGAATTAATTAATGTTTTATGCATAAAATGACCTTTTTACCCATTCAAACTTCACCTATGAATATCCCTATGACCCTCACACTTTCTTCATCCCTTCTTCTCTTCTCTCACCCCCTCCAAAGCTCTAAGAGCTTGTCCCAAACCTGGGATACTCCATTAGAGTTAAAAATACAATTTTTCCACCTTCTCACCTTGTTCCTGGAGAATTCCGCAGTGGTCCTCTCACCGCCATTTAGGAAGAGGATCCCACTGTGACGTAGCCCTACCTCATTCTCCGTCGTCCATCGTCATTCTCCTTCCCACATCTCATCACCTTCGTCTGGGTGCTCCGTCAACGTGGCTTGTCTTCTAAGCAGCCGTCAAGGAGGATAACTTCTCTCCACCTTCTCTTTACTACTTTCTAGCATAGATTTACCGCTTTCTAGTTGTAATCTTTCCAGCTTTCTAGTTGTAATGAACATTACTCTGTGGTTATGAAATCCATGTTTATTCTATGTCTATTTTGTCTTTATTTGTAATATTCTCTCTCTCTCTTCTATTCATTATTCTTTAAGTAGATAGCTAGTTTTGAATAATTTCGACCAGCTATTCTGATTTGTGATAAATAAAACAAACGCAATTTTTAATCAAACGTCCACCTCCCTGTGTTTGACCTGGAATTATTTTTGACTTTTGGTTAAATTTATCTATTGATGGTTTTTCTCGCAAATCGCACTACAATGACAGGTTTTCAAAACTCAACTTCCGTTTACGATGATTTTCCGAACAACATTGTTCATGTTTCATCTTTAGCTCTTAGTACTAGTAGTCATTTTGAGTAGTGCATTAGTTGCTTTTGGTGAATCTTGTCTCATCATCTCTTGCTGAACTTGTTTATGTTAGTAATGAAGATCTCAGTGTTATTTTCTTTCTAAGCTTGTTGGGCGTGTATTTTGGAGGCAAGTAGTGATCACAAGAAATCCACTGCGGTCTATTGTGAGCTCATACTTGACCTTTTCTTATTGATTATTGCCTTGTTCTTTCCCTTAATTTTCATTCATAAAAGTCTTGATCATCATTTGTGTTTGCCTTTACTTTCGTTATATCCAAAAGACCAAAAAAATGTTAAAAAGATAAAAATACAAAAAAAGAAATAAGGTGAAGCTAAGGGTTTGGAACGTAACATTGAACCTCCTTCAAACAACCCGATTACTCACAAGTTTTCGATTTACAAATATTAAAAGTTGAACTTTGATTTCATGTTAAACAACAAGCTTTTATCAAATCGAGATTTCGACACTTCACTGTCCTCATCTGTAATTCTCCCATTCCAAAGAGGATGGACGACAACCCTTTTGACTGTGTGATTGATGGATGCATGGAGGTTGTTCCCTTTGAATTCAAATGCCATGAAGACATGCTATACTTGGGAGATTGAGATCCACTTTTTCTGGATCTAAAATTGAATGACAAGGGGCTTGCCATGTATTGCATTCCACGAAGGAGTGGGGACATTCTCCTCTCTCCACCTTCCACTCGACTAAGAAGAAGAGAGGAAGAGGAGAGGTCATTCCCTCTCGTCTTCTCCTACACCTTCTACCCCATGAAGGGTGTGGAGCACCTTGCATTCGTCACTATGTGGAGGCTACCACCATTGTGTGTGAGAGGTACCACCCCACCAACCCCTGCCCACCACCAACATCGTTGTCACTTACAAATCGCACACGTCATGACAGCATGTGTGGTATTGTCATCAACATGTTGTGACAAGGTTGCTAGGTCCACACCTGGAGGGATCACTAATAACAACATAGTTAATACACTTAATATGTCTAAATTAAGTTAGTTCTAAGTAAACACATCATACTTAGGTTATAAATATTGCATTAGAAGCAATATAAGTATATTAGGAGCATGCATGAATTTGTACATAATATATGTGCATAATAATGTTTGTGAATTATGTAGGACTTTAAGTAGAAGTAAGGGACTTCCTAGGTAAAGAATGGAAACCAAGGATCTAGTTGGAAAATTTTCATTGGAGTGGAATAAATGAGGTGCCACTTAGGATTATCATGTCACCTAGCCCTTGCCTCCTAACCCCACTTAAAGCCTACTTGGCTTCCACCTCACCCATCTTGTATGGCACCACATTAATGGAATCCAACCCCTTGTTAACTACCTAAGATTCCATGCCAACTCTACCATAACAAAAACCCCATGATTCCCTCCCCATGTCTTTATCCTCTCCATTAGCTCTCTCTCCAAAGCACACACTACTGCACACACACATACACTTGACGCTATAATTGAATCTCTACATGGATCACTCCCTTCCATCAACATTCCATGATGTACGCCCCATGAAATCCAAGCTACATTCAATCCAACATTAATGCACACACATACACTTGGTGCCAATCCTCTCTCCCAAGCTCTACCATTCATTTAGATCCTAAGGTCCTTATTACACCATCTCACCAATCCTAACCTTCTCCCTCTCAACTAATCCCAACTAATCCCTTCATCTATATATAGACCCCTTCTCCACCATTTTCAATCATCCACTCCTTCCACCCTCTATAGCCTAGTTCCTTTCGTAGGTTAGCTCCCTTCCTATCCACCTTTCATCCCTTAGTTGAAGTTGGCATCCTTAGGTCTTTACCCTTAGTCTCATTTCTCATGCTCCACACCACACCTTCCTCCTATGTAGCTACTTTCTCCATTGCTTCTCCAACATCTCAGCTTCTTCAACCTTTGCTACAATTCCATCTCCAGCTTTTTCTTCATCAACCTTGTCTTAGAGCTCTCAGCATCCTGGTGGACACAAGCACAGACTTGACAACCCCATCTCTGCACTACCACACAAGCGATCACCCAGAGAAGATTCCTTGTATTCTACCCTCTCTTCTTCTCTTTCTCTCTCTCCTTTTCTATCTTTTTCTCTCTTGTCTCCTTCTCTTTATTGTACTTGAATAATTATTAATGAAATGTTATTTTTGTGTTGTTCTCTCTCGCTTTCAGTAATTTCATGGATTGTGACTTGACGTGCTATGGACGCATTTATTTAAGAGTGTCATTGTAGCTCGCGTTCGCTGCGTCGGTTTTAATTATAGAAATGGATTTGAGTCCTTGTGTAGTACACAGGGAGGCGTGAAATTGGGTTTTTCTGTCACTTAGTTGTCATGGTAATGGTGGGTTTTTGCTTGCACAAGAAAATGTGGGAGAAAAGCGAGTAAGAGAGAGAGAAAGAGAGAGAGAGTAGGGTTAGAGTTCTTTTAGGTCATGGCATTCACTTAGATCAAGATGAAAATAACATCAATACTATATTTAACATGCAACTCAAGTTTTACAATTACAACACTAGATAAATGCTTAAGCACAAGTAAAGTAAAGCTATGCTAGAGAGAGAGGGAAAGAGAGAGGAGACAGTGAGGCAACAACGACGATGGAGGAGGGCTCCATCGGCGGCTCGTAGACTCCGGTGATTACAAAAGTGTGCTAATGGTGGCAAGGAGTGGGGTAGAGCACTTGCAAGTGTATTGAATGCCTTACATGGGTGGTTGGAAGGGGTTTATATAGGAAGAAGGGCTTTCTAAATGAAGAAGGGGCTTTAGCATCGTCCAGGACGTCGCTAAGACCCTTCCCAAAACGTAGGTGAAGCCCCTCTACTCGCCGGTTCCTTGTGCACATTGTGCTTCCTTTCTTGATGATCTGTGTGCGGCCACTGAGGATCATCTGATTGCAGATCGGACAGTCAAGATCGCTCATGGGTTGTGCCTGCTGAGCGTGCGTGCGCATCATCATGCGCGTCTGGTGTGAGCGTCCCTACTTGAGCCGCGTGTCTTCATCCGCGACACCTGCATGTGGATCAACGGTTGAATTTCGTCTGCTCGTGCCTCCGTTGCCGAATTCTGCTCTTCTATGATTCGAACGCGTGCCTCCTATGCATGTAGCGTGGGCACTACCACCGCGCTATCCTCGTCGGATAGTTGCGTTTCTTCATCAATCGTTAGCCGTCCAATGCAGGATCGGACAGTTGTGATGAAGCGATGTGGATGCTGTGCTGCGATAGAGATGGCTTCTTAGCATCCGATCGAAGATTGGATGGCTCAGATCATCTTGCGGCTGATGGAGGAAGCTGGGTGAGACTAGGATGCATCAATCGGGTGCCACATGGCATGATGTGGGCCAGTGATCATCAGATCAATGGCCAGAACTTCTTAGGTCAATTGCGGGAGCTCCAAATGTTGGATTTGGTCGATTTTGAGTTCGTTGGACTCCATTCGTCATTCTGAATCCATCCGTGTGGTCGAATTGCTCATCTGAGGCCTGTTTTGGTATGAACTTATACAAATGGCCATCAATACTGTTTTATAAGCAATCTCAATGTGAGATGCATGTCATTCTCCCATGCCCATTTATGATGTGTTATTCGTGCATGTTACCCTTAAGATAAACCCCGTTTAGCAGAATTATCATTGTAAAATGTAGCATTATCATACCCCCATGCTTATTCCTTGCTAGTCCCTAGCAAGGTTCATTCTAGCCATTATTCTCAGTCAGAATTCAGGAAGTGATTACTTGGACATTTTGTTACTTGTCAACAGGAGGAAATATACTATGATCCCGATCTACAGAGACTAAACAGTGCTCGGGTGTCTGCCAAAATGTGAATCTCCTGAATCCTTACTTTAAGGCATATATATATTTTTCTTTTCATCTTTTCTCATTTTCTTGGGTTTTTGGAGTTGAGAGTGTGTTGGCAACTTTTTACGGCTACCCAACCCACCCAAAACTCGAAAAAGACTCTAAGTGCTAGGCATCTTGGTGTGAAGATTGTGATAGACTCACTCAATGGTAATTCAGACAGACTTCAGGTTCCTACGCCCCTAGGTGATCAGAAAAGGAAGTGTTTTACCTGAAGGTGTATCTGTCCGATCGGTAGCTTTCTCCCAACTTTATTTTATTTGGGGTCAACACAAGGGTGTTTCTAGTGTATATCTCCTCGGATTGCTCTACTTTCCTGCTTCTTCCTTAAGTGTTTTGGGTCTTTTTGTGCATTTAATGAGCTGGGTTCTGGACAACCGACCAATGGGCTGTTACCCACGACCACTTACTAGCCATATTCGAGCAGTGAAGTGTGGCTTATTTTATTCTCTTTTTTCTTCTTTTCTACATCTTTCTTTTTTTCGTTTGTTGTTTAGTAGGTGGCTTCCCTGATCTCAAATTTACCTAGAGGCAATAAGAAGAAAGTGGTCCTGTGGCTATGTTCTGAACAACTGGCCAATCGGATGTTACCCACGACAACTTGCCAGCCACACCACCCTAGAAGGTTCATTAGCTACCCAATTTCTATTTGAATCTCCAAGGAGTGAGTCAGTGCAAAAATGTGTGCAGATGCTTATACTAAAAGTCCCTCTGAGTCGGAGGGCGGGTTGATAAGTTGTATACTTATCACCCTATTTTATTGGTGGATTAAAATAAATTAAGGTTTCAAGGATTCGATATTAAATCCATATTTTAATGGACACTAGGGCTGATTAAGCCTAAAGGCCTGAAAAGTCTAAGTGTTTAGGTTCTTTTCGTATTATTTCCCACTGTTGACAAGTTCCTCATGCCTAAGTTTTTCTTCCTAAATTCATCATTTTTTTTTAATTTTATTCAGACTAATTAAAATGAACTCAGAATATGCAAATTACCACCCTCCCCCTTAAGTTGGACAATGTCCTCATTGACAATTAAATTGATGCAACGGGGGTTCAGAAAGAAATCATCTGAGTGAAGCAGTATACCTGATCAGTCTGAATCTTCTGGGTTGCCTCCCAGGAAGTGCTGAGTTTAATGCCTCCAGTTGGGCGATGCTTCGTGTCTGCCCTCAATGAGTGTGGCAACCTCCTTTGGGGGAACCTGGGTGAGGAAGTGTTTCAATCTCTGTCCATTTACAGTGATAGTTTGCCCAACATTCGGATCTGCGATTTCAACCGCCCCATTGGAATAGGGTTTGACTACCCTATATGGTCCTGTCCACTTGGATCTGAGTTTTCTGGGAAAGAGTTTGAGTCGGGCGTCAAAAAGTCAGACTTGCTGATTGGGCTCGAAGGTCTTTCTATGGATGAGTCGGTCATGGACTACTTTCATATTTTCCTTGTAAAGTCGACTATTCTCAAAGGCGTCCTGACGAATTTCCTCATGCTTGGAGGGTTGGAGCATCCTTTGTGAACTGGCTAACTGGGAATCCATGTTGCATTGCTTAATTGCCCAGTAAGCCCAGTGTTCCAACTCTACAGGAAGGTGGCAAGCTTTGCCAAAGACCAGGTGATAAGGCAACATGCTTATCAAGGTCTTGAAAGTGTTCCGGGGCATCATCTAGTCGTACGGACCAGTCCTTCCTGTCAGGTCTCACAGTCTTCTGTAGAATGTTTTTGATTTGTTTGTTTGAGACCTCAGTTTGCCCATTAGTTTACGGATGATACGAGGTGGCAATGAGGTGGGTAACTGATTAGCACATATTCGTGGGCTATTTAAGTATCTAAATGTCTAGACATTAAATTAATTTTAACATTTAGATAGCATACATTAGGATGTAAATAAATTAATTCATATCTTTAGCTTAAGTACATAATTCATGCATTTAGAATTAACCTAGGGTTGCATACATTTAATTAGTTAATTAATTAGGTGCACTATTTTAATTAACATAGAAGTTAAGGAGTTATGCATAAATAACCCTAATTATTTTACTCTTTTATTATTTTTCTCCTTTGCACAGGTAACTCCTCCAGCTCCGCCTCCTCCTGCGCATCACATTCATTCTACGGCGTTTTGAATTCCAAATCAGTGTGGTCGTGGCTACAAAAGAAGGAAGAGCTACCGTTGAGGAGGAGGCCCCCACCCCTATTCATCACTGTGCAGAGAGTGCACCACTCTCATCCACTCCACCACCACCAACCTCACCGCGGCAGAATGACTCACCACCGTGGGCGTATGGGGTGACAGCCCACACCGCTAAAGAGTCTTTGCAACTCCTCACCTCAGCCAGCAACTCGCACCACCTCCAGCATGCCCACCTCCAACGCACGTGCCATCTGCCACCATGCCTTCACCACGCCCGCACGCATTCCTCAGCGCCTCTTGCCCGCGCCAGCCTACATGCGCACGCATTGTCACCGACACCGCATGTAGCACGCACAGCAGTGCGCCCTCCAGCACCTCCTACGCCCATTGCTGCTGTGTGCGCACGCCGCCCTCAGCAACTGTCGCACACGCCCCGCAGCAGCACCCAGCCTCGCCACCAGCAGTGCACGCATAGCGTGCTTCACTTCAGTCGGATCCTCCACCTTCTTCTTATTCTTCTTCTTCTTCTCTGTTGACGAAGGTACCCAAAGCACCCACAAATGCAGCCATCAAATCTGGCCTCAAAACTTCTCATCAGGAACTCCATCGGACTCGTCCCGACTACCTGAGCACAACCACGCTTTTGGTCGCACCAATTGACCACCCGACGGCCGACTGGAGAGCCTCACCGCCGGCGGCTTCTTCCACTCCGGGTGACGACCACCGACAACCGTTCGGAGCGCCACCACCATTGGAAAGCTCTTGTCATGCTTATCCTTCTTCGAGCTTCCTGCGAGCCGCCATCGCCTCTTCTTCCCGCACGCACAAAGGAACGAAATCCTCTATTTTTGGGTTGATTAATATTTACATTTGAATGCCATTTCCATGAAAATGAATTTATATTTATGATTATTTCATTGTGGTGAAATTGTGACTTCATACTCATGCTTTCTTATAATTGCGTGGCTTTTGTTATTCACATGTTTTAACATTGGTTTTGGATTAAAATGAGCGCAAATTTTCTCTAATGCATATCAATTGGAAATTACATAGATTCATCACATATTTATTGAATATTTCAGTAAGGAAAAATTGCACATATACCCTTACATTTTTGAGTTATTGTGTATCTTCTTTTTATTGCATTTCATGTCAAATTTGACTCGTGATTTCGCACTTGATTGAGCGAATACGAGAAAAATATTCATGATTTTATTGCATCATTGCCTCCTTGTGGACACGACCTGCTCTTATGTGAGTGGTTTAATTTTTATTGTAATTATTTTGTTAAGCGATTTTCCACCACTTAGTTACTAAAATGACAAATCATCTTAATCATGTTATTCGAAAGTGAAAATCGTCTTATCAAATGACGCCATTGCCGGTGAGGCAACAGGCTTAATTAAATCGCATTCATTCATTCATTCGTTCACATTGATTTAAATTTTGAATCATATTTAACTCTGAATTTTTTTTTTCTGATGCAAGCGCAACGATCTGTGACACACATTCTACGACTCATAATCACACCAGCCATCGTGAGAGGTGACCCTTGACGTCACCAGAGGAGAAATTGTTCAAGCTACCTTGCAAGGAACTAGATCACTAGGAGGGGAAGGATGAGGATGCGATGATCATCTCTGCACATTTAGTCGCTGATTTGATTAGAGTAGGATTAAGACTTTAGACTTAATTTTTCATTGCACATTTGGTTTGAAACCCTTGTTCTAGGGTACAGTTGAGGGGTTTGTTCCCCAATTTTGTTTTAGGCCCATGTTGGGCAATTTTTGGATGCCTGTTCCCTTTTCTTTATATTTAGGTTTTTAATTTATTTTGTGGATTGTTTACCTTTAATTTTCTTGTGCATAAGTAGTTAAAAAAAATAAATAAAAAAGAAAACAAAAAACACGAGCTACCTGCTAGAAGCTGCTTGCCCTTAGGTTGAATCATTTAGGATTGAATGAGCAGCATCTAGATCTAATTCTTGTCTTGCATATTGCATGAAGAATGCTGGAATCAGGTATGCACTTCTAACTTTGCATTTCTACCTATCATGCAAATGCATTTGGATTAATTTCAAGACCACCTAATCTCTATTGAATAGATCTAACAAGTTGTCACATATTTTCTGTAAAAAGGACTAATTAAAGGAGGGACATTTTAAAAACCAAGGATTTGATTTTCAAACTTGGCGTACGATTCAAAATTCAAAATCTTTTGCGGTGTATGCAAACTTATATCTCTTGCACCACGGCACGCTTTTAGGCACTCCTTAGGTTTGGAAATACTAGGACAAGAGCCCTCCTATCGTTGGATTATGAAGTGTTTAGAACTTAAGATCAAAGGTTTTGTAACTCCAAAGAGGGGGATACTCTGTCACGGATTGTTCGGGGTAGTTGAGAAGCACCGCGAAAGCACAGCTTCAAAGGAAGGCTTAGGCCTACTTGCATCCCTCGATCTTCCATCTTTGGAGTTGCTCTACCATTTGAGATTTAGGGAAGAACACCTAAGCTCCAACTAGGTCTTCTTAGGCGATCCGTAGGTCGACAATAAGCGCGTAAATTGATTGAACAAATTATATTGTCACCTACAATCTACTTAAAATCAAAAGCCTAAATTGGGAAAGACTTAAAAATTCCTTTTTGAATTGTGTTTTGCTTGGGGAATTTTGATTGAGGTGTGAGTTAGAATGAACCACATGGATTTTGATCCTTTCACATCTTGCCCACACCCTCACCCCCACTCTGCACTCTTCGATCCCATACGTCGAGATGGTCCATCCTTTGATGGACATAATGACAATCATTGGGATCTGTTTTACTCCTATTATAGGAGTATTGGCCCAGTTAAGCCCCAAATCAGTGAGCAAAACCTAGGAGCGGGATTTGCTTTACCCAATATCCCACACACCATAGAAATACCCAACCCACCCTCCCTGAATAATTATAATGGTTGGACAGACACTCTTGGGTACTATAAGCCTAAACCTGACTTCTCTCATGATAGAAATGACCTCTCCTCCTTGAAGATGGAAATACAGAAAATGCAAGACGAAATGATTGAATTGTTAGGAGAATCTTCGAGAGCAGGCCAACAAGAAGGAGATGAAATTAGCCACCCAATCTACCCCATTGAGGATGACGTACACCCCTCTACAATAGATGCATCTCCCATGGGAGAGCTACACTTTAAGTTGGAGGGAAATTTTGGGCATTATGTAAGGGAGAATAGCTATTCATTGGATGAAGAAAGGTGGCAACCCAAGGAAGAAGATGATAAGGTTGAGTATCCACTTGAATTATATTGGAGTCAAAAGAAGGGAATGATGGTACCATTGGAAGACCTCGACCCAGATGATAATATTTTCGTGACATTTGATGAAGCGGGTCGAAGTCAAGTTGTTAATTTTTCCCTCCCTTCTGATCATGAGATGGAACTCAAGCCCACCCTTAGGGAACCTAAACCTGAAGAAATTCACCTATCTGAGGAGTCCGATGTTACCAGTGTAAACCCTTTACCCTAGATAGAGTACCCTAGGGGATCTGCTTAGATTTTAGATGATTCTAGACTTCGGGTATATGATGAATCGTATGATGAGGAGAAGGATAAATTATATGAGGAACCTACATTCAAGATTTGGGTTGACACTAAGGGAGATTATGTCATATTTGAAGAGTTAGCCCCTGAGGATGTCACAAATTTGACCAAATTAAGTTTCCTTAGCACACCCATCGATGATATTTCTCCTCATGATGGAATAATGGAAAATTTGGAAGCAACTTGTAAGATTTATGTGGATTCACATATAGACTCTAGGGAAGATTTGAGTAAAGAACAAGAACTTGGAGATGACTTTGATAGGATAATCCCTAGATCTGTTGCTTCCAACCTGCCTTCATTTGATTCGAAGTCACCCTCTGATTCGCTTATGTTTGATGGAGAAATTGTGACTCCTGATGAAGTGCAGGAAGATACATGTGATAGTGCAAGGAATGCTAGGAATGCAATTGAGGATTTGGAAATATTATTAGGGATGGACACCGAGCTGATTAAACCCAACCTAGATCTTATGGCCATCCTGCAACCTCAAAACTTGGACACCCTAGACGATCCTTGGCTCAGAGTTATGCTCACTTTTGTTTTGGCCGGGGGGCTTAACAGACTAATATTTCCTGTAATGGAGTATTAGGTATGGATTGATGATTTCTTTAGTCAGTCCATTACCCTGGGGGTTTATCTCTGCACCATTCCTTCCCCATTTCTTTTGGAGGATCCTTGTCATCCTCCCCCTACCCCTTTGGAGGTTGTTATGCCTGTTTATCCTTTAGAACCTCCTCTGGTGACCTGGGAAGATTTCATTCCCATCTTGATGGGGCAAGCATTTGCTATCGGGATTCATCATCAGCTCGCCAACATCCTAAGTTACCTATTTTCTAGGCTGGCATTACTTTGCTCATTTTTAAGGCCTATTTCTATGATCCTTGAACCTAATTTGCTGGTTCTTTGGCTACTCGGCTGCCAGCAAAAGAATGGCAGCCCATCTCTGACCCAGGTAATATCGTTCTATGCAATGGGGACATTGCATATTTTAGGCATGGGGGGATGTACTTGGGGATATACATAGCATTTATACATAGTGCATTGCATTTAGTTAAAGCATTCTACATTGCATACATTTGCTTAAAAATTGCAGTTATTGAGCTTAACTGGCTGGGCTCTGCATTTTTAAGCAAATCAGAACTCTAGGTTAGACTAAGTTGATTCTGGGGTCGAACTTTAGAAGCTAAGTGAGCTACTAGCTTTAGACCTTTAGGGTCCTTTGTGGACTTAAAAACTTAAGTAGGAGTTAAGTGGCGGACCATTCCTTAAGAGGTTGAGGAAGGAAAGCTAGGGATTGAGTTAAAAGGTGGGGTAGCACCTAGAATCTTGTTCTAGCTTTTGGTTTACAGGTCCTTGTAACCCAAGCATCCAAATTTCACACACTTGGTCATGTGTAAGTGATCACCTTAATTCCTTTCTTAAAAGAAATTTGGTTCTCTTAGTTTTACGTAGGAGAGGCTTGAAAACATAATTTGATTGGAAGAGTTCCTATTGCAGGAGAGGTGGAGTATATACTCACCTTGAGGATGCGATGATAACATATTACCTCCTCGGTGCTTATCTCTTAGGATATCCATCCTATTGGGGGCATGTAAGCGAATTGTGTGGTTTAGGTACCATGGGCAGCCCTATCTCGAAGTGTCGATTGCCACAGGCCTGAATTCGCTTAAGAAATCCATGGGCGATGCTATCTCGAAGTGTCGATTGCCAAGAGTTCTTGGGGTCACTATGGTGGTGCTATCTCGAAGCATCGAAAGCCAGGCACCCTTTGAGGTACGGTGATGGGGACAATGAATCCGACATAGACCGTGTTGATAGTTGATTCGAGGTTAGACTTAGAGGAATCAAACAAAAAAAAATTATATAATATATATTATTCAAAAAAAATAAATCCTTTTTCCTTTAACTCAAATAACTCAGACCAACGTACATGCACGAATGCTTTAATCTCAGGGATCAATAAACCTTAGGGTAGAGTCAGAAACAGGGAAACTTGTGCCTGCAACTCATCTTTAGCCAACCTAGTCTATAACTTAGCAACTACTTGGGAACCTTAGGTCTAAAGTCTGAACTTAATATGTTTCTAAATGAAGACCGATTGGGTTGGCTAGTCTACTTGGAGTGCTAGGTTTTGCTTGGATTTGCTAGGGACTAGCAAAAACTAGGCATAGGGGTATTTGATTAGACCATATTCGTGGGCTATTTAAGTATCTAAATGTCTAGACACTAAATTAATTTTAACATTTAGATACAATACAATAGGACGTAAATAAATTAATTCATATTTTTAGCTTAAGTACATAATTCATGCATTTAGAATTAACCTAGGGTTGCATACATTTAATTAGTTAATTAATTAGGTGCACTATTTTAATTAACATAGAAGTTAAGGAGTTATGTATAAATAACCCTAATTATTTTATTCTTTTTCTCCTTTGCATAGGAAACTCCTCCGGCTCCGCCTCCTCCACTTGCGCATCACATTCATTCTACGACGTTTTGAATTTCAAATCAGTGTTGCAGTGGCTACAAAAGGAGAAGGAAGAGCTGCCATTGAGGAGGAGGCCCCCACCCCTATTCATCACTATGCAGAGAGTGCACCACTCTCATCCACTCCACCACCACCGCCCTCACCGCGGCAGAATGACTCACCACCGTGGGCATGTGGGGTGACAACCCACACCGCCAAAGAGTCTCTGCAACTCCTCACCTTAGCCAGCAACTCACAGCACCTCCAGCGCACGCGCCATTTGCCACCGTGCCTTCACCTTCACCACACTCGCATGCGTTCCTCAGTGCCTCTCGCCTGTGCCAGCCTGCACGTGCAGGCGCTCTCACCCCTGCTGCACGTAGCATGCATAGCAGCGTGCCCTCCAACACCTCCCGCTCTCGCTACTGCTGTGTGCGCACGCCGCCTGCAGCAACTGTCGCGCACACCCCGCAGCAGCCCCTGGCCTTGCCACCAGCAGCGCACGCATAGCATGCTTCACTCCAGCTAGCTCCTCCTCCTCCTCCTTCTTCTTCTTCTCTATTGATGAAGGTACCCAAAGCACCCACAAACGCAGCCATCAAATTCGGCCTTGAAACTTCACGTCAGGAACTCCATCGGACTCGTCCCAACTACCCGAGCACAACCACGCTTCTGACCGCACCAATCGACCACCCGACGGCCAACCGGAGAGCCTCACCACCGGTAGCTTCTTCCACTCTGGCTGGTGTCCACCGA
The DNA here is from genome assembly GCA_037157565.1 of Thalassia testudinum. Classification (NCBI taxonomy): domain Eukaryota; kingdom Viridiplantae; phylum Streptophyta; class Magnoliopsida; order Alismatales; family Hydrocharitaceae; genus Thalassia; species Thalassia testudinum. Next base: position 62,745,618 of record JAZHRO010000003.1, read on the forward strand.
TAATCATTCGGAGTGCCACCACCACCATCAGAAAGATCTCGTTGTGCTTATCCTTCTCCTAGCTTCCTGCGAGCCGCCATTGCCTCTTCTTTGTGCACGCATAAAGGAACGAAATCCTCTATTTTTGGGTTGATTAATATTTACATTTGAATGCCATTGCCACAAAAATGAATTTATATTTATGATTATTTTATTATGGTGAAATTGTGACTTCATACTCATGCTTTCTTATACTTGTGTGGCTTTTGCTATTCACATGTTTTAACATTGGTTTTGGATTAAAATGAGCATAAATTTTCTCTAGTGCATGTCCATTGGAAATTACATAGATTCATCACATATTTATTGAATATTTTAGTAAGGAAAAATTGCACATATACCCTTACATTTTTGAGTTATTGTGTATCTTCTTTTTATTGCATTTCATGTCAAATTTGACTCAGGATTTCGCACTTGATTGAACGAATACGAGAAAAATATTCATGATTTTATTGCATCATTCCTCCCTATGGACACGACCCGCTCTTCTGTGAGTGGTTTAATTTTTATTATAATTCTTTCTTTAAGCAGTTTTCCACCACTTTGTTACTAAAATAACAAATCATCTTAATCACATTATTCGAAAGCGAAAATCATCTTATCAGTAACCCCATATTTTTTGAGTAGGGCACGGAATTGGGTTTGGATAAAATGACTTCCACCATCACTGATCATGGCCTTTGGTATTCCAAATCGAGAAAAGATGTTCTACTTAACAAAGTCCATGATTGCCTTATGATCGCATCGGCAGGTGGCGACGGCTTCAATCCATTTGGAGACATAGTCTACAGAGACTAAGATGTACTCAAAGCCGTTGGATGGTGGAAAAGGGCCCATAATATCAATACCCCAAACGTCAATGATCTCGACGATCAGAATGGGTTGGAGGGGCATCATGTCTTTCCTGGTCATGGTCCCCAACATCTAGCAGTGGGAGAAAGTCTTCGCAAAGCTGTGTGCATCCTTGAATAATGAAGGCCAATAAAATCCGGACGGCAAAACTTTTGCAGCCTTCTTCCCTGAAAAGTGGCCACCACAAGCTTGGTCGTGACAAAAGGAGAGCATACTTTGAACTTCAACCTTTGGAATACACCTCCTGATGATTTGCTCAGAACAGAGGCGAAATAGCATGGGATCATCCCAGAAATAGTGCTTGGCTTCAGCCAAGAACTTATCCCATTGTTGTCTGGACCAACTGTGCGGAGTCTATCCTACTACCAGGTAGTTGACGAAGTCGGCATACCAAGGTAGTTTCCTGTCTTGCACAACCAGAATTTGCTCATCGGGAAAGATGTCAGATAAGGGCAAGGAGGGCCCAATGTGGTCCAGGTGGAGTCTGGACAGGTGATCAGCCACAACATTCTTTGACCCAGCTTTGTTGCGAATTTCCAGGTCAAATTCTTGCAAGAGTAGAATCCATCTGATGAGCCTGGGTTTAGCATCTTTCTTGACCAACAAATGTCGGATGGTCAAGTGGTCTGTATAGATGGTCACGTAGGATCCCAGAAGGTAAGATCGGAACTTTTCAAGTCCAAAAACTATGGTGAGTAGTTCTTTCTTCATGACCGTATAATTCCGTTGGGCCTCGTCCAACGTCTTGCCCGCGTAGTAGATCACCACAAGTTTCTTATCTTGTCTCTGTCCCAGGACTGTGCCGATGGCAAAGTTTGATGCATCATACATGATCTCAAAATCCTGGGACCAGTCCAGGGGCTGAAGTACAGGTGCGATGGAGACTAAGCCCTTGAGTGTGTGGTAAGCCTGGATGCAATCAGAGGTCATGTGGAATAGTGCGTCATTGGCTAGAAGGTCAGTCAAGGGTTTGGAGAGCATAGAGAAGTCTTTGATGAACCTTCGGTGGAAGCCAATGTGTCCAAGGAACGAGCGGATTTGCCAGACCGAGCTAGGTGGGGGAAGTTTGGAAATCAAATCAACTTTAGCTCAGTATACCTCAATGCCCCTATGCAATACGATGTGACCAAGGACAATTCCTTCTTGAACCATGAAATGGCTCTTTCCCAACTTAACACCAAGTTAACCTCGATACATCGCTTCAGGATTTTCTCAAAGTTGCTCAAACAATGGTCAAATGAGTTCCCAAATACTGAGAAATCATCCATAAAGACCTCCAGGTATTCACCCACCATCTTTAAAAAGATGGCTAGCATGCAATGCTGAAAGGTAGCAGGTGCGTTGCATAACCCGAATGGCATACGATGGAATGCAAACGTGCCATACGGGAAAGTGAATATGGTCTTGTCTTGATCTTCAGGAGCAATTGCGACTTAGTTATATCCTAAATATCCATCTAGGAAGTAAAAATATTTCTGCCCTGCCAATCGCTCGATAATCTGATCAATGAATGGCAAGGGGAAATGATCTTTCTTGGTCGCCTCATTGAGCTTCCTATAATCAATACACACCCGCCATGTAGTGGTGGTGCAAGTGGGGATGGATTCACCATGCTCATTGGTGACAACGGTGAGCCTGGCTTTCTTGGGGACCACTTGAGTGGGGCTCATCCAGGGTCTATCAGAGATTGGGTAAATGATGTCAGCATCAAGCCACTTGATGATCTCCTTCTTGATGACCTCCCGTATATTCGGGTTTAATCATCTGCATTTGATGGGAAGGTCGGACCCTGTCTTCCAGTTAAATCTTGTGGGTGCAATAGGTGGGGTTAATTCCTCTCAAGTCTGAAATAGTCCACCCAATGGCAGCCCTATGTTCTGATAGGGTCGCGATCAACCTAAGTTCCTGATCCTTGGTTAGGTTGGCATTGATAATCACTGGGAAGGTCTGGTTAGGTCCCAGGAAGACATACTTGAGATTCTCGAGTAGCGGCTTTAGTTCAGGTGCAGGTGGAACAATGTTTGACGGAAAGGGGAAAGGCAGGAGTTAATCAACATCAATCTCCTCGAATGGTGCTAGTTGATGGTAATCAGCCCTACAAAGGTCCGCGTGCATAGATGGCGATGGGTCAGAATAATCATCACAAGATTGGGCCTGGTAGTCTGAGACAGAACTAAGGGTGAGGCATTCCTCGACCAAAGGCTCCACGGGATCATGTTCCTCAACCCAGTTGCAATCGAAAGACTTGGTCACCTGGAAGATATCCAACTGCATCTTCCTATCTTCGAAGGTGATTTCCATGCATCCCGTGTCACAATCGATGTTCGCCTTAGCCGTAGCTAAGAAAGGTCTGCCTAGGATGATGGGTGTGTTTTGTAGCTGTTCGGGGACTTCCATGTCGAGCACCAAGAAGTCGACCGGGAAATAGAAGTCCTTGACTCGTACAATCACATCCTCGACAACCCCCTTCGGGGTCTTCATAGATCTATCAGCCAACTGGATGGTCACAGGTGTGGACGTCAATTCTCCGAATCCAAATTGGTGGTACAGGGTCATCGGAACCAGATTGATGGAAGAACCTAAGTCCAGGAGCGCTCTATCAAATGTCATGTCCCCGATATTGCAGGATATCAGGGGTGTTCCTGGGTCAATTCATTTGAGCGAAAGGTTGCTCGATGTCATGGAACTTGCTTGCTCTAAGAGCACAACCTTCCTAGGTGCTTGAGGTCTCGGCTTACGCTTCAGTGTACAGGCATCCTTTAGGAACTTAGCATAAGCTGGAATGTGCTTGATGGCTTCGAGGAGTGGGATATTAATCTGAACTTGCTTAAAGATCTCCAAAAGCTCCTCATTCTCCAAACACTTTTCTTTTTCTTGATCTCCAAGGCCTCAGGATATGGTGTCTGAATGTGAATAGGGTCTATTTCTGGGTCCTTGGGTTTTTCCTATGCCTCTTCAGAGTCGGGCATTTTAAGGGGTGAAGTCACAGGAGGAGTTGGACATTTGGGATCCTGGGTCTTGGTGCCGCTTCTCAAGGTCACCTCATTTACAGACGCATTGGGACCATCGGTCGATCCTTAAGAAGATGAGGAAGAAGAAGCACTAAACCCAGGGGGTGTTTGTGGGGCTGGCTGGACCATGTGGGCCTGCCCAGGATTGCCTTGGAACCCTTACGAATTGGGGCCTCTGTTAATCACGTTTTGCGGGTTCATTTGTGGCTGAGAGGGAAGGGATCCCTGTTGTTTACAATCCAACAGCTGGCTCAACTGTCCCTTCACTAAAGCCATTTTCTCCTGGTGTTTTTGGTTCATTTTAGCCCTCATTTTTATCAAGCTGTCCATTTGGTTTTGTGGGGGAGGAGCCGCCCTATTTGGGTTATAAGGGGGTCTAATTGGTGGACATTGCTGATAGGAGGGTGGGTTTGGCTGATGGTTTGTCTTGGGCAGGTTCTGGAATTGAGGCGGTTTCTGGTTTGTCCAAGCAAAGTTTGGGTGATTACGCCATCTGACGTTGTAGGTGTTGGAGAAGGGGTCAGGTTTGGAATAACCTTGGATAGCCTGGACATCTTCGAAGATAAAAGGTGTCGAGGGAGAGGGAAGAGAATAATTAGGGGTTAAGGGAGCAAAGGTCCCTCCCTGGAACATGGTTAGGGGTTGTTCCAGGTGCATCTGGCTGAGTGGCTGGACCAGGTCAACGTTGTGAGCTCCCTTTGCTAGGGAGAGGGTCTGTACTAGGTTTCTTGTTTGGTTCAATAATTCATCTATTTTCTTATCTACCAATTCCACTCGATCCAATTTCTTAGCAATGATATCCATGTCAACTGTTCCAGAATTTGCTTGTAACTCATAGATCCCACCACGGGGTTGACTGGGTCGGCTAAATTGGTCCATGGAGGAATTGTCGAGTGAATTTTCGCTGATAGACTCGAAGAGCTCAAATGCACTCTCCTCATCTTTGTTCAGGAAGTTTACTCCGCATGAGGCATCGACGAAGTTCTGAAGGTTGCTGTCTAGACCGTGGTAGAAGATCTAGGCTAATTACCACCTCGGTACTTCGTGGTGTGGGCATTTCCTCAATAATTCATTAAATCTCTCCCATGCCTCATGGAACTGTTCCCCGCCCTGGAGTGTAAAGGTGGTAATGGCTCTTCTGAGGGCATTGGTCTTTCCTATGGGGAAGAATTTCTTTAAGAATGCATGCCTCAGTTCTTCCCAGGTGGAGATGGGTCTTCCTAAAGTCCTAAACCAGTGAGATGCTTTGTCTCTTAGTGAGAAGGGGAACATCTTGATCAAAACAATGTCTAAGCTAATGTTCCTGGGTTTTACAGTTTGGGCGATCCGGTCAAGATCCTCTAGGTGATGGAAGGGGTCCTCATTTGAGCTTCCATGGAAGTGGCTCTGAATCAGGCTCAGGACATTTGGTTTCAGCTCAAAATCATCTCCTTCCTCGGGGTTCCTAAGGTGTTGTTCAATCCGAATCGTAGAAGAATTGTAGAAGTCGTGGAAGGGCCTAGGTTGGTCCTGGAATTGTGGTGGATCAAGTGATGGTTGCCCTTGCGGGTCCTGTAAAGGTGGTGGTGGTTGCCCCTGTGGGTTCTGCAACTAATGTATAGCTTGCATGATAGTGTGAATCTATTGCGGCTGAAGCCGGTGGTTTGCATTGATCTAGGCTTGGATGATGGCCATCGTATCTGGTGGAGGTTGGTCCTCAACCTCATCTACTCTAGGTTCAGCCATGTCTCTAGCAAGATCAAATCTCCTGGATTCCCGTCCCAAAACAAATAACTCGAGATGAAGCGATCAACTCCCGTGCATATACTAGAGAAGAACAGGAGGGGATGTGGAGAGCGACAAATGAGAGAAGTGTGTGTGCACAACCAAGCAGCCAAGCCTAGTCCTTACAGTGTATTCCTTAGGGGACCTAGAAATCTCCAAAGGAACGATCAAGTCCGTAGGCACTGGACCGCCCTTCCCAAAGCTAATCTAGCTAGGTTGATTATGAGGGGATTGTGGGGAAGGTTCTTCCTTTGGCTTGCACCGTCGGTTGCGTAGACCCCACAACCACGGTCGTTTAACACTTCCCCGCGGCCTAGTCACCATATTCTACTAAGGGAGTGAAGGCCAATTGCCCAGCAAACAAAACCACGCCTCTTGAGACTTAACCCAGTCCTGCCTAGGGCACGTCTACTCTATTTTAATGGGGCTAGGACAGTGCTTGTGCTCGGGTTATGTGATGAGGCGTTGATTAGGGTGGTGCCTCTTAGTTATCCAATTCAAGTGTGTGTGCTCCTAACAAGACATGATTTTCTAGCAAGGATTTAAGATGTGGTGTCTTTTAATGTTTGTCCTTACTTTTGTGTCTTTTAGGGTTGATGTGTCTTAATGTTTTCAGGCAAGTTTCAAGTGGGCACGCCAAGTTTTGCACACAACCAGTGAGAGTGGATTTCCTTTAATGTGATGAGGCTCTAAAACCCTAATGTGCTCATACTAGTGTTCATGTGATTTCTACTAGATGAGTTGATTTTACGGGTGAGTTGTGTAGCCCAAGTCAAACCATGGTGGCTTCGCAAACACCACTCAAAGAAAAAGAACATTAAAAAAGATGAGGTCTTTAAGAATGTTAGAGTGTATTTTTTTTTTATTAGGTGATGAGTTACGGATGAGGATCAGGCAATCATTCACCATGCCAATTTTTTTCTGATCTAAAATTTTTTTAGTTTTTTTTTAGGCAAGCAAACAACCACGGGTAGAGAACTACTTACAACCGGTCCTTGCTACGCTTACTCCATCTCCATCGTCACGAGTTGTGCTCCTTCGCCATCCAAGCGCCAAGTTCCTACAGCCAACAAGTAGAGGGACAAAATGCGTTAGATGATGTGAGCATGGAGGCAAAATGGAAGTGACAAAATAAATCCATTGCCTCCTTGGCAACGACGCCAAAAATTGACATGCTACGGACGCATTTGTTTAAGAGTGTCATTGCAGCTTGCGTTCGCTGCGTCGGTTTTAAATATAGAAATGGATTTGAGTTTGGGTGTCGTACATAGGGAGGTGTGAAATCGGGTTTTTCTATCACTTAGTTGTCACGGTAATGACGAGTTTTTGCTTACGCAAGAAAATGTGGGAGAAAAGCGAGTAAGAGAGAGAGAGTAGGGTTAGAGTTCTTTTAGGTCATGGCATTCACTTAGATCAGGATGAAAATGACATCAATACTATATTTAACATGCAACTCAAGTTTTACAATTACAACACTAGATAAATGCTTAAGCACAAGTAAAGTAAAGCTAAGCTAGAGAGAGAGAGGGAAAGAGAGAGGAGACAACGAGGCGGCCATGGTGGTAGAGGAGGGCTCCGTCAGTGGTTCGTTGACTCCGGTGGTTACAAAAGTGTGCTAATGGTGGCTAGGAGTGGGGTAGAGCACTTGCAAGTGTATTAAATGCCTTACATGGGTGGTTGGAAGGGGTTTATATAGGAAGAAGGGCTTTCTAAATGAAGTTCCCAAAACATTGGTGAAGCCGCTCTACCTGCTGGTTCCTGGTGCCCGCTGTGCTTCCTTTCTCGGTGATCCTTGTGCGGCTGCTGAGGACCATCCGATCACAGATTGGATGGCCGAGATCGCTCGTGGGCCGCGCTTTGGATCATGCCTGTTGAGCACTACGCGTGCGTCATCACGCGCGTCTGGCGTGAGCATCCCTGATTGCACCGCGTGTCTTCATCCAAGTTCCCCGTGCGTGGATCGACGGTTGAATTTCGTCTGCTCGCGCCTCCACTGCTGAATTCCGCTCTTCTGCTATTCGAACGTGCACCTCTTGTGCGTGTAGTGGGGGTCACTACAACCGCACTATCCTCCTCGGATAGTTGCGTTACTTCGTCAATCGTCAGCCGTTCGTTGCAGGATTAAACGGTCGCGATGAAGCGGTGTAGATGCTGTGCTGCGATGGAGATGCCTTCTGAGTCGTCCGATCAAAGATCAGACAGCTCAGATCATCTTGTGGATGATGGAGGAAGCTGGGCGAGATCTGGATGCACAGATTGGGTGCCACGTGGCGTGCTGTGGGCCATTGATCTGACCGTTGATCATCAGATCAACAGCCAGAACTTCTTGGGTCAATTGTGGGAGCTCCAGATGTCGGATTTGGTTGATTTTGAGTCTGTTGGACTCCGTTCGTTGTTATGAATCCATCCGCGTGGTTTGATTGCTCATCTGAGGCCTATTTTGGTATGAACTTATACAAATGGCCATCAATATTGTTTTATAAGCAAGCTTAATGCGCGATGCATGTCATGCTCCCATGTCCATTTATGATGTGTTATTTGTCCATGTTACCCTTAAGATAAACCCCGTTTGGCAGAATTATAATCGTAAAATGTTACGTTATCAAAGTACTAAAGAAAAATGAATAAATAGAAAATATAGCAGGTAAGATAATATGGATTGGCTACAGGAATCTGACGCGAAGGTGATAGGAGGAGCCCACTCAAAGATGGTAGATTGGGAGTGAGTGCAACAAAGACCTCAGTGAGTATCAACCTCTCTAGCATAGTCCCATCGATCTTTTTTCTTATCAAAAAAAAGAGAGAAAGAAAGAAAGGAAAAAAAATTAGTAAAAAAAAGATGCATTTAGGCTTGTGTATAAACCTAGTTTGATTGTTTGCTTGCTTAAAAAAATTCAAACAATAAAAAAATAAAAAAAAAAAGCATGGTGAATGGCTACTTGACCCACATCATAAACCCATCACCCAATAATAAAAAAAATACACTCTAATATCTTTTGAAAATCCTTTTGAGTGTTTCTCCCTTTGAGTAGTGTTTGCGAAGCCACCCGTGTTTTGTATTGGGCCGCACCACTCATCAAAAGTTAAAATTGATCACCAACTAGAATTGCATGAACTTTAAGGGTGAATACATTAGGGTTGCTGTTTGCCAGGCTATCGAGGAATTTTAAGTTGTTTCGTTATAGTAAAGCCTCAATTGCTCGAAAATAATTAAATTTATAACTCAGATTCTAAAATGGAGTCTGAGGTCGAACATAGGGAGCAAATAATAGAATTCACAATATTAATCTCATTCAGAATCAATGAGTACAATCAATTGATCACAAAATAGATATGCAATGAATGAAACTTATTAGAATTAATATTTAAATATAAATCAATGTATCTCAAGGTTGCATTGAATCAAAAAGAAAAGAGAATCAAAATAATGGTGATTCGAATCACTACTTATTCTCCTAATTTAAGCATGAATTCAATTACTCAATTCATTCAAATCAGAATTCAATCTTAACCATAATACTTAAATAATGCAACAGTGTTATCATCAACTTAGATCAGACATTGGTTTCTTTCTTCAGACGGCTTAAGTGTCTCAAGCACAAGGCTCTTCAGAGCCTTCTTCTTCTTCATCTTCTCAACAAGCCTTCCCTTCTCAAAGGCACAACCCTTCTTCTCCACAAGGCTTCCCTTTTTCACAGCTTCCCTTCTTCAGAGCACAAGGGAATAACCTTCTCTCAATGGCTAAGTGTTGCATAGGGGCATACCTTTAGGGAGCAAAACCCTCCCCCACTCTCCCACAATTCATCCTTGTTTACACGCGAAATCAATGTTTATAAAAGATGCGTCATAGTATCGGTCGAAATCACACAAAAAAAAATACAATTTATACTCGAATGTGAAGTCCTAGGTCGAACACAGGGGGCAAGAGGAATTAATCTCAATGATCACAATATCACCACAAATATAAGTAATTATAACAAGAAGAATAATAGGAAATGATATAGCAGATAACTCACGTTTGGAAGTGTAAAAAGATTAGTGTAAAATGGTGATTTGAATCACCAAATTACTTTTTAAGTTTTACAAGCACCTAATATATGAATGTAAAGCTCAACCACAATATATGTCAACTCCCTTCAGAATATCAAATGATCGAACAGGCACTTAGATGCGATAACTAGCAGAGGCAAAGGTCTCTCTTCTTCAAGCCTCAGGTAGAGGTACAGCAGAGCACAAAGGCCTCCCAGCAACTAAGCGTTGAGAGAGCACTTGTAGAGGGCAAACCCCCCTTTTCCCTCTTTATTTCTCTTCTCTTCTTTCTCTCAAAATTCGGCTAGCCAGGTAATAGGATTAGAGCCTAGACCCACGTGGCATGGCCGCATCCATGGGCAGGTGTGTGTGTGCATGTGGAGAGGGACTTCACTTCGTGCTCACTGAGGCAAATAGCCAAGAGCACAAAAACAATTTATGTCGCGTGCAAGCTTCAGTAATTTCCGGGGTGGGACTATCCTACCCGCTTCCTTTGCATGAACAGCTGAAGTAGGGAGTGTCTAATTGAGGCAGTGAACACAGTCAAAGATTCCAATTGGCAGCCTGGGCGAACACCTGGAGAGAAACTGCACCACCTGGAGGCGTTATCGATTAAGAATGTGGCTAGAACATGGCAGCTAAGGTCGGAGAAGGACGACACGACGGGGGAGGTCCAGTGGATGCCTGAAACCAATAATACGGGCTAAGTGTCCCAGTTAAAAGGTTTAGAAGCTTTGACGTGGTGGGGCGAACTCAATGGTGGCGGTCAGAAGGCGTATGGTGGTTGCAAAGAGACTGTCGGTGACGGAGAAGACATTGCTGAGGTGTGGTGTCCGGTGGCATTGAGGAGAGGCCAATAGCCTCAATAACCAGAGGGATTTTCCTCATTGGGATACGGTGAAGATAATGGGTGCGGAGCGGCGGCATTTAGAGTAGTGGAGCGGCGGGAAGGCGTCGCCAGAGCTTCTCCAGAGCAGAAGAAGATGAAGATGATATGGGTGGTATAGTGGTCGTGCGTGAAATGTAAGTGAGGGAAATGAACATAGAGGGAGAGAGGAAGAAGTAGAGGTACTTAGGGATGAGATAGAGGAGCAGGGAGCTTCGATGTTGGTCGATCGGAGCCAAAGATGGTGAAGAGGGCAGCGAGACGACAACAAGGAAAGAGGCAGGGAAGCACCCTTTCTTTGACCGGAGAGGCACTCAACAAGGAGAGGAAGGCAATGGGCTGCCCAATTTGGCTGTTGGACGGCCAGACAAGAAGAGCGGAGAGGGTCGTCGGAGCATGGTGCGAAGGTGGCAGGAGGAGGAAGGGGGCTTTTCTGAGGCCAAAACTTGATAAGGAGGTGAGGCAGGCGAGGGAGGTCCTTTATAGGCCTTCAAACATGCTTCCAAGCTTGGAAACAAGCTTGAAAGGTTTGATTTTTCAGGAAGAAGGATTCTTGAAATCCTTGGATTCGCATCGGCGATTGAGATGGATTTGGAGCTTGGGAGTAGGTTTAATCGATCAGGAAACTCCCTAGGATCATCCCCTCCAAAATTGGAAGGGATTGGTCAATCAATCAAGGCAAAATCAAAGATTGAAGCTCAGATCTTATAAGTTCACACCTGCCATGGCAGCAAGGACCCAAATGTGTAGAAGATAATGAAGTTAGGGGGGTCTTTGTAAGGCCTTTCGAAAGTTGAGGGGCATTTTGCAAGAGAAAGAGTCAGAAAAAGATTAAAATGCAAACTAGGTTGAAATGTTCTCAGATTGGACCCAAATTTTGGTACAAATCTAATTTTGACCCAAGGAATTTTATGATGAAGTTGAATTTTGGTTTTGATCAAGTTTGACTGGGTAATTTATGTAAAAATCCAAATTAGGGTAATTATTTGTCTGAGACTATTTTGGGTCAAATTGGGTTCAGATGGCCAAATCAAGGATACCAACCTTAGAGAATATTTTTCTATGATTTTTAGAAGGTTTAGATGAATTTTATCTTGACCAAAAAATCAGTTAATTAACTGGGTCTGTTTTTAGGGTTTCAGATGTCCATTAATTCTTTAGATGAATAAAAACCTGTTTTGTTCTTCATGGACTCACTTGTTAGACATTAATGACCACTTGACATTTAATAAATCCTAAAATACCCCGTGGTTATTTTGTATTTATGAAGTGTTGTTGATTTTGCAGAAATAACCTTGTAATCTTCTCTTCTTTTCAAAATAGGATATTATGCCCTTAGGACCTTCTGATAGATAAGTAGGAGCTTTTATCAACCTTATTAGACCAAATTGAGCTAGTTATGGCTCATGATGGTGTACCCATCATACCCCCATGCCTAGCTTTTGCTAGTCACTTAGCAAAACCCTATGGATCAAGTCGGTTATCTAGGTCGGATGTAACCGTCAAGATGCCCTACTAAGCTGCATATAGAGGAATCAGGTCTTAATGCCAATAATAGCCCTAGAGGTACTCAAGTACCAGCCCAAATCTAGACCTGACTAGCTTTCACCTCAGTTAGCCGTGAAGGTTTCTAAGGCCCGCAGGAACTATCCTAAGGTTCGTTGGACCTAGCAGTTAAAGCACCCATGCTTGTAACATGGTTAACCCAGGTTCAGTTTGCTAGTGCATTTTTATAAGAGGGAGAGGGATAGAAGAAGATTTTCATTTGTGGAGAGCTTTCTCTCTCTTTTTCTTTTCATTATATTTTTCCTTAGATCCAACCTCGAATTGGCCCTAAACACGTTCTGTATCAGATTCCTTGCTCCATCAATCCTCGCAGGGTCCCTGGAAATCGATGCTTCGAGATAGCATCGCCCATAGCAACCCTAGAACCCTGGCTTTCGACACTTTGGGATAGTGCCTCCCATGGTGTTCTGTAGCTAAATTTAGACCTTGGCAATCGACATTTCATGATATTGCCGCCCATGGCATCTGAACCAGCACAAGGTGATTACATGCCCCCGATAGGATAGTTAGATATCCTAGGAGACAAGAACTGAGGAGACGATATGTTATTGCGCATCTTCAAGGGGAATTTCCCGCCTCTCCATGCTGGGAACTCATCCAAATCAACTTGTGTTTTTGAGCCGCTCCTAACCTAGATCTTAGGACCATTTTCAGAACAACATAAATGCTTTTTGGCATGATTTCATATTTAAGTGCACTGAACCAAACTGTGTGTGATTTAGGGTGCTTAAGTTATCAAATCCCATAAACCAGAAGTCAGTTAATAGGGTCGAATAATCCCTAAGCCTTAGACCTAATACACAAGATTTGTATTTTCCTCAACCTCTTGAGGATTAATCCGAATCTTGAAAAGTACTTGAGTGTTTAAATCTCAGAATAGATCTAAGAGGCCTAAGGTCGGTTTTCACCACTAATCCCTTAAGTTTTAGCCTTCTAGGTCATATTTCATCATTCAATCCAACCTAGAAATTAGGTGAGTTCCATGTTATTTTGAAGAGACTCAATTTTTTTCTTTATCTTTTTGCTCCTTTCTTTCTTTTCTTTTTGTTTTCTCATTTTCTTTCGTTTAGCTCAAATCACCTCCTCAAGAATGACGTGATATCTTAAAAATTTCTTCCTCTTTTCTCCATTTTTTTTATTTTTTTGAAACCCTTTTTTGATTTGCTTTTCATAGCATTTTGCACTTTAATACCCCCCATGCCTACGATTTGCAATGTCCTCATTGTAAATTAGGTGGGTTCGAGCTCAGCTCAAATTGTACATTAGAATAGGGTAAAAGGGTGGGTGAACGGGTTGGGATGACTGTTGCATATGATTTGAAGCTCGGGTATAAGTACCAAAGGTGGAGTTGGCTGTTCTAATGGATGAACCCTAAAGTGCAATATGAGTTCAGCAAAGACTTATGTCAAAAGGATTTTGGGTTTTTCAAAAAGATGATGGATTGCCTCTCGTTAAACACTAAGTTTAATGCCATCAGCTGGGCGCAATGAGCTCAACAGGTGGGTGGAGTGATCAGGAAAATATGTGATCGTGATGAATGAGAATCATATGGCCACAGATGAATATCAAATTATGATGAAGAGTCATCCCAAAAGATCAATAATATGGATCAGATTGATTCATTCTAGATGCTTCTTATGGAGTTTCTGCAGTGGAATCACTTGGAAGATGTATTGATTATGGAGTTCTAAAATACAATCATCATGGATCCAGAATCCAATAGAGGTGAATCTAATCAGCATATCCCAGATGTGTGGTTCCTCTCGTGCTGTGTGGCCTGATGAATCAATATCCAATGAGTCATTTTAACTCTTTCCTACTGAATGTGAGATCGTCTCCTCAAGAAATGACTCAAAGATTGGGTCTTCCAATGAATCTTCACTATAATTTTTATCCTAATCAAAAGTGAATGTTTAGAGAGTGCCTTTAAGATCATCTATCTTGAATTTTGTAAAAGATTCATATTCTGGGTGGAGGTCACGCATTATTTGTTAAGCCTGATTCTTGGAGGTCCTTAAAACAAAATTTCTCCATATCTAAATCCAGCATATCACCTTGTTTCCCCCACTCCCTAGGTACATCCTCAAAATCAAAGGTGAAAGCCTCCATTGTGCTAATGTCAGTACGCTCAGTCCAATCAGGATCATCTATCATGTGAAAGGTTTCAAATTCTAGCACTAGGTTTTCTATTAATGATATAGTCATGAGGCCCTGGATAAAACCTAGTTGTTCTACCGAGCATTTCCCTTTTGTTTTCTCGAAAATATTAATCTCAGCACCTTGATCTCCTGAGGCAATTATCATATGCCCTGATTCACAATTGATTATGGCTCTTGCAGTAGCCAAGAATGGTCTTCCCAAAATCACAGGCATATCCTATATCTGTTGTGGTGTATCCATGTCGAGAATTAGGAAATCAGCTAGGTTGCTGAAATCCTTAACTCTAATTACAACATCCTCTACCATCCCAATCAGTGTGATTAGGGTTCGGTCAGCTAGTTCCAAAGTGACATGAGCAGGTTTTAGCTGTCTGATAACTCTACATTTTATGGCGATAATTCTATCAATCGGGGTTTATCTTAAGGGTAACATACACAAATAACACATCATAAATGGGCATGGGAGCATTACATGCATTGCACATTGAGATTGCTTACAAAATAATGTTAATGGCCATTTGTACAAGTTCATGTCAAAACAAGCCTCAGATGAGCGATCAGACTGCACGAATGGATTTAGAACGACGAACGGAGTTCAACGGACTCAAAATTGATCAAATCTGACATCTGGAGATCTCGCAACTAGCCCAAGAAGTTCTGACCATTGATCTAATGATCAATGGTCCATAGGCGGCAACGTGGTGGCATCTGATGCACCCACACCCGCGACGCACCTCGTCATCATGCCCAATAATTTTAAGCCATCCGATCCTTCAATCGAATGGCTGAGAAGCCACCAGCTCGCCCACATGCACCTCGTCACCACGCGCCTTAGATTAAATCCTGACCATTGGATTTTCATCCAATAGTCAACCCGTGCTACGCCCGACCTCATCGCTGTGACAAAGTTAGGCGCGTAGCATAGCGGTCCATGCCTTGCCCTCGCACTGAGAGGCAAGGGTTCGACCCGCCCCGCACCTCACTCTTCGACGCTGCGCACGCTGCGGCTAAATCAAGCTGCTTGATCAGCAATGAACGGCCTAGATGGAAGCCACGCAGTCCAACAGATGCGCTGGATGTGCCCAGTTGGGATGAGGCGTGATCCTTAGCGTGCGCTCATGCAAAGTCGCAACTATCCGATCTTCTATCGGACGGTGCACAGCGAGCGCACGTGCGAGGAAGAACAGGCTCCCGCAAAGGACCAACAGGCAGGGGCCTTCACCAACATTTCTAGGGTGATTTTAGCGACATCCTAGATGTCACTAAAGCCCCTACTTAATTTAGAAACCCCTTCTTCCTATATAAACCCCCTCCAACTACCCATGTAGAGGCATTGAATACACTTGCAATCCTTCTACCCCATTCCTAGCTTCCCTTAGCACATTTTGTACTCGTCGGAGTTGATGAGTTGCTGACAGAGCCCTCCTCCACCGCCGAGGCCGCCTCACCCTCTCCCCTCTCTCTCTCTCTTCCTCTACTCTAGCTTTACTTTACTTTTGTTTAAGCATTTAGCTATTGTTGTATCTGTAAAACTAAAGTTGCATGTTAAATGATGTTGTTTCTTATATAGCTATTGCCTCTCTCTTTTACTGGGTTTTTCTTATCTTAATTTGCAAGAATGTTGTGATCAAGAGACTCTAACCCTTCCCTCTCTCTCTCTCTCTTTCTCTCTTACTCTCTTTTCTCTCCTGCATTTTCTCATGTGCAAGCAAAACCCACCATTTTCGTGACAACTAAGTGGCAAAAAAAGCTGATTTCACGCCTCCTTGTGTTCGACACTCAGACCCACCTCCATTTATACATTTAAAATCGACGTTCCGAATGTGAGCTACAATGACCTATTTAGACAAACGCATCTAGCTCATGTTAGTTTTTGGCGCCGTTGCCGGGGAGGCAACGGATTTATTTTGTCGCTTTCATTTTGTATCCATACATCGTCTAACTCATTTTCTCCCTCTACTTGATTGGTTGCAGGAACTCGATGCCTAGGCGGCAAAGGAGTGTGACTCGTGACTGTGGAGATGGAGTAAACACAACAAAGACCGATTGTGAGTATCGCTCTACCCATGGTTGTTTGCTTGCCTAAAAAATAAAAAATCTAAAAAAAAAATTAAATTTAGAGAAAAATTGGCGTGGTGAATGATTGCTTGATCCACATCCTAAACCCATCACCCAAACAAAGAAAAACTCTAACATTCTTAAAGACAATCTGTTTAGAGTGTTCTTTTTCTTTTTGAGTGATGTTTGCGAAGCCACCATGACTTGACTTGGGCGGCATCACTCACCTTGAAATCAACTCACCTGGTAGATTGCATGAACAGTAGGATGAGAACATTGGGGTTGTTTCCTAAGGCCTCCTCACTCTAAAGGAAATCCAGTCTCACCCGTTGTGAGTAAAACTTGGCGTGCCCATTTGAAACTTGTTTGAAAACATTAAGGCACTTCAAACCTAAAAGACATTAAAGTAAGGACAAACGTTAAAAGATACTACATCTTAAATCCTTACTTGAAAACTATGTCTTGTTAGGTGCACACACATTTGAATCGGATAACGAAGAGGCACCACCCCAATCAACGCCTCATCACATGTCTTGAGCACAAGCACTGACCTAAGCCTTCATTAAAACAAAGTAGATGTGCCCTAGGCAGGACTGGTTTAAGTCTCAAAAGGCATGATTTCGGTTTCTAGGCACTTGGCCTTCATTCCCTTCGTAAAATTTGGTTACTAGGTTGCAGGGAAGTGTCAAAAGACCATGATTATGGTGTCTATGGAACTAGCGGCACAAGACAAAGGAAGAACCTTCCCCACAATCCCCTCATAATCAACCTGGCTAGATTAGCCTTGGGAAGGGCAGTTACATGCCTATAGTCGTGATTGTTCCTATTGAGATTTCTAGGTCCCTTAAGGAATACACTATAAGGACTAGTCTTATCTGCTTGTTTGAGCACACACACTTCTCGCATCTGTTTCTCTTCGCATCCCTCCCCATTCTTCTCTAGTGTATGCACAGGAGATGATCACTTCATCCCGAGCTATTTGTTTTGGGATGGGAAACCAAGGTGAGATTGATCTTGCTAGAGATATGGCCAAACCTAGAGTAGATGAGGTTGAGGACCAACTTCCAACAGATACGATGGCCATCATCCAGGCCCAGATTAATGCAAACCACCAGCTTTAGTAGCAACAGATCCACACTATCATGCAAGCCATACACCAGTTGCAGAACCCACAGGGGCAACCACCACCACCTTTGCAGAACCTACAGGGGCAACCACCACCTGATCCACCACAATTCTAGAACCAACCTAGGCCCCTCCGTGACTTTTACGATCCGTCTGCTATTCGGATCGAACCACATCTTAGGGTCCCCGAAAGGGGGAGATGATTTTGAGCTAAAACCTAATGTCCTGAGCCTAATTCAAAGCCACTTCCATGGAAGCTCAAATGAGGACCCCTTCCAGCACCTAGAGGACCTTGACCAAATTGCCCAGACTGTCAAGCCTAGAAACATCAGCTTAGACATTTTTTTGATTAAGATGTTCCCTTTCTCACTGAGAGACAAAGTATCTCACTGGCTTAGAACTTTAGGAAGACCTATCTCCACCTGGGAAGAACTGAGGCATGCATTCTTAAAGAAATTCCTCCGCATAGGAAAGACCAATGCCCTCAGAAGAGCCATTACCACCTTTACACTCTAGGGCAGGGAACAATTCCACGAGGCATGGGAGAGATTTAACGAATTGTTGAGGAAATGCCCACACCATGAGGTTCCAAGATGGCAATTGGCCTAGATCTTCTACCACGGTCTGGATAGCAACCTTTGAAACTTTGTCAATGCCCCATGTGAAGGAAACTTTCTGAAAAAAGACGTGGAAAGCGCGTTTCAGCTTTTTAAGTCTATGAGTGAAAATTCGCTCAACAATGCCTCAATGACCCAGTTCAGTCAATCCAGTCAACCCCATGGTGGGATCTATGAGGTACAAGTAATTTTTGGAATGGTTGACATTGATATTATTGCCAAGAAGTTAGATCGAGTGGAATTGGTGGATAAGAAGATAGATGAACTATTGAAACTAATCAGGAGCCCGCTACAAACCTCTCCCTAGCAAAGGGAGCTCACAATGTCGACCTAGTTTAGCCACTAAGCTAGATGCACCTGGAACAACCCTTGACCATGTTCCAGGGAGGGACCTTTGCACCCTTAACCCCTGTTTATTCTATTCCCTCCCCCTCGGCACCTTCTATCTTTGAAGATGTCCAGGCTATCCAAGGTTATTCCAAACTTGACCCCTTCTCCAACACCTACAACGCTGGATGGCGTAATCACCTAAACATCGCTTCGACGAACCAAAAATCGAATCAATTTTAGAACCAGCCCAGGCCAAACCATCAGCCAAACCCAACTTCCTATCAGCAAGGTCCACAAATTAGACCCCCCTATAATCCGAATAGGGTGGCCCCTCCCCCACAAAACCAAATGGACACCTTGATGAAAATGATGGCTGACAGGAACCAAAAGCACCAAGAGGAAATGGAATTAGTGAAGGGACAGTTGAGCCAGCTGTTCGATTTTAAACAACAGGGATCCCTTCCATGGGAAATGATTGAATTGTTAGGAGAATCTTCGAGAGCAGGCCAACAAGAAAGAGATGAAATTAGCCACCCAATCTACCCCATTGAGGATGGCGTGCACCCCTCTATGCTAGATGCATCTCCCATGGGAAAGCTACACTTTAAGTTGGAGGGAAATTTTAGGGATTATGTAAGGGAGAATAGCTACTTTTCAAGGATCGATTTTGAAACCTCCCCGTTAGATGACACTTCCTTGAGAGGTCCACACCTTAAGTGGGAGGAAGATACATATGAAAGTAGCTATGCTTTGGATGAAGAAAGGTGGCAACCCGAGGAAGATGATGATAAAGTTGAGTATCCACCTTAATTATATTGGAGTCAAAAGAAGGGAATGATGGTACCATTGGAAGACCTCGACCCAGATGCTAGTATTTTCGTGACATTTGATGAAGTGGGTCATAGTCAAGTTGTTAATCCTGGCCTCCCTTCTGATCATGAGATGGAACTTGATTAGCCCATATTTGTGGGCTATTTAAGAATTTAAGTGCCTAGACATTAGGTTAATTCTAACATTTATTTAGCATAAATTAGGATGTAAATAGATTAATTCGTATTTCTAATTTAATTACATAATTCATGCATTGCATTCATATTTTAAATGCATTTAGAATTAACTTAGAATGGCATTCATTTAATTAGTTAACCAATTAGGTACATTGCATGCATTAATTTTAAGTTAACATAAAAGTTGAGGGTTTGTATATAAATAGCCATAATATTTTAATAATATATTTTATTCTTCTTTTCAGCAACGGCTTGGCTGCCGCTGCAATGCCTCCTGTCGCACTAAAGCCACATTCATGGATTAGCGGAGAAGGTGGATCTGCTCTCGCCTCTCCATTCAAATTCATGCAGGCAGCTACAAAAAGAGGAGAGAGGCTGCCGAGCGGGGGAGGCCACCACCCCAACTATCCACACTGTGCAGAGAGTCCATCTCGTCCATTTCACCACCGTCGGCCTCAACCGCGGTGACGAGCCTCCACCACCGTGGACGTGTGGTGTGACAGGCAACACCGCCATCCAGAGATCGTCCGCATTACCGTGAGCACCTCACCGTGCACCTCCCTCGCCGTCGTCACCAACAACCACCGCCGCAGCCACTGCAATTTCACTCCTCAGCCAGTTAAGACATTCGAGAAGTTTCCCGGATGTTTGAAGCTTCGACCCCCCCACTCCAGTAGCAACCACACTCGCCCACTTCACCTCCAGTGACAACCGCCAGCCCTCACCTGCTCACTCCACGCCTGCATCACATATCCAGCACTAACCACCAGCACCCTGCAGTGCGCGTGCCTTCCGCCTGCAGCGCCTCCACCAGTGTGCATGCCTGCAGCCTCCCCGCCGCTACCTGCAGTGCCGCACCAGTGCATGTGCGCACTCACCTGCAGCGCCAAGCCCACGCCTGCCAGCAGCCTATAGCAGTGCCAAGCCCGCACCTCCAACGCACCCACACCTTCTTCCAGCAAAGCCTCTCTGCCAACAGCAATGCACCCTTCTTCTGCCTGCAGCGCCTCCAGCAGTGCGTGCGGAATCAGTGCGCGCAACAACAGGCTATGCGCACCGCCCACAAGCAGCCTTCGTTCGCGCACAACCGCCCCTTTAGTAGCTGCAACCACCGTTGGCAGCCACCTTCGCCGGAGCTCCATCCGATCGACTCCGACCACCGCGCGACTCGCTGCCACCACCGCTGCGAAGCCCTCGGTCCAAAGAACTTCCCCCGAGCTTCCCGCCTCCGGCCGTCCACTCCTCTTCGCACACAGCTAAGAGGAATAAATCCCCTGTTTTGCTACAGTATTCATGCCATTAATAATTACATTTTTTTCCATTATCATCTTTTAATGATATTTTATTGAATCCGCATTGCAAAAAATATCCTCTAGTTATTAAGAATTGCTATTTTAGCATGATTTCTTGATTCAACCTTAATCTGAAGGCAAATTTGGCTTGATTCTCATCTAAACTAACTACGAACCAACATTTTTAACCGGTGCGAATTTAAATACGTCATTGCCTCCCTGTGGATACGACCCGCTCTTCTGCGAGTGGTTATTTCCTTTTAAATATTGATTAGTCGATTTTTCCACCACATAAAACTACAAACGACTTTAAAGCGAACAATCGACTCGTCAAAATGGCACCGTTGCTGGGGAGGCAACAAATGCAATAATTTCACCTAATTTTATTTTGATTATTTGTCAATTGCACAGTGATTTGACCATTTATTATTTTCTTTTCTGTGCGAGAAATTTTGCACGAGGAATCAGCCATATTGAGAGGTGACCCTTGACGTCGCCAGAGGAGAATTGGTCGAGCTACTTTGAAAAGGAGGACAAGGATGAGGACGCAACGGTCATCATTGTACATTTAGTTGCTAATCTGATTAGAATAGAATTAATACTTTAGATTTAATTTTTCATTACATTTGGTTTGAAACCCTTGTTTTGGGATATATTTTGAGGGGTTTGTTCCCCGATTTTGTTTTAGGCCCGTGTTGGGTAATTTTTTGGGAGCCTGTTCCCTTTTCTTTAGATTTAGGTTTTTATTTTATTGATTACTTTTATTTGCTTGTGCATAAGTAGAGCTGCCTGCTAGAAGATGCCTGCCCTTAGGACGAACCATTTAGGTCTGTATGAGCAGCCTCTAGATTTACTTCTCTGCATTGCGTGAATTCTTACATCGTTGATTTCTAGAAGCAAGGTATGCATTCTCTTACTTTGCATCATATTCTTGATCACGCATTGCATTTGGATTTAATTCAAAGACCACAAAATTTGTCTTGAAGCGATCTAACAAGTGGTCACATATATTCGAGAAAAAGGACTAATTAAAGGAGGGACATCTAAAAATCAAGGACTTGATTGTAAAATGTGGTGTGCGATTCAAAATTCAAAATCCTTTTGCAGTGAATGTACACTTATATCTTTTGCACCACAGCACTCATTTAGTCACTCCTAAGTCTTGAAACGACTAGGACAAGAGCCCTCCTACCGTTGGATTCTAAAGTGTTCGGAACTTGAGATCAAAGGTTTTGTAAATCCAAAGAGGGGGATACCCTGTCATGGATTTTTGGGGGTAGTTGAGAAGCACCGCGAAAGCACAGCTTCAAAGGAAGGCTTAGGCCTACTTGCATCCCTCGATCTTCCATCTTTGGATTTACTTGACCATTTGAGATTTAGGGAAGAATACCTAAGCTCCAACTAAGTCTTTTTAGGCATTTCGAAGGTTGACAATAGGCGAGTAATTAATTGGGCAACTTGCTTTGTCACCTACAATTTGAACTAAAGTCAAAAGCCTAAATTTGTAAAGACCGAACAAGTCCTTTTGAATTGTGTTTGTAGTGCATGCTTGGTAGGCGTTCTCTTAGGAGACAACTTGTGTTTGATCCTGAACCTGAAAGAATCCTAGGAAGAGACCTTCCAAGGGTAGAAATGGCCAGTCAAAGGAGCCTTAAGGAATATTTCATCCCAAACAATCAAGTTGGCCTTGCACTGTGTAGACCTGGAGGGGACAATCCGTATGAGATCAAAAGTAGTACCATATCCTTGCTACCCTCCTTTTATGGTACTTCTAGGGAAGACTCTTACAGGCATCTAGAGGAATTCACCGAGGTCTGTTTAATGGTGAAGCTGAAGGGCGTTACTGATGACACTCAAATGCGGACCCTCTTTCCCTTCTCCCTTAAGGACAAAGCCAAGTATTGGTATCACACCCTTGATAATATAAATACTTGGGATGCCCTGAAGAAGGAGTTTTTGAAGTACTTCCCCATGAGCAAAACAAATCACTTTAGGAGGGAAATTATGAGTTTTGTTCAAAAGGATGGGGAAGCATTCCATGATGCGTGGGAGCGCTTTAACAACTTGCTGAGACTTTGCCCACATCACCAGGTGCCTAAATGGCAACTAGTTGAAAGGTTCTACACCGGACTTAACGATTTGCATAGGCAAACTGTGGATGGTGCTTGTGCAGGAACCTTTCTATCTAAGACTGAGGATGAAGCTTGGAACTTATTTGATACTTTGAGTGAGAATTCTATTCACTTGAATTCTGCCTACATGGATAGAAAGCCCACTCTCATGCAAAGAAAGTTGGAGGCGAATGAGGCAAGGGACACCCAGAATTTAGCCTATCAGATTCAATAATTGAATCAAAACATGGAAAGGCTTATGTCGAACCTGAGTTCATTCGTACCTAACACCTCCACATCCCAAGCTTCCGAATGCTTAATTTGTCAAGGCAATACACACGCCACTGTGGATTGCCACTTGGCCTCCCAATTCCTTGAGCTTGTACAAGTGGATTTGAATGTCGCTCAAGGGTTCCGTCCAAGACCTCGTAATGACCCTTTCTCCAACACTTATAATGAGGGATGGAGGAACCACCCAAACTTTTCATGGAGACAAGGAAATGTGTCAAATTCAGGGAATTACAAACCACAATCCTTTCAAAACCATCAAATGAAACAACCTCAGACCTTTGCCCAACCTAAAACCTCTGAGATGGATGAATTGAAGGCGATGTTGAAAACTATGCAAGAAAGTCAAAGTGCCATCATCCAATCTCATGACAAGGCTATACATGAGATGAAATCAAAAATTGGACACCTTGTTGAGGCCATTAGACAGAGGGAGACTGGGAAGCTCCCCAGTGCTGCTGAGGAAAATCCTAAAGGAAAAGGGATTGTCTTTAGGGAGCATGCTCAGGTGGTGACTATTCTGAGGAGTGGGAAAGAAATTTCCAAACCCGATGCTCTTATAGTCTCACCCCCTAGAAAACCATCCACCCTGACTTTCACCCCCACTGGAGAAGACTTGCCCAAATCTTCTCCGCTTGAAATCACCTCACCGGAAGAAGTTTCCCCCGTTCCACCCCTTACTCGACATGACAACCCTTCCACCCAGAGATTGAGAGTGCCTTTTCCAGAGCGCTTATCCACCTCTAGGCAGACTTCTGCTAGCTCATCTAGAGCCAAAGATAAGACGGATGAGATTATGGGAACTTTCAAGCAAGTGCAGATTAACCTGCCTTTGCTTGAAGCTATCAGGCAGATTCTGTCTTATGCCCGCTTCTTAAAGGACCTGTGCACGAAAAAGCAGTAATCTTGAAAACAGGTCCAATCAAAAGTTGTCTTACTTGATTCTGTTAGCTCAATTGTTCAACAAGGCACACCCCCGAAACTTAAGGACCCAGGAGCCCCATACATCTCTATAGTTATTGGTGACTTACAAATTGATGAGGCTCTACTTGATCTGGGTGCGGGGGTGAACATCCTTCCGAGCTACGTGTATGAACAACTTGGGGGAGGCAATCTGAAGCCTAGCCCTATAATCCTTCAAGTTGCTGATCGATCACTTAAGACACCACAGGGAATTTTGGAAGATATCCTCATAAGAGTGCACGAAAAGTATTTAAGTGCCTAGACATTAGGTTAATTATAACATTTATTTAGCATAAATTAGGATGTAAATAGATTAATTCATATTTCTAATTTAATTACATAATTCATGCATTGCATTCATATTTTAAATGCATTTAGAATTAACTTAGAATGGCATTCATTTAATTAATTAACCAATTAGATACATTGCATGCATTAATTTTAAGTTAACATAAAAGTTGAGGGTTTGTATACAAATAACCATAATATTTTAATAATATCTTTTATTCTTCTTTTCAACAACGGCTCGGCTGCCGCTGCAACGCCTCTTGCCGCACTAAAGCCACATTCATGGATTAGCGGAGAAGGTGGATCTGCTCCTGCCTCTCCATTCAAATTCGTGCAGGCAGCTACAAAAAGAGGAGAGAGGCTGCTAAGCGGGGGAGGCCACCACCCCAACTATCCACACTGTGCAGAGAGTCCATCTCGTCCATTTCACCACCGCCGGCCTCAACTACGGCGATGAGCCTCCACCACCGTGGGCGTGTGGTGTGACAGGCCACACTGCCATCCGGAGATCGTCTGCATTACCGTGAGCACCTCACCGTGCACCTCCCTCGCCGTTGTCACCAACAACCACCGTCGCAGCCACTGCAATTTCACTCCTCATCCGGTTAAGACGTCCGGGAAGTTTCCCGGACATTTGAAGCGTTGACCCCCCCACTCCAGCAGCAACCACACTCGCCCACTTCACCTCCAGCACCAACTGCCTGCCCTCGCCCGCTCACCTGAATCGCTTGCCCTCGCCCGCTCACCTGAACCGCTAGCCCTCACCCGCTCACTCCACACCTGTATCACACCTCCAGCACTAACCGCTAGCACCCTACAGTGCGCGCGCCTTCCTCCTGCAGCACCTCCACCAGTGCGCACGCTTGCAGCCTCCTCGCCGCTACCTGTAGTGCCTCACTAGTGCGTGCGTGCACTCACCTGCAGCGCTAAGCCCACGCACACTCACCTGCAGTGCCAAGCCCACACCTGCCGGTAGCCTGCAGCAGTGCCAAGCCCGCACATTCCCTCCAGCGCACCCGCACCTTTCGCCTGCAAAGCCTCTCCACCAACAGCAGCGCACCCCACTTCCGCCTGCAGCGCCTCCAGCAGTGCGTGCAGAATCAGTGCGCGCAACAACAGGCTGCGTGCACCGCCCGCAAGCAGCCTTCATGCGTGCACAGCCACCCCTTCAGCAGCTGCAGCCACCGTTGGCAGCCACCTTCGTCGGAGCTCCGTTCGGCTGGCTCCGACCACTGCACGACTCGCCACCCCCACCGCTGCGAAGCCCTCGGTCCAAAGAACTTCCCCCGAGCTTCCCACCTCCGGTCGTCCACTCCTCTTCACGCACGGCCAAGGGGAATAAATCCCCTATTTTGCTACAGTATTCATGCCATTAATAATTACATTTTCTACCATTGTCATCTTTTAATGATATTTTATTGAATCTGCATTGCAAAAAATATCCTCTAGTTATTAAGAATTGCTTTTTCAGCATGATTTCTTGATTCAACCTTAATCTGAAGGCAAATTTGGCTTGATTCTCGTCTAAGCTAACTACGAACCAATGTTTTTAACTGGTGCGAATTTAAATACGTCATTGCCTCCTTGTGGATATGACCCGCTCTTCTGCGAGTGGTTATTTCTTTTTAAATATTGATTAGTCGATTTTTCCACCACATAAAACTACAAACGACTTTAAAGCGAACAATCGACTCGTTAGAACTCAAGCCCACCCTTAGGGAACCTAACCCTGAAGACATTCACCTATCTGAGGAGTCCAATGTTACCAATGTAAACCCTTTACCCCAGATAGAGTACCCTATGGGATCTGTTGAGATTTTAGATGATTCTTGACCTTGGCTATATGATGAATCGTATGATGAGGAGAAGGATAAATTATATGAGGAACCTACATTCAAGATTTGGAGTGACACTAAGGGTGATTATTTCTTATTTGAAGAGTTAGCTCCTGAGGATGTCATAAATTTGACCAAATTAGGTGTCCTTACTACACCCATCGATGATATTTCTCCTCATGATGAAATAATGGAAAATTTCGAAGCAACTTCTAAGATTTATGTGGATTCACATACAGACTCTAGGGAAGATTTGAGTAAAGAATAAGAACCCGGGGATGACATTGATAGGATAATCCCTAGATCTGTTGCTTCCAACCTGCCTTCTTTTGATTCGAAGTCACCCTCTGATTCGCTTATGTCTGAAGGCAAAATTTTGACTCCTGGTGAAGTGCTGGAAGATACTTGTGATAGTGCAAGGAATGCTAGGGATGCAATTGAGGATTTGGAAAGATTGTTAGGGATGAACACCGAACTGATTAAACCCAACCTAGATCTTATGGCCATCCCGCAACCTCGAAACTTGGACACCCTAGACGATCCTTGGCTTAGAGATATGCTCACTTTTCTTCTGACCGGGGGGCTTAACAAACCAATATCTCTTGTAATGGGATATCGAGTATGGATTGATGATTCCTATGGTCAGTCAATTACCCTAGGGGTTTATTTCTGCACCATTCCTTCCCCATTCCTTTTAGAGGATCCTTGTCATCCTCTCCCTACCCCTTTGGAGGTTGTTATGCCAGTTTATCCTTTAGAAACTCCTCTGGTGACTTGGGAAGATTTCATTCCCATCTTAGTTAGGAGAGCATTTGCTATTGGGATTCATCATCAGCTCGCCAACATCCTAGGTTACCTGTTTTCTAGGCCAGCATTAGTTTGCTCATTTTTAGGGCCTATTTCTGTGATCCTTGAACCTAATTTGCGGGTTCTTTGGCTACTCGGCTGCTAGCAAAAGAATGGCAGCCCATCTCTGACCCAGGTAATATCCTTCTATGAAACAGGGACATTGCAGATTTTAGGCATGGAGGGGTGTACTTGGGCATATACATAGCATTTATACATAGTGCATTCATGCATTTAGTTAAAGCATTCCGCATTGCATACATTTGCATTAAAAAAAAAAGAAAGAGAACAAAGAGAAAAATATTTTGTAATTATTGAGCTTAACTGGCTGGGCCCTGCATTCTTAAGTAGACTAGAACTTTAAGTTAGACTAAGTTAATTCTAGGTGTAGAACTTTAGAAGCTAAGTTGAGCTACTAGCTTTAGACCCTTAGGGTCTTTTGTAGACTTAAAAACTTAAGTAGGAGTTAAGTTGTAGGCCATTCAGCTAGAGATTGAGTTAAAGGCTGGGTAGTAACTGGAGTCTTGTTTTACCTTTTGGTTTACGGGTCCTCGTAACCTAAGCATCCACATTTCACACACACCTGGTCCTGTGTAAATAGTGATCACCCTAATTCATTTCTTAAAGAAAATTTGGTTCTCTTAGTTTTGACTTAGGAGAAGCTTGAAAGCACAATTTGATTGGGAGAGTTCCTGCCACAGGAGAGGTGGAGTGCATACTCACCTTGATGATGCGATGATAACATGTCACCTCCTCGGCGCTTGTCTCTTAGGATATCCATCCTATTGGGGGCATGTAAGCGCATTGTGCGGTTCATGTATCATGGGCGACCCTATCTCGAAGTGTCGATTACCACATTCATGAATTCGCTTAAGAAATCCATGGCGATACTATCTCGAAGTGTCAATTGCCAGGAGTTCTTGGGGTCGCTATGGGCGATGCTATCTCAAAGCATCAAAAGCCAAGCATCGTTCGAGGTTCGATGATGGGAACAATGAATCCAACACAAACCGTGTTGATGGCTGATCCAAGGTTATACTTAGTGGAATCAAACAAAAAAATATATATTACAAATATATATATACTCTCTTTCTAGGTTGGCAATCATAATCATACCGACCTCAAATAACTCAGACCAATGCACATGCACAGATGCTTTAATCTCTGGGACCAATAAAGCCTAGGGTAGAGTTAGAAATCAGGGAAACCTATGCCTACAACTCGTCTTTAGCCAACCTAGTCTGTAACTTAGCAACTACTTAGGAACCTTAGGTCTCAAGTCTAAACTTAACATGTTTCTAAAGGAAGACCGATTGGGTTGGTTAGTCTACTTGGAGTGCTAGGTTTTTTCTTGGATTTGCTAGGAACTAGCAAAAACTAGGCTTAGGGGTATTTGATTAGCCCATATTTGTGGGCTATTTAAGTATTTAAGTGTCTAGACATTAAATTAATTTTAACATTTAGATAGCATACATTAGGATGTAAATAAATTAATTCATATTTTTAGCTTAATTGCATAATTCATTCATTTCATGCATTTAGAATTAACTTAGAATTTCATGCATTTGATTAGTTAATCAATTAGGTGAATTACTTGCATTGTTTTAATTTAACATAGAAGTTAAGGGTTTATGCATAAATAACCATAATATTTTATTATTTTCTTATTCTCTTCCTCCATAGGTAACAGCTGCTTCTTCTCCTCACACAACCATTCACACATAGCTACAAGCATTCATTGGCCATGAAGAGCATCTGATCCTACCTCTTTGGATTTCAAATTCATCACCTCCAGCTACAAAGGGAGGAGGAGACGACCATGCAACAGGAGGCCACCACCCATTCCACCACTGTGTAGCATTCCACCACCGTGGGCCTCCACGGCCAAGCTCTATCATACCGTGGGTTGGTGGGGTGACAGACCGCTGCGCCAAGAGGATGGACTTGACCACCATCGTGCACGAGCTCCTTGAAGCTCGCCTACCATGAGTGCATCTACTGATGCATGACTTGTTAGCCCTGTCCACAGGCACCATTACCACCAACATCCCTATCCTCTTCTTCATCACCACCACACCCACCAGCACCATCCGTGCACACGTCCATCACTAAGTGCAGGCACCTCACTGCCGTCACCAGCATCCACCACAGCAGCGGCCGCAACTTCACGCCCCAATCAGTTAAGACGTCTAGGAATGTTCCCAGATGTCTGAAACTCCTATAGCACCACCTTCATCTTCTTCCCCATCCTCTGTTTTTCCTCCACGCCACAAAAACAAACCCAAAGGCCACGCCATTCCCGCAGTAGCAGGACCGTGTGCGCCCCTTGTTTTGCCTCCAGAACACCCGCAATAGCCCTCCATGACCACCCCGCGCACACCACGCACCTCTTGTAGCACTCACCACACGCCTGCAGCTCAGGCCACACGTTGTCCAGGCTACTGCTCCACGCACACCATGCGTGGCCATCCACGCGCACATGCCGCCCAACCGTGCGTCGCTCCTCCTGCAGTACGCACTAGCGTGCAACATCGCATGCCTCTCTCCACTGCGTGCATCCGCCTGTGCTCCCTTGCCGCACCTCCACCAGCGTGCAGAATAGGCCGCACTAGGCGTGCACATTCCCCTACGCTCCTCCTCGTCTCCAGCCGTTCGTTAAGCTGTTACACCAGCAGCAGCAATAGCCATCGCCGACCACTCCTCGCTATCCCACCATCCATTCAGTCCATCCCAAGCAGCAATGCCATTACCATTGGAAGCGGTGTGGCTCCTTCTACCTCCGACGAGAAGCTCCTCTCCGACCTCCACCTCCTCCGTGCGTGGAGGAGCTCAAAGCAACATCCCCTATTTTTGCATAGTAAATCCTCTATTAGTTTTTACGATTCATACCATTGTCAACTTCATTTTATGATTTAATTATCATGGTGAATTTATGAGAACCTTCTTCATTGTTTAGCTTATTAAGCAAATCAATTTCTCAACCTTAATCTAAGTGGATTTCCATTCAAATCTTGGAAGATTCTTGCTATACGAGAAGCTTAATTTGTAGTTATATTTAAGTACCATTGTGAAGATTTTATTCTTATTATATTGTGGTACATATTACATTGAATGCCCTCCTATTTGGCTTAAACACAATTTCAGCATGTATTTTCATTAAAATACATTACTAATGCGATTTCTCGGCATAATTTGTTAAGGAAATCATTTGTGAACAATAATTTTTATTTATCATGAGTTTGGAATAATCATTGCCTCCCTATGGATACGACCCGCTCTCCTGTGAGTGATTTAATTTTAATTCTAATTATTTTGCTAAGCGATTTTCCATACATTAATATTAAAATGACAAATCATCTTAATCATATTATTTGAAAGTGAAAATCGACTTATCAACCCCCTGGGTTTGGTGCTTCTTCTTCCTCTTCTTCTCAAGGATCAACCCATGGTCCCAATGCCTCTACAAATGCAGTGACCATGAGAAGCAGCACTAAAACTTGGGATCCCAAGTGGTCGACCCCTTCCGTGATCTTACTCCCTGAGATACCCCACTCTAAAGATGAGTAGGAAACATCCAAGGACTTAGAGATTGACCCAGTTCAAATCCAGACACTGTGTCTCGAGACCTTGGAGCAAATGAAGAGAAAGAAAGCAGTTGTGGAAATAAGGTGCTTTTGGAAATTTTCAAGTAGCTTCAGATTAATATCTTGCTCCTTGAGGCAATCAAGCATATTCCGGCTTATGCTAAGTTCCTAAAGGATGCTTGTACGTCGAAGTGTAAGCCACGACCCCAAGCACATAGGAAGGTTGTGCTCTTAGAGCAAGCAAGTTCCATGATATCGAGCAACCTTCCACTCAAACTAACAGACCCAGGAGCACCCCTGATATCTTGTAATATTGGGGACATGACATTTGATGGAGTGCTCCTAGACTTAGGTGCTTCAATCAATCTGATCCCAACAACCCTGTATCACCAATTCAAATTCGGAGAATTAACACCCACACCTGTGACCGTCCAATTTGCTGATCGATATGTGAAAACCCTAAAGGGGGTTGTTAAGGATGTAATTGTTTGGGTCAAGGACTTCTACTTCCCAATCAACTTCTTGGTGCTCGACATGGAAGTCCTCGAATAGCCACAAAACACACCCATCATCCTGGGTAGACCTTTCTTAGCTACTGCTAAGGCAAACATCGATTGTGACATGGGATGCATGGAAATCTCCTTTGGAGACAGGAAGATGCAGTTGGATATCTTCAGGGAGACTAGGCCTTTCGATTACGACTGGATTGAGGAGTACAATCCCATGGAGCCTCTGGTTGAGAAATGACTCACACTTAGTTCCATATCAGACCATTAGACCCAACCCTGTAACAACTGTTCTGGCCCATTCCCATCTGTGCACGCTGACCTCTGTAGAGCAGATTACCATCAGCAACCACTATTCGAGGAGATTGATGCTGATCAACTCCCGCCTTTCCCTTACCCATCGAGTGTTGTTCCACCCACACCCAAGCTGAAGCCGCTACTCGAAAATCTAAAATACATCTTCCTTGGACCTGACCAGACCTTCCTGGTGATCATCAACGCCCATCTAACTAAGGATCAAGAACTCAGGTTGACCACGACCCTATCAAAACATCGGGCAGCCATTGGATGGACCATCTCGGATTTACGAGGAATTAGCCCCACCTATTGCACCCATAAGATCTATCTGGAAGATGGGGCTCAACCTTCCCGTCAGATGCAGAGACAATTAAACCCGTATATGCAGGAGGTCATTAAAATGAAAATCATCAAGTGGCTTGACGCTGACATCATCTACCCAATCTCCGATGCCCCTGGGTGAGCCCCGCTCAAGTGGTCCCCAAGAAAGACGGGCTCACCGTTGTCACCAATGAGCGTGGCGAATCCATCCCCACCTACACCACCACTACATGGTGGGTGTGCATTGATTATAGGAAGCTCAATGAGGAAACCAACAAAGATCATTTCCCTCTGCCATTCATTGACCAGATTCTTGAATGATTGGCAGGGCAGAAATATTTTTGCTTCCTAGATGGATACTTAGGATACAACCAAGTCACGATTGCTCCTGAAGATCAAGAGAAGACCACATTCACTTGCCCGTATGGCACATTCACGTTCCGTTGTATGCCATTCGGGTTATGCAACACACCCACTACCTTTCAGTGTTGCATGCTAGTCATCTTTTCAGAGATGGTGGGTGAATACCTGGAGGTCTTTATGGATGATTTCTCAGTGTTTGGGAACTCATTCAACCATTGTCTGAGCAACTTGGAGAAAATCCTGAAGCGATGTATCGAGGTTAACTTGGTTTTGAGCTGGGAGAAAAGCCATTTAATGGTTCAAGAAGGGATTTTCCTCGAGCACATCGTATCGCATAGGGGCATTGAGGTGGATCGAGCTAAGGTTGATTTGATTTCCAAACTTCCACAACCTAGCTCGACCCGGCAAATCTGATCTTTCTTAGGGCACATTGGTTTCTATCGAAGGTTCATTAAAGACTTCTCCAAACTCTCTAAACCCTTGACCGACCTTCTGGCCAACGATGCCCTATTTCACATGACATTTAATTGCATCCAGGCTTACACCACCCTTAGGGAATCAGTCTCCACCGTATCTATGTTATAGCCCCCAGACTGGTCCAAGGATTTTGAAATTATATGTGATGCATCAGACTTTGCCATTGGTGCAGTCCTAGGACAGAGACAAGAAAAGAAACATGTGGTGATCTACTATGTGAGCAAGATGTTGGATAAGGCCCAATAGAACTATACAATCACAGAGAAAGAGCTGCTCACCGTAGTTTTTGGACATGAAAAGTTCTGATCTTACCTCCTAGGATCCCACATGACCATTTTACGAACCACTTGGCCATCTGGCATTTGTTGGCTAAAAAGGACGCTAAACCTAGGCTCATCAAATGGATCCTGCTCTTGTAAGAATTTGACCTAGAAATTCGCGACAAAGCTAAATCCAAGAATGTCATGGCCGATCACCTATCCAGGCTCCACTCGGACCACATTGGGCCCTCCTTGCCCTTGACTGATACCTTTCCTGATGAACAACTTCTGGCTGTGCATGAAAGGAAACTATCCTAGTATGCCGACTTCGTCAACTGTCTGGTAGTAAGACAGACCCCGCACAGCTGGTCCAGACAACAACGGGATAAGTTCTTGGCTGAAGCCAAACATTATTTCTGGGATGATCCCATGCTGTTTGGCCTCTATGTTGACCAAATTATCAGGAGGTGTATTTTGGAGGAAGAAGTTCAAAGTGTGCTATTCTTTTGTCATGACCAAGGATGTGGTGGCCACTTTTCGGGAAAGAAGATGGCTGCAAAGGTTTTGCAGTCCAAATTTTACTGGCCTTCCTTATTCAAGGACACACACAACTTTGCGAAGATTTGCTTTCGCTACCAGACTTTAGGGACCATGACCTGAAAAGACATGATGCCCCTTCAGCCCATTTTGATTGTCGAGATCTTCAACATTTGGGGCATCGATTTCATGGGCCCCTTCCCACCATCCAACGACTTTGAGTACATCTTAGTCTCAGTAGACTGTCTCAAAATGGATTGAAGCCGTTGCCACTCGTAGATGTGACCATAAGGCTGTCATGGATTTTGTTGAGCAAAACATCTTTTCTCAGTTTGGAATACCGAAGGCCATGATTAGTGATGGTGGAAATCACTTTATCCACACGCAGTTCCGTGCCTTACTTAGAAAATATGGGGTTACTCACCGCATTGCCACCCATTTCATCCGCAAACCAATGGGCAGACTGAGGTCTCCAATAGGAAGATTAAGAACATTCTGCAAATGACTGTGAATCCTGACAGGAAGGATTGGTCCACACGACTGGATGATGCCCTTTGGGCATACAGGATCGCTTTTAAGACCCCAATAGGCATGTCACCGTATCGCCTGGTCTTTGGCAAAGCTTGCCACCTTCTGGTCGAATTAGAACACCGGGCTTATTGGGCTGTTAAGTAGTGTAACATGGACTCTCGGTTAGTCGGTGCACAGAGGATGCTCCAACTCTCTGAGCTCGAGGAAATTCGTCGGGATGCATTTGAGAACAGTTGACTTTACAAGGAAAGGATGAAAGCCATCCACGACCGACTCATCCATAGAAAGACCTTCGAGCCTAACCAACAAGTCTGGCTTTTTGATGCCCGACTTAAACTTTTCCCAGGAATCTTAGATGCAAGTGGATAGGACTATATCAGGTGGTCAAACCTTTTTCCAATGGGACAGTTGAAATTGCAAATCTGAACACTGGGCACACATTTATAGTAAACGGTCAGAGATTAAAGCATTCCTTGCCCAGGTTCCCCGAAAGGAGGTTGTCACCCTCATCGAGGGTTGACACGAAGCATCGCCCAGTTGGAGGCATTAAACTCAGCGCTTCCTGGGAGGCAACCCAAAAGATTCAGACTGATCAGGTACACAGCATCACTCAGGTGACTTCTTTTTGAACCACCTTTGCATCCATTTATTTGTCAATGAGGACATTGTCCAACTTTAGCATTGGGGGGTGGTAATTTTCATGTTCTGAGTTCATTTTATCAGTCTGAATAGAATAAAACAAATTTAAAAAAAATGAATTTAGGAAGCAGAACATAGGCATTAGGAACTTGTCAATAGTGGGAAATAATATGAAAAGAACCTGAACACTTATACTTTTCAGGCCTTTAGGCTTAATCAGCCCTGGTATCCATTAAAATATGGATTTAGCCTCGAAATCCTCGCAATCTTAATTTACTGTAATTCGCCAATAAAGTAGGGTGATAAGTATACGACTTATCGGAGGGACTTTTAGTCTAAGCATCTGCACACATTTTTGCATTGACTCACTTCTCGGAGATTCTAATAGAAATTGGGTAGCTAATGAACCTTCTAGGGTGGTAAGGCTAGCAAGTTGTTGTGGGTAATAGCCCATTGGTCTGTTGTCCAAAGCCCAGCCACAAGACCACTTTCTTTTTATTGTCTCTAGGTAAATCTAAGATCAGGGAAGTCACCTACTAAACAACAAAAGAAAAAGAAAAGAGAAAAAGAAAAAATGGGAGAAATAAAAAAAATAGAAAAAGAAGAAAAAGAAAAAATAAATAAGCCACACTTCACTGCACGAGTATGGCTGGCAAGTGGTCGTAGGTAACAGCCCATTGGTCGGTTGTTTAGAACCTATCCACTAAATGCACAAAGAGTCCAAAACACCTAAGGAAGAAGTGCGGAAGTAGAACAATCCGGGGACATATACACTGGAAATACCCTTGTGTTGACCCCAAATAAAATAAAAGTATGGAGAAAGCTACCAATTGGATAGATACACCTTCACGCATGCACTTCCTTCTCCGGTCACCTAGGGGCGTAGAAACCCAAAGTCCATTCTAATTACCATTAAGTTTATCACAATATTCACACCAAGATGCTTAGCACTAAGAGTTTTTTTTTCCGAGTTTTGGGTGAGTTGGTGATGAGACACACATCATGATCTCTAGTTACCCCTAATTAACTGATTGTGCAGCAATCAAAGGTCTTAATTGACCTAGATTAAGCTAGGACTTAGCATAAATTAAGGAAATTCATGCACACATATGCATTATCTGCATCTTTACTGCTTTACTTTAGCTATGCATAAAATAATGTTATAATGTGCTGATTAAGTATATTATGTCAATTGTAGGGAATAAGCTGATTAAGAGCTGGATCTAAAGCTGGATCAGGAATAACGAGAGTTGCAACAGAGCTGGAGCAGAAAGCTTAGTTTAGATGTAGGAATAATAATGTAAGGGGGTTAATAGTTTTTTATTTTATTAAGTAGAAATAAAGCAGTAAAATGTGAAGAACTTAGGTCCATCCTAGCCCTAGGATAGCCTAGAAACTTCCCCAAGCCTTAGCCACCCTTAGATTAGGTCACCACATCCGAGGAAGCCCTAAAACCCTAGTTCCAACCCTTCTCTGGATGTCCAGATAAGTTTTAGGACGTCCAGGACCCTTAGCCAACTCCTGCACACTTCAAACCCACTTCTGCAGTGTTATTGGACGTCCAGACACTTTGTCAGACGTCCAATTTCAGCATAATACCCAAAATAGAACTTGAAATCCTTCCTGACTCTGATTGGACGTCTAGACAACAAGTCTAGACTTCTTATTTTTGAGTATAAGATGTCTTATTATATTATTAGATGTCTGATACTGCTCTCCAATTCTTATTTTAAGATTTACGCCTTGATCTTGGATCTCTAGGTCCCTAAACCCAATTCCAACCCCATAGGAACCTAAATTAAGGTGCCTTAACCCTAGTACATCACCTCTAGACCTCCCTAAGGACCTAATTAGGTCCTCACTAAACCTAATTTACTTGGATCTTAGTGAATTCTATCATCCTATTCAATTGGACTCATTGAGTCCAATTGATCCCTGATCTCAGCACACACTGTCCAATTGGACTCAGTCAGAGTCCAATTGACCTAGACCTAAATTAATTGAGTTGTTTTACTCTCAATTAAGTTTCCACACACCCAATTAAACTTGTATTAAGTTTAATTTCACTTTACCTTAGTGAATTAGGGATTATAACCCTAATTTGAGACATACCTTGACCTAAACCCACTAGAACCTAACTTAATCAACCTAGTCACCTAAGTTTCGACCCACACACACCCACACACACCATACACATGAAAATACCTAGCCTAGAGTTCTCTATAACTCTCTACCATGTGTGGTTGCCTTGGTTGCCAAAAATAGCAACCAAGAGCCATTCAATTTTTAGATCCACATTTGGTGGATCTAAAAACAACCATCCACCCTCTCTCTCTCACTTTCCCACGAGCTCCCACCATAGGCCTCTCTAGAGAATTCCATAATTCTCTAGAGAGCTTCCCTTAGGTCTATAAAAAGACCTAATGGGTGGCCATTTGCACCCATTCACTTCCTTGGCATTCATTCCACTTAGGCTAGCCAATTCCATCTCCACTCCACCTCCACGAGTTGAGCACCATGGAGGCCACCATCTCCATGCCAGGAAGCTGGATCAGCTCCCCAACCTCTCTCCAAGGGCCGACCTAAGCTCCATTGGCTGCCCCTCCTTCTTCTCTCAACCACTCAAAGGCCATCGGAGACTACCTCTGAATGCCCTTCCTTCTACTAGATTAGTAGCTTAGCTTTTCGTATATTTACTGCTTTTATTTACTGCTTAGTAGTACAGTCTTACTTCTCCCCCAATGATGCATGCGAAATCCGCCTATCGATTCTTGTATGCAATTGTTTTCTGGTAGTTAGGTTTAATTTTTAAGCATTCATGGATAAGCTTTCCTCTAGATTTCCTTGTGCAACAACTCTCCAATGATGAATGAAATTGCATTATATATATATATCTCTTATGTGTTTGAAATCACCACGAGTTGATTGCTATCATATTTGCGTGATTCAAGTTGCCTGTCTTAACTGTCTATCCATTCTGCAACTAAGCATGTCATACTTAAATACGTAATAATCACGAACCGATATGCAATTCTAAATAAAGTAGGGCTGGATAAGATCGATTTCAAAAGTAAAAGCAATGCCTCCCAGAGACGAATGACTGGGACTCAAAGTCTCGTTATTTTTACAAAACAATATCTTTGTTGGATCGTATTTCGCAACTATACTACGATTCTTTTATCAAAAGCGCGAGCTACGATTGTTTCTCTCAACAAAATGGCACCGTTGCTGGGGAGGCAATGCCATTTTTCTTGATTTCGATCTTTTAATTTATCATTGACAAATCTGCCTCTACTTCATTTTTGATGTGCAGGGCAACATGGAATGAAAATGAGATCTGCACACACCGAGCGCTGCGAAGAAAAATCAGGTGCACATCACATTCTCTTAGATTAGGTTTATTTTCTAAACCCTAGGATTAGATCTACTTTCTCCAATGTCTTTTGTGAAAAAAAAAAGATTTTTCTCATTTCGTGAAAAAAAATAAAAAAAAAGAAAAATTTTGAAAAAAAATCTAGATTAGGTTTCCTTTCGATTCTAGGTTAGTTGAAAAAAAAAGAAAAAAAAAGATATTTTCTATGAATCTTTTGAAAAATTCTTTTTGAAAAAAAAATGTGCAAATGTTTTAAAAAATAAAAAAAATCTTTTTGGTGGAAGGCCTGAATTTCAAGTTCAAACATCTTTAAAAGCTTTTCCACCATCTTCTGATATTCGGCCAGATTTCAAATCTAACTTAAAAATTTGATTGCCGAAAAATTCGTTAGCAAAAAATTCTAAAATTCGGGTTGAACCTTCATTTTCAAACCATCTTTCAAATTCCACCATTACTTTGAATAAATTCCAAGTATAAAATTTTTAAAAATTTGTGAAGTGTACGGGAGTCAAACTGACCCAGATTCAAATTTTTTCAAATTTCAAAAAGCGATTTCGAGCAATCAGCGAATCTGTTTTGACTAAAAATGGTGGGGTTTGATCTCATTAGCTTTATTTCCCATATTTTTCCCAAATTTTTGAAGGTCATTTGGTACTGTTTCATAGCGAAAAACCATCCAGGGGTCAAAGTTCCAAATCTGACCCCCTAAATTTCAAAATTCCCTAAAAATTCAGTTGAAATAGTAAAAATTCCAAAAAAATATTTTTGAAAAAATATTTGAAAAATGAATCTAGTTGAAAAATTTTAAATTAATTGGATTCCAATTATTATCAGAGAATCAACATTACTTTTGTGGTTTGGTGAAACAGAGAAAAACCCTAGAAGTGCATGCAACTTAGGTTGGACCTTTAGGGTCACAACTAGAGACCACACTTTTGGCTAACCTAGACTTAATCAAGTCTAGTCATCCGGTGAGCTTGGTCACCTTGTGGGCCACTCACCACAAACCCCACTGAAGAAAACGGGTTAAAAACTAATTTTAAAACACGAAATCAACCCAAGTTCGTTGTCGTACTACTGGGTGTTTTTAACCTCTCTTGCCAAACTTGGTGACTAAGTCTGCGGGGTAGTGTCAAACAACCACAGCTCAGGGGTCAACGGAACCGGAGGCGTAAGCCAAAGGAAGAACCTTCCCATTACTCCCCTCGTAACCAAACTGGCTGGGTTAGCTTGAGAGGCAGGATTCACTTTCAATCAGTTGTATGATGAACTTATCTTCAGGAATTCAAATCCCTAACGAAAAATCTGGTCACTTAATCTATAAGGACCATTTGATTGACAGGGTCTTAGCCTTGTCTTGCTTGGCTACACCAACCCAAGTGTTGGGTGGTGTATGCAAGG
Source organism: Thalassia testudinum (assembly GCA_037157565.1). NCBI lineage: Eukaryota > Viridiplantae > Streptophyta > Magnoliopsida > Alismatales > Hydrocharitaceae > Thalassia > Thalassia testudinum. The sequence goes on from JAZHRO010000003.1 coordinate 62,784,973, forward strand.
AAGGAGGTCACTCAGACCTCAACTGATTGGACCTTGGGAGTCGCTCCCAAGGAGGCGAGTCACTTCTATCTGCTTAGCTGCAATGGCTAACACTGGATCTAGACCTAATCAGGATCCAGAAGAGCTGGACCCACGAGCTTATCTAAGAGCTTGGGTCACTGAATCAGCTCAACCTTGGGATCAGAACCCAAGGTGGCGAAGATGACTTTTCGCTTCGCCTGATCCATCTCCTCAGGTTACCGAAATGGTTAACCCATATCCTAACCCTAGATATTATGACCCATACCAGTCGGTCCCTCAAAGGATCGCGTCTTATAACCCAGGATATGGATTTCATACTCCTACTTCTCACCCATGGAACATGGGTAGACCTGATTCACCCCCTGGAACCCCTAAAGAACTACCGATGCATATGCGGCCGCATTATAGAATACAGAGAGCTATAGCAAGCGCTAAGGAAAAGGCTGCATCCTATCTACACGAAATCCAGGCTATCATTGAGCCGAACCAAAGACAAAGCTGGATTCCACACCAACAAGCTGTGATGGAGCTTCTTTGGGAAACAATAGAGATAACAAGGCTAATGAGACAAAATTGGGAAACTCAAGAACTACTACTTTTGAGATATCAAGTGGAGAATAGCCTTGAAGACCTTGAGAAATCCGAAACGACCACGTCGGAAGGACACACAGAAGATTCTCGGGAGCAGATGCTGGAAAATCACTCAGGGGAAAAAGAATCTAGCGTGGATATGAGACAGGAGCAGGAAGTATGCCGAATGGGTTCATTTGAAATTGAGGAGGAAAGGACTGATATCTCCAGGACTGAGCTGCAATCAGATTATCCTGAATTCTGGGAGACACCTCTCGGGTTAGCTAACCCAATCGAGATAAGGGAAGTAGATCCAATTGAGGATATGGATATTGAGGCAAGAATTACATGCGACACTATTGATCAGCCTAAGCCACTTCCCATTGTAGGTGAACCTGTGCTAGAGCCAACATCTTCTAATCTGCACTCTTCCTCTTTCACCTACATCCTTAATTCGGATGCTAGAGATTCTGAGACGACATTTCCTATCCCTGATCCTGACATCCGAAAGCCAGAAGTAGCTATGGATAACTTGAACAAAGAAATAAATATGCTACCTGAGGCAGGAATTACTGAGGAGCCTAATGCATATGAGGGTGAAGCTTCGAGCAGAATGAGCTGGCGACTCACCTATCATCCTAGTCAATCTAATAGATGGATCAACCCCAAGCCTGAAGAGTTAGCCTCCGATAAATCAGAGATGAATACTGATGAGGATGAAGTAATTTCCAACGAGGATTTCAATGACCTCCCCACAGATCTTCTACTTTCGCGGATACCCCCATATGACCCAGAGCCTGGAAAGGTCATGATCTTTGATGTCAATTATCATTATGAGGATCCCTATGACTCATATTCTGGTTCTAAGATACATTTTGATCTACTTCCTCAGCAACTTCTTGCTGAATTATGGGACATGATAAATCAGCTGAATCAACATCATGATCCCCCCTCTGATTATCCTTCATTTTCCACCACCACTCCACACTTTCTTATAGCTAGACTTTTTGGAGTAGGGGTGCACAATCAGCTGGTTCGCATCTCTGGACCACTGATTCTGGGAACGTACGAGCATATCTTTCTCTTAATCTTAGCCAGCTCCTATGCTAGAACTGATACGTATGATTGAGAGCTCACCCAGCTGGAGGCGTTAAACTCTTCACGTATAGATACCATTCACTCCACATTTCACCATCATCTATTCATAACCATTTTTATACATAGCATATTTTTGTTTTAACATATTCCCTTTTTTGCATATTCCATGCTAACTGGTTGGCTGGAGCTGAATCTAATTTCAGGAGCAATTACAGGTGATTTCTGGCCATTCTCTCCCTACAGTATTTATTTTCTTTTACATTCATGCATGAGGACATGCAAGAACTTAGGCATGTGGGGGTAGATACAGAAAAACTGAAAAAATTTTATGCCAACACTTAGGAAAACCTCGGAGCTGCATGTAAAACGTACTTTAGGACCTTAAATAAAAAAACAACCGACTCCACCTCCAGTGCTCGCATTGGAGCTAGAAATCATTCACAACAGCCACTTCCGACTCACCCGCTCACCTTTTATTCTAAATTTAGGGTCAAGCTGATTGTAACCTGATACAGGAAATTCACGAAGTACAAATTATATGAGGTTACATGTTTATAGCATATATAGATATTGCATTCATGAATAAGATTATTTTATTAAGAGAATGCATTAGGGATTTTATCCTTTAGTTGACTCCTGTAATCTGGAATCCAGTACAACTTTTCACACACACGTAGAATTTACAATGGATTCACGGTGAAGGCTGATAAACGTCTTCAGTCTGTCGAGAAGAAGCAGTGCTTCTTTTCCTGAACCCTTGGATAGTGTTTTGGGAGTCAGGCTGATTTTCTTCCAAAAATCCACCAAATAGTGTGAGATGAGAGTAGAGTGTACTGGTGCTCTAAGATTAGTGCAAGGAATCTAGAATCCTAGATAATTAGGTGATGATACTCAGAGATTAGGCATAGTTTCCGCTCTCGGTTCCTGTGTACGCATTTATGTGCGAAATACTCAGAGCCACCAAACAAGAAAATATGCGGAGAGCGAGTTTTCATAAAACTAGGGCTAAGGTGGATGGTTACGACCATTCTTTACAGAATACTCGGCTGAAGGAGGGTATCGATGTCAAGGTCAGAAATACACCGTCCTATCCGTCTCTCCCGGTGCCGTGAGTAGGCACTTCCACCAAATAAGCCGCCCAATGTCTCTTGAGTACCACCAATCCCTAATAATTCCTCAATAAAGTTCATGGATGTATGCCAGTTGTGTTATGCTGAAAAAAAAAAGAAAAAAAAAATTGAAATGAAAAAAAATGATGAAAGAAAGAAAATTTGAAAAAAAAAATTTAGAAAAGGAAGAAAAAGCAAAGAAAAAAAAGAATGAATATTTAGTGTTTATTTCATTGAGGCAATACCACCAAATTGAGCTCCACCAAATATGGCCTCAACCTATTTTTCTTGTGTTTCTGACTGCCCAAATACTGGTTGAGGAATTCTGACTTAGTGTTAGGGCTATGAGAACTCAATTAAAGTGTTAATGCCTAATGAGACCACCAAATACATATCATATGTATGAATCTACTGAGATAGTGAGCTCTAAGAAAAAGAATAAGAGAGAATGAATACAAAGGAATCAAAGAGAGCATAGTTTTTCTCATCTTTCTCTGAGTTGAGTTACTTAGTAATCCGGGAATCTAGATTCTGTAGTATTAGTCTCTATGTAGCACCAAGTGAGAGTGAGCCACCAAAGATATAATCCTTTCCCTCAGAGATTCTCTACCTAAGCCTAAAGCTGGGGTGAAATTCATAGAATATTTTGAATACCCTGAGGGAAGAAGTCCACCTATCCCACTAGAATTTCTACTAGGGGTCAAGTACAAGCTTTAGAGGTGTATTAGTTTTCACTCAAATCCGTTGCAAAAGCTACATAGCCGCACTTTCACGATTGTCTGGATTTCTAGAGCATAGGATGAAAAATCTCTATGCATACACTTGATAAAATAATCAGTCCCTTAGGGACCCTTGCAGTAAATAATTTAGTCTTGCATTTGCTAGGGACTAGCAAGATTTTGGCATAGGGGCATTGATGTAAACACATTTACACTACTTAAAATGTCTATTTATGCATGTTCTTAAGCATAGGATTGCATTTCATGATATAAATATTGCATTACATGCATCATCTTGCATTTAGAGTAGTTTGAATAAAATGGAGGTTAATTGTCTCCTTTTATGTGCTTGGACAGGGCAAATATTTTATCGGGGCCTCGGATCAAAGATCCAACCGTATGGATATGATCAGGGCGACGATTGGAGTTCAACGACTCCAAGATCGCCCTAATCAGGCATCCGTAGCATCAGATAGAGATCGGGGAACCCTAGAAGATCAAGGGCCAGGATGGTGTAAATCCGCACTTCAGATGGAAAATCCGACCACACGGATGAATTTGGATCGACGATCCCAATCAAATGACACAAAAATCGAGTCAATCCGACATCCGTGGCACCATCTACAACTTCCAGAAGATGGACGGCCAAGATGGCGCCACGTGGCGCCATCCCAGCCGCCCAATCGGTCGCAGGAGTCCTGTGAAGACCGCGCAACGTCTCCTCTCCGCCGTTGGATCTCGATCCAACGGCTGCGGTCGCTCGCGTTTAAAAATGCCCGCGCGACCATTTCGCCCGCGTAGCGCAGCGGCGACGCAGCTGCGGGCGAAGCGGAGGTCGCGGGTTCGAGCCGCGGTGAGGGGGTCGAAGGCGCGGGCGAGCGGGCGCGCACGAGCGTCGGATGAAGATCCAATGGCCGCGTGCGCCCGATAGCGCCGACGCGCAATTGGACGCTCTGGTGGACGCTCGATCGCACGCGGGCGGGCGCGCTACGCAGCGGGCGCGGATGCGATCTAAGCCATCCGATCTTGCGATCGGACGGCTGAGACGATGCGGACGTGCGTATGCGTTACGCGCGCAGGCCAGCCGAGCGGGCGCGGCGGCGATGGCGACGGCGGGGCTTTAGCGACGGTTTTATCCGTCACTAAACACCCCTTATTTATTATTTTGAAGATGTAATGTCCATTTTGCCCCCACTCCTTGCAACTATAAAAGGAGACCCCCTCCATACGAAATTTTCATCCCTTCCTTCTCCTCTCTACCTCTCCAAAGCTCAAGGGAAGCTTGTCCCACACCCGGGATGCTTCTCGCGAGATAAAGTCCAAATTTTCGTCCCCCTTCGGATGTGGATCCCGCGACGACGACGGCGTGCTGCTTCGTTCCCGTTCTTCTGCTTCGTCCTCCTTCGTCCCGCTTCGTTCTCCTTCGTCCAGGCGTCGTCCCGTCCGGCTCGTCCTCCAAGCGACCGTCGAGGAGGATTTCTCTCTCCCTATTCTTTTTACTGCTTTCTAGTATAGATTTACTGCTTTCTAGAGTAGTCTATTCGTCCTCCGAGCGATCGTCGAGGAGGACATTTCTCCCTCCATTCTTTTAATGCTTTCTAGAGTAATTGTTTTATGTTTTCTAGTTGTAAGGAATGAACTCTTTTATGATAAATTCCTTGTCTATTCTACATCTCATTTTGATTTCCATGTATAGTATTCTTTCTCTCTCTCTTACTCCCTCTCTCTCTTTTATTTGTTGTAGATACTTAGATAGTTTAAATTGAATTTCTTCGTGACAAAATAAAAAAACGAAATGCGAAGTTTTTAAATCAAACGTTCGCCTCCCTGTGTTCGACCCGAAATTCTTATTTCGGTATAAATTTTATTTGTTGAACACGAATCCTTCGCTTTCGAACTACAACGACGGGTTTTCCAAAACCAAACACGTTAGCGTAGATTCTCGTTCAACATTTTGGCGCCGTTGCCGGGGAGGCAACGCTCTTTGATTTCTCTTCGCGTTTTGTAACTTACAAATCATTTACCTCACTTTTCTCCTTTCTTATTGTAATTGCAGGTACTCTTTTGAGACAGGCAAAAGCGGTAGATCGGAGTAAAGTGCTGTGGAAGGTTTTGTAAGTTACCCCCCACCTCCCACCCATTAGATTTCATTTCATCACATAATAATTCAAACATCAATCAACCTAGGTGTTCTTATAAACTCTAAGGTTAGATTGTTTGTTGTTTGACATCCATACTCACTCCAACCCCCACATTAAAAAAGAAAAAAATAAAAAAATCTCACAGAGGTACACAACCTCATCTGATTTTCTAACTCAACCGGTAAACCAATCTTAGGAGCCGGTACACACATCCAAACACATAATCGAGTAGAAATCAGATTGGGTAATCATTTGTGTGCCTAATTAGGTGGTGCATCAGGCCAGTTGTTTGAGTTGTTTGGGCCGCACCACTTCAAATAAAATCAACTCATCAAGTAGCTGCCAATTAGGTTCAACTCTTAGGGATCTACCAGGCACTCCACATTCTTTTTAAACTTTAAAGGAAAATATCTTCACCTGTGCTTGCAAAACCTGGTGTGCCAATGAAACTTGATTGAAAACACCTAAAGATGAATCCTAAAAGCTACTAAGCAAGATTTGAACCTTAAAATTCACCACATCAAAAATAATCTTGCTTGAAAACCACTGGTTGTGCACGCACACACAAAGCAATCAATCATTAAGGGCACAACCCATTTAAAGGGCCCATCACATTCCAAAGCACATTCAAACCTAGCCCTAAATAAAACAGAGTAGACGTTGGCCTTAAGGATTGGACTAGCTCTTCAGAACTCAGAACGAGATTATTTTCGATTAGTCTGTTTCTACTGTTCAATCTGATGTCTAGCTAGGGGAGCAGAGTCAAACGATCGCGGCTGGGGGGTACACTAGGAACCGGAGGCGCAAGCCGAAGGAAGAACCTTCTCCCCAGTTCCTCCTTCTAACTGGTTGGATTGAACAGACAGAAGTAGATCAAATCGTTCCTTTATCTCAAGACGGGTTTTAGGAGTCTGTAGGTCTGTAGGCTAACCCATTTAAGGACAGGTTTGATTGTTTGTATTGCAGGGCACCTTTCTTCCTCCCGTGTCTCATGAATCCTTCCACATATTTCACGCATTCCCGCTCTTTCCCTCCTGTTGTAAATTATCCTCAACATGACGATTATCCCAACTCGTATTGTAATCGACCATCAGTTAGTTGGGATAATTCGGATTGGGGATACAATTCCGGACCCCCGTGTTTAGGGTCTAACCCTGAACACTTTGATTCTCAATTCTATCCTTCTCAGAGTTGCAACGATTATAGATCGTCCTCCTTTCATGAACAACCTAATGCGATCTACAATCAAGAAGGATACACTGATCCTTACCCATCCTCTGATTTCACTGCCTTTAGGTCATCTCCATCTTTTGAACAATCTGAAATGACCTATTATCAGGATGGGTATAACGAATCTCAATTCGTTAATTCCTCTACATTGATGTCAAACCCGCCCAACCCTGAACCAACTCATTTGGTTCAGGTTAATCAGGTTCAAGATAAGGTTCTGGCTAACTTAAGGAATATCATTCAATCTTTAGAAGTTCAGCCAATACCTTGCATTGAGAGATTGGAGCCCCTGATTGAAATGATTGATGATTTAAACAAGTCTTTGTTGGATTGGCTCCAGGATGTTAAGGATAAGAACCCGGGTGAGTTTCTACTTGGGAAATTAGCGAAATTGAGGATGAGATTCGTGGTTGCTTTGATTCAATCTTGGAATAATTCCCAGGATGAACTCTCTTCAGGAAAGCCGATGACAGAACCCGCTCAGGCACCTGTTGGGGGGGACACGTGTTACGAAGCTGACCAGATTGAATTAAAGCAACCAATTAAGGATGATCTGATTTCTTCACCTGAGATCCCTGAGCCGGGTTACGAGAAAACGTATGTCTCCTGGGAACACAAAGTGACAACTGATTTTGGGACATACATTGATACGGATCCTGATTTCTTTGATGGTGAAGATTCAAGTTGCGAAGTCTCACACGAGTTTTCAAATCATGATTTTTGTGAGACGATTGGGCCTGAGGAATCTGATAGATCATTTGATAGCCCAATAACTAAGGAAACTGATCTTATTAGGGCACACGATACAGATCCAGAATCGCATTTTCTGGAGGAATCAATTCAATGCCCTGATTATCAGTTACACCCTGCTGAGCTTATTGATGATTTTAATTCTGAGATAATTAGACCCAAGTCAATTTTGATTCTGCCACATCATTTACACTTGGAGATTCCAGACGGGGTGATGAATACACAAGATGTCCTGGAATTTGATACACTTAATGAGGAGGATAGGAGCGGGGAAGTTCTAATTTGGGAAGTTAATTTTGGAGGAAATGGAAGATTGAGTCGAAGGGTTCCTTTTAAACTGAAACCATCAATTCGGAACCCTTACGACATTTGTTTCGAGGATGTCAAACTCAAGCACACATTTAACGATTATCCTTTTGAGCTTCAATTCTCTGTAACCCGACATTTTGGCCTTGGGTTGCATCCTCACAAATCGCAGGCCCAACCCCGCTTGCATTCTGATTTTAGGTTTTGGGTAATTTTTATCCAGAACCTAAGATATTCTCGATTATGGGGTGTGGGTCTGCACCACAATCTGGTCCACATCTGTGGACCTCTGCTGACAGGTCAGAGGATTCTTCTGTTTATTCTAATTCTGACCTGCACATGTGAATTCTTCATTTCTTTTCTTTGTATAGTGTGCCTAGCTGAAGGCACTAAACTCAGCACATATACAGTTCTTTTTCATTTTCATCTCAGAGCGGACCCGATATCCACGCAATTCAGGTGCTTTCTGAGCTTTTCCACTCTGTTTTATGTCTTTTTAATACAATGAGGACATTGCATTAGATAGGCATGGGGGGATGGATATTTATCTTTGAATTCATTCGTCAGCTCCGTAGATTTGTTTTATTTAAAAAAAAAAAAAATCAAAATTAGGAAAGAGAATTTGGGTTTAAGAAAATTTTCGATCTTAAGAAATACTATATTATGTTCTGAACACAACGACCCTTCAGGTCTTTGGACTTAATCAGCCCGTATATCCACTAAAATGTGGATTTGTTTTTCGAGTTCTCGCCAACTTGAATTTTATTTTAATTGGAGTAAATAAGTTTGGGTGATAAGTACACGACTTATCAACCCGCTCTCTGATGTGAGGGAATTTTGAGTCTTAAGCATCTACACACTTTCTTTGCACTGACTCGTTGTTTGGCGATTTTAACGGAAATTGGGTAGCTAATGAACCTTCTAGGGTGATATGGCTGGCAAGTTATCGTGGGTAACAGCCCATAGGTAGGTTGTCCAGAGCCCAGTCGCTGGACCTTTCTCTTTTTGCTGCCTTTAGGTAAATCTTAGACCAGGGAAGCCACCTACTTAAAAAAAAAAAAAAAAATCAAAAAGGAGAAAAGAACAAAAAGAAATAAGCCACACTTCGCCGCACGAGTATGGCTGGCAAGTTGTCGGTGGTAACAGCTCATCGACCGGTTGTCCAGAACCCAGCTCAGAAAATGCACTAAAAATTCCCAAAACACTTAGGTAGAAGCGGAGAAGTAGAATAAATCGGGGAGATATACACTGGATTCACCCTTGTGTTGACCCCGTTAAAAAAATAAAAGTAGGGAGAAAGCTACCGGTTGTAAAGATACACCTTTAGGCAGAATTCTTTTTGAGGTCACCTGGAGGCGTAGAAATCCGAAGTCCGTTTTAATTGCCGGTCAACGAGTCTATCACAATCACAATAAGATGCTTAAAACTTAGGGTTCTCATCAAATCTTGGGTGAGTTGAATGGCCGTAGAAAGCCACTCTTAAACCCTAAAATTTGAAAATTCAAAAAAAAAAAAAAAATAAAATAAAATAAAAATAAAAACAGAAAAAGAAATTTTTCTTTGAATAAGGCGAGGCTTGAGGCGGTCTGCATTTTGGCTGATACCCAGGCACTGTTGTGTCTTTGAAAGTTCAGTTCTTAAGTAGACAATTTCTTAATGATTGAAAATAACTCAGGTCCAAATAATCTAACCTAATTCTTTTATAAATAGCATATAGTTTTTGCTAGGGACTAGCAAAAGATAGGCATGGGGGTATGATGTAAACACATTTACACTACTTAAAATGTCTATTTATGCATGTTCTTAAGCATAGGATTGCATTTCATGATATAAATATTGCATTACATGCATCATCTTGCATTTAGAGTAGTTTGAATAAAAAGGAGGTTAATTGTCTCCTTTTATGTGCTTGGACAGGGCAAATATTTTATCGGGGCCTCGGATCAAAGATCCAACCGTATGGATATGATCAGGGCGACGATTGGAGTTCAACGACTCCAAGATCGCCCTAATCAGGCATCCGTAGCATCAGATAGAGACCGGGGAACCCTAGAAGATCAAGGGCCAGGATGGTGTAAATCCGCACTTCAGATGGAAAATCCGACCACACGGATGAATTTGGATCGACGATCGCAATCAAATGACACAAAAATCGAGTCAATCCGACATCCGTGGCACCATCTACAACTTCCAGAAGATGGACGGCCAAGATGGCGCCACGTGGCGCCATCCCAGCCGCCCAATCGGTCGCAGGAGTCCTGTGAAGACCGCGCAACGTCTCCTCTCCGCCGTTGGATCTCGATCCAACGGCTGCGGTCGCTCGCGTTTAAAAACGCCCGCGCGACCATTTCGCCCGCGTAGCGCAGCGGCGACGCAGCTGCGGGCGAAGCGGAGGTCGCGGGTTCGAGCCGCGGTGAGGGGGTCGAAGGCGCGGGCGAGCGGGCGCGCACGAGCGTCGGATGAAGATCCAACGGCCGCGCGCGCCCGATAGCGCCGACGCGCAATTGGACGCTCTGGTGGACGCTCGATCGCACGCGGGCGGGCGTGCTACGCAGCGGGCGCGGACGCGATCTAAGCCGTCCGATCTCGCGATCGGACGACTGAGAATATGCGGACGTGCGTATGCGTTACGCGCGCAGGCCAGCCGAGCGAGCGCGCGTGGGCGCGGCGGCGATGGCGACGGCGGGGCTTTAGCGACGGTTTTATCCGTCACTAAAGACCCCTTATTTATTATTTTGAAGATGTAATGTCCATTTTGCCCCCACTCCTTGCAACTATAAAAGGAGACCCCCTCCATACGAAATTTTCATCCCTTCCTTCTCCTCTCTACCTCTCCAAAGCTCAAGAGAAGCTTGTCCCACACCCGGGATGCTTCTCGCGAGATAAAGTCCAAATTTTCGTCCCCCTTCGGAAGTGGATCCCGCGACGACGACGGCGTGCTGCTTCGTTCCCGTTCTTCTGCTTCGTCCTCCTTCGTCCCGCTTCGTTCTCCTTCGTCCAGGCGTCGTCCCGTCCGGCTCGTCCTCCAAGCGACCGTCGAGGAGGATTTCTCTCTCCCTATTCTTTTTACTGCTTTCTAGTATAGATTTACTGCTTTCTAGAGTAGTCTATTCGTCCTCCGAGCGATCGTCGAGGAGGACATTTCTCCCTCCATTCTTTTAATGCTTTCTAGAGTAATTGTTTTATGTTTTCTAGTTGTAAGGAACGAACTCTTTTATGATAAATTCCTTGTCTATTCTACATCTCATTTTGATTTCCATGTATAGTATTCTTTCTCTCTCTCTTACTCCCTCTCTCTCTTTTATTTGTTGTAGATACTTAGATAGTTTAAATTGAATTTCTTCGTGACAAAATAAAAAAACGAAACGCGAAGTTTTTAAATCAAACGTTCGCCTCCCTGTGTTCGACCCGAAATTCTTATTTCGGTATAAATTTTATTTGTTGAACACGAATCCTTCGCTTTCGAACTACAACGACGGGTTTTCCAAAACCAAACACGTTAGCGTAGATTCTCGTTCAACAGGCATGATTGCGCAGCAATCATAGGTCTTAATTGACCTAGATTAAGCTAGGACTTAGCATAAGTTAGGGAAATTCATGCACGCATATGCATTATCTCCATCTTTACTGCTTTACTTTAGCTATGCATAAAATAATGTTACAATGTGCTGATTAAGTATATTATGTCGATTGTAGGGAATAAGCTGATCAGGAGCTGAATCTGAAGCTGGATCAGGAATAACGGGAATTGCAGCAGAGCTGGAGTAGAAGGCTTAGTTTAGATGTAGGAATAATAATGTAAGGGGGTTAAAGGTTTTCTATTCTATTAAGTAGAAATAAAGCAGTAAAATGTGAAGAACTTAGGTCCATCCTAGCCCTAGGATAGCCTAGAAACTTCCCCAAGCCTTAGCCACCCTTAGATTAGGTCATCGCACTCGAGGAAGCCCTAAAACCCTAGTTCCAACCCTTCTCTCAATGTCTAGATAAGTTTTAGGATGTCCAAGACCCTTAGCCAACTCCTGCACACTTCAAACCCACTTCTGCAGTGTTATTGGACATCCAGACACTTTGTCAGACGTCCAATTTCTGCAGAATACCCAAAATAGAACCCGAAATCCTTCCTGACTCTGATTGGACGTCCAGACAACAAGTCTGGACTTCTGATTTTTGAGTATAAGATGTATGATTCTATTATTAGATGTCTGATACTGCTCTCCAATTCCTATTTTGAGATTTAAGCCTTGATCTTGGATCTCTAGGTCCCTAAACCCAATTCCAACCCCATAGGAACCTAAATTAAGGTGCCCTAACCCTAATACATCACCTCTAGACCTCCCTAATGACCTAATTAGGTCCTCACTAAACCTAATTGACTTGGATCTTAGTGAATTCCATCAGCCTAATGATGAGACACTCATCATGATCTCTAATTACCCCTAATTAACCAGTCTTCTTAGTTAATTAGTTAGGGTTATGAATATATAAGGGTTAATTATAGAATAAGGGATATTCAGTTAAGGACCTTAAAATAAGTTTAAAATGACATTTTATCATTCAATTAACATTATTAATAATTTAGATAATAATTGGACTCGAAATACTATTAATCATTTCGTTAATTAATAAGATAAGTAACTTAAGTATAATGTATACCTAAGTATGTAATAACTTAAGTAATTTTACTTAATCTAATAAATTAATCTAAAAAGGTCAAAAATGTAAATTCAAGGTGTAAACATAATATTTACCTTATTTACTAACATATATAAAAAGTTGAAAAAGATTTAAGTTAAAATAAACCTTCAAAACCTGGGTTTACATTTTAGTCCTTAATATTCATTACAGTCGGGTCCTTATTTCTCACATAGGTCCTTAGGTTTTATTACTTCTAAGTCCCTCTCGTCTTCTTCTTCTTCTTCTCCAGCCGAATGAATGGCTGGCGGCAGAGAGTCATCCCACCACGCGATCACTACCCTGCCGACATCATTCCTCTTTGCCCAAGCTCTTGTAGCTTGCGCTCACCAACTCCATTTCATCCATCGGTCCAAATTAACCAAGAATCCTATTTTTCAGTGGGAGACAACCTCACCGTCGTTGGAGACGATGGAGGTTAAGCTCCTCGAGCTCCTTCTTCAGCCAGACCCCGCCTCTCTCTTCACCGCAAACTACTATAAATACCCCCTCACACCTCTGATTTTAGGCAAGTTGGCTCCCTTCCCTCTTCTAACACTGCAGCCAACCCAATAGGCTATTCTTCCAAACCTCTGGCGATTCCCCATTCCATCTTCCAACTTCCTTCGTTCATCTTAAGTAGTCGAGGAGATTCACCGTGGTCTTTCGCACCTCTGATAAAGGCGCCAACCCTAGGATTGCTCTGCTCCACCTCAAATTCGCCTACCGAAGATCTTTCTTCAACCCTCTGATTTCGTTGTCCGCTATGAACCTTCGGCGGAACCCTATTGACCCCTTCGTCCAGGTAACAGTAGACTAGGAGTAGGAGTAGGAGTAGGATAGCTTAGTTAGTTAGTTTAGTTAGTTAGGTTAGAGTAACGTTAGAATTTAGCTTCATCTCCTCCGATTCCACCGAGTTCCTTAAGCTCGCCAGAGACATCAATTTTGTCTTTTTACTCACTGTACACCTTCCAATATCTTCCATGTTCATTTCTAATTCACTTAATCATTAATTGAATCACCTAAACGCCTAATTCATATCTCACCTTCACCGACTACTTCACTGTCCATGGTGACAGCAGTCGATTTAATTCTAGCTTCACTAGGTTCTTTCATCACCTATCACCACTAATGAACCCTAATTGACTTTATATTACCTATTGTTATCATCTATAATTAAACGCCCAAACTTAATTTAGCTCCTGAGCTTGCTGTCCATGGCGGCTCAGGAACATTTCAAACTATAAATTAAATATATATTTATGAATATTAACATCTGTTGATTTGATTTAACTTCTCAACCGAGTAGTTAAATCAAGTCCTGAGCTTAAACCATTCAAATCTGTTAAGAAATGAACTTACTGTCAAATCTCTTATTTTAATGAACAAATGAGGAATTTAATGTGATAATGAGGTTCCTTGCAACCTCAGGATCATTTTTGGCTCAAAAATGGTTACTTTTGTCAATCTGTACATACAATCTTCATTTTCTGGACTCACCGGAGCTCCGACGAGCCATTTTTGTGTAGCAGCCTCTTAAACTTGCTAAGTGGATCCAGAACAATAAAATATGGATTACTGATTATTTTAAAGAAATTTGTTTGAGGATTTAACCACTGGAGATTTAGATGTAACTTCATCTTCCCCAACTCCGGCGAGTTGGTGAAGTCTGTTATGAAGGATTTAAGAAACATTTAAGGAGCTCAGAAGCTTCAGTGCGATGCACTGAAGCTATTTAAACTTTCAAAACATTGTAACAAACTCTGATTAACTCTGTCGAACACATACCTATTTTAGTTCAGGCGATGAGCCTAAAACCCTAGAAATTAAGGTTGAAACACAAATCTGAATATCTGAATAAGTTTCTGATCATAAGAAGACTCTGATTGATGCATTAATTTCTTAGGAGGAAGCTTAGAACAGAAAGTCAATTTTCGAGCTTCCACAGTCAAACCTGAGTCTGATAATGGTGTTCTGAGCTCTAATTGAGGAATTGAGATGTGCAAACTATTTCTGAGATTGTGTTTGATGTTTTTAGAAAGAATAAAGTAACCTCAGATGATGTATTTAGTGAAAATTATGTTTCTACCAATTTGGGTTACTCTCGAACCCAAACCAACACAAGCACTGTTTTGATGAAATTCAAATCTAAAACCTGCCCAGATTGATTTGTTATAACCATTAGAATTAATCTAAATAGATTAGGAACACTTTAAAGTGTCTGTTGCACTTGTTGAAATCTGTAAATCAACCTCTGAAGTTTCAGAGAAGAGAAAAGCTTCTCTGTAGGTTCTGAAGGTCTTGAGAGTTTAAAACCCACTTTAACAAAAGTGGAATTGCTTATATAACATATACAGACCTTTTAATAGATGAGAGAAGTCCATCTGAGGACTCTCCTGACATAAAAACACTTTCCAGGCTTTATAAAACCCGTAGGAACCCCTGATTTCATCTCTTAAATTGAAGAGCCAAACATCATTAAAACATTAAATTAACCCTAAAATTATGTAGATTACCCTTAGAGATTTCCAACAAACTTTAAATCATCCAATTTCGAGCTCTGGGTAGAAAGTTACGATCGATTGAATTCGGGTCTGGAAGGGTTAGCTTTGTCCCACCTCGGATATTCACGAGCGTGCACCTGGGTATAAAACTGATTTGTTCCCTTGGCTATGCAGTCGTCAGTGCTTGGCACACCGGTTCCGATTCCTTCTGATCTGAGCATTATTCTGAGTGTGTGGGCATATGCCTGCCGGTGTGTGCGCCCTTGGGGGCGTGCGAATGTGGATGTGCCCTGGGAAGGCGAGTGTGGCCTAGGAGGTCGGGTTGAGCCGATGTGGCTTGAGACTGTGAACCGATTAACAATTGAACCTAAATGAACCTAATTGAGATTTGGCAAGGACCGAGTGGGGTCTTGTCCCACCCTGGTCTCAGGGTGCTGTGTATCCTCGAAAGGACCTTGCCGCAAATAAAAAAAACTTTTGGCTTAAAAAGTAAAAAAAACCCGGTTCAGGTGAAAGCTTAAGGAAAAGAGATGCTGCTAAAGGAAGCTAAGCGTTGAAGGATGCAAAGGCTAAGGAAGAAAGAGCACAGGCACTAAGGAGTGTTAAAGAAAAACTAAGAAAGGAGAAAAACTTAGGGATGAAGAGAAGGTGGGAGAAGATTAAAGGCAAAGAAAAAGAAGAGGAGGATAAGAAGGTAGGAACATCACAAGAAAGGTAAGAAAGAGAGCATGAGAGAAGAAAATAAAAGAGAGAAAGAAGAAAAGAAAGAAAGAAGAAGATTAGAGGCTATAGAGAGATGAAAATAAATAAATATCTCTTGCATCAGTATCTTTTTTTTCTTAATTGTAAAAGGCATGCTTTACTTGGATAACTTTGTAATTGCCTTAATTTCTTAGAATGAAATAAAATTGAAAAAAAATTAGCATGTTTACTTGTTAATAAAGTACAACATTTTGAGTAAATATGTTTGCATATCGAATTTTGTATATCCTTTATAGTTAAATATTTTGACAAAATTCATGTTTTTAAAATAAAACTAGTTTTACCTCCTAAACTTAAAGAGATAAAAGAAAATTGGTGAATTTCAAGAAAATTATCATGCCTCCCAGTGAACGACCTGGACTCAACCAGTAAAAATTTCTAAAATGTTAGGTTAATTCGACCCTATACTACACAATCGACACAACTTCAAGTTAACCTAAGTGATTTCTTCTACTCTTAATTAAGTAAAATTAACTTAATTACTGAGTTGAGTGAACCCACGCTACCACCTGTTCAATTGGACTCATTGAGTCCAATTGAGTCCTGATCTCAGCACACACTGTCCAATTGGACTCAATGAGAGTCTAATTGACCTAGACCTAAATTAATTGAGTTGTTTTACTCTCAATTAAGTTTCCACACACCCAATTAAACTTGTATTAAGTTTAATTGCACTTTACCTTAGTGAATTAGGGTTTATAACCCTAATTTGAGACATACCTTCACCTAAACCCACTAGAACCTAACCTAATTGACCTAGCCGCCTAAGTTTCGACCCACACACACCCACACACACCATCCACAAGAAAATACCCAGCCTAGAGTTCTCTATAACTCTCTACCATGTGTGGTTGCCTTGGTTGCCAAAAATAGCAACCAAGAGCCATTCAATTTTTAGATCCACATTTGGTGGATCTAAAAACCACCATCCACCCTCTCTCTCTCACTCTCCCACGAGCTCCCACCATAGGCCTCTCTACAGAATTCCATAATTCTCTAGAGAGCTTCCCTTAGGTCTATAAAAAGACCCAATGGGTGGCCATTTGCACCCATTTACTTCCTTGGCATTCATTCCACTTAGGCTAGCCAATTCCATCTCTACTCCACCTCCACGAGTTGAGCGCCACCATGGAGGCCACCATCTCCACGCTAGGAAGTTGGATCAGCTCCCCAACCTCTCTCCAAGGGTCGGCCTAAGCTCCATTGGCCACCCCTCCTTCTCTCAGCCACTCAAAGGCCATCGGAGACTACCTCCGAATGCCCTTCCTTCTGCTAGATTAGTAGCTTAGCCTTTCGTATATTTACTACTTTTATTTACTGCTTAGTAGTATAGCCTTACTTCTCCCCCAATGATGCATTCAAAATCCCCCCATTGATTCTTATATGCAATCATTTTCTAGTAGTTAGGTTTAATTTTTAAGCATTCATGTATAAGCTTTCCTCTAGATTTCCTTGTGCAACAACTCTCCAATGATGAATGAAATTGCATTATATATATATATATAATGTGATTGAAATCACCATGAGTTGATTGCTATCATATTTGCGTGATTCAAGTTGCCTGTCTTAATTGTCTATCCATTCTGCAACAAAGCATGTCGTACTGAAATATGTAATAATCATGAACCGATATGCGATTCTAAATAAAGTAGAGCTGGATAAGATTGATTTCAAAAGTAAAAGCAACGCCTCCCAAAGACGAACGACCAGGACTCAAAGTCTCGTTATTTTTACAAAATAATATCTTTGTTGGATCATATTTCGCAACTATACTACGACGCTTTTATCGAAAACGTGAGCTACGATTTTTTCTCCCAACATTAACTAATCTTCCTAGTTAATTAGCTAAGGTTATGAGCATATAAGGGTTAATTATAAAATAAGGGATATTTAGTAAAGGACCTTAAAATAAGTTAAAAATGACATTTTATCATTCAATCAACATTATTAATAATCTAGATAATAATTGAACTCGAAATTCTATTAATCATTCCCTTAATTAATAAGATAAGTAACTTAAGCATAATGTATACCTAAGTATATAATAACTTAAGTAATTTTACTTAATCTAATAAATTAACCTAAAAAGGTCAAAAATGTAAATTCCAGGTGAAAACATAATATTTACCTTATTTACTAACATATATAAAATAAACCTTCAAAACCTGAGTTTACATTTTGGTCCTTAAAATTCATTACAATCAGGTCCTTATTTCTCACACAGGTCCTTAAGTTTTATTACATTTAAGTCCCTTTCCTTCTTCTTCTTCAGTCGAATGAACGGCTGGCGACAGAGAGTCATGCCATCGCATGATCACCACCCTACCGACATCAACCTTCTTTGTCCAAGCTCTTCAGCTTGCGCTCACCTCCTCCTCTTGATCCACCAGTCTGGATTAACCGGAAGTCCTATTTTTCAGTGAGAGATAACCTCACCATCATTAGAGACGACGATGGAGGTTAAGCTCCTTCTTCGGCCAGACCCTGCCATTCTCTTCACTGCCAACTACTATAAATACCCCCTCACCCCTCAGATTTTACTCAAGTTGGCTCCCTTCCCTCTTCTAACACTACAGCCGACCTAATAGGCTATTCGTCCAAAACTCCAGTGACTTTCCATTTCATTTTTTGACTTCCTCCATCCATTCTGATCAGCCGAGGAGATCCACCATGGTCTGCCGCATCTCTGACATAGGTGCCGACCAAAGGAATCCTCTGCTCCAACTCAAATCCGCCTGCCGGAGATCTTTCTTCCACCCTCTGATTTCGTCATCCGCTATGAACCTTCAGCGAAACCATATTGATCCCTTCATCCAGGTAACAGTAGATTAGAAGTAGGAGTAGGAGTAGGAGTAGGTTAGCTTAGTTAGTTAGTTTAGGTAGTTAGACTAGAGTAATTTTAGAATTTCAGTGTTCATCTTCTCTGACTCCAGCAAACTCCTTGAGTTCTCCAGAGACTTAATTTCATCTTTTGAAATTGTTGTCCACCTTCCTTTATCTTCCATAATCATTTCTAATTCACTTAAACACCTAATTGAATCACCTAATCGCCTAATTGACATTCGACCTCCACCAACTACTATCACTGTCCATGGTGACAGTAATCGACCAAATTCCACTTTCATAGGGTCTTTCATCATTTATCCACCACTTATGGACCCTAATTGACACTATAATACATATTATTATCACATATAAATTAAATGCCCAATCTTAATTAAGCTCCTGAGCTCGCTGTCAATGGTAGCTCAAGAGCAGTTCAAATCCTAAATTAAATATATATTTATGAATATAAACACTTGTTGACTTGTTTAACCGCTCAATTGAGTGGTAAAACAAGTCCTGAGCTTATTTCAAATCAAATTTTTAAAGAAACGAATTCACTGTCAAATCTTACATTTAAAGAAATAATGAGGATTTAAATGTGATACTGAGGTTCCTTGCAACCCCAGAATCCTTTCTAAATAAAAAATGGCAAGTTTTAACAATCTGTACACAATTTTGCCTTTTTCTGGACTCACCCGGAGCTCCGACGAGCTCCGGCGAGCCATTCTTGAGTTTCAGCCTCTAGAATTTGTTGAGAAGCCCCAGAATGATAAAATGTGGATCACTGATTGTTTTAAGGATGTTTAATTGAGGATTTAGCCACTGGAGCTGTAGATAGGTCTTCATCTTCTCCAACTCTGGCGGAGTTGGAGAAGTCTGACAGAGAGATTTAAGAAGCATTGAAGGAACCTAGAAGCTTCAGTGTAATGCACTGAAGCTGTTTAAACCCTTAGGATACCGTAACAACCTTCCAATTGCTCTATCGAACAAACACATTTTGAAACTCAGGCGATGAGCCTGAAACCTTAGGAATCTTGGTCAGAGTGCTTATCTGAGAATCTAAATAAGTTTTTGAGGTTGAGAAGACTTTATTTGAGGCTTTGATTTCCTGTGGAGAAGCTTTTAATAGAAAGTCAACTTTTTGTGCCTTCACAGTCAAACTGAGTTTGATTATGGAGTTCTGAGCTCAATCTGAGGAATTGATGAGATTAAGTTGTTTCTGGGATCTTGTTGGATGGTTTTAGAGTGAATTAAGTGAGCTCAGATGATTTATTGTGTGAGAATTTGAACTCTGTCAATTTGGGTTACTTTCGAACCCAAACTAACAGCAGTGCTATTTTGTTGACATATGAATTTGAATCTTGCTCAGATAAGTCAATTATAACCCTTAGAACTAGTTTAAGTCGATCAGAGTTGTTTCGCTGTGTCTGTTTATCCATTTTAGTCTGCAAATTTTGAACTCTGAAGCTTTTAGAGAAGCTTTGAGCTTCTCTGCTATTCCTAAAGGTCTTGAGATCTTAGAACCTACTCTAGTAGATGCGAAATTAATTTTAGAACCTGTATAAACCTTTAAATAAGAGAGAAAAGTCCATCTGAGGACTCTGTAGACTAATTACCATTTCCAGGTGATAAATAACTCGTAGGAACCCCTGATTTTATCTTTCAAATTGAAGAGGAAAACATCTTCAAAACCTTAAATTGACCCTGTAATTGTGTAGATCAACCTTAGAGCTTTCTATCAAACTTTAAATCACTAGATTTGGAGCTTTGGGTAGAAAGTTATAATCATTTGAAGTTGGGTCTAGAAGGGATTACGATAGTCCCACATCGTTAATTACTGAGCGTGCACATGGGGATAAAACAATTTTGTTACATTGGCTCTTCAGTCATCAGTGCTCCTCGCACCACTTACTGATCTGATTATCTGAGCATGTGCATGTGTGTGTGCGGGCTTGTGTGCCTGCGGGTGTGCACCCGAGTGGGCGTGTGCGAGTGTACCCTGGGAGGGCAAGGCGTGGGAGGCTGGGTTAAGCCGGAATGGCTCGAGACTATGGACCAAAATGAAATAAATCAAAATTGAACCTAATTGAGATTAGGCGAGGATCGAGTAGGGTCTGGTCCCACCCTGGTCTCAGGGTGCTGTGTATCCTCAAAATGACCTCGGCGCAAATAAAATAATTTTTGGTTAAACATGAAAAAAAACCCAGTTCAACTAATGGTTCAAAAGAAAGCTTAAGGAAAGAGGAGCTGCTGAAGGATGTTAAGGTTAAGCTAAGTGCAGAAGGCAGTAGCTAAACAAAGGAGCATAGGCACTAAGGAAAGAAAGAAGAACAGGCACGAAAGGAACTAAGAGAACAGGCACTAAGGGAAGAAAAGAAGGCGGGAACAGAAGAGAGGTAAGAAAGAGAGCTCGAAATAGAGAATAAAAGGAAAATAAAAGGAAGAGAAAGAAAGGAGAAGAAAAGGGAGGCTGAAGAAGTAAAGAAAGGATATTATATTTCTTGATCATTTTAATTACTTTTTGTTTTTAATTGTAATAAGGCATATTTTAATAGAACTTTTATTGCCTTGATTTCTTTTGAAATAAAATTGGAAAACTAACATGTTTACTTGTTAATAAAGTACATCATTTAAGTAAATATGTTTTTCATATGGAAATTTGTATATTCTTTATAGTTTAAATATTTTGGCAAAATTCCTATTTTAAAAATCAACTTAGTTATACCTCCTAAACTTACAGAGAAATAAAAGAGAATTGGTGAATTTGAAAAATTATTATACCTCCCAGTGAACGACTTGGACTCAACCAGTAAAAATTTCTAAAATGTTAGGTTAATTCGACCCTATACTACACAACCGACACAATTTTGAATTAACCTAAGTGACTTTTTCTACTCTTAATTAAGTGAAATTAACTTAATTACTGAGTTGAGTGAAAGACACGCATCATTTGGGTAGCCGTAAAAAGTTGCCAACACACTCTCAACTCCAAAAATCCAAAAAATGAGAAGAGATGAAAAAGAAAAAATATATATTTGTATGCCTTAAAGAGAGAATTCAGGCAATTCATATTTTGGCAGACACCCGGGCACTGTTTAGTCTCTGTAGATCAGGCTCTTAGTATATTTCCTCCTGTTGACAAGTAACAAAATGTCTAAGTAATCAATTCCTGGATTCTGACTGAGAATAATGGTTGGGACGAACCTTGCTAGGGACTAGCATGGAATGAGCATGGGGGTATGATAACTCTATATTTTGTGGCGATAATTCTATCAGTCAGGTTTATCTTAAGGGTAACATGCACAAATAACACATCATAAATGGTCATGGAAGCATTACATGCATTGCACATTGAGATTGCTTACAAAATAATGTTAATAGGATTTTGTACAAGTTCATGTCAAAACATTCCTTAGATGAGTGATTAAACTGTACAGATGGATTCAGAACGACAAACGGAGTCCAACGGACTCAAAATCGATCAAATCCGACATCTGGAGCTCCCGCAACTAGCCCAAGAAGTTCTGACCATTGATCATCTGACCATTGATCTGATGATCAATGGTCCATAAGTGGCTATGTGGCGGCATCTAATGCACCCACACTGACATGGATTTTACGCAGTTTGTTAATTACATCGTTGTAACGCGCAAAATCGATCAACTCTTAAATTTATTAACCTAGATAGTGGGGTATCTAGGGTCGTCCAAGGAGGTAATATGTTTGCAAAATTAATTCTCTTGCTTACAAAATAGATCTCAACTTTCTTTTTGGTCTTTTTCAATATATCATTTTTATGTTTTTGAAATTAAGGCAACATGCAAAATTATTGGCGAGAAAGTGACTTGCACTCAATTCAATATGCTACTTCTAAAGTGGCAAGTAGAGCCTCTCCCTAAGCTCACTCTAGGCAAGTGGAGTCCTAGAATAATTGGGGAGAGGGAGTGAAGAACGCTAAAAACAAAGCAATTAAAAAAATGCAACTAAAGAAATTGCAAAGAAGGCAACTAGATTAATGAAAAAGTATTTTACAAAAAAGCCTAGTAGATGAATGCTTCTACTACTAGAAAAATTACAATAAATAAAAGAAAACACAAATCCTCTAGATAGATGGTAAAGAAGAGGGCTTCTTGCTCCAAGCTTGGTAGCTCCCAAGCTTGAAAAGAGTCCTCCAACTCCTTCCTTTCTATGCTCCGCCAAGGCGATGTCCTCCAAAGCAAGCCCTAAGGGGGCATGCCCTAAGCTTCTCTCCAAGGGTGGACGTCCACCCTAGGTCCTCCTCCTTTGCCTGGCTGTCCTCCTTGAAGTAGAAAAGTCCTCCTCCTTGGCGTGGCCTAAGTTGAATAGAGTAGGGAGAAGAAGGCACCAAAGGGGCTAGTGATGTGCCCCCTTAATCTTCTTCTCTACTCCTCCTTGGTAGTAGGTATAGGTGGATGTAGGTGGAATAATATACTAATGGAGGATGGGAATTATGTGGTGGTAGGGTAGGGTATTTATAGGATGGGAAGGGGGGTGGTTATGGTGTTTTTTTGGAGGGAAATGAAGGGGTGCTTGGATATTTTTGGAGGGAAAAATGGGAGGGAAATGAAGAGGTGCCTTGGTTTTCCCTCCAAAAATACCTTCTAGAAGGCAATTTTGGAGGGAAAAAATGGAGGGTGGAGATGGATTTTGATGGTGGATGTAGGGTGGTGATGGAAGGGATAGTTGGCACCAAAATAAAGTAGGAGTAGGTGATCTTTTTGCTAGAGCTTAGGTAGTACGGTAGTAGGTTTTGGTGCCATGGAGGTGGACTAGCTAAGTTAAGCAGCTTAGCTAGCTTAGCTAGTAGGGAGTAGAGTTGGAGGCATTTGGAGCTAGGGTTTTCAGGGAGAAGAGCTGGAGGTAGTCATCTTGAGCTGCACTAGAGCTGGTGGCTGCTAAAGAGAGCTAGAAGGAGCTACCTTAGCTGGCTTGTCTTGCTAGTTCTTTGCTAGCTACTAAGACAAGCTAAAGCAAGCTGGCTTCTGCTGAAAGGAGCTGAGGTGAGCTGGGTCTAATGCTCCCAGGGAGGATCAAGCTAGGTGAGGCAGCTAAGGTATCTTAGCTCAACTGAGTTGAGCTAAGCTGAGTCCTCGGGAGCTAGACTTGAGCTTCCTAAGCTGGAATGAAGTCATCTTTAGCTGGTCAGAGTTGAGTAGAGCTACATGTAGCTGGACCTGAGCTGGGGTGAGCTCCAGTCAACTCAGCTGAGCTAGCTAGAGCTCCCTGTGGACTAATGGGAGCTGAGATGAGCTAGACTCAGCTAAGTTGAGCTAGAACTGAGCTGACCTAAGCTAGGGTGAGCAAAGATGAACTCTCTTGAGCTGCCATTCAGCTGAGATGAGCTTAATGGAGTTAAGATGAGATAACCCTAGTTCAAGTGAGCTGGAATCCAGCTATGGTGAGCTGGATCAAGCTGAGTTCCAGTTAGTCTGAGCTTCTTATTCACCAGTTGCCTTCCTGAGTGCTAGGGTTTTGGAGTTCTGACAATCTGCATATCCCTAACACTCACAAAAACACATTAAAAATATAATAAAAAGTGCAATGCATGCCTAACCTAATTAATGCCTAAATGCAGCCCAAAAACCCATTTGTGGAGCAAAATCCTAAGAGCTAAGTTTGTTTTAATGCATAAAAATGATGATAAACTGGCATTTATCACACACTCGCGACACACCTCATCATCGTGCCCAGCAATTTTAAGCCGTTCGATCCTTTGATTGGACAGCTGAGAAGCCACCAGCTCACCTGCACGCACCTCGTCACCGCGTGCCTTAGATTAAATCCTGACCGTTGGATTTTCATCCAATGGTCGACTCACACTCGTCCAACCTCATCGCCATGACAAAGTGAAGCATGCAGCACAGCGGTCCACGTCTTGCCCTCGCATTGAGAGGGGAGGATTCGACCTGCCCTATGCCTCAATCTTTGACCCTCCACGCGCCGCGGCTAAATCAAGTTGCCCGATCAGCAGCGAATGGCACAGATGGAAGCCATGCGATGCAACAGATGCATGCAGATGCACCCGATTGGGATGAGGTGCAATCCTTAGTGCATGCTCACGCGAAGTCTCAACCATCCAATCTTCTTTCAGACGGTGCACGTAGATCGTGGGAGCGATGCACTAAATGAAGAACAGGTGCACGCGAAAGACCGACAGGCAAGGGCCTTCACCGACATTTCTGGGGCAGTTTTAGTGATGTTTTGGATGTCGCTAAAACCCCTACTTAGTTTAGAAACCCCTTCTTCCTATATAAACCCCCTCCAACTACCCATGTAGAGGCATTGAATACACTTGCAATCCTTCTACCCCATTCCTAGCTTCCCTTAGCACACTATGTACTCGCTGGAGTTGACGAGCCGTCGACGGAGCCCTCCACCGCCGTGGCTGCCTCACCCTCTCCCCTCTCCCTCTCTCCCTCTACTCTAGCTTTACTTTACATTTGTTTAAGCATTTAGCTAATGTTGTATCTGTAAAACTCAAGTTGCTTGTTAAATGATGTTGTTTCTTATATAGCTATTGCCTCTCTCTTTTACCTAGTTTTTCTTATCTTAATTTGCACAACTGTTGTGATCAAGAGACTCTAACCCTACCCTCTCTCTCTCATTCTCTCTTACTCTCTTTTCTCTCCCATGTTTTCTCGTGCGCAAGCAAAACACACCATTTCCATGACAACTAACTGACAAAAAAAGCCAATTTCATGCCTCCTTGTGTTCGACACTCGGACCCACCTCCATTTCTACATTTTAAACTGATGTTGCGAACGCAAGCTACAATGACCTATCTAGACAAACGCGTCTGGCTCACGTCACTATCCGATCTGTAATTTTTCAAATAGGGTGGTAGGGATGAGGTTGACTGAAGCACCAAGGTCCAGTACAGCCTGCTTGAAATTTGTATCACCAATATTGCAGGGGATTAGTGGGGTGCTTGGATTAGATTTCTTAGAAGGTAGACTATTTTGGATTATGGCACTTACATTTTCAGGTAGTACTACCTTCCCTTGTGATGGTTCTTCTCAAGGTCTTTCCTCAAAGGTCTGGTTATATCAATTTCTGACAATCCTCTAGTGTGGAGGTGGGATAAGATCTGTGATAGGGGAAAGGATTGGCTATCTTTGTGGATGGGTTTCTGTTCTTCTCTCATAACATTGATCATAGCACAATCATGGTGTGGAAGTGGAGGGGAGAAAGTCGATCCTCGCTGTTGATGTGGAAGTGGTGTTGGGTAAGTCATGGTGTGTTTTGTCTTAGTTGAGGTGGATGGAGAAAACACGCAGGTATGAGTCGTCGGGCCAGGTTGGGTATAGCATGATTGGCCCTGGATTTGGTTCACAACGTGTTCTTGGGTTGACACATTGTTTGGATTAGGTAGAGGTTGGGAAGGAAGTGCACCTGGTTGGCAAAAATTCACCATCCGTGCAAGTTGATTATGGACCTTTGTGATCTTATCTTTGTGTTGTTTTTGAATGTTAGCCAAGGTTTGAAGAATCAGGGCCATCTGATCATCCTTGTTAGGCCCTAATTGGTAATTTGGGTTGGGCCTAGGCTGATTGGGTTGATATGGGTGCAGGGCCTGTGGTCGGGGTTGGAATTGAGGTCTTGGATTTGGATTATTTCCTAACCACACAAAGTTGGGATGATTTCACCATCCAAAGTTATATGTGTTTGAGAAAGGATTGTTCTGGTTGGCGTGGAGATCCTTGCAAGTCTGAGGAACTCCCAAAAAATTAGGATACGAGGGTTCAAAGTTCCCCCAACTATGGTAAGCTGGTCCAGGATTTCCTCCAAGATCAAAATCAAACGGGGGTGGATAGGCATCCATCCCCTGAGAGTGGTAAATGTTGTGTGTAGCCTCCCTTCCTGAGGGCAGGTGTGTGTGTCTGCTTTGCGATACAATGGTGGTCTTGTGTAGATGTCAAGTGATGTTGTCCACCTTTTCCTCAATGATAAAGACCTTATCCAATTGACTGGCTACCAACTCCAAGTCAACGGATGCGGAAAGGCCTCAGGATTCGTGTACCCCCTATTATTTGTCAATGTGCGGGTGGTCGGCCAGTCGTACGCACCCAATGACTCATTGTTTAGGGAGTTCTCACACATATTTTCGAGAATTCCCCAAATCTCATCTTCATGCTGGCCCATGATGCTGCCACCACAAGTTGCATTGACAAATAGCCTGATGCCATCACAGATCCCATGGTAAAAGGATTGGACTTGTTCCCACTTTGGGACTCCGTGATGGGGGCATTTACTCATGAGATCCAAAAAATGATCCCATGCCTGGTGTAGAGATTCTCCCGCTCCTTACAAGAAGTGTGTGATTTGATGCTGCATTGCATTAGTTCGACCAATGGGTTAGAAGTTTTGTAAGAAAGCAGTCTGAGGTTCTTCCCATGTGTTGATTTGGTGAGGGTATGTTTGAAATCAATGGGTGGCTTTGTTAGCTAGAGAAAAGGAGAAGATTTTCAAGAGTAGACCATCTCGATTTTTCAAATCTGCCCCGATTGTGTGGGCTAGATGCATCATATTCTTGATGTGTTGGAAAGGATCCTTAGAGTTCAAGCCATGAAATTTCAGGGTCATGTGTAGCATACTAGGCTTGAGCTCCACCTCGGGTTCTCCCACAGCAATGTTGATTCAAGGTTCGATCTCCACCACAGCAGGATTGTAGTGATCTTGCATTTAAGGATGTAGCGGTGGGTTGATGTAGGCATTGATCTGATCTCTGAAATCAATGAATTGTTGTGGTTTAAAGTTAGGTTGTTCTCAATGATCCATGGTTGTGCCTGGAGATTTGAGCTCAGAAGTGGAGTTGGAAGAGATATCGATGTGATAGAGTAGTTGCACAAACAAGGAAGTCGAGGCTTGGCCTCGACGAGAGTGAGAAACCAGTGGAGGCCTCAAGGGTGGTCTTAAAGACCTCCTCCCGTACATACACTGATGGAATAGACGAGGGATATAAGGTGTGATGGACCCAATCAAGACACCCAAAGATTTTTGGATAACTATAGAGGTTCGAGGCGAATGATACCTTTAGATCACGAAGTCGTCCACATGAGAATTACTTGGGTAGCCAGGAAGGGAGAGTCCTGCAAAGACCCCTACACGGTAGAGCGTCCCCACAGGTTACAGGGTTTCCCCCACCCAACCTTCCTTGTCACCGTAGATCAAGGTAGACCAGAATGAATTTCTTGACCTTTTAAGTCTACCAATTTTATGTTTAGATGAGGTGCTTAGGATTCCACTTGAACTTTAGAATGAATTTGTGAGTGGTGATCCAATTTGAAGATTGGTTGACCCCACAAGGTGGGTCAACTTCACCTGTATTTGTTCGTGAAATTATTAGGTCCCTGATTTTAGGATTCAAGTGGATGTTTAGAGCTTGATTTTTGGGTTTGCTTGATTAGGTAAATTCAATCAAGGCTTAGGAACACACAGTTTGGGGTAGTAGATTCTTTTTTTTAAGCAAGTGTGGCCCTCAACCTTAGAATAGAAACCCTAATTTGGCTCCAATTGGTCCAATCAGTTTTGTCCAAATTGGGCACCTAGGGCTCAATCAAGAAGGTGAGTAGCCCTAGGTGTCTTAAATCCCTAATAGGTGAAGAAAATTAGGTTTGGGATTTTTTCTAATCAAATCAAGCAACTTGATGATTAATTTTAAGTAGAAAATGCAAGTTGATCCTAATTGATTTCTTCCTTTTTTAGCTTTTAACATAATCATGGGCTTAATGGAAAAGGAGACGAGATTACTTATCCCTAGAGTGTTTGATATGCAGCTGGTCTTCCTCCATTGAATCCCTACACAGATCACAGTCAAAGAGATAAAGTAATTTAGTACTAGATCAGAAATTGTAATCAGAGAGATCAAATTGCACGTTGCTCCCCGGCAACGGCACAAAAATGTTTAAGTGTGAAATCGATGTTTATAAAAGAAGCATCATAGTATAGGTCAAAATCACATGAAAACAAATACAATTTATACTCAAATTTGAAGTCCAAGGTCGAACATAGGGAGCAAGTAGCAATTAATCTCAAAGATCACAATATCACCATAAATATAAGCAATTATAATAAGATGAATAATCAGAAATGATAACTCAGATAACTCAAGTTTGGAAGTACAAAATGATTAGAGTAAAATGGTGATTTGAATCACCAAATTACTCTTTAAGTTTTTCAAGCACTTAATATATGAATGTAAAGCTCAACCACAATATATGTCAACTCCCTTCAGAATATCAGACGATAGAACAAGCACTCAGACACCTTTACCAGTAAAGGCAAAGGCCTCTCTTCTTCAAGACTCAAGGAGAGGCACAATATAGCACAAAGGCCTCCCAGAAACTAAGTGTTAAGAGAGCACTTGCAGAGGGCAAAAACCCCCTTTTCCTTCTCTATTTCTATTCTCTTCTTTCTCTCAAACCCCGATTAGCCGAGTAATAGGATCAGAGCCTAGACTTGCGTAGCATGGTCGCAGGAGAGGGCAGGTGTGTGTGCGCACGTGGAGAGGGACCTCACCCCATGCTCACTTAGGCAAACAGCCAAGAGCACAAAAGCATTTTATGTCATGCATGAGCTTCAATAATTTTCGAGGCGGGACTACCCCACCTGCTTCCTTCGTGTGAACAGCTAAAGAAGGGAGTGTCTAATTGAGGTAGTGAACACGGTCAAACCTTCCAATTGGCAGCCTGGGCAAACACCTGGAGCGAAACCGCACCACCTGGAGGCGTTGTTGCTAAAGAATGCAGCTAGAACACGGCAGCTGAGGTCAAAGGAGGACACGGCGGTGGAGGTCTGGTGGATGCCTGAAACCAAGAATATGGCCTAAGTGCCCTAGTTAAAAAGTTTAGAAGCTTTGTCATGGTGGGGCGAACTCAATGGTGGCAATCAGAAGGCATATGGTGGTTGGAGAGTGGTTGTCGGTGATGGAGAAGACGCTGTGGAGGTGTGGTGTCCGGTGGCACTAAGGAGAGGTGATCGCACGTGTTTCGAAAGTTTGAAATCAGGGTTACAAGTAACTTGTCATCATAGTTGCAAAACTTGTGATCAAATAAAATTTATACCGAAACTCCAAGGGAGTCCCAGGTCGAACACAGGGAGGTGATGTTTACTTTAACTGAAAACAGAGCTTCATTTGTTTGTTTTTGGTATTTTAGGGTTTTGTTATTTTTTTTGTATTTTTGAAAGAAGACAAGTAGAATGAATCACAAGATAGAGATGGAACAAATATGATATATATATATATATATATCACTCCAATGTCAATTACAATAAACTATGAAAGCATAAAAAGCAAGGGAGGTGAGAAGAAATCTCCTGAAGCGGCTGTTCGGCAAGACGACGGTGCCTGGCGGAAGCTTGGCTGAAGGAGGTGAGGAGCGAGACGACGGAGGTGAGATGCAGAAGGACGTCGGGTAGAGGAAAGCTTTGACGTGGCCTTAGAATGGATGTGAGAAGGCGAAGATGATTTGTTACCGGAATGGAGGTGGGAGGACGACTCCAAGGTGACCTATGAATGGGGATGGGAAGAGGGATGAATATTTGGTGAAGGTTTGCTATACTAATAGGAGCCTTAGGAGCTTGAGAGTAAGCTCTAATGGAGCGTTGGTAGGCTTTCTAGAGCTTAGGAGTAGGTGGGAGTAGAGTAGGTAGAGATGAAGAGGAATGGAGAGTGTAGGGGTGTTTATATAGTGGAGGGAAGAAGACCATCCCATGCACAGGAATTAAGTGACAGCTACAAGCATCACTAAAGGCCGCTCAAGCTGTCGCCAAAAGATCCGAGCCTTTTCAATGCCTTGGCTGGTGCACCCAATACGTAGGCCATTTAGTGACAGCTGCAAGTGTCACTAAAGGCCTGCTCTTCTGTCGCAGTAAAGCCTGCACCCAATGCTCATGCCCGCAGCTGTCATAGGCATGGCAATCGTCAACCATTGGATCAGGCGTGGATAGCTGTGATTGCGAGAGGAGAGCGCGAGCTTACCAGCGTTTGAAATTCACATCACTGGCACGTGCATTGGCAGCCATTGGATGATGCATCGCACGGTCAAGATGTGCCCACAGATCGCATGCGCTTTGATTTGAATCGTGCACCTCACGCGATCGTGAAGATCAGATAGTGGGCACTGCTCGCGGTCGACTTTAATGCATGCCCCAGATGGCATGCGTGTGATCTGGCATGCGCCTTCTCATCGATTGGCAGCATTGGATCACACGTGGGGAATTTCAACTGCTCGATTGCGATTAGGCGGTCCTATTGCAGTTGGCACTGTAGCAGGGTGCAGCGAATCATAGCTTGATCTCGCGCTCGCTCTTTGAGAGCGCTCGACCTCACTGCTGCACCACATCTGCAGGTGTGTTGTGAAGAGGAATTGCACCCACACGGTGTGGGTGGCCTCTCAGCCGTTGGATTTTCTTCCAACGGCTGAGATCACTCGATGGGCGACCTTTGGAGATGTGCAGGCGACTTTGGGACCTCCAAATGGTGTCACATGGCAACATCTGGATCGTCCACCCTTCATTGCTTGCAGAGGATGCCATGGTGCTTGGATCGAGGTGATTTTTATGTTGTCAGACTATGATCATTGCTCCGGATCCATCCGTATGGTCGGATTTTTCATCCGAAGTCCGTAAGGATGTCGCATTGCCTCCTGGCCATATAAAATGAAGGAATTAATATACAAAACATACAACTATCCTAAATGCCATGCAATGGATGTTATGCAATATTTATAACATGATATGCAATGCTAAGCCTAGGAACTATCATAAATAAGCAATTAATCATGGATTCATGTGTGTTTATCATACCCCCATGCTTACTTTTTGCTAGTCCCTAGCAAAATTAACCTAAATGCTATGTATAAAAGTAGAATCAGGGTTTGAGTATTTAGGAAAAATTTGTTGATTGCTTTAGAAAATCTCAGCCCCAAGACCTAATTACAAAAACTCAACAGTGCCCGGGTATCTCCAGAATGCAGACCGTCCAAGCCCTCGCCTTATTTGAGAGGAGTAGATAAATTTTTTTTTTTTTTCTTCTTTTCTAATTTTTTTGTACTTTTGGAGTTTGAGAGTTTCAGGATAACTTTTTACGGCTACCCAACCCGCCCAAGACTCGAAAAGGACTCTAAGTGCTAAGCATCTTATGAAAATAATGAAAGACTCACTAGGCGACTGTTAAAAAGGACTTCGGGTTTCTACGATCCTAGGTGAGCTTGCCTAGAGGTTTATCTTTTCGAATGGTAGCTTTCTCCCTACTTCTTTTATTTATGGGGTCAACACAAGGGTAAACTTAGTGTATATCTCCTCGATTTATTCTACTTCCCCGCTTCTTCCCTAAGTGTTTTGGGAATTATTGTGCATTTCTTTGTGAGCTGGGTTCTGGACAACCAGCCCATGAACTGTTACCAACAACAACTTGCCAACCATACTCATGTTGTGAAGTGTGGTTTTATTATTATTATTATTTTCCCTTTTTTTATTTTTTTCATTTTTTTTCAGGTAGGTGGCTTTCCTGATCTAAGATTTTCCTAAAGGCAGTACAATGAAAATGATCTTGTGACTGGGCTCTTGACAACCAGCCGATGAGCTGTTACCATCGACAACTTGCTAGCCATACCACCCTAGATAGTTCATTAACTACCCAATTTTCGAAGAAACTGCCGAAAAGTGAGTCAGTGCAAAAAAAGTGTGTAGATGCTCAGGCTTAAAGTCCCCTCAAATCAGAGGGAAGGTTGATAAGCCGCATACTTATCATCCCAATTTATTAGCCAAATTAAAAATGAATTTGAATTGGAGAGGACTCGAGACTAAGTCCACATTCAAGTGGACACCCGAGCTAATTAAGCTCGAAGTCCTGAAGAGTCTAAGTGTTCAGGTCTCAAAGTATCAATTCCTAAAGTTTGCAACTCCTAATGCCTAAGTTCTTGTCTCCTAATTCTATTTTTCTTTTTAATAGAAAAAAAGAAAATAGGAAATTACTGCTATAGCTGACAAAACAATTATAAGATATTTCCACCCCCCATGCTTATCTATTTCAATGTCCTCATTGTTCAAAATGAAAGCATGTAGGAGAGTAGAAGTGGAAGAATATCACCTGGTTTCCGTGAGACTTTGGTTAGCTTGGAACAGTCTTTACATGTGTTGAGTTTAGTGCCTTCAATTGGGCAATGATCGGCCCGTGGTTGTTAAGGCATGGTAAGAGCAACCTTGTTTGTGATGGGTTCAGGGAGCACATGGTCAACAAAGGGTTTGAGACGCTGTCCGTTGACCTTGAAGATATTAACTGTCTTCGGGTCAGAGATTTCGACAGCCCCGTTAGGGAAAATCCACTTAATAACTAACGGGCCGTCCCACTTAGACCAGAGTTTTCCGAGGAAAAGCTTCAATCGAGAATCGAAAAGCCAGACCATCTGGTTCGGCTCAAAGCTCTTACGTGAAATCATCTGGTCATGGAGAGCTTTGGTCCTTGCCTTATAGATTCTGGCACTTTCATAAGCATCATTTTGAAGCTCCTCCAACTTAGATAGTTGGAGTTTCCTGGTTTTCCCGGCCAACTCAAGGTCCACATTACATTTCCTGTTGGCCCAAAATGCCTGTTGTTCAAGTTCTATGGGTAAGTGACACGCCTTACCAAACACCAGATGGAACGGAGACATATCGATAGGCATTTTATACCTCGTACGGTAGGCCCAAAGTGCATCATCTAACTTTTGGGTCCAATCCTTCCTATCAGGCCTGACAATTTTTTGCAAAATGTTTTTGATCTCCCTGTCCGTTCGTCTGAGGGTGGTAAGGTGTGTGAAATAGTGGCCGACTTATGTGACCGACCGTGGCTAGGTCTTTTTTTTTTTTTGTTTGTTACAGAAATGTTGTTGTAGTACCGATAGTCATTGCCACTATTACAATTTTACTCGGAAATATTTTTCCCAAGGTCGAACTCAGGGAGCTACTAGAATTCTAGAAGTACAATGTTTCTATTACAAAAATAAGAGAGAGAGAGAGAGAGGTAGATTTGTTTCTTGGCTTTTTCTTCTTCTCTTCTTTCTCTCTTGTCTTGTCTTCTTTCTTTCTCTTTCTTCTTTTTGCTTGATCTTCTTCAGTTCTTCTTCTTTGTCTTCTTTTCTTTGCTTTCAGCTGCGGCACCTTTTCTTCTCTTCTTCTTCTTTACTTGCAAAACTTCTTCCGTCGTTTGATTTCTCAATCAGACAGCTTAAGTGGCATCTGCTACAGTGCTTCCCTTGTGCTTCTTCTTCTTCTTCCTCTTTCTTTTTCCTTCTTCTTTCCCCTGCGGTCTTCCTCTTCTTTCTCTATCTTTTTCCTTCTTCTCGCAGTCCTTCTTCTTCTTCCTTGCCTTGAGCGGCCAAGGCTTCGGCCACCTTCTTCCTTCTTCTTCTCTGCCTGCACACTCACACAGCTGGGCAGAGCAAAACCTACCCCTACCCTCCCTCGCGTCTCTCTCTTTCTCAGATTTCTCTCATAGGTTCGCTCTCCCATAGCCGGGTATTCGGGTACGGGTATCATGCCCGGGACCAGGCCCACCGACGTGCGGTGGTGGGCGAGGTGTGCGCAGTGTCGGGTATCTGGATCCAGCCCAAACCTGCGGGGCATGAGCGCGGGCGAGGGCAAGCGGGTGGGGCGCTCATGCGTAAGAGACCTAACCCCTGTGTTCGAAGGCAAATAGACTCGAACACTTTTTCAATTTATGCGCGGGCGTTGAGCCGTGCACTTCCGAGGTGGGACTAAAGTCCCACCTCCCAAATTAGCGCCCGCAGGTGAGGAACTCACGGCAATTGCAGCAGCTCACGAGGGGTTTGCCTCAACTGCAGACCCTGGAGTCTTCGCGGAGGCACTCCGCACAACCTGGGACCAACGCCAGGGCGAGATCGAGGCTGTAGCTACAGGTGAAGGAGCTTCACCTGCTCAGCAATGGCGGCGAAGGAGGGGAGACCTGATCATAGAAAAACGGCCTCTCGGCCTTGTCAGAAGGTGCAGGGAGCTTCGCCGGAGTGCGGTGAAGCTCGTACGGGTAGTGGCAAGGCATGAAGCGGTGTACGGTGGTAGCCCTAGGTCGGACTGTGGTCGGGAAAATGGGTATGTTCGGGGGGTCTTTAGGTGGTGTGGCAGGAAATGAGACGGGGGAAGCTGTGGAGTGGAGTGAGGGGAAGCTTCTGAGGTGATTGGCGAGGAGTGAGGGGGTCTGTGGTGGTGGAATGGGCTCGCCGGAGAGGGTGGTTGGAGATGGAGTAGGTGGAGGTGGAAGTTGTGTGTGGGGGCGAGAAAATACAAATTGACAGAGGGGAAATTTAGAGGAGGAGGAGAGAAAGCTTTTGCCTAAGTTATGGACGAAGGGGGAAGGGCGGAGCGACTGGCTCGTGCGTGCCGGAGCTGAGGAAGAAGAGGCCCTGGAAGGGGAGAACGGCGATGAGGAGGCAGGCAGAGGGTGTCGGCGGGTGCAGCGCGACACAGACGAAAGGGTTAGGGGAACCCTGCTGCAGGTAAGGCAATAGAGCGACGAGGAGGAGGAGTTGGTCGTCGAAAGCTGCAGGCCATCTGTCGTAGCTGGAGAGGAGGAAGTGGGGGGGTATTCTCCGTCAGAGACAGCTTACCCTCTTCTGCTGGCGACGGCGGTCTTTATAAAGGCGAAGGCAGAGGGGTGGGCGCAGGGAGGCGACGTGCCTCCCTCGCTGGAGGATGGACGGAGTAGCAACCCATACCTTCCGCGCATTCGCACAGAAGGTGTGGGTGATGGCAGAGGTCATGGAGGTGTCCCTGCAACAACAGACGTCGCAGGGAACACCCGGTTCAATGGGCAGAGGGCCTCCCTCACCCTCCGCGGCACCATGCTCCGCGCAAAGTCACCGGAGCATGGCGCTGCTCAGAGTTTTGCAGGGAGGACCAAAGTGCAACGAACGACGAAGAACCTAGGGGCCAAAATGCGAGGGTTTTGAAAGTTGAGGGTCAAAAAGTAATAGATGAGGACCAAAATGTAAAGTCGGTCAAGAAGGTTTCTTCTTAGGCTCAGGTTTTTATGCATGACTAAATAGGACCTAAGTATTCTAATGGTGAATTTTATTTCTAGATCAAACCTTGTTTGACCGATCAATTTACGTAAAAACCCAAATTAAGTCATTAATTGGGCATGGTTCTCAACGTAGGTCAAAATGGGTTCCCAAGGCCAAATTGAAGGTTCTAAACCCTAGGGATTATTTTTATATGAATTTTAGAGGATTTAGTCAATTTTTAATTTACCTCAAACCTCGTGAATTGAAGTGGGTTTTTTTAGGATTATAGGATGTCATTTAATTCCTTGGAGTTGCTGTAGCCCTTGTTGGATCAAATCATCCCACTTTCATTCTTATTAGGTTAGTTTGACCTATGTTTAGACCCTGAGTTACCCTGTTTACTGATTGTGTTGGTGAAATTGCATTTTTACCCCTTATGACCTATTTTCTTCACAAACTCAGAATTCTCTGAGTCAAGCCTTTCTATAAGTTATGTAGGAGCTTTTTCTCATAAATATAGGTTAGATTGTGCTAGTTAGGGTTCATGATGAGGTTCTCATCATACCCCCATGCCTAGCTTTTGCTAGTCCCTTAGCAAAAACTTAAGGTTTTAACCTTTGTTCTAGACCATGATGTTTCTAATAACTTCAGATAAGTGTTTTTCATTTGAACTTAGATTAGGTTGGAATGCTGACCATAGGCCTAAAAGGTACTCTAGTACCAATCAAGATCCAGATCTGTCTAGCCTCAGCCTCAGTCTTTGGCAAAGGTTTTTAAGTCCCACAAGAACTAACCTAAGGTCTATTGGACTTTGTGGTTAAAGCACCCGTGCTTGAAATGATTTTAGCCCTGGTTCAGTTCGCAGTGCATTTTGTAAGAGAGAGAGATAGAAAGTTTTTCTGTTTGGAGAGTTTTCTCTCTCTTTTTCTTTTTAGTTCTAGCTTAGGATTGGCTTTTCAACACGGTCTGTATCAGATTCCTTGCTCCCATCATCAATCCTCAAGGGTTCCTGGAAATCGATGCTTCGAGATAGCACCACCCATGGCAACCCCCGGAACCCTGGCTATTGAGATTTCGAGATAATCCCATCCATGGTGTTCCGTGGTCGAATCCAGACCCTGGCAATTGACACTTCGTGATAATGCCATCCATGGAATCTGAACCAGCAGAGTGCTTACATGCCCTCAGTAGGATATGTAAATATCCTAAGAGACAAGCATCGAGGAGATGATATTTTGTTATGCATCTTTGAGGGGATTTCCCGCCTCTCCGCGTTGGGAACTCGTCCAAATCAACTTGTGTTGATCGGCCGCACCTACTCTAGCTGTATTTTTCATAATTTTTTTGACGCTTCTACATGATTTTTGATTTTTACGCTTACTGAACCAGGGTGTGTGTGAGGTTAGGGTGCTTAGGTTACTGAGTCCCATAAACCAGAAGTTAGTTAATGAGGTCAAATACTCCCTAATCCTTGGACCTAATACTTAAGCTTTTCATTTTCCTCAACCTCTTGAGGAATGTCTAGATCTTAATGGGTACTAAGAGACTATCCAAGAATGCCTAAAGTTTGCATTCTTACTAATCTCACCATGCACTTTTCATTTCTTTTCTTGAATAAGGTCTAGAACTTAGGTCAATTCCTTAGTTTCTTACTAACGACTATCACCTTTTTCTTTCATTTTTTTTTTTGCGCTCCTTTTTCATTTTGTTTCTTTTCCTTCTCCCACAAAATTTCCTTTCTCCTCTTATTCTTTTATTCTTCTTTTTTTTAAAAAAAAAATTTAATTTTTATGGTGTTTTTGGCATATGTGAACTTTTTGTTTAAAACCTTTTCTTACAAGTTTTGCACTTTTATACCCCCCACATGCCGAAGGTTTGCAATGTCCTCATTGTGACTTAGGGGGTTTTTATTTACTTAGTTCATTCCTTAAGACAGAAGTTTGGATGAGTGAATGGGTCGGGATGAATTTTGCAGACTATTTCTAATCCCAGATGCAAGCATCTGAGGTGGAGTCAGTTGTCTATAAGGGCGAACCTTAAGTGCACAAAGGTGTGAAAAAGGTTTTAAATTTTCAGAAAAATGATGGGTTGCCTCCCGTTAAGCGCTGAGTTTTACGCCATCAGCTGGGTGCAATAAGCTCAAGGGGAATGGAGGATATAAGATGATTCAGCCAAATCAGTAGAAGTCACATCAATGAACGGCTTGAGTCTCTGACCATTCATGATGAAAGGCTCGGAATCATGGCTGAGCGGACTGATTTCGATGGCTCCATTTTCAAAAACCTGTCGAACTAAATATGGTCTGACCCACTTGGATCCCAACTTTCCCAGGAAAAGTTTGAGTCGGGCATCAAAGAGTAGGACCTTCTGACCATGATGAAAGATCTTTCTCGAGATATGCTTGTCATGGAAGGCTTTAACCCGCTCCTTGTAGATTCACGAGTTCTCATACGCGTCTAGGTGTAATTTATCGATCTCACTGATTTGAAGTTTTCTGTGGGTTCCAGCCTTCGAAAGATCTAGATTACAGTTCTGTATTTCCCAATAGGCTTTATGCTCTAGTTCTACGGGAAGGTGACATGCCTTCCCATACACCAGTCTAAAGGGAGACATGCCTAATTGGGTTTTATGGGCGGTCCTATAGGCCCACAATGCTTCCGGAAGTCGAGACAACCAGTCCTTCCTATCAGGCCGAATAGTGACCTGCAGGATCTTCTTGATCTCCTGATTTGATAGCTCAGCTAGACCATTAGTCTGGGGGTGGTAAGGAGTAGAGATTCGGTGAGACACCCCGTATTTGGTCATCAGTGACCTAAACTGAGCCTTTGTGAAATGGGTCCCCCCATCAGAGATTATAGCACGAGGAATCCCGAACCTTGAGAAAATGTTTTGATGAATGAATTTGAGAACGATTTTGTGATCACAGGTTCAGGTCGGTATGACTTCGATCCATTTGGACACGTAGTCCACAGCAAGCAGAATGCATTCGAAACCACCCGAAGCAGGAAAGGGGCCCATAAAATCAATCCCCCAAACATCAAAGATTTCGCATACGAGAATCGGCTGCAAAGGCATCATGTCACGACGGCTCATGTTGCCCAAAGTCTGGCAACGACTTCATGACTTGCAGTGACTATATGCGTCTTTGAACAACGTGGGCCAGTAAAAGCCACACTGGAGGACTTTTGATGCGGTTTTATGCTTAGAGAAATGGCCACCGCATGCCTGGTCATGGCAGAAAGAGAGGATATTGTTGATTTCCTCTTCCGGGACACATCTTCGGATGACTTGATCAGCACCTATGCGGAAAAGGTACGGGTCTTCCCAGATGTAATACTTAGCATCAGAACGCAATTTGTCTTTCTTGGCCTTCGGCCAATCAGACTGGATCTGATGAGATGCCAAGCAGTTTACTATATTAGCAAACCACGGAAGTCTAGGACCGATAGTCAGCAGGTGCTCATCAGGAAAATGTTCTGTGATGGGTCCGGAAGGGTTGATAATCTCAGAAGGAAGACGGGACAGATGGTCGGCTACCACATTCTGCCTTCCCACCTTATCGCGAATTTCAAGATCGAATTCTTGCAACAGCAAGATCCAATGAATTAGTCGGGGCTTCGCGTCCTTCTTGGCAAGGAGATGCCTTACAGCCGTGTGATCCGAGTAGATGATGACATGGGAACCCAGGAGATATGATCGAAACTTTTCAAGGGCAAATACTACGGCTAGCAGCTCTTTCTCTATAACCGTATAGTTACACTGAGCCTCGTCAAGTGTCTTGCTAGCGTAGTAGATGACCACGGGTTTCCCGTCAGCTTTTTGCCCCAGGACCGCTCCTACAGCGAAATCAGACGCATCGCACATGATCTCAAAGGGTTGAGACCAGTTAGGGGATTGTAGGATAGGTGCCTGGGTGACTCGGTCCTGAAAGTTTTCAAAGGCTAGTGTGCATTCCTTGGAGATTTCAAAGGGTACATCCTTAGAGAGAAGAGAAGTCAAGGGACGCGTGATTTTCGAGAAATCCGAAATGAAACGACGATAAGAACCGACGTGCCCCAGAAAAGAATGGATGTCCCTGATCGAGCTAGGCATAGGAAGGCGAGAGATCAGATCAACCTTAGCCCGATCCACTTGGATGCCTTTTTCTGAAATTAAGTGTCCCAGGACAATTCCCTCAGGCACCATGAAATGGCTCTTTTCCCAGGAAAGAACCAAATTCACATCGATGCATCGCCTGAGTATCTGGACCAAGTGTTGGAGGCAATCGTCAAATGATGCTCCAAAAATTGAAAAGTCATCCATGAAGACTTCCAGATAGTCACCTACCATATCTGTGAATATGGCAAGCATGCACTGCTGAAAAGTAGCAGGTGCATTGCAAAGACCGAAAGGCATCCTTCGGAAAGCGTATGTTCCGAAGGGGCAGGTGAATGTGGTCTTTTCTTGGTCCTCAGGATGGATTGCCACCTGGTTGTAACCGGAGTACCCTTCAAGAAAGCAGAAGAACCTATTTCCCGCTAGTTTCTCGAGAATTTGATCAATGAAAGGTAGTGGGAAATGATCCTTCTTCATGGAGGAATTGAGTCGGTGGTAATCTATACAGACTCTCCATGCGTTGGCTAATCAGGTAGGAATGATTTCTCCGGTCTCAGTCGTTATAGTGGTGAGTCCTGCCTTCTTAGGCACAACCTGAATTGGGCTCACCCAACGACTATCGGAGATCGAGTAGATGATTCCGGCAACTAACCACTCGATGATCTCCTTTTTCACAACCTCCTGCAGATTAGGGTTCAAACGTCTCTGCATTTCACGAGAAGGTCGTGCGCCCTCTTCTGAATAGATATGATGAGTACAATAAGAGGGACTTATTCCAATCAGATCATCGAGAGTCCACCCGATGGCTCTGCGATGTTGCTGGAGGACAGCAATCAGACGGGATTCCTGTTTGGGATTGAGGTTGGAATTGATGATCACAGGAAGGGTCTGATTAGAACCCAAAAAGATGTATTTCAAGTGAGCAGGAAGGGGATTCAGCTCGAGGATGGGTTTATCAGCAGCGGCGGGTGGTTCAGCATAGATGTGAGGTTCAAGGGTAGGAGTTACTAGGTTGTCTAAATCTAGATTCGACTCCACTGTTTGCGGGTCAAGATCTTTCTGCAGTTGATGAGGTATAATCAGGTCATTCTGGAAGTGTGTTTCATCAACCAAAGCCCTAATGTCACAAATCTGTTCGATGACACCGCAATTGATTCCTTGTTGGGCCTTGAATATATCAATTTTCAGGGTTTGATTCCCAAATTTGAGCTCTATTTGGCCCTCCTCACAACTAATGTTGGCTTTAGCAGTAGCCAAGAAAGGTCTCCCTAAAATGATTGGTGTATCCCTAGGGTTCTCAGGTACGTCCATGTCTAAGACTATGAAGTCTACAGGAAAGTAGAAATCCCGTACCCTCACAAAAACATCCTCGAGAATCCCTTTTGGTGACTTTATAGATCGATCTGCTAATTGTAATGTCACCTCAGTGGGTTTTAGCTCAGATTCTTCTAGATGGTTAAGTAAGGATGTGGGTATCAGATTTATGGAAGCACCCAAGTCTAGCAAGGCTCTATCAAATTGGGTATCACCTATCTTGCAAGAAATCAGGGGAGTACCAGGATCTTTAGCCATGGGTGCGAGTCTGCTTAGGATCACAGAGCTGGCTTGCTCTGACAGAACAATTGGACTCCCACTCTTGGTTTGCGGCTTACGCTGGGGTGTACACACATTCTTTAAAAATCGTGCATAAGCCGGTGCATGGCGGATTGCATCCATCAAGGGGATGTTTATGTAGACCTGCTCAAAGAGCTTGACCAGGTCCTCCTCAGGTGCCATGGGCTTGGTAGTCTTCTTTCCCTTGGTCAAGGCCTCGGGAAATGAAATCTTGGTTGGTTCTTCTAGGATAGGTCCAGGTCTTGGATCTGGGACAGGGGTAGGAACGTCTTGGATTACCGTCCTAGGCTTGGAGTGGTTTGGGTGAGGTGGATCTTGGGTTTCCTTACCACTACGTGTCGTTATGGAATTAAGTCCTGCCTGGTTTTGGTTGGGATTGGGTAAGATGGGTTGCTGCTGGTAACGTACAAAAGAAGTGGAGGCCTCCATCCTGTTGGGTGAAGGAACAGAGGGGGGCCTGATAAATCATATGGGTTTGGCTCGGGTTCATAACGCGCCGCTGGGTTGGCACGTTATTTGGGTTAGGAAGAGGTTGGGAAGGAAGAGTGCCTGGTTGGCGAGAATTTGCCAACTGGGCCAGTTGATTTCATACCTCTGTAAGCTCGTCCTTGTGTTGTTTTTGGATAGCCGCATTCGTTCTCTGAATGTCAGCCAAAGTTTGAAGGATAAGGGACATTTGATCTTGATTTGGCCCTGATGGATAAGTAGGGTTGGGCCGAGGCTGAGGCGGCTGGTAAGGACGAGGGGGTTGTGGGCGGGGCTGAAAGGGTGGTCTTTGGGTTTGGGAATTTCCCACCCACTGAAAGTTGGGATGGTTTCGCCATCCAGGGTTATAGGTGTTGGAGAACGGGTCGTTCTGGATGGCTTTGAGGTCCTCGCAGGTCTGAGGAACCTCCAGAGAGTTAGAAAAAGGGGGAATGGAATTCCCCGGGCTGGTGTAGAAAGGATCGAATGGACCTCTGGTCCGAGAATCAGATGATGGATATGGATCCATCCCAGGAGAAGATCGATGGAGAATGTTTTGCACAGTCTCCCTTGTGGAAGGAGGCTGTGCAAAGGAGCTATGCACAGAGGTGGCTCGTGCAGGTGCTGAGTCAGCTCATCCACCTTCTTTTCGATGATTGAGACCTTGTCCAATCGACTGGCCATTAATTCCAAGTCGACTGATGTGGACAGGCCCTGCGTCTCATGTGCTCCCATAAGATTTGTCGATGCACGGGTATTCGTCCTGTCGAATAATCACATGGAGTCATTGTTGATGGAGTTCTCGCACATGTTTTCGAGAATCTCCCACACGGTGTCCTCATGTTGACCCATGATATTTCCACCGCAGGTTGCATTGACGAAAAGACGGATGTCCTCACAGAGTCCTTGGTAAAAAGATTGGACCAGTTCCCATTTAGGAACTCCGTGATGGGGGCATTTTCTCATGAGATCCTGAAAGCAATCCCATGCCTCATGGAGAGGTTCCCCTGTTTGCTGAGTGAAGTGAGTAATCTGATGGCGCAAGGCATTGGTCCGACCAACGGGAAAGAACTTTTTCAAAAATTCGGACTGAAGTTCTTCCCAAGTGTTGATCGGCCGGGTCTGAGTTTGATACCAATGAGCAACCTTGTCCATAAGAGAGAAGGAGAACATCTTCATGAGAAGAACATCCCGATTTTGCGCATTTGACCCAAAAGTTTGGGCCAGATGTTTAAGCTGTTTGATGTGTTGGAAGGGATCTTCGGAATTAAGCCCATGGAATTTAGGTATAGCATGAATCATATTGGGCTTCAATTCGGAATCAGGTCCTCCAGTCGGGATTCTGACTCGAGGCTCAATGGCCACCGCAGCAGGATTATAATGGTCTTGCATCATAGGATGCTGTGGTGGGTGCACAAAGTTTTGGAAGAGGTCATTGAGTCGCTGGAGCTGATGCTCCAGATTGTTTTCTTCCTCAACTGGCTGAGCCATGATGGGGGAAGAAGAAGAGCTTGGTTTAGAATCAGATGAGAGAATGATGGGGTAGGGTTGTTGTGCAAACACGGGTGTCGAGGCTTGGCCTTGACGAGAGTGAATTCCTAAAGGAGATCTTAAGGGTGGTCTTAAGGATCTCCTACCGTTCATGCACTGTTGGAATAGA
This sequence comes from Thalassia testudinum, assembly GCA_037157565.1. Classification (NCBI taxonomy): domain Eukaryota; kingdom Viridiplantae; phylum Streptophyta; class Magnoliopsida; order Alismatales; family Hydrocharitaceae; genus Thalassia; species Thalassia testudinum. Next base: position 62,828,535 of record JAZHRO010000003.1, read on the forward strand.
TGAGTTTAGAAGGTGCTGGACCCAATCAAGACACCCAAAAATGTGTTGGGTGACTACAGAGGTGCGGGGCAGATGGGCCCCTTAATCAAAAATATCGTCCACCTGAGAATTACCTGGGTAGCCAAAGAGGGTGAGTCCCGCGAAGACCCCTACATGGTAGAGCATCCCCACGGGTTACAGGGTTTCCCCCACCCGACCTCTCTTGTCACTGCAGTTCCAGGTAGACCAGAATGGGGATCTTGACCTCTTAAGTCTACCTCTTTTAATTTAAGATCAAGGTGCTTAAGGTTTCACTTGAACTCTTAGGTACTTTTGTGAACAAGGTGGCCTAATTTGAAGGTTGTTTGACCCTAGGGCTCAACTTCACCTAGTGATTCCTTTGAGAATTTAGGCCTTGTTGCTCTTTAGGGTTCAAGTGTTTAGAGAGCCAATTGTTTAGGGTTTCTCTAAATAGGTATTTTCAATCAATGGCTTGGGCACACTCATTTTGGATTTTCTCAATGCTTGATTAAGGGGTGTGTCTCTGAAACCCTAATGTTTGATCTTATGTTGGCTTTACTTGGTCCAGTTAACTCCTTGTTGGGTAATTAGGGCTCAGGAAAGAAGGTGTTAGCCCTTAATTACCTTAAATATTGTGTGCAGGAATAGTAGTTTTGAGAACATGCAGCTATTACTACGTATGAAAGACAGGTTATACCTATTTTTTTTTCTTTTTCTTCCTCTTTAAAATTTTAGCGTTTAATAGGAAGTTACCTGTCCTTGGAGTGGCTGTGGTGCGGCTGCATCCTAATTTTTTCCTGTACCTGCACAAAAGAGAGAAGAGATTATTAGAAACTCACAAATAGAAATTTTATAACTTCTACAATAGCCGTTGCTCCCCGGCAACGACGCCAATGAAATAGTGGCCGACTTATGTGACCGACCGTGGCTAGGTCTTTTTTTTTTTTATAGAAATGTCGTTGTAGTACAGATAGTCATTGCCACTATTACAATTTTACTCGGAAAGATTTTTCCCGAGGTCGAACTCAGGGAGCTACTAGAATTCTAGAAGTACAATGTTTCTATTACAAAAATAAGAGAGAGAGAGGGGTAGATTTGTTTCTTGGCTTTTTCTTCTTCTCTTCTTTCTCTCTTGTCTTGTCTTCTTTCTTTTTTCTTTCTTCTTTTTGCTTGATCTTCTTCAGTTCTTCTTCTTCTTTATCTTATTTTCTTTGCTTTCAGCTGCGGCACCTTTTCTTCTCTTCTTCTTCTTCACTTGCAGAACTTCTTCCGTCATCTGATTTCTCAATCAGACGGCTTAAGTGGCATCTGCTACAGTGCTTCCCTTGTGCTTCTTCTTCTTCTTCCTCTTTCTTTTTCCTTCTTTCCCCTGCGGTCTTCCTCTTCTTTCTCTATCATTTTCCTTCTTCGCGCAGTCCTTCTGCTTCTTCCTTGCCCAGAGTGGCCAAGGACTCGGCCACCTTCTTCCTTCTTCTTCTCTGCCTGCACACTCACACAGCTGGTCAGAGCAAAACCTACCCCTACCCTCCCCCGCGTCTCTCTTTCTCAGATTTCTCTCATAGGATCGCTCTCCCAGAGCCGGGTATTCGGGTACAGGTATCGCACCTGGGACCAGGCCCACCGGCGTGCGGTGGTGGGCGAGGTGTGCGCAGTGTCGGGTATCCGAATCGAGCCCAGACCCGCGGGGCGTGAGCCCGGGCGAGGGCAAGCGCGTGGGGCACTCATGCGTAAGGGACCAGACCCCTGTGTTCGAAGGTAAATAGCCTCGAACACTTTTTCAATTTATGCGCGGGCATTGAGCCGCGTGCTTCTGAGGTGGGACTAAAGTCCCACCTCCCAGAATAGCGCCTGCAGGTGAGGAACTCGCGGCAATTGCAGTAGCTCGCGAGGGGTTTGCCTCAACTGCAGACCCTGGAGTCTTCGCGGAGGCACTCCGCGCAACCTGGGACCAACGCCTGGGCGAGATCGAGGCTGCAACTGTAGGTGAAGGAGCTTCACCTGCTCAGTAATGGCGGCGAAGGAGGGGAGACCTGATCACAGAAATACGGCCTCTCGGCCTAGTCAGAAGGTGCAGGGAGCTTCGCTGGAGTGTGGCAAAGCTCGTGCGGGTGGTGGAGAGGCGTGAAGCGGTGTACGGTGGTAGCCCTAGGTCGGACTGTGGTCGGGAAAATGGGTCTGTTCGGGGGGTCTTTAGGTGGTGTGTGGCAGGAAATGAGATGGGGGAAGCTGTGGAGTGGAGTGAGGGGAAGCTTCTGAGGTGATTGGCGAGGAGTGAGGGGGTCTGTGGAGGTGGAATGGGCTTGCCGGAGAGGGTGGTCGAAGACTGAGCAGGTGGAGGTGGAAGTTGTGTGTGGGGGCGCAAAAATACAAATTGACAGAGGGGAAATTTAGTGGAGGAGGAGAGGAAGCTTTTACCTAAGTTACGGACGAAGGGAGAAGGGCGGAGTCACCGGCTCATGCCTGCTGGAGCTGAGGAAGAAGAGGCCCTGGAAGGGGAGAACAGCGATGAGGAGGTAGGTGGAGGGTGTCGGCGGGTGCAGCGCGACAAAGACGAAAAGGTTAGGGGAACCCTACTACAGGTAAGGCAACAGAGTGACGAGGAGGAGGAGGAGTTGGTCGTCGGAAGCTGCAGGCCGTCTGTCGGAGATGGAGAGGAGGAAGTGGTGGGGTATTCTCCGTCAGAGATAGCTTACCCTCTTCTGCTGGCGACGGCGGTCTTTACAAAGGCGAAGGCGAAGGGGTGGGCGCAAGGAGGCGACGTGCCTCCCTCGCCGGAGGATGGCCGGAGTAGCAACCCATACCTTCCGTGCGTTCGCACAGAAGGTGTGGGCGATGGCAGAGGTCATGGAGGTGCCCCTGCGACAGCAAACGTCACAGGGAACACCCGGTTCAATGGGTAGAGGGCCTCCCTCACCCTGCGCGGCGCCATGCCCTGCGCAAAGTCACCGGAGCATGGCGCTGCTCAGAGTTTTGCAAGGAGAACCTAAGTGCAAAGAACAACGAAGAACCTAGGAGCCAAAATGAGAGGATTTTGAAAGTTGAGGGTCAAAAAGTAATAGATGAGGACCAAAATGTAAAGTCGGTCAAGAAGATTTCTTATTAGGCTTAAGTTTTTATGCATAACTAAATAGGGCCTAAGGATTCTAATGGTGAATTTTATTTCTAGATCATACCTTGTTTGGTCAGTCAATTTACGTAAAAACCCAAATTAAGTCATTAATTGGGCATGGTTCTCAACGTAGGTCAAAATGGGTTCCCAAGGCCAAATTGAAGGTTATAAACCCTAGGGATTATTTTTCTATGAATTTTAGAGGGTTTAGTCGATTTTTAATTTTCCTCGAACCTCATGAATTGAAGTGGATTTGTTTTAGGGTTACAGGATGTCATTTAATTCTTTGGAGTTGCTGTAGCCCTTGTTGGATCAAATCATCCCACTTTCATTCTTATTAGGTTAGTTTGACCTATGTTTGGATCCTGAGTTACCCTATTTACTGATTGTGTTGGTGAAATTGCATTTTTACCCCTTATGACCTATTTTCTTCACAAACTCAGAATTCTCTGAGTCAAGCCTTTCTATAAGTTATGTTGGAGCTTTTTCTCGCAAATCTAGGTTAGATTGTGCTAGTTAGGGTTCATGATGAGGTTCTCATCAGTGTGGAACTCCTATGATTCACCCTGTATTTCCCCAGTAAATTTTGAAACTGGGAATGAGTGAAATGTGTGCCACCATCACTGATAATTGCCCTAGGAACGCCGAATCGACTGAAGATATATTTCTTCACAAAATCGATAACCATGTTGTGGTCATTAGTCCGGGTGGGAATTACCTCAATCCACTTGGACATGTAATCAACAGCGACCAGAATATATTGGTGTCCAAATGAAGGAGGGAAGGGTCCCATAAAGTCGATGCCCCAAATGTCGATAATTTTGACGGAAAGAATTGGGTTCAGGGGCATCATATCTCTCTTAGCCATGTTCCTAAATGTCTAGCATTGGGTGCATGACTTTGAGAATTCCTGGGCATTCTTAAATAATGACGGCCAATAGAATCTGGATTGCAAGATTTTTGCAACTATCATTTTCCTGGAAAAGTATCCACCACATGCGGATGTGTGGTAGAACTCAAGTATGCTATGGAACTCAATTTCTGACATGCATCAATGAATAATCTGGTTTGCGTCGATGTGATATAGCTCGAGATCATCCCAAAAATAATATTTGGCCTCAGACACAAGTCTATCCCGTTGTTGTTTGGTCCAATCCTGGGGGATTTGACCAACGGCCAAATAATTAACAATATCTATAAACCAGGGGGTTCGGATACTCGAGACTGTGAGATAGTCTCATCTGGAAAAGTATCAGAGATCGAGGCATCAAAATTAGGAGAATCAATTAGGATTCTCGAGAGATGATTCGCCACTACATTTTGTGCCCCAGCTTTATCCCTGATTTCAAGATCAAATTCTTGAAGCAGCAGAATCCAGCGAATAAGCCAGGGTTTGGAATCTTTTTAGCCAAGGGATGTTTCAAGGCCGAATGGTCCATATAGATGATGACACGAGAAACTAACAGATAAGCCCTGAATTTTTCTAAAGTGAAAACTATGGCTAGCAATTCTTTTTCAGTAACAATGTAGCTCTTACAGACCTCATCCAGAGTCTTGCTAGCGTAGTAAATCACAGAGGGCTTTTTCTCAATCTTTTGACCTAAGACAGCCCCAACGACATAATCAGATGTGTCAGCCATAATCTCAAATGGGGCTGTCAAGACCGGTGGTTGCAACACCGGGGCATAGGTGAGTACCGTTTTCAATAAATCAAATGCCTTATAGCATGATTCATCAAACTCGAATGGCGTGTCTTTGACCAGAGGGTTACTCAAGGGCCGAGCAACCTTCAAGAAATCCTTAATGAATCTTCTGTAAAAACTCACATGCCCAAGGAAAGAGCAGATCTATTTTACGAATGTGGGTGGAGGAAGTCTAGAGATAGCATCCACCTTAGCTTTATCAACTTCAATACCCCAACTAGAGACCACATGACCTGGGATAATGCCTTCCTGAGTCATAAAGTGGCTTCTTTCCCAGCTAAGGACCAGCCGTGTTTTGATGCATCTCTAGAGGATCAATTCCAAGTTAGCCAGGTAGGACTCAAAAGAATCTCCGAAAATGGGAAATCATCCATGAACACCTCAAGACAATCTCCCACCATGTCAGAAAAGATGGCCAGCATGCACCTTTGAAAAGTTGCAGGTGCATTGCAAAGCCCAAAAGGCATTCTACGGAATGCAAAGGTTTCGTAGGAACATGTGAAAGTTGTCCTTTCCTGATCTTCGGGATGGATAAAGACTTGGTTATATCCCAAATAACCGTCTAGGAAGCAAAAATATTTTTGCCTAGCTAACCTTTCAAGGATTTGACCAATGAATGGCAAGGGAAAGTGATCCTTTTTAGTAGTTGTGTTCAGCTTCCTATAGTCAATATAGACTCTCCAAGCAGAAGCTGAACGACTGGTGAAGGTTTCCCCTTTCTCGTTAGTTGTAATGGTTATTCTTGCCTTCTTGGGTACAAGCTGAACAGGGTTAACCCACAGACTATCCGAGATTGGGTAAATAATCCTAGCATCAAGCCACTTGATTATCTCCTTCTTGACCACTTCTCGCATATTCGGGTTTAGTCTCCTTTGCATTTTGCGAGAAAGGCGGGATACAACTTCCATGAAAATAGGATGATTACAATAAGATGGCTAGATCCCCCTAAGGTCGTGGATGGTCCAACCAATTGCCTCCTTGTTGTTCTTAAGGACCTTAATTAACCTCGATTCTTTCTCCTTAGTCAAATCAGCACTAATAATCACAGGGAGCGTGTTTTCATGTCCTAAGAACTCATATTTCAAATTTTTGGGCAATGGTTTTAATTCTAGCTGGGGTGGGTTTAGCATGGAAGGTATGGAGGATGCTGATGAAGATTCATCAGGACGATCCAGTGGAAGAGGCTAGGAATGAACAAAATCAACAGCCTCTTTAGGATGTGGCAGGTCTCCCATAGAGGGTTGTAGGTTGGGTTTGCTAAAGCTGGTGGAGTCCTCGAGTGCATTGATTGTTATACAAGTCTCAAGATCCTGATCCTAAAGCTCCTCAATGAATCCACAATCCTCAAATCCTCTTATCGCCTTAAAAATATCCAAAGTTAATTTCTTATCCCCAAAGGCGATCTCTATACTACCACTTTCACAGTTTATGTTGGCCTTGGCGGTAGCTAGGAACAAACACCCTAGAATGATGGGTGTGTTCCTCAAATCCTTAGGTACATTCATGTCAAGGATAAGGAAATCTACAAGAAAATAGAAATCCTTGACCTTGACAATTACATCCTCAATAATGCCTCTCGATGTGGTGACCAATCGGTCCGCTAATTGTAGCGTTCTGAGGTTGGCCTGAGTTCAGCTAACCCAAACCTCTCATAAAGAGAAGTCGGGATTAGGTTGATGGATGCACCTAGATCCAATAGTGCCCTATCAAAAGTATATTCCCCAATAATGCATGAGATCAAGGGGGCACCCGGATATTTCTTCTTTTGAGGAAGGTGATGCAGGATCACAGAACTTGCTTGCTCAGAGATAATCACCTTCCTCGGAGTGGGTTCTCTCAGTTTACACTTTTGGGTACATAGTTCTTTCAAAAATTTAGTGTAAGCCAGGATGTGTTTAATAGCATCAAGGAGCATAATATTAATCTCTATGCTCTTGAATAAATCCAGGAGCTCCTCGTTGCTATCTAGGGTTTTCTTCTTCTTGGTTTTCAATAGGGCTTCAGGGAAAGGGATGTGGGTCGAATTTTCAATTTTTGATCCCTGGGCCTTATTGTCTTCTTCAATCTCCTCCTCTTCTCTCTCAAGCTTCCCATAGTTTTGGCATTTAGAAGGTATTTTAGGATCCCGAGTTTGCTTTCCACTTCTCAAAGTGACAGAGTTTGCAGAGGCATACGAGTTTGGGTCTTGAGGTGGGTTAGTGAAGATTGGAGGGCCTTGGTTAGACATGTAACCAGAAGAAGAAGATGATGAGGGACCCTGCTCAACCACCTAAGCATGTGCGTGTAAGTCCCTTTGATTCTCGTACCCTTGGGCTCTATTGCCCTAATTTTGCACATTGTGTGGGTTGAGTATGGGTTGGGATGGTAGAGATCCGAGTTGTCAGGTGTTAGCAATTAACCCAGATTGCAAGTTATCAAATGATGTCTTCATTTGCTACATAAGCTGAAGCATGGACCCTTGCATTTCCACCATCTGCAGGTTTAAATCAGCCTACCCTGTGGATTGTTGGGCATTCCAAGATGCCTGAGTAACCGGTCACAGGAGCAACTGGGTGTATACTTGACCCTGACCCATAGGTTTTTGAGATGCACAGTTGCTGGGTCAAGTTTGGGTCTATTGCCCCTGATTTTTCCAGGAGAAGTTATGGTGGTTCCTCCATCCTGAGTTATAAGTGTTGGAATATGGGTTGGACTTAACATTCTCCTATATTGCATATGTATCCTCATAAGAAGAGGATGGAGAGAAGGAAGGATCAGAAAAATTGGGATCAAAGGCCCCAGTTTGGAACCCATAAGTTTCCAAGAAATCCTGGCTCACAGGTGGTCATTTCTTACCTCAACTTAGTTAATTAAGTTAATTTTACTTAATTAGGAGTAGAGAAAAGTCACTTAGGTTAACTCGAAGTTGTGTCGATTAGTAGTATAGGGTAAAATTAACCTAACATTTTGGAAATTTTTACTGGTTGAGTTCAGGTCGTTCGCTGGGAGGTATAATTCATTCCAAATTCACTAGTTATCTTTATTTTTCTTTATAAGTATAAGAGGTATATTTAAGTTATCTATAAAAGCATGAGTTTTGCTAAAAATTGATTTAAATGAAATAACATGCAAAATCCCATATGAACTTTTATTCACAACATTTATTTGAAATGATTAGAGGCAAATAAGATTTATACATTCAAAACATATGCCTTATTACAATTAAAAGCAAGAGAAATTAAGAATAATATAAGAAAGTAAATCCTTTGTTATCGTTTCTTATTTCTTTAGCCTCTCTCTCTCTCTTTTCTTCTTTCTTTCTTTCTTTTACTTCTCTTTATCTTTATTCTTTCTCTTATATTTTCGTGCTCTTTTCTTTTTCCTTTCTATCTCTTTCTTTCTTCTCTTCTTCTATTCCTGCCCTTCTTCTTAAGTATTTCCTTATGCCTGCCTTCTTTCTTCTTCGCTTTTCCTTAGAGAGTTCTTCCTCTTCCTCTTCCTCCTCAGCCTTCCTTCTTTAGCTCTTATTCTTTTTCCTTCGACACTTAGCCATCAGAGCCTTCAGCACTTTAACTCTTCTTTCTTTCTTAACCTTTTTTCTGAACCGGGTTAAATTTCTTTCTCAACCAAAAATTTGTTTGAGATTTGCGGCGAGGTCCTTTCAAGGATACACAGCACCCTGAGATCAGGGTAGTACCAGACCCTACTCGGTCCTCGCTTGATTTCATTAGGGTTTATTTTCAGTTCTTTTCTCTTGAGACAAATCGGCCCTCTCTTGAGCCGAACCGGCTCAATGCCTCCCAGGCCTCACCCTCCCAGGGCCAATCGCACACACACACCCACTCAGGCACACACCCACAGGGGCACTCGCCCACACACACACACGCATGCTTAAAGGTCAGATTTCAGATTCGCGCTGAGTGCTTGACTACTGGCATGCCTTAAACACAAATTAGTTTTATACTAAGGCGGGCGCTCTGAATCTTCCGAAGTGGGACTATTGTTCCCCCCTCCAGTGCTGACTTCAACAGAAGATTTCTCCCTACTCATATCTCCAAATCAAGCGAAATAAAGCTTGATGGAGAGCTCTAAAGTAGCTCTACAGGATTCCAGGGTGAATTTTAGGTTTAGAGGATGATTTCCTTTCCGATTTGATAAGTGAAATTAGGGGGTTCCTACAGGTTAAACATGCTTGGAAAGTGAAATTAAATCTGCTGAGTCTTGTAGGATGGACATTTTAGCTTATCTAAGGGTCTGAACAGGCTCTGCAGATGGTTCTATAGCTATTTGTATAGGTTTCAAGCTCTTAAGATCTTCAGGTGAAGCACAGAAGCTCAAAGCTTCTCTAAAAGCTTCAGAGAAAGGATTTGAACTTCAGAAAAGGTGTAACAGACACTTGGGATCGTTTCTGATCGATTGGAACAAATTCTAAGGGTAAAAATAGACTACTCTAGGTAGGATTTATGATCAATCTCATCAAAAAGGCACTGCTATCAGTTTGGGTACGAAAACAACCCAAACTGATAGTTGATTAATTCCATCAAATAAGCAGATCTGAGCTCACTTTAACCTCTCTAAAATCATTCAACAGATTCTCTGAAATGATTCTAACTCCTCAATTCCTCAGATCGAGCTTAGAATCAAAATCTCAACCTCAGTTTGACTGTGAAGCTTGGAATTTTGACTTTCTGATTTAAGCTTCATTTTACAAAATTGACACCTTAAATAGAATCCTCTCAACCTCAGAAATCTTCCCAATCCCTTAATCAGGTGTTCTAACCTAAAACTTCAGGGTTCCAAGCTCATCTCCTGAACTCTAAAAGCATTCTGTTCATCAGATTGATTGGGAGGTTTCTACACAAAAATGAGGTCAGGAATAGCTTCAGTGCATTGCACTAAAGCTCCTAAATACCTTAAGTGTGGCTTTTGGGCTTCTATACAGACTTCTCCAACTCTGCCGGAGTTGGAGAAGATGAAGACTAATGTGTAACTCCAGATGTTAAAATCCCAATTTAAGTACCTCAACATAATCAGTGATCAATATCAAATCAATCTGGAGCTTCTTAACAAATTCTAATGGCTGAAGATCAAAAACAACTTGCCGGAGCTCGTCGAAGCTCTGGTGAGTCCAGTAAAAATTAAAAACCATGTACAGAAAGGTAAATTGCACCATTCTTGATTTGAAAATGTTCCTGAGGTTGCAAGGAACCTCAAAATTGCAATTAATTCTTCTTTAACTTGCTAAATGAAAGATTAATTAGTGAATACAGTGTGAATGAATTTTAAGTGGGTTGAGGCACAGGACTTGCTCTCCCACTTAGAAGAGTGGTCAAGACAAGTCAAAGAAGGTTTGCGATCATAAATATGTATTTAATTTATAATTTAAACAACTCCTGAGCCACCATTGACAGCAAGCTCAGGAGTTTAGATAAAATTAGGTATTTAAGTTATATATGATAATTAAGCAAATTAAGTTGATAATTAAGATCCTTTGATGATGAATTGATGATGGAGGATCTAATGAAAGTGAATCTAGGTCAACTACTGGTGCCATGGACAGCAGTAGTGGCTATTGGAGGTGGATTTGGATTAGGTGATTTAGCGATCCAATTAGTGATTAAATGAATTAGAAATGATTGTGGATGGTTAAAGAATGTGGATAATGAATTTAAAAGACAAAACAAGAGCTCCAGCAAGCTCAAGGAGCTCACCGGAGTCGAAGGAGACGAACTCTAGAAATTCTGAAATTACTCTAATCTAACTAACTAACTAGCTAACTATCCTACTCCTACTCCTACTCCTATCTACTGTTACCCGGATGAAGGGATCAACAGGATTCCGCCGATGGCTCATAGCGGAAGACGAAATCAGAGGGTATAAGAAGAATCTCCGGCAGGCGAGTTTGGACAGAGCAGAGGATTTCCTTGGTAAATGCTTGTGTCCAGAGACGCGGCTGACCTCAGCGAATCTCCATGGCTAATCAAGATGGATGGAGGAAGTCGAAGAATGGCGTGGAAGGTCTTCGGAGTTGCAAACGAATAGCCTATTGGGTTGGCTCAGTGTTAGAAGAGGGAAGGGAGCCAACTTGAGATAAATTGAAGGGGTGAGGGGGTATTTATAGTGAATGGCGACAAAGAGGATGGTGGAGTTTGGACGAAGAAGAAGCTTGGGGAGCTTAACCTCCGGCATCGTCTCCGACAATGGTGAGGTTAACTCCCACCAGAAATTAGGATTTCAAAGTAATCCAAACCGATGGATGAAGATGGAGTGGTGAGCGCAAGCTCCAAGAGCTTGGAGAAGGAAGAATGATGTCGGCAGGGTGGTGATCGTGCGGTGGAGTCACTCTCCGTCGTCAGCCGTCCAATCGGCTGAAGAAGATGATGAAAGGGACCTAAGTGCAGTGAAACTTAAGGGCCTATATGAAAATTAAGGACCCGATCGCAATGATTAGTAAGGACCTAAATGTAAACTCAGGTTTCAAAGATTTATTTTAACTTAGATCTTTTTCGACTTTTTATATATGTTAGTAAATAAGGTAACTATTATGATTAGACCTTGAATTTACATTTTTGACCTCTTTAGATTAATTTATTAAATTAAGTAAAGTTACTTAAGTTATTATATACTATATACATATTATGTTTAAGTTACTTAACTTATTAATTAAGGAAATGATTAATAAGATCTCGAGTCCAATTATTAATTAGATTGTTAATAATATTGATTGAATGATAAAATATCATTTTTAACTTATTTTAAAGTCCTTTACTATATATCCCTTATTTTATAATTAACACTTATATATTTATATCCTTAGCTAATTAACTAGGAAGACTAGTTAATTAGGGGTAATTAGAGATCATGATGAGTCTCTCATCATATTGAGCCGAATCAAGTTGGTTCACGAATTCCCACCCCATGGGAGCTCGTGAGGAATGGAATCTCGAATTCTGGGATTGAGTAGGTATAGACATGTTTCATGAATTCCCAGACATCCATTCTTCCATTCTCTTAGCAACCAAGTCCATTTTATCCAGTTTATTACAAATTAATTCCATGTTAAATGAATGATAATCCTAGATCTCATTAGCACTTGACCTAGGTTGTTGGGACGTGATTAATTGAGTTCTCACTCATTTCCTCAAACAGGTCATATGTGCTATCTGCATCCCTGTTTAGGAAATTGCCTCCGCAAGAGGCGTTCACGTGATTACGGAGTTGCTCAACCAACCCGTGATAGAAAATCTGTATGAGTTGCCATTTCAACACCTCGTGGTGTGGACACTTCTTCAAAAGTTCCTGGAATCACTCCCAAGCACCATGAAATGATTCCCCCGGCTGCTGGGCGAAAGTGGTAATCGTCTGTCGCAAGGCATTGGTCCTTCCGATAGGGAAGAATTTCTTCAAGAAAGCCAACTTCAGAGCATCCCAAGTTTCAATCAACCTTCTTATGATCCAATACCAATATGCGGCCCTATCCCTAAGAGAGTGGGGGACAAGCCTCATGATCATTTGCTCTTCGTTCGCATTCCTTGCTCTGGTGGTCTGAACCAAAGTGGTCAGATCCTCCAGGTGCTGGAATGGGTCCTCTGAGCCAAGTCCATGGAAATGCTTAATCAAACTTAAGACTTGGGGCTTGATTTCTATGTCTACGTTGGGAATCATGACACCAAGACATTCCCCATAGTTTGAAGGATCATAAAAATCCTTCAAGGGTCGAGCGCCCTGACCATGCGTACGTTGGAACCATTGCTGCATCTACTGCAATTCTTCCAACTGCCTCTAAATCTGCTCCTGCTAGTTTAGGGGTGGGGGAGGTGGTTGTTAATCAACCATGGGATCTGTTTGGCTATAGCTCAACCGCCGCCACCTACAATGGTCTAAAGGTCCTTCCAATCTAGGATTCAATGACCTCCTTCCAAGCATACACTAAAAGGAAGTCAAAAGGATGGGGAAAAGAGGGAACCCTACAGCACAAGAATACAAGCCTATCCTTAGATGGGGTAGCGTAAGGTCTACTGACTCTCAGAATCCGTCCTAAGATTATAGATGATTTACTTTGCTTATGTCCAGGCAATCCGACCAGTTAGAAGGAGGGACTGGGGAGAAGGTTCTTCCTTTGGCTTGCGCCTCCATTTCCTAGTGTACCCCCCAACCACGGTCATTTGATGCTACTCCCCTAGCTAGACATCGATTGACTAGTATAAGCAGGTTAATTGTGAATAATCTCAATCTGGTTCCTGATGAGTGAATGAATCCTTAAGGCCAACATCTAATTGATTTTAGTTAGGCTTGGGAAATTGGTGCTCTGGAATGTGATAGGCCCTTAATGGGTTGTGCCCTTAATGATTTGTTTGAGAATGTGTGAATGTGTACAACCAAGAGGTTTTCAAGCAAGATTATTAATGATGAGGTGAGTTTTAGAGTTAGAATCTTGCTTAATAGCTTTTAGGATTCAAATATCAGGTGTTTCCAAGTAAGTTTTGTGTGGCAAACCAAGTTTGTTTTTGAAAGCACATGTTCAAGTATTTTCCTTTAGACATCAAGAAAAATATGGAGTGCCTAGCTTGACCTAGTTATTGAATCCTATGGGGTAGCTACAAAATGAACCTCTTTTAAACTAGGTGGTGCAGCCCAAACAATTCAATCAATCGGCTCAAATGCACCACCGATTAAGGCACACAAAAAGGTGATTAACCTAATATGATTTCTACTCTTTTACATGTTGAATTCGTGTACTGGGTCCACAGGTCGAAACCCTAGTTGAGTAGATGAAAATCAAGTCTAATTATTTGCCTCAAATGTGGGTGTATGAAGTGTGTATATTGATTCGTCCCACAGAAAGTATCCTTTTTTTTTTTTTAAATGCAGGGGTGAGGTGGATGAAGGTGGCACACAAGACAAACAATTCTATCCTAGGGTTTCTACAAACAGCTAAGTAGATAAGGTCTTGGTTATGAGTGTGGCGAAATGAACTAGTGGGGGGAAATGTGGGGGACACTTACAGAGTACTCTACCTACACTTTACTCTGGCCTACCGCACTTAGATCTCCATGATAGGGTACCTGCAAGATAGCAGATCAAAGACAAGTAGGGTTAGTGCTATGTAAATGCAAAGAAGCGCAGTAAACAATAAAGTAAATTTCGTTGCCTCCCCAACAACAGAGCCAAAATGATTGCACGTGTTTTGCGAGTTTGAAATCAGGGTTACAAGTAACCTGTCGTCGTAGTTGCAAAACTCATGATCAAATAAAATTTATACCAAAACTCCAAGGGAGTCGCAGGTCGAACACAGGGAGGTGATGTTTACTTTAATTGAAAATCGAGCTTCGTTTTGTTTGTTTTTGGTATTTTAGGGTTTTGTTATTTTTTTTGTATTTTTGAAAGAAGACAAGTAGAATGAGTCACAAGATAGAGATGGAAAAAATATGATATATATATATATCACTCCAATGTCAATTACAATAAACTATGAAAGCATAAAAAGAGAGGGAGGCGAGAAGAAATCTTCCGAAGCGGCTGTTTGGCGAGATGATGGTGCCTGGCAGAAGCTTGGCCGAAGGAGGTGAGGAGCAGGACAATGGAGGTGAGATGCAGGAGAACGTCGAGTAGAGGAAAGCTTTGACGTGGCCTTGAAATAGAGGTGAGATGGCGGAGATGATCTACTACCAGAATGGAGATGGGAGGACAGCTCCAAGGCAACCTATGAATGGGGATGGGAAGAGGGATGAATATTTGGTGATGCAGAGGTTCGCTACACTAATAGGAGCCTTGGGAGCTTGAGAGCAAGCTCTAATGGAGTGTTGGTAGGCTTGTTAGAGCTTAGAAGTAGGTAGGAGTAGAGTAGGTAGAGATGAAGAGGAATGGGGGGTGTACGGGTGTTTATATAGTGGAGGGAAGAAGAGCATCTCGTGCACAGGCATTCAGCGACAGCTACAAGCGTCACTAATGACTACTGAAGCTGTTGCCAAAAGATCTGCACCCCTTCATTGCATTGGTTGGCTCATGCACTGCGCAGGCCATTTAGTGACAGCTGCAAGTGTCACTAAAAGGCCACACTTCTGTTGTAAAGCCCACGCCCAACGCTCACGCCCACAGCTGTTATAGGTGCGATAATCACCAACCGTTGGATCAGGTGTGGATGGCTATGATTACGAGAGGAGAGAGCGCGCTTGCCAGCATTTGAAATTCGCATCGCTGGCGCATGCACTAGCAGCCGTTGAATGATGCATTGCACGGTCGAGATGCGCCCACAGATCGTGCACGCTTTGATTTGAATTGTGCACCTCGAGCACTTGTGAAGATTTGATGGTGGGCACTGCTCGCGGTTGACTTAAATGCATGCCCCAGATGGCATGTGTGTGATTTAGCGTGTGCCTTCGCATTGGTGGGGAGCGTTGGATCACGCATAGGGAATCTCGACTGCTCGATTGCTATCGGGTGGCCCTATTGCAGCTGGCACTGTAGCAGAGCATGGCAAATCGTAGCTCGATCTTGCACTCGCTCTTTGAGAGTGCTCGACCTCACCGCTGCGCCACATCTGCAAGTGTGTTGCAAAGAGGAATTGCATCTACGCGGTGAGGGCAACCTCTCAACCGTTGGATTTTCATCCAACAGCTAAGATCACTCGATGGGCGGACTTCGGAGATGTGAGGGTGGCTTTGGGCACTCCAGATGGTTCCATGTGGCAACATCTTGATCGTCCACCCTTCATTACTTGCAGAGGATACACGGTGCTCAGATCGAGGTGATTTCTATGTTGTCGGACTACAATCGTTGCTCTGGATCCATCTGTACGGTCAGATTTTTCATCTGAAGCCTGTTAGGATGTCCCATTGCCTCCTGGCCATATAAAATGAAGGAATTAATATACAAAGCATACAACTATCCTAAATGCCATGCATTGGATGTTATGCAATATTTATAACATGATATGCAATGCTAAGCCTAGGAACTATCATAAATAAGTAATTTATCATGAATTCATGTGTGTTTATCAAGAGGCCAATAGCCTCAAGAACTAGAGGGCTTTTTCTCTCTGGGATATGGCATAGCTAATGGGCACGGAGCGGCAGTGTTTCGAGCAACGGAGCTATGGGAAGGAGTCGCCAGAGCCTCACCAGAGCAGAAGAAGATGAAGATGGTGTGGGTGGTGCAGTGGTCATGCATGAAATGTTAGGAAAAAGAACGTAGAGGGAGAGAGGAAGAAGCAGAGGTACTTAGGGACGAGATAGAGGGGTGGAGAGCTCTAGTGTTGGTCAACCGAAGCTAAAGAAGGTGAGATAGTGATGCGGAAAGAGGCAGGGAAACACCCTCTCTTTGATCGGAGTGGTGCGTGACGACGAGAGGAGGCAATAGGTTGTCCAATTTGATTGTTGGAAGACCGAACGAGGAGAGCGGAGAGGGTCACCAGACCAAGGTGTGAAGGTGGCTAGATGTTTAGAGCGATCTATCGGGGATTTAAATCAATGTATTGTCATCATAGTTTGAAATCCATAATAAATCAACAAATAGATAAAATTTATAACTCGAATGTCAGAAATGAAGTCCGAGGTCGTTCGCTGGGAGCAAATATTGAATTCACGTGCTAATCTCAATATATAATGTAAATGAGCATAATTAATTACTCAAAATCTAATATACAATGTATACATGAGTACATGAAGAGTAAAAAGTAATATAGACAAAATAATGGTGATTTGGATCACCAATTATAAGTCTAACATATATAGCAATTACTCAAATATAATCAAATGAGGGAACAGATAATCAAATGTCTTAGAAGACATTTCTACAGTAGTCCTCTTTCATTTTTCTTCTGCTATTCTTCTTCTGAAATTAAGTGTCGAGAACAATGAAGAGCAAAACCCCCCTTATCCCTGTGCTCTCTCTCTCTCTTTTCTCTCTCTGGGTTTCTACCTCATTCTCACCTTCACAAGGCCATGCACAGTATTGGGTATTCAAGTATCGGATCAAAGCACACCCGAGACAAGGGCCGCTGATGAGACACTCATCATGATCTCTAATTACCCATAATTAATTAGTCTTCCTAGTTAATTAACTAAGGTTATGAACATATAAGGGTTAATTATGGAATAATGGATATTTAGTAAATGACCTTAACATAAGTTTAAAATGACATTTTATCATTCAATTAACATTATTAATAATCTAGATAATAATTGGACTCGAAAATTGTATTAATCATTCCCTTAATTAATAAGTTAAGTAACTTAAAAATAATGTATACCTAAGTATATAATAACTTATGTAATTTTACTTAATCTAATAACTTAATCTAAAAAGGTCAAAAATGTAAATTCAATGTGAAAACATAATATTTACCTTATTTACTAACATATATAAAAAGTTGAAAAAGATCTAAGTTAAAATAAACCTTCAAAACCTGAGTTTACATTTTGGTCTTTAAAATTCATTACAATCAGGTCCTTATTTCTCACATAGGTCCTTAAGTTTTATTACATTTAAGTCCCTTTTCTTCTTCTTCTTCAGTCTAATGAACAGCTGGCAGCAGAGAGTCATGCCACCGCATAATCACCTCCCTGCCGACATCAACCTTCTTTGTCCAAGCTCTTGTAGCTTGCGCTCACCACCTCCTCTTCATCGTCCGATCTGGATTAACCGGAAATCCTATTTTTCAGTGGGAGATAACCTCACCGTCGTTGGAGACAACGTTGGAGGTTAAGCTCCTCAAGCTCCTTCTTCGGCCAGACCCCACCATTCTCTTCGACGCCAACTACTATAAATACCCCCTCACCCCACTGATTTTACTCAAGTTGGCTCCCTTCCCTCTTCAACACTGTAGCCAACATCGATTGGCTATTCGTCCAAAACTCCAGCGACTCTCCATCTCATTTTTCGACTTCCTCCACTCATTCTAATCAGCCGAGGAGATCTGCCATGGTTTGCCGCGTCTCTGACACAGGCACCGACCAAAGGAGTCCTCTGCTCCACCTCAAATCCACCCGTCGGAGATCTTTCTTTCACCCTCTGATTTCGTCATCTGCTATGAACCTTCGGTGGAACCCTATTGACCCCTTCATCCAGGTAACATTAGAGTAGGAGTAGGAGTAAATTAGCTTAGTTAGTTAGTTTAGGTAGTTAGATTAGATTTTAGAATTTCAGTGTCATCTTCTCCGACTCCGGCGAGCTCCTTGAGCTCACCAGAGCTTTAATCTTGTCTTTTTAACTCACTATCCACCTTCCTTTAACCCTCACAATCACTTCTAGCACATTTAATCATTTAATTGATCATCTAATCGCCTAATTCATATTTCATCTCCACCGACTACTATCACTGTCCATGGTGACAGTAGTTGAGTTAATTCCACCTTCATAGGGTTTTTCATCATTTATCCATCACTTATGGACCCTAATCGACACTATAATACATATTTTATCACATATAAATTAAACGCCCAATCTTAATTAAGCTCCTGAGCTCGCTGTCAATGGCGGCTCAGGAGCAGTTCAAACTATTAATTAACTATATAATTATGACTGGTATTATCTATTGACTTGTTTTAACCGCTCAATTGAGTGGTAAAACAAGTCCTGAGCTTAATTCAAATCAGATTTTTAAAGAAACGAATTCACTGTCAAATCTTAACTCTAATGAAATAATGAGGAAATAAATGTGATTCTGAGATTCATTGCAATGTCAGGATCCTTTTTAGATTAAAAATGGTAAGTTTAAACAATTTGTACACAGATTACATATTTTTTGGACTCACCGGAGCTCCGATGAGCTCCGGTGAGCCAAATCTGTACTTCAATCTTTAGAATTCATTGAGAAACTCCAGAATGATTCAAATCTGATCAATGATTAACTTGAGGATATTTGTTTGAAGATTTAGTGTCTAGAACCAAAGATTGAAGTTCATCTTCTCCAACTCCGGCGGGTTAGAAAAGTCTGATAGAGAGATCTAAGTAGTGTTTAAGGAACTTAGAAGCTTCAGTGTGATGCACTGAAGCTATTCATGACCCTAAATCATTGTAACAACCTTCCAATTGCTCTGACGAACAAAGTCATTTTGAACCTCAGGCGGCGAGCCTAAAACCCTAGGAATATGAGTTAGAACACCTATCTGAAGATCTGAATAAGTTCCTGAGGTTGAGAAGACTTTATTTGAGGCTTTAATTTTTTGGGAGAAGGCTTTAAACAGAAAGTCAAACTTGAGGCCTTATAGTCAAACATGAGTTTGATATTCTGAATCTGAGCATGATTTGATGAATTAAGAAGCTTAAATAGACTTTGAGATTCTGTTGGAAGGTTTTAGAGAGATTTAACTGAGCTCAAACATGTATTTTGATAGGATTTTAATTCCTATCAGTTTGGGTTACTTTCAAACCCAAACTAACAGCAGAAGCATTTTGATGAGATATGAACTTGAATCCTATCCAGATAAGTCAATTACAACCCTTAAAACTAGTTTAAATCGATTAGAGATGTTTCTCTGTGTCTTTTTACCTATTTAAGTCTGAAAATTCAAACTCTGAAGCTTTCAGAGAAGTGTAGGGCTTCTCTGCTGTTCCTGAAGGTTTTAAGAGCTTCAAGACTACACCAACAGATGCGGAATAATTTGTAGAACCTGTACAGACCTTTAAATGAGAGAGAAAAGTCCATCTGAGGACTCTGTAGATGTTAAAATCATTTTCAGGCAATAATAACACGTAGGAACCCCTAATTTTATCTTTCAAATTGAAGAAGAAAACATCCTCTAAACCTTAAATTGACCCTGCAATTGTGTAGATCTACCTTAGAGCTTTCTAACAAACTTTAAATCACTCAATTTGGAGCTCTAGGTAGGGAGTTATGATCGATTGAAGTTGGGTCTGGAAGGGGTTAATATAGTCCCACATCGTTAGTTTCTAAGCACGCGCCTGGGAACAAAAGCAATTTGTTACATGGGCTTCCCAAT
The DNA here is from genome assembly GCA_037157565.1 of Thalassia testudinum. NCBI lineage: Eukaryota > Viridiplantae > Streptophyta > Magnoliopsida > Alismatales > Hydrocharitaceae > Thalassia > Thalassia testudinum. The sequence goes on from JAZHRO010000003.1 coordinate 62,848,268, forward strand.
CATCAGCACTCGGCGCACTGGTTACCAATCTGAGCATTCTAAACCTATCTGAGCATGTGTATGTGTGTGTGCGGGCATGTGTGCCTGTGGGTGTGCGCCCAAGTGGGCATGAACGAGTGTGCCCTAGGAGGGCGAGGCCTGGGAGGCTAGGTTGAGCCGGATTGGCTCGAATGTATGAATCGAATGAAATAAATCAAAAACAAAATTAACTGAGATTAGGCGAGGACCAAGTAGGGTCTGGTCCCAGCCTAGTCTCAAGGTGCTGTGTATCCTCGAAAGGACCTCGCCGCAAATAAAATAATTTTGGGTTAAAAAGTAAAGAAAACCCGATTCAATTGATGGTTCAAAGGACAAAGGAGCTGATGTCCAACCGCTGAAGGTTAAGGTTAAGGTAAGTATTGAAATCTAAGGTTAAGTGAAGAGCTAAAGCAAAGGAAAGAAAGAACAGGCACTATTAAGGCACTAAGGAAGGAGAAGACTAAGGGGAGAGAAGAAGAGGTAGGAACAGAAGAAGAGAGGTAAGAAAGAGAGCTCAAGATAGAGAATAAAAGGAATTTGTTTTACTTGCATTACCTTTTGTTCTTAATAATTGTAATAAGGCATGTTTTAATAGAACAATTTTTATTCCCTTAATTTCTTTTGAAATAAAATTGGAAAACTAACATGTTTACTTGTTAATAAAATACATCATTTGAGTGAATATGTTTTTCACATGGAATTTTGTATATTCTTTATAGTCTAAATATTTTGGCAAAATTCATGCTCTTAAAATCAACTTAGTTATACCTCCTAAACTTATAAAAGAAATAAAAGATAATTGGTGAATTTAGAAAAAATTATAACTCCCAGTGAACAACCTAGACTCAACCAGTAAAAATTTCTAAAATGGTAGGTTAATTCAACCCTACACTACACAACTGACATAATTTCAAGTTAACCTAAGTGACTTTTTCTACTTTTAATTAAGTGAAATTAACTTAATTACTGAGTTGAGTAAGCCTCACAATCAGTTGCCAGGGTGGTGTAGTGACCAAGGAGTGAGTATAGAGTTAGGCGGGTCAGGTCGTGTGAGAGGGCGTGTGAAGGGACCTCACCTCTAGTGTTACTTGAGGCAATAAGCCTAAGTGACAAAAAATAATATATGCACAGCTGGGTGTCCTCCCACGAGCGATGTAGGACTATGTCCCCGCCCTTCTGCTTGTGTGCTGCAGGGAAGGTGCTTCCGCTCAATTGGATGGCTGCAACTGATGGAGGCCTCAATCGAAGACCTGGGATGATTCATAAGGGTATTCTGTGTCACCTAGAGGTGGCTCCCGGAGCAAATGTTGTAAGAATACGGCTTCGAACTTGCTCAAAGCAACTCTAGTAATGGTTGTAGTGGCAGTGAACCTGAAATGAAGAACACGGCCTTGCGACCTCATCAGATGTTTCAGTAGCTTCACCATGTGATGACGAACGTGGCGATGGGTGTAGCATGGCATCCATGTGTGTGTGGAGGTTGTACAACCTCTATGAGTTGGTGCGGAAGTGTGTGAGTCAGGGAAGGTGTTAGAGGGGCCAATGCCCTCAATTACTTGAGGGGTTTTAGTCTATGAGTTGAGGCGATGGTGAGGAGTGTGTCGGTGAGGAGGATGGAGGTGAGTAGCATACAGGACTCCTCGCTGGAGGAGTGGCCAGAGATGGGGAAGACGGGGGTGTTCGCGTCTTCGAGGGGTCGAAATAGTGATATGAAGAGGGGAATCTAACCTAAAAGCGGAGAGGAACAAATCTAACCTAAGATAATTAGACAAAAGGGGAGGATTTTCCGTACTGGGGGTACACCGGATCTAGAGAAGACGAAGGCTCCGGTGGGTGGGAAACGGCGATGAAGACAAGGGAGAGGCTCCTGCTGGTACGGCCAGGAGCAGAAGAGTGAGAGGGATGTGGCTCCGTCGCTGGTATTGCGAATGGAGGAAGAGGAGTTAGGGGAGGTCACTGAACGTCGAGGAGCACTTCAGTCAGATGAGAAGAGATGAATTCAAGGGGAATCTGATCGAATTTGAGCATAGAGGGACAGGTCTGCCCTGGGGGTTCTTATATAGGCATCAAAGTGTCGATTGAAGCTTGGAATCCAAGCTTTCAAGCTTGGAAGGTTCACCGAAATAGGAAACCCACTCCTTTGAAGGATTCGCATGATACATTGGGTGATTTTTGGGACTTTGGATCTGGCTAATAAGGAAGCTAATTTCTTGACGAATTCCCCTCTCACATCTGAGAAGGATTAGTCAAGAAATCAAAGAGATCTTGCCAAATGAAGCTCGCTGGAGTTGTAGGATTAGGATTCTAGGGTGGCAGGGACCTATTTGAAGAAGAAGATGATAAAGTTAGGGGGTTTTGTGTAAGAAATTCAAAAGCTGAGGGGCCATGTGAGATAAAGAAAATCAGACTTGGACCAAAGTGCACACTAGTTCGAAACAATCTCAGATTGAGCCCAAATTTTGATACAAATCTAATTTGGACTTAAGGAATCCAATGGTGAAGTTGGATTTTGTTGTTGACCTCGTTTGACTAGGTAATTTATGCAAAAATCTAAATTAGGGTAAGAGTTTGTCTGAGATTTTGTTTTAGGTTAAAATAGGTTCTGATGGCCAATTCAAAGGTGTAAAAACCTAGAGGGTTTATATGAATTTTAGAGGGTTTATGTGAATTTTATCTTGACCAGAACCTTAGTAAATTAAGTGGGTCTATTTTTAGGGTTTTAGATGTAATTTAATTCTCAAAATACATGAAAACCCATTTCTGCCTGCATTGATACACTTGTTCGACATTTAAGACCATTTAATCTTTAATTAACCCCTAAGAAATCCAGTGATTATTCTGCAATTGAGATATCCTGTTAAAACAGTAGTTTTACCCCTGTTTTTATGTCTATCTCTCAGAATGGATTTGCAGTGAATTAAGGTCCTCTGGTGATTATGTAGGAGCATTTAATGATGAAATATGAATAAATAAAGCTAGATATGGATGATGATGACACTATCATCATACCCCCATGCCTAAATGCTTAGATTTTTGATGTGTGCTTTTTTTTGTAGATTAGGTCAGAATGCTAACAGTAGGCCTAGAGGTACTCAAGTACCAACTAAGATTCGAACCTGACCAGCTTTAGCCTTAGTCTGTCATGAAGGTTTTTAAGGCCCACAGTAACTAACCTAAGGTTCGTTGAATTCCACGGTTAAAGCACCGTGCTTAAAACATGGTTAGTCCAGGTTTAGTTTGTAGTGCATTTTTGTAAGAGAGAGATAGAAGAATTTTTTGCATTTTTTGGAGAGTTTTCTCTCTTTTTCTTCTTTATTTCTAGCTTTGGATTGGCTTTATAATACGGTCTGTACCGGATTCCTGCTCCCACCATCAATCCTCGCAAGTTCCCTGGCTTTCAATGCTTCGAGATAACATCGCCCAATGCAACCCCCAGAACCCTAGCTTTCGACACTCCGAGATAGTGTCGCCCATGGCATTCTATAGCTAAATTCAGGCCCTGGCAATCAACGTTTCGGGATAATCCTACCCATGGCACCTGAATCAGCACAAGGTGCTTACGTGCCCCCAGTGTGATATTTAGATATCCTAGTAGACAAGCACCGAGGAGACGGTATGTTATTAGTCATCTTCGAGGGGAATTTCCCACCTCTCTGCACCGGGAACTCGTCTAAATCAACTTGTGTTTTCGAACCACTCCTAATCTAGATCTTAGGACCATTTTCAAAACAAATTAAATGCCCTTTGGCATGATTTTAACTTTAAAGCGCACTGAACCAGACTATGAGTGATTTAGGGTGCTTAAGTTACTGAGTCCCACAAATCGGAGGTCAGTTAATGGGGCCAAATGCTCCCTAAGCCTTAGACCTAATACTTAAACTTTGCATTTTCCTCAACCTCATGAGCACTATCTAGATCTTAACGGATACTTGAATTTTTAAGCCTAAAACAAGCCCAAGAGGCCTAAGATAAGTGTTCATACTAATCTCTATATCTCTTAGCACTTTTGTCTTTTGTTTCTTTCTTTTGATTTGGTCTAGAACTAAGTAGATTCCTTAATCTTTGACTAATGACTAAGTCTTTTCTTTCAAATTGTTGCTCCTTTTTGACATTTAAATCACCTCCCTTTTCCTCCTTAAGAATAATATGCATTCAATTTTTCAAAATTTCCCCTTTCTCCCTTTTTTTGTTCTTTTTTTATTTAGTTTTTATTTTTTTGGTTTTTTGAAATACGTATTCTTTTGTGAGAACCCTTCAAAAACTTAAATTTTTATGTGTTTGCACTTTAACTCCCCCCCATGCCTAAGTTTTGCAATGTCCTCATTGTAAACAGAGGGTATGAAACAGTTAGGGTTCAGGAGTTAGAAGAGGTTCAATGGGTGAGCGGACGGGTTGGGATGACTGTTGTAGATGATTTCAAGCTTTGGTAAGAGTACTAGAGGTGGAGTCGACTGTTCTAAAACTGAACTCGAAGTGCAATGGACGTGAAGTACAAAAGGATAATCAGAAGGATCTCAGGTTTTGGATTGACGGGTTAGCTCCCGTTAAGCATTAAATTCAATGCCTTTAGCCGAGTAGAAAATGGTATGGAGGAGTGGTCAAATCAAACGAATTTTATAGAGCAAGCACCTTGATCAATAGCCTGGTTGGTCCAACCAGGTGCTTGTTCAAGTCAATAGGCTGATGATGTAGCCCAAACCCAATCAATCTGATGGGTTGATAGATGTGAATCAGTAGATGCGGAACCCACCATATGCTATGGAGCTCAAGTAGATGTGGAAGTGAAAAGCTAGGGTTTGGCTGAATCGGATCAGCCTGCTCAGAGTAGGGATCCTCAAATGAAAAAGGGTCGGTGGAGGATGTATGAACCCTACGGGAGTGATCAGAGAAGGAAGGGGTATGATTATTATTCTGATCGAAGTCCGATACCCTATTGAAAGGTGGAGGAGAATATGTGCAACTAGTTCATCGAGAGGAGAATTAGAGTAAAAATTGAGTCCAGTTGCGGGTCAGGGTTGGGTTCGGATCTGAGTGAGTTTTGTATATGCTGTGGAAGCGGTGGCTTCAAGAATAACTGTATGTGAGGGCTCCTCTAGAAAATGTTCAAAGGTAGGTGTATCCAAAGAGTCCTCATAGAACCCATCAAAATCAAATGTAAATGCCTGGAGAGTGCTTATAGGATCAAGGAAATCTGAGTCAAGAAAAGATTCGAGCTCTAGATTGTAGACACTCTCGGAAATTACTGTTTCTGATTCTTGAGGATCAAAAAGGAATAATTCCATCTCAATGGAACCTGATTTTGAATTAATGATCTCAGGATCAGAGACCTCAGAGTCAGAGTCGAAGAATGGGTCGTGGATGCTGAGGTCGTAGATTGGTTTAGAGTTGTCAGGAAACAATAGTTCTCCGAAATCAGGGTAAGATTTGAAATTGTCGAAGAACTTGTGAGAATCATGTTCTAAGTCTAATTTGGGATCAGAGGTTCCACCATAGAATAAATCAAGAGATGTACATTCAGCAACTTGACTTGGATCTAGCCTATTTTCAGATTCTGAGCTCAAAAAGGTGTCCCCATTAGGCGTAGGCTTGGGTTCTTTGCTCGTAGGGTAGACCCAATCATTTCCTAACTCTCCCAACTCCTTGGTTTCTGTATCATAGATTGACATGACTTTCAAAAAATCAATATGTATCTTTGAGGAGGTTGGAGAGGTGCACTCATCAAATACAGACCCAGAATCATAATCCAAATTCAAAATCTAATTTCCATCACACGGGGCCTTGTAATCATCCCAATAAGGCTCAGATCCAGATTCTAGGTTAAGGGTGTGGGTTGGATCACTAGAATCTAGGTTGGGCTTTTCAGGGATGTCAGAATTATCCTCGCGAATTACCTTAACAAGATAAGGCTCGAGATTTACATTCTCGAGGTGTTCTGTTCTAAGCTCATCATTACAAGTGTTTGGGAATTCAAACCAAGGCAAACCAGGTTCTTGTATCTCTAGGGCTGGCTCAAAATCGGGAACACCTGCAATTGGATCTTCCCAACCCATCTCAAGATCAAGAATGTCAATTGCTATGAAATTTGAATCTGAATTCATTTGGGCTGGCGATCCACAACAACTATTATCATTGAACCCGAAATTTGGGAAATTGTGTTGATCACTAGTCTCACTCCAAGATGTTTTGTTAATTTCTGACATGTATTTTTGATCAATTGTTCTATATAACTCATTCAACAATTCTCCCCATTTTTCTAAAAGTTCCTGGAATTTTTCTGGAAGTCAAGGGCTTGACCAACATTGCAGACACTCGTTGTTGTGTAATTTCACCAATTCATTGTGTTCTACTAATAGATGATCCCATGTTGAACCATGTTTCATTTGTGTCCGTATTATCCCTACATAGTTCGCGATGAGGTCTATTGCTTTTGTAAATTTTTCCTTCATGTCCCTTTTATAATATTCTTCATGATTTCTATCGCCATTCTCAAATATCTTTTCTTTCATGCTCATTTGGGACTTAGGTTTCTTAAATAGTCTTCCTATATAGCCAGGCTGCATTTTTTTGAATCAAATGGTGGAATCAAGATGTAGAATCAAAACTCAAGATTAGATTTGAAGCTCATTAGATTATATTTAGAAATCCCCAAGAAGATCAAATGAGGCCTCTTAGGTTAAAAAACCTAATAGCCTTCCTGTGTATGTGTTCTAAATAGAAGGGATGAGGGATTGGATGTGAATTTTGACCCAATCAAGGCACCCAAAAATTTTTGGATGACTAAGTCAGTTTTGAGGCGGATGATACCTCTAAATTAGAAATTCGCACACCCAAGAATTACCTAGGCAGCCTGGAAGGGAGAGCCCTGCAAAGACCCCTACACAGTAGAGCACCCCACAGGTTACAGGGTTTCCCCCACCCAGCCTTCCTTGTCACTGAGGTTCTAGGTAGACTGAAATGTATGAACTTAAGACCTTAAGTCTACGAATTTTATGTCCTAATTTGTGCCTTGCGTTTCACTTGATTAGAAGTTAATTCAACTTGTGACTTAATTCGGAGGTTGGTTGGCCTACAATGTAGACCAACTTCACCTGACCTGCCCTAAAGATGGCAGAATGAGATCTAGATCAAGACCTAGAAATCACCTTGATTTTACTCCCAGGTTATTAGGTCCAAGATTTTAAGATTCAAGTAAAATTAGAGCCTAATTTTAGGATTTTTCTGATTAGATCTTTTCAATCAAGGGCTTGGGTAGCACACAAATGCGGGAAGGTAACTTTCCTTTAATTCAGGCAAAAATGTGTACTAGCACTCCAAATCCTATTGTCAAATCGTAATTGGCTCTATTCTGCATCCAATTTGATCTCAACATGTACACCTTAAACTCAAACAAGAAGGTGAGTAGTCCAAGATGATCAGAAATTAACCGTGATCCCTAATAAGCACAGGAAATTTGGGGTAGGGAATTCTAAACAAAATCATCTCAATCTTCAATCAGATTTGAAAAAAAAAATTGCAAATTAGGAAACTTGCCTTTTAAATGATGATTACTATGAAAAATAAGGTAGGTGATTCCTAATTGATTATTTCCTTTTTGTCTTCCCAAGATTAAGAGGTTGATTAGGGAAGAATAGAGAAGTTACCTACCCTAGAGTGGTTGATTTGAGCGAAAGATCTCCTCATGAAGTACCTTGCAAAATCACAAAAAATCAAACAGAGCAACTTAGTGCCCAAATATAATCAAAATATAGCAAGTGAATAGCGGTGAATTACGCATTGCTCCCTAGCAATGGCACCAAAATGTTTAGAGTGATCTATCAGGGATTTAAATCAATATATTGTCGTCGTAGTTTGAAATCCATAATAAATCAAAAAATAGATAAAATTTATAACTCGAATGTTCGAAATGAAGTCTGAGGTCGTTCGCTAGGAGCAAATATGGAATTCATGTGCTAATCTCAATATATAATGTAAATGAGCATAATTAATTACTCAAAATCTAATATGCAATTTATGGCATGAGTATATGAAGAGTAAAAAGTAATATAGACAAAATAATGGTGATTTGGATCACCAATTATATGTCTAACACATATAGTAATTACTCAAATATAATCAAATGAGGGAACAGACAATCAGACATCTTAAAAGATGTTTCTATAGTACTCCTCTTTGATTTTTCTTTTGTTGTTCTTCTTCTAAAATCAACTAAGTGTCGAGAACACTAAAGAGCAAAACCCCCCTTAACCTCGTGCTCTCTCTCTCTTTTCTCTCTTTGGGTTTCCACCTCATTCCCACCTTCACAATGCCATGCACAGTACCGAGCATTAGGGTATCGGATCAAAGCACACCTGGGACCAAGGCTATTTGCATGGTGTTGTGACCAAGGAGTGAGTACAGGGTTAAGCGGGTTGGGTCGTGTGAGCGGGTGTGTGAGGGGACCTCACCCCCAGTGTTACTTGAGGCGATAAGCCCAAGTAGCAAAAACAATATATGTGCAGCTGGGTGGCCTTCCACGAACGATGTGGGACTATGTCCCCATCCTTCTGCTCGTGTGCTGCAGCAAAGGTGCTTCCACTCAATTTGATGGCTGCAGCTGATGGAGGCATCAATCGAAGACCTGGGATGATTCCTGGAGGTATTCCGCGTCATCTGGAGGTGGTGCCTAGAGCAGATGCTATAAGAATAAGGCTTCGAACTTGCTCGAAGCAGCTCTGGTAATGGCGGTGGTGGTAGTGGACCTGAAATGAAGAACTTGGCCTTGCAGCCTCATCAAATGGTTCAACAACTTCGATGTGTGACAACAAACGTGGTGGTGGGTGCAGTGTGGCATGCATGTGTGTGTGGAGGTCGTACGACCTCGGTGAGTTGGTGCGGAAGTGTGTGAGCCGGGGGAGGTGTTAGAGGAGCCAATCCCCTCAATTACTTAAGGGGTTTTAGTCTTTGAGTCGAGGCAATGGTGAGGAGCGTGTAGCAAGGAGGATGGAGGTGAGTAGCATACGGGACTCCACGCTGGAGGAGTGGCTGGAGATGGGGAAGACGGGGGTGTTCGCTTCGTCGAGGTGTCGAAACAGTGATACGAAGAGGGGAATCCAACCTAAAAGCGGAGAGGAACTAATCTAACCTAAGATAATTAGATGAAAGGGGAGGATTTTCCTTACTGGGGGTACGTCAGATCTGGAGAAGACGAAGGCTCCAGTGAGTGGGAAATGGCGACGAAGATGAGGGAGAGGCTCCTTGATGGAGCGTCGGTTTCCGTTGTTAATTCGTTGTAGTAAAGCCGGTTGTTACCAACGTTTCATATAAAAATTTTTTTACTCGGAAAAATAAAAGAGTTCCCGAGGTCGAACTCAGGGAGCAAGTTGTATTCTAGAGATATACAAGTTCTATTACAAAAATAAAGAGAGAGAGAGAGAGATGAAAAATTGGCTTCTGCTTCTTTTCTTCTTTCTTCCTCTTTGTTTTTGGTTCTTCCTGTTCTTCTTCTTCTTCTTCTTTTTCTTCTGCTTTCTTCAGATTTTCCCCTCGTGCTCTTCTTCTTCTGTTCTTCCTTGTTTCCTTTCTTTCTTTTTCGTCAGATCGTCTTCTTCTTTTCTTGCTTCTTGCTTCTCTTCATTCCTTCTTCTTCTTTGTCTTCACCTGCCTTGACCTCTCTTTTTCTTCTTTGGCGATGGCCGTTGCTCTTCCTTCTTCTTCAGCGGGTCTTCTTCTTCTTTGGCTGCTGACCTTCCGTCGTCTGCCCCGGTGCTGAGACGACTTAACAATGCCTTCGCTACAGTGCAGCAGCTCCTTCTTCTTCAGCGGGTCTGCTTCTTCTTCTTTGGCCTGCACACTTCAGAGCTCATTCGTCAAGAGGCAAAAACCTATGCTACCCCCCTCCCCCGCGTATCTCTCTCTCTGAAATCACTCTTCGGAAGCTCTCCCAGAGCGCTATCGGGTAATCGGGTTCGGGTCAGGCCCGGGTCCAGGCCCACCGGCGTGCGTGGTGGGCGAGGAGTGCAGGTCAGTCTAATCGGGTCGGGCCAGGTCCGCGGAGCGTGGTCACGGACGAGGCCGAGTCGGGTCGGGTCGGGTGAGAGGGACCTCACCCCGTGGTAACTGAGGCAAACAGATGGTGGCAGTTTTTCAATTTATGTGGGTGCGTGGCTTCAGAAGGTTCCGAGGTGGGACTATCCGCGCACCCGTTTCTCTCACGCCTGCAGCAGGGATGGTGCTCCCAATTGCATCGGCTGTTGAGGCGTACAGCTCCAATCGAGGGCCAGGGTGTGTGCGTGAGACTCTTCCGCGCTGGCCGTGGCTATTCAATCTGGGATATCTCGGCTTGGAGCAACCTCGAGCAGGCTTCGAGCTTCCTCGCCAATGGCGGTCAAGGCCTGGAACCTGAAACCAATGGCACGGCCTCTCGGCCAAATCAGACAGGCGGGGGACCTTCGCCGTGGCACGGCGAAGGTGGTCAGGGGGTCTGCAGGGGGCGAGATGGAGCTGTTAGGTCGTCCTAGGTCAGACTGTGAGCGAGGGAGTGGGTGTGTTCGGTGGGTCTGCAGAGGGTGTTTGGTGGGAAGTGGAGGGGCGGAAGAGGATCAGGGTGAGGAGGCGGAGGTTCTGCGGTGGTCGGCGAGCCGTGTGGGTCGCTGAGGTGATGGGAGCGGCTCGCCGGAGGGTGGTTGGAGGCGGAGAGGACGAGGGTGAACAGGGTCGGTAGAGGGCTTAATTGACTAAATCGAAAGCGGGGAAAGAAAGAGGAGGAGAAGGGGAGTAAGTCTAACTTAACTGCAGGGACGAAGGGGGAGGAACAGGGCGACAGTCGTATCGACTGTCGCCGGAGAAGATGATGCTCAGAGAGAGGGGCGGCGGCGAGCAGAGGGCTGGAGAGGCGCCAGCTGGGTGCGGCGTGGCGCGGGAAGAGCAGGGGGGAAGGTCTCTGCTGCTGGTAGTGCGGCAGAGCGACGAGGTGGAGGGGGAGGAAGTCGCCGGAGCTGGTGAGCGTCTGCCGGAGGAAGAAGAGAGGAAAATTGGGGGTTTTCTCCGTCAGATCCAGGCTGCCTTGGTCGGTGGAGCGGCGGGGGGTATTTATAGGGTTGAAGCAGGGAGGAAGGCGGAGGGAGACGACGTGTCTCCCTCGCCGGAGCATGGTCGGAATTCGAACCCATACCGTCCGTGCGTTCGCACGGCCGGTATGGGGGGCTACAGTGACCATGGGGGTGCTCCTGCGACGGCTGACGACGCAGGGCACCCCCGGTACACTTGCCAGGTCCTCCACCTCACCCTGCGCGGCGCCATGCTCCGCGCAAGGTCGCCGGAGCATGGTGCTGGCAGGGTTTTGCAGGAGGGACCTGTTTGCAAAGAACGAAGGAGAGTTAGGGGCCTAAATGCGAGGGTTCAAAAGTTGAGGGCCAAAGAGTAAATATATGAGGACCAAAGTGTAAATTCGGTCAAGGAGGTTTCTTCTTAGGCTCAAGTTTTTATACATGACTAATTAGGACCTAAGGAATCTGATGGTGAATTTTATTTTCATATTAAACCTTGTTTGACCGGTTAATTTGCGCAAAAACCCAAATTAAGTTATTAATTGGGCATGGTTCTCAATGTAGGTCAAAATGGGTTCTAAAGGCCAAATTGAAGGTTCTAAACCCTAGAGATTATTTTTCTATGAATTTTAGAGGGTTTATTCTATTTTTACTTTGCCTCGAACCTTGTGAATTGAAGTGGGTTGTTTTAGGGTTACAGATTATCATTTGGTTCCTTGGAAGTGCTGTAGCCCTTGCTAGATCATCTCATCCCACTTTTATTCTTATTAAGCTGTTTTGACCTGTGTTTGGGCCCAGAATTACCCCGTATGCAGATTATACTGGTAAAATTGCACTTTTACCCCTTGTGACTGGTTTTCTTCTCAAACTCAGAATTCTCTGAGTTAAGCCTTTCCTTGAGATATATAGGAGCTTTTATCCTTTGTATTGGGTCAAAATGAGCTAGTTATGGCTCATGATGAGGTTCTCATCATACCCCCATGCCTAGCTTTTGCTAGTCCCTTAGCAAAAAAAAAAACTTAAGGTTTCAACCCTTGTTCTAGACCATGAAGTTTTCAATGGTTTTAGATAAGTGCTTTTTTATTTGAGCATAGATTAGGTTAGAATGCTGACCATAGGCCTAAAAGATACTCTAGTACCAATCAAGATCCAAATCTGTCTAGCCTTAGCCTCAGTCTTTTAGCAAAGGTTTTTAAGGCCCACAAGAACTAACCTAAGGTTTATTGGACTTCGTGGTTAAAGCACCCGTGCTTGAAATGATTTTAGCCCTGGCTCAGTTCGCAGTGCGTTTTGTAAGAGAGAGAGATAGAAAGTTTTTTTCTGTTTGGAGAGTTTTCTCTCTCTTTTTCTTTTTAGTTCTAGTCTAGGATTGGCTTTTCAACACGGTCTGTATCAGATTCCTTGCTCCCATCATCAATCCTCAAGGGTTCCTGGCGATCGATGCTTCGAGATAGCACCGCCCATGGCAACCCCCGGAACCCTGGCTATTGAGATTTCGAGATAATCCCATCCATGGTATTCCGTGGCCGAATCCAGACCCTGGCAATTGACATTTCGAGATAATGCCATCCATGGAATCTGAACCAGCAGAGTGCTTACATGCCCCCCGTAGGATATGTAAATATCCTAAGAGACAAGCACCGAGGAGATGATATTTTGTTACGCATCTTCGAGGAGATTTCCCGCCTCTCCGCGCTGGGAACTCGTCCAAATCAACTTGTGTTGATCGGCCATTCCTATTCTAGGTGTTCTTTTCAGATTTTTGCGACGCTTCTGCGTGATTCTGATTTTTATGCTTACTGAACCAGGCTGTGTGTGAGATTAGGGTGCTTAGGTTACTGAGTCCCGTAAACCAAAAATTAGTTAACGAGGCCGAATACTCCCTAAGCCTTAGACCTAATACTTCAGCTTTTCATTATCCTCAACCTCTTGAGGAGTGTCCAGATCTTAATGAGTACTAAGAGTCTATTCAAGAATGCCTAAGGTTTGCATTCTTACTAATCTCATTGTGCACTTTTCAGTTATTTTCTTGAATGAGGTCTAGAACTTAGGTTAATTCCTTAGTTCCTTACTAATGACTATCAACTTTTCTTATAATTTTGTGCTCCTTTTTCATTTTGTTTCTTTTCTCCTTCACAAAATTTTCCTTCTCCTCTTTTCCTCTTATTCTTTTTTGAAAAATTTTTTTTAATTTTTATGGTATTTTTGGCATATGTGAATTTTTTTGCTTGAAACCTTTTCTTACAAGTTTTTGCACTTTCCTACCCCCCCATGCCTAAGATTTGCAATGTCCTCATTGTAACCTAGGGGGTCTCAGTTCAGGGTGAACTTCGAGTGCTGAAAGGTGTCAGAACAAGTTTCAGGTTTTCAAAGAGAATGACGGGCTGCCTCCCGTTAAGCGCTGAGTTTTACGCCATCGGCTGGGCGCAATAAGCTCAAGGGGAAAGGAGGATATGAGATGCCTCAGCCAAATCAGTAGAAGTTACATCAATGAACGGCTTGAGTCTTTGACCATTCACGATGAAAGGTTCAGAATCGTGGCTGAGTGGACTGATTTCGATTGCTCCATTTCCAAAAACCTGTCGGACCAAATATGGTCCGACCCACTTAGATCTCAGTTTTCCTGGGAAGAGTTTGAGTCGGGCATCAAAGAGTAGGACCTTTTGACCAGGATGGAAGATCTTTCTTGAGATGTGTTTGTCGTGGAAGGCTTTAACCCGCTCCTTGTAGATTTTCGAGTTCTCGTACGCGTCTATGCGCAATTCATCGATCTCGCTGATTTGGAGTTTTCTGTGGGTCCCAGCCTTGGAAAGATCTAGATTACAGTTCCGTACTGCCCAATAGGCTTTATGCTCCAGTTCGACGGGAAGGTGGCATGCCTTTCCGTACACCAATCTAAAGGGAGACATGCCCAATTGGGTCTTGTGGGCGGTCCTATAGGCCCACAATGCTTCCGGAAGTCGGGACGACCAGTCCTTCCTGTCAGGTCGAACAGTGACCTGTAGGATTTTCTTGATCTCCCGATTCGACAGCTCAGCTAGACCATTAGTTTGGGGGTGGTAAGGAGTAGAGATTCGGTGAGACACCCCGTATTTGGTCATCAGTGACCTAAACTGAGCATTTGTGAAATGGGTCCCCCCATCAGAGATTATTGCACGAGGAATCCCGAACCTTGAGAAAATGTGTTGATGAATGAATTTGAGAACGATTTTGTGATCACAGGTTCGGGTCGGTATGGCTTCGATCCATTTGGACACGTAGTCCACAGCCAACAGAATGTATTCGAAACCATCCGAAACAGGAAAGGGGCCCATAAAATCAATCCCCCAAACATCAAAGATTTCGCATACTAGAATCGGTTGCATAGGCATCATGTCGCGATGGCTCATGTTGCCCAAAGTCTGGCAACGACTGCATGCCTTGCAATGACTGTATGCGTCTTTGAACAGTGTGGGCCAGTAAAAGCCGCACTGGAGGACTTTTGATGCGGTTTTATGCCCGGCAAAATGGCCACCGCATGCCTGGTCATGGCAGAAAGAGAGGATATTGTTGACTTCCCCTTCCGGGATACATCTCCGGATGATCTGATCGGCACCTATGCGGAAGAGGTACGGGTCTTCCCAAATGTAATACTTGGCATCGGAGCGTAATTTGTCTTTCTTGGCCTTCGGCCAATCGGACGGGGTCTGATGAGATGCCAAGTAATTTACAATATTAGCAAACCATGGAAGGCTAGTACCAATAGTCAGCAGGTGCTCATCGGGAAAATGCTCAGTGATGGGTCCGGAAGGGTCTATCATTTCAGAAGGAAGACGGGACAAGTGATCAGCTACCACGTTTTGTTTTCCCGCTTTATCGCGAATCTCGAGGTCAAATTCTTGCAACAGCAAGATCCATCGGATCAATCGAGGTTTCGCGTCCTTCTTTGCAAGGAGATGCCTCACAGCCGTGTGATCCGAGTATATGATGACATGGGAACCCAGAAGGTATGATCTGAATTTCTCTAGGGCAAATACTACAGCTAGCAGCTCCTTCTCAGTAACTGTATAGTTACGCTGAGCCTCATCGAGTGTTTTGCTGGCGTAGTAAATGACCACAGGTTTCTTGTCATTTTTCTGCCCCAAAACCGCTCCTACAGCGAAGTCGGATGCATCACACATGATCTCAAAGGGTTGAGACCAATCAGGGGACTGTAGGATCGGGGCTTGGGTGACTCGGTCACGCAGGATTTCAAATGCTTGAGTGCATTCCTTGGAGATTTCGAAGGGAACATCCTTGGAGAGAAGAGTGGTCAGGGGGCGTGCGATTTTTGAAAAATCAGGGATAAATCGTCGATAAAAACCGACATGCCCTAAAAAGGATCGGATGTCCCTGATCGAGCTAGGCATAGGAAGGCGAGAAATCAGATTAACCTTAGCTCGATCCACTTGGATACCTTTCTCCGAAATTGAGTGTCCCAGGACAATTCCCTCAGGCACCATGAAATGTCTCTTTTCCCAGGAAAGAACTAAATTCACGTCGATGCACCGCCTGAGTATCTGGACCAAGTGCTGGAGGCAATCGTCGAATGATGCTCCGAAAACTGAAAAGTCATCCATGAAGACTTCCAGATAATCACCTACCATATCTGAGAATATGGCAAGCATGCATCGCTGAAAAGTAGCGGGTGCATTGCAAAGACCAAAAGGCATCCTTCGGAAAGCGTATGTTCCGAAGGGGCAGGTGAATGTGGTCTTTTCTTGGTCCTCAGGATGGATTGCCACCTGGTTATAACCGGAGTACCCGTCAAGAAAGCAGAAGAACCTATTTCCCGCTAGTTTTTCGAGAATTTGATCAATGAAGGGTAGTGGGAAATGATCCTTCTTCGTGGAGGAATTGAGTCGACGGTAATCTATACAGACTCTCCACGAGTTGGCTAATCGGGTAGGAATGATTTCTCCGGTCTCAGTCGTTATAGTGGTGAGTCCTGCCTTTTTAGGCACGACCTGAATCGGGCTCACCCAACGACTATCGGAGATCGGGTAGATGATCCCGGCATCTAACCACTTGATGATCTCCTTTTTCACGACCTCCTGCAGATTGGGGTTTAAGCGTCTCTGCATTTCACGAGAAGGTCGTGTGCCCTCTTCTGAATAGATATGATGAGTACAATAAGAGGGACTTATTCCAGTCAAATCATCGAGGGTCCATCCGATGGCTCTGCGATGTTGCTGGAGGACAACAATCAGACGGTATTCCTGTTCAGGATTGAGGTTGGAATTGATGATCACAGGAAGGGTCTGATTAGAACCCAAAAAGATGTATTTTAAATGAGCAGGAAGGGGTTTCAGTTCGAGGATGGGGTTTTCAGCAGCAGCGGGTGGTTCAGTATAGATGTGAGGTTCAAGGGTGGGAGTTACTGGGTTGTTCACATCCGGATTGGACTCCTCTGTTTGCGGGTCAAGATCCTTCTGTGGTTGATGAGGCATACTCAAGTCATTCTGGAGGTGTGATTCATCAACCAAAGTCTTGATGTCACAAACTTGTTCGATGACGCCGCAATTAATTCCTTGTTGGGCCTTAAATATATCAATTTTCAGTGTTTGATCTCCAAATTTAAGCTCTATTTGGCCCTCCTCACAGCTGATGTTGGCTCTAGCAGTAGCCAAGAAAGGTCTCCCTAGAATGATTGGTGTATCCCTAGGGTTCTCAGGTGCATCCATGTCTAAGACTATAAAGTCCACTGGAAAATAGAAATCCCGCACTCTCACGATAACATCCTCGAGAATCCCTTTTGGTGACTTTATAGATCGATCTGCTAATTGTAATGTCACCTCGGTTGGTTTCAGCTCAGATTCTTCCAGATGGTCAAGTAAGGATGTGGGTATCAGATTTATAGATGCACCTAAGTCTAACAATGCTCTGTCAAATTGGGTACCACCTATCTTACAGGAGATCAGGGGAGTTCCAGGATCTTTTGCCTTGGGTGGGAGTCTACTAAGGATTACAGAGCTGGCTTGCTCTGACAGAACAATTGGGCTCCCTCCCTTGGTTCGCGGCTTACGCTGGGGTGTACATATATTCTTTAGAAATCGTGCGTAAGCTGGTACGTGGTGGATTGCATCCATCAAGGGGATGTTTATGTGGACCTGCTCAAAGAGCTTGACCAGGTCCTCCTTAGGGGCCACGGGTTTGGTGGTCTTCTTTCCCTTGGTCAGGGCCTCGGGAAACGGGATCTTGGTTGGTTCCTCTAGGATAGGTCCTGGTTGTGGGTCTGGAACAGCGGTACCTTGGATAACTATCCTAGGGTCATGATTATCAGGCTGGGCGTGGTTTGGATAATACTGGTCCTGAGTTGTCTTACCACTACGTGTTGTTACAGAATTTAATCCGGCCTGATTTTGGTTTGGATTTGGTAGGAGGGGTGGCTGCTGCTGAAATCCCGTACGAGAAGTAGAGGCTTCCATCTCGTCTGGAGATGGGGCAGTAGGGGCCTGATAAATCCATTGAGCGTGGCCTAAATTTGGATTCATAACGCGCTTCTGGGTTGGCACGTTATTTGGGTTAGGAAGGGGTTGGGAAGGGAGTGTGCCTGGCTGGCGAGAATTTGCCAACTGGGCCAGCTGAGTTTTGACTTCAGTAAGCTCGTCCTTGTGCTGTTTTTGAATGGCCGCATTCGATTTTTGAATGTCAGCCAGAGTCTGAAGGATTAAGGACATTTGATCTTGATTTGGCCCTGATGGATAAGTAGGGTTGGGCCGAGGCTGAGGCGGCTGGTAGTGATGAGAGGGCTGTGGGCGGGACTGAAAAGGTGGTCTTTGGGTTTGAGAATTTCCCGCCCACTGAAAATTTGGATGGTTTCGCCATCCAGGGTTGTAAGTGTTGGAGAATGGGTCGTTCTGGATGGCGTTGAGGTCCTCGCAGGTCTGAGGAACCTCCTGAGAATCAGGGAAAGGGGGAATGGAGTTCCCCCGGCTGGTGAAGAAAGGATCAGATGATCTTCCAGTCCAAGAATCAGATGGGGATGGACATGGATCCATCCCAGGGGAGGATCGGTGTAGGATGTTTTGCACAGTCTCCTGTGTGGAAGGAGGTTGTGCAAAGGAGTTACGCGCAGAGGTGGCTCGCTGCAAGTGCTGAGTCAGCTCATCCACCTTCTTTTCAATAATTGAGACCTTGTCCAATCGACTGGCCATTAATTCCAGGTCGACTGATGCGGACAGGCCCTGCGTCTCATGTGCTCCCTTAAGATTCGTCGCTGCGCGGGTATTCGTCCTGTCGAATAATCCCATGGAGTCATTGTTGATGGAGTTCTCGCACATGTTTTCGAGAATCTCCCATACGGTGTCTTCATGTTGACCCATGATGTTTCCTCCGCAGGTTGCATTGACGAAAAGGCGGATGTCCTCACGGAGTCCCTGGTAAAAAGATTGGACTTGTTCCCATTTAGGAACTCCGTGATGGGGGCACTTCCTCATGAGATCCTGAAAACGATCCCATGCCGCATGGAGAGGTTCTCCTGATTGTTGAGTGAAGTGTGTAATCTGATGGCGCAAGGCGTTTGTCCGACCAACGGGAAAGAACTTTTTCAAAAACTCGGATTGAAGTTCTTCCCAAGTGTTGATCGGCCGGGTCTGAGTTTGATACCAATGGGCGGCCTTGTCCATAAGAGAAAAGGAGAACATCTTCATGAGAAGAATATCCCGATTTTGCGCATCTGATCCAAAAGTGTGGGCCAGATGCTTAAGCTGTTTGATGTGCTGGAAGGGATCTTCAGAATTAAGCCCATGGAATTTAGGTATAGCGTGAATCATGTTGGGCTTTAGTTCGGAATCAGGTCCTCCAATCGGGATTCTAACTCGAGGCTCAATTGCCACCGCAGCAGGATTGTAGTGGTCCCGCATCATAGGACGCTGTGGTGGGTGTACGAAGTTTTGGAAGAGGTCATTGAGTCGCTGGAGCTGGTGTTCCAGATTATTTTCTTCCTCAACTGGCTGAGCCATGATGGGGGAAGAAGAAGAACTTGGTTCTGAATCAGAAGAGAGAATAATGTGAGGGTGTTGCTGCACAAACACGGGTGTCGAGGCTTGGCCTTGACGAGAGTGAATTTCTAAAGGAGGTCTTAAGGGTGGTCTTAGAGACCTCCTTCCGTACATGCACAGTTGGGAGAGGTAAGTTTAGAAGGTGATGGACCCAATCAAGACACCCAAAAATGTGTTGGGTGACTATAGAGGTGCGGGGCAGATGGACCCCTTGATCAGAAAGATCGTCCACCTGAGAATTACCTGGGCAGCCAGAGAGGGAGAGTCCCGCGAAGACCCCTACACGGTAGAGCGTCCCCACGGGTTACAGGGTTTCCCCCACCCGACCTCTCTTGTCACTGCGGTTCCAGGTAGACCAGAATGGGGATCTTGACCTCTTAAGTCTACCAATTTTAAGATCAGGGTGCTTAAGGTTTCACTTGAACTTTAGTCTTTTTAAGTGCAAAGAGTGACCTAATTTAAGGTTGGTTAACCCAAGGGGTCAACTTTACCTATTGTTTTCTTCAAGAGCTTTTAGGTCCTGTCTTTTAGGGTTCAAGTGTTTAGAGAGAGCCAATTGTTTAGGATTTTTCTTGTATAGGTATTTTCAGACAAGGGCTTGGGCACACTTCATTTGGTTTTCTCAATTCTTGAGTTAAGTAGTGTGTCTCTAAATCCCTAGTGTTGGATCCTAGGTTGGCTCTACTTGGTCCAGTTAATTCTTTGTTGGGTAATTAGGGCTCAAGCAAGAATGTGTTAGCCCTTAAATACCCTTGATAGTGTGCAGAAATAATGAGTTGAAGACATGCAACTCTTATGGTTACTAAATATGGAAGACAGGTTAGCCCTATATTGCTTGTTCTTTTCTTTTCTTTTTCTTTAGAGTGTAGGGGTTAATAGTGAGAGAAAAGATTTACCTGTCTTCGGAGTGGTTGTCGTGTGGTTGCTTGTCTTCTTGAGTTCCTGTAGCTGCATAAAAGAGAGGAGATTATCAGAAATTAAAAGATACAGGAATGTTTACCTCTAGAATAGCCGTTGCTCCCCGGCAACGGCGCCAAAATGATGGAGCGTCGGTTTCCGTTGTTAATTCGTTGTAGTAAAGCCGGTTGTTACCAACGTTTCATATAAAAATTTTTTTACTCGGAAAAATAAAAGAGTTCCCGAGGTCGAACTCAGGGAGCAAGTTGTATTCTAGAGATATACAAGTTCTATTACAAAAATAAAGAGAGAGAGAGAGAGATGAAAAATTGGCTTCTGCTTCTTTTCTTCTTTCTTCCTCTTTGTTTTTGGTTCTTCCTGTTCTTCTTCTTCTTCTTCTTTTTCTTCTGCTTTCTTCAGATTTTCCCCTCGTGCTCTTCTTCTTCTGTTCTTCCTTGTTTCCTTTCTTTCTTTTTCGTCAGATCGTCTTCTTCTTTTCTTGCTTCTTGCTTCTCTTCATTCCTTCTTCTTCTTTGTCTTCACCTGCCTTGACCTCTCTTTTTCTTCTTTGGCGATGGCCGTTGCTCTTCCTTCTTCTTCAGCGGGTCTTCTTCTTCTTTGGCTGCTGACCTTCCGTCGTCTGCCCCGGTGCTGAGACGACTTAACAATGCCTTCGCTACAGTGCAGCAGCTCCTTCTTCTTCAGCGGGTCTGCTTCTTCTTCTTTGGCCTGCACACTTCAGAGCTCATTCGTCAAGAGGCAAAAACCTATGCTACCCCCCTCCCCCGCGTATCTCTCTCTCTGAAATCACTCTTCGGAAGCTCTCCCAGAGCGCTATCGGGTAATCGGGTTCGGGTCAGGCCCGGGTCCAGGCCCACCGGCGTGCGTGGTGGGCGAGGAGTGCAGGTCAGTCTAATCGGGTCGGGCCAGGTCCGCGGAGCGTGGTCACGGACGAGGCCGAGTCGGGTCGGGTCGGGTGAGAGGGACCTCACCCCGTGGTAACTGAGGCAAACAGATGGTGGCAGTTTTTCAATTTATGTGGGTGCGTGGCTTCAGAAGGTTCCGAGGTGGGACTATCCGCGCACCCGTTTCTCTCACGCCTGCAGCAGGGATGGTGCTCCCAATTGCATCGGCTGTTGAGGCGTACAGCTCCAATCGAGGGCCAGGGTGTGTGCGTGAGACTCTTCCGCGCTGGCCGTGGCTATTCAATCTGGGATATCTCGGCTTGGAGCAACCTCGAGCAGGCTTCGAGCTTCCTCGCCAATGGCGGTCAAGGCCTGGAACCTGAAACCAATGGCACGGCCTCTCGGCCAAATCAGACAGGCGGGGGACCTTCGCCGTGGCACGGCGAAGGTGGTCAGGGGGTCTGCAGGGGGCGAGATGGAGCTGTTAGGTCGTCCTAGGTCAGACTGTGAGCGAGGGAGTGGGTGTGTTCGGTGGGTCTGCAGAGGGTGTTTGGTGGGAAGTGGAGGGGCGGAAGAGGATCAGGGTGAGGAGGCGGAGGTTCTGCGGTGGTCGGCGAGCCGTGTGGGTCGCTGAGGTGATGGGAGCGGCTCGCCGGAGGGTGGTTGGAGGCGGAGAGGACGAGGGTGAACAGGGTCGGTAGAGGGCTTAATTGACTAAATCGAAAGCGGGGAAAGAAAGAGGAGGAGAAGGGGAGTAAGTCTAACTTAACTGCAGGGACGAAGGGGGAGGAACAGGGCGACAGTCGTATCGACTGTCGCCGGAGAAGATGATGCTCAGAGAGAGGGGCGGCGGCGAGCAGAGGGCTGGAGAGGCGCCAGCTGGGTGCGGCGTGGCGCGGGAAGAGCAGGGGGGAAGGTCTCTGCTGCTGGTAGTGCGGCAGAGCGACGAGGTGGAGGGGGAGGAAGTCGCCGGAGCTGGTGAGCGTCTGCCGGAGGAAGAAGAGAGGAAAATTGGGGGTTTTCTCCGTCAGATCCAGGCTGCCTTGGTCGGTGGAGCGGCGGGGGGTATTTATAGGGTTGAAGCAGGGAGGAAGGCGGAGGGAGACGACGTGTCTCCCTCGCCGGAGCATGGTCGGAATTCGAACCCATACCGTCCGTGCGTTCGCACGGCCGGTATGGGGGGCTACAGTGACCATGGGGGTGCTCCTGCGACGGCTGACGACGCAGGGCACCCCCGGTACACTTGCCAGGTCCTCCACCTCACCCTGCGCGGCGCCATGCTCCGCGCAAGGTCGCCGGAGCATGGTGCTGGCAGGGTTTTGCAGGAGGGACCTGTTTGC
Source organism: Thalassia testudinum (assembly GCA_037157565.1). Classification (NCBI taxonomy): domain Eukaryota; kingdom Viridiplantae; phylum Streptophyta; class Magnoliopsida; order Alismatales; family Hydrocharitaceae; genus Thalassia; species Thalassia testudinum. The sequence continues at coordinate 62,870,473 of JAZHRO010000003.1, forward strand.
AAAGAACGAAGGAGAGTTAGGGGCCTAAATGCGAGGGTTCAAAAGTTGAGGGCCAAAGAGTAAATATATGAGGACCAAAGTGTAAATTCGGTCAAGGAGGTTTCTTCTTAGGCTCAAGTTTTTATACATGACTAATTAGGACCTAAGGAATCTGATGGTGAATTTTATTTTCATATTAAACCTTGTTTGACCGGTTAATTTGCGCAAAAACCCAAATTAAGTTATTAATTGGGCATGGTTCTCAATGTAGGTCAAAATGGGTTCTAAAGGCCAAATTGAAGGTTCTAAACCCTAGAGATTATTTTTCTATGAATTTTAGAGGGTTTATTCTATTTTTACTTTGCCTCGAACCTTGTGAATTGAAGTGGGTTGTTTTAGGGTTACAGATTATCATTTGGTTCCTTGGAAGTGCTGTAGCCCTTGCTAGATCATCTCATCCCACTTTTATTCTTATTAAGCTGTTTTGACCTGTGTTTGGGCCCAGAATTACCCCGTATGCAGATTATACTGGTAAAATTGCACTTTTACCCCTTGTGACTGGTTTTCTTCTCAAACTCAGAATTCTCTGAGTTAAGCCTTTCCTTGAGATATATAGGAGCTTTTATCCTTTGTATTGGGTCAAAATGAGCTAGTTATGGCTCATGATGAGGTTCTCATCACTCCTGCTGGTACGGCCAGGAGCAGAAGAGTGAGAGGAATGTGGCTCCGTCACTGGTATTGCGAATGGAAAAAGAGAGGAGTTGGGTGAGGTCGTCGAATGTTGAGGAGCACTTTGGTCGGATGAGAAGAGACGAATTCAAGGGGAATCTTGTCAAATTCGAGCGTGGAGAGACAGGTCTGCCCTGGGGGTTCTTATATAGGCATCAAAGTGTCGGTTGAAGCTTGGAATCCAAGCTTTCAAGCTTGGAAGGTTCGTCAAAATAGGAAACCCACTCCTTTGAAGGATTCGCATGATACATTGGCTATTTTTACGACTTTGGATCTAGCTAATAAGGAAGTTAATTTCTTGACGAATTCCCTTCTCAAATCTGAGAAGGATTAGTCAAGAAATCAAAGAGATCTTGCCAAATGAAGCTCATCGAAGTTGTAGGATTAGGATTCTAGGGTGGCAGGGACCTGTTTGAAGAAGAAGATGATAAAGTTGGGGGGTTTTGTGTAAGAAATTCAAAAGCTGAGGGCCATGTGAGATAAAGAAAATCAGACTTGGACCGAAGTGTTAACTAGGTCAAAACAATCTCAGATTGGGTCCAAATTTTGATACAAATCTTATTTGGACTTAAGAAATCTAATGGTGAAGTTGGATTTTATTTTTGACTTCGTTTGACTGGGTAATTTATGCAAAAACACAAATTAGGACAAGAGTTCATCTGAGATTCTGTTTTAGGTCAAAATAGGTTTTGATGGTTAATTCTTTGATACCGAACCCTAGAGAATATTTTTCTATGAATTTTAGAGGGTTTGTGTAAATTTTATCTTGACCAAAACATCAGTAAATCAAGAGGATCTATTTTTAGGATTTCAGATGTCATTTAATTCTCAAAACAAGTGAAAACCCATTTCAATCTGCATGGAGCCACTTGTCAGACATTTAAGACCATTTCACCTTGAATTAACCCCTGAGAAATCTCATGATTGTTCTAGAATTGAGATATGCTATTAAAACTGCAGTTTTACCCTTATTTTCATGTCTATCTCTCATAATGGATTTGTAGTGAATTATGGTCTTCTAGTGGTTATGTAGGAGCATTTAATGTTGGAATATGACTAGATAAAGCTAGATATGGCTGATGATGATATCATCACCGAAGAAGGAGGAAGAGGGCTCTTCTAATTCCAAAACTTGCTAAGGAGGTGAGGCAGGCGAGGGAAGTCCTTTATAGGCCTTCAAATAAGCTTCCAAGCTCGGAAACAAGTTTGAAAGGTTCAATTTATCAGGAAGAAGGATTCTCGAAATCCTTGGATTCACACCAGCGATTAAGACAGGTCTGGAGCTTGGGAGTAGCTTTAATCAATTAGGAAACTCCCCAAGATCATCCCCTCCAAATTTTGAAGGGATAAGTCAATCAATCAAGGCAAAATCAAAGATAGAAACTTGGATCTTATGGGTTCACACCTACCATGGTGGTAGGGACCCAAATGTGAAGAAGATAATGAAGTTAGGGAGGTCTTTGTAAGCCTTTTGAAAGTTGAGGGGCATTTTGCAAGAGAAAGGTCAGAATAGGATTAAAATGCAAACTAGGTCGAAATGATCTCAGATTGGACCCAAATTTTGGTACAAACCTAATTTGGACCCAAGGAATCTGACGATGAAGTTGAATTTTGTTTTTGAATAAGTTTGATTAGAAAAGTTATGCAAAAACCAAAATTAGGGCAATTGTTTGTCTGAGACTCGATTTTGGGTCAAATTGGGTTCAAATGGCCAAATGAAGGATACCAACTTTAGAGAATATTTTTCTATGATTTTTAGAAGGTTTAGATGAATTTTATTTTGACCAAAACCTCAGTTAATTAAGCAGGTCTATTTTTAGGATTTCAGATGTCCATTAATTCCTGAAATGCATAAAAACTCATTTTGTTCTGCATGGACCCACTTGTTAGATATTAATGACCATTTGACCTTTAATAAACCTTAAAAATACCCTGTGGTTATTCTGTATTTATGAAGTGCTGTTAATTTTGTATAAATAACCTTATAATCTTTTCTTCTCAAAATAGGATATTGTGCCCTTAAAACCTTCTGATAGATAAGTAGGAGCTTTTATCAACCTTATTAGACCAAATTGAGCTAGTCATGTCTCATGATGGTGTTCCCATCAACCCTTCTATCACAAGGCCCAGCATATAGTCGGATCCGAGTTATCGGGTCGAGAGCATGGACCACGGTCACCAGGCGTGGGTAGTGACCGAGGAGTGCTCATAGGTCGGGTATGTGGGTGTGAGGCGTATGGGGACCTGACCCCCGGTGCTTGGGCGAAGATGTCATAGCATGAATTCACTTTATGTGCACGCAAACATCTTTCTCTTTAAGAGGTGGGACTATTGTCCCACCCTCTTCTTCACGTAGAGCCCTTAGTGGTGCTTCTTCAATTGGAGCAGCTGAGATTTGGGTCTTTAATCAGAGACCTGGGGCAAATGCCTAGAGCTGGGTTGCACAACTTGGAGGTGGAGTTGAGGTGGATTGCAGACGAAGAATAATGACCAAGGTTAGAGATGATAGCAGCGACGACAGTCGGAGGATAGATACCTGAAACAAGAATAAGGCCATACGGCCACGTTAAAACACCTAAGGAGAATTGCCAAGTGTTGGAAAAGGTAGTGGATGAGCGAAGTCGAGAAGGTGGTACAAAAGTGGTTGTGTTCGGTGGGGCATTTGAGTGTGTGAATTGAGGAATTAGGTGAGGGGCTTTGTGCGGATGGTTGAGACAAAGCCTTTAGGAGTGGAGAGGGCGTGTTTGGTGGTGTGGAGCATCGGGCAAGCATCTCCGGAGCGGTGGAAGACGGATAGGGAGAGGTGTGAACGATGGATGAAACAAGAGTTTAAGGAGGGGAAAGAGAGTAGAGGGGAAGAGGAAGTGAGGAAACCTAAGTTTAATAGTCGAAAGGGGCAAGAGGGCACTGTTTGTGATTGGCCGATGCCGTGGAAGAGAATGCCTTTGCTGAAAGGGCGATGAGGAAGGAAAGAGTCGGAGAAGCTCCTGCTGGTGTTGAGAGAAGAGGACGAAGGAGAGGAGGTGTTTCCCTCTGCCTATGGTATGTGGCAGAGGGCGAGGAAGTTGGGGAAGAGAGCTCATTGGAGCTGGTTGGAGGAGGCTAGAGGGAGGAGTTTTTTAGTGAAGAAGTGCGGCCAAACCAAGCTAAGGGAGAACAGTTGTGCACACCGGCTCTTTATAAAGCTTCAGGGAGAGCTCTAGAACAGGAAGGAGCTCTGATTAGCTCTTTTGGGAATCAAGAAAGCACCCACTGATTTCGTGTGTTCACATGGCCATTCAGATGCAATTTGGGATCCAAGGATGGTCCCAAACGTTTCTCCATGATGTGAACATCAATCCCACCAAATTTGGTGGGATTTGGTGTTGATTTGAGTAGGTTTGGGAGTAGTCAGACCTTGCTTGGAGGTCAGGTTTGACCTCAATGGTGGCAGGGACCTTTGTGTGAAGAAGACAACAAAGTTAGGGACCATATTGTAAGGATTTCAAAAGCCAGGGGCATATGTGAGAGAGAAAGGTCAGATTAGACCAAAATGCAAACTAGGTCAATATAATTTTTTATTAGGCCCAAATTTTGGTACAAACCTAATTTGGACCCAAGAAATCTGATGGTGAAGTCTGATTTTAGTTTTGACCAAGTTTGATTAGGTAATTTGCATAGAAATCCAAATTAGGGCAACTTTCTGTCTGAGACACTGTTTAAGGTCAAAATAGGTTTAGATGGTCAAAACAAGGTTACCAAACCTTATGGAATATTTTTTTATAAATTTTAGAAGGTTTAGGTAGATTTTATCCTGACCAGAATGTCTGTTATTCAAGCTGGTCTGAAATTAGGATTTTGGGTTACTATTAATTCTCGAAATGCATGAAAACCTATTTCTATCTGTGTGAACCCTCTTGTTAGTCTTTAATGCTCATTTGACCTTAGACTAACCCTTGAAAAACCTTGTGATTACTTTGCATTCATAATGTGCTGTTAAAACTGTAGATTTAACCCTATTTTAATGTATTCCTCTCAGAAAGGATATGTAATGAATTACGACTCTCAGGCGATTATGTAGAAGCTTTTGTCAATTGACTAATTAAAGCTAGTTATAGCTCATGATGATGTTATCATCAGTTGCTTATTTCTAGGGCCACATTGATCTTAAAGGAAATCGATCATCACCTATTTTTTACAAAACCTTGTGTGCCTACGTAAAACATTATCTAAAAACATTAAGAAATTTCAACCCTAAAAATAATTAAAGCAAGGACAAATCATTAAAAGTCACCACATCTAAGAAACCTTACTTAAAAATCATATTTTGTTGAGTGCATACACACACTCAATTGGATTAATTAACAAGCACAACCCTCAACAATGCCTCATCACATACCTTGAGCACAAGCACTGACCTAGCCCACATTAAAATTGAGTAGACGTGCCCTACGTTGGACTAATCTAAGTCTTGGAAGTGTAATTAGGTTTGTTAAGTGCTTGGCCTTAATTTCCATTATGGAATCTAGTGTCTAGGCTACAGGGAAGCATCAAACGACTGTGGTTGGGGGGTATTAAGGAACTAGAGACATGATCCAAAGGTTGAACCTTCACCTCAATCCCCTCATAATCAACCTGGCCATATTAACTTTGGGAAAAGAGATTTAAGTGCTTGCAGATTTGATTATTCTTTCAAGGCTTTTAGGTCACCTAAGTCTAGAGTATAGGGCCTAGTTTGTTGCTTGGTTGTGGACACATAACTCTCTAATCCATTCTCCCTCATCCCTCCACTTCTTCCAAACCATGGATTTCAATGCCTATCCATCTTACCCAAACTATCACCAACATGATTTGTATTCTAACTCAAGTAGACTGTATCCACAGTTTACTTGGGATAACCAGCCACCTAGTTATGGGCATAATCCAGGACTTGAGTACCTAGAATACCCCTCTTATCCTAATGGTCAGGCGTGTTTCGCATGTTAGAAATCGGGGTTAGAAGTAACCCGTCATCGTAGTTGCAAAACACATCATTCAAATAAAATTTATAACGAAACTCCAAGGGAGTCCCAGGTTGAACACAGGGAGGCGACGTTTACTTTACATGAAAGCTGCACTTCGATTCGTTTCCTTTTGGTATTTTAGGGTTTTGTTATTTTTTTGTATTTTTGTAAGAAGAAAACAAGCAAATGAATCACAAGATAGAGATGTGGAACAAATCTGATATATATTACTTCCAATGTCTATTACAATAAACTATGAAAGCATAAAAAGAGAGGGGGTGAGAGGAAATCTCCTGAATCGGCTGTTCAACGAGAGGATGGTGCCTGGTGAAAGCTCAGACGAAGGAGGTGAGGAGCGGGATGACGAAGGTGAGATGCAAGAGGATGTTGAGTTGAGGAAAGCTTCAGCGTAGCTCCAGAATGGATGTGAGAAGATGAAGTTGATCTGCTATCGGAATGGAGGTGGGAGGATGTCTCCAAGGTGACCTATGAAGGGGGATGGGAAGTTGGAGGAATATTTGGTGGGTTAGAGGTTTGCTACACTAATAGGAGCCTTGGGAGCTTGAGAACAAGCTCTAATGGAGCGTTGGTAGGCTTGCTAGAGCTTGAGAGTAGGTGGGAGTAGAGTAGGTAGAGATGGCTTGGAAGGGAGCGGGTGTAGGTCCTTTTATAGTGGACAAGAAGAGGCAAAAATAGGTATGGGACCATTAGTGACATCCAGACCGTCGCTGGAAACGTCGCTGTAGGCATCTCATGCCTGCTGGTGCCCACAGCTGGCTTTGCTAGCATGCAATGAATTAATGACTGCTGTAAGCATCGCTGTAAGTCCAGCTCATGCATCACTGTAGGTCTAGCCCACTCATAGTTGGTGCTGCGCTCCCCAGCCTTTGTCGCGTGCGCGCGCCCACACGCTAGCGCTGCCCTATGCGCATGCGCACCCGCACGCGTGTGCACCCATGTGGCTGCACGTGCATGTACTGGGTGGCCTAGGCTGAGCCATGTAGCACAGTCTGGGCTGTCCATCTTCTTCTTGTTGTAAGGGCTGCTACAGAGGTTGGATTGAGTCAATTTTCATGTCGTTAGGCTGTGATCGTCGACCAGAATCCATCCACATGGTCGGATTTGTCATTTGAAGCTTTGAATTATGTCTCCTAGTCCCTTGGCCGTTGATCTTCCTCGGACTACATATGGTGCTACGGGACCCTGATCGAGGCAATTTCAGAGGCGTTGGACTCCGATCATCATCTTGATCAGATTCATACGGTTGGATTGTCAATCTGAGGCTCCAAAATAAATATCCTTCTCTCCTAACCACAAAAAGGACACAATTAACTTAAGTTATATACAACTGCTCTAAATGCAGAATGATGCATGCTATGCAATATTTATAACATGAAATGCAAATCTAAGCCTAGGAACATGCATGAATAGGCATTTTACCCTCAACAAATGTGTTTACATCACCTAACTATCCCAATTTTACCCAACCCTCACCAACCTCCTATTGGTGAACCCTCCCACTCAATGGTACAATCCAAACCTTGGGGATCCTTATCTTGATTCTCCTCATGATGACTCCTCTTTAAGGTCCCACCCACCCACTGACTAATTTGATAGGACCTACATTTTAGGAGAACACCAAGACTCCTACCCTTCCCAAGACAATAACCATGATAGGTCATCTAAATTCAAAGATCTCTCCTATTTGACCTATAAAAAAAAGGATTGGAAGGGATTTTAGAAAAACGCAAATCAAATGATGATGATCATAAAGCTGGGCAAACCAAGTATGATCAGTACCCACTTTGGACCCCTGATGAATAATCCTATTGGGAGGAGGACTTAGACCCTCAATTATTCTGGAGTAGGACTAAACATAAAATGGTACCTATTGAGAAATTGGACCCTAAAAATGATAGAATAGAGGACCCACCCAAGAACTTAAACCCCAGTACAGACTTTGATACACATCCACAACCATACCCTTCCAACCCTAATTTGAATGCTAAGTACAATAAGGAGGAAATCCAAGGGAAACCTAATGACACTCAGTCAATTCTTGATAGCCTTCAGTTGGAGTTATATAGACAGAACCAAGAATTAATTGGGAGGAAACAAGTCATGATTGATATGTTCTAACAACTGGATGAAGAGGGCCAAAGAACACTATTGCAAGCAACCCCTTTTACAGAATTCATGAAGCAAAGCACCGTGGTGATCGATTGGACTACACCTATTTGCCCAAAATTGGTTCAGTCCACCATTGTTACTACCCCATTGTTGGACAACTCATTAGAAAATGTCATAAAGGATTCCTTAGAACATGACTTGAGGAGGGTTGAGGACAAAAATCAGGAGGAAATTAAGAATTTGGGGGTTGATGTCTTTGAATCCAAATCTAATCTTCCTAAGGAAAGTGATTTGGTGGAAGAGACATCCAAAATTGAAGATGGAGAGTGGGATTACAATTTCAAAATAATTGATTTTGAATCATTTAAAACTCCAATCATAAGTTTAGAGGAGGGTCAAGGGAAAGAATCTAAGTCTGAGTTAGATATGAAATTAGCCCTATCTCTACTGCAACCTTGAAAACTGAGTCTTATATAAAAGAGGTTGAAGATAATATTCTAGGGGTCAAGGAATTGGAGGGAATAAGCAACGAAGCCCTAGTTGAAGAAGAAGGGATGGATTTTTCTTTTGAGAGAGACCTCATGCTTGATTTTAAGGCCCATTGTCAAACTCTTGATTTTGTTACATGCCCTATCAAAATTGAAATCCCGTAACCCGAATTCACTGGGATTGATAGAACTCTGAAGGATTACAACTTTAAAGGGACACAAGCTAATTACAAAGCCTACATCTTTAGTGTCTGGCATTTTATATTCAGGTTGCGCTCGTCGAAATTGATTTCTCTGCATGCCTGTAGATTAAGATAGGAACAAACACGGGCATGCGTGAAGCACCATTTGCAAAGTTCTTGTTCCTTAGGGATGGGATTACATCACAACCTGGTTTGCATTTACGGGCCAATGATTTTGAGCGACTAGGATCATATCACTTTCATTTTGTTGACTCAACCTACAGAATTAACTATTTCTTTTGGATAGGGTTCACCAGGCCAAGCTGAGGCAATAAACTTAGTGCTTCCCGGGAGGCAACTCAGAGGATTCAAGCTGACCAAATTCACTGTTATAACTTAGGTGATTTCTTTCCATACGCCCTCTCATACATTTATTTTCCAATGAGGACATTATCCAACATAGGCATGGGGGGGTGGTAATTCTCATTTTCTAAGTACAAAATTGTTAGCTTGAGCTAGTTTTTATTTCTTAAAAAAAAAGAAAAAAAAGAGAATTAGGAAAAGAAAACCTAGGCATTAGGAGCTTGTCAACTTTAGGAAATGATACGATAAGGACCTTACCACTTAGATTCTTCTGGTCTTCGGGCTTAATCAGCCCGAGTGTCCACTAAAATGTGGACTTGTTCTCGAGTCCTCACCATCGTAAGTTATGTTAACTTGGTTAATAAAGTGGGGTGATAAAGTGGGGTGATAAGTATGCGACTTATCAGCTCGCCCTCTAATTTGGAAGGACTTATAGTCTAAGCATATGCACACATTTTGCACTGACTCACTCCTCAATGATTCTAATGAAAATTGGGTAGCTAATGAATCTTCTAAGGTGGTATGGCTGGTAAGTTGTTGTGGGTAACAACCCATTGGCCAGTTGTCTAGAGCCCAGCCACAGGACCATGCTCTTTTACTACTGCCTTTAGGTAAATCTTAGATCAGGGAAGCCCGTGCGAGGAGGGGCGGCGCACGGGCGCTGCAAGCGTGAAGAGGCATGGGCGCATGGAGGGGCGGGCACTCTGTAGGCCGCACGAGCGCTCGCAGGATCTAATGGCTGCACGGCTGCTAGTGGTGCAAGGAGTTGCTGGAGGCACTGAAGCGGGGGTCTGTAGGTGCTGGGGCATGAGCGCGTGGAGGTGAAGGGACTGCTGGAGGACGCGTGCTAGGTGTGGGCACGCAGGCATGCTGGCTGGAGGTACAGGCAGCGGTTGAGATAGGCGCGAGGCGAGGGCACTGGAGGTGAAGGCATGCCAGCGTGCAGGCTGGAGGTGGGATTCTGGTTGAAGGTGAAGGCACGCCGTGGGGTGGTGGCGCGAGGCAAGGGTGCTGGGGCGTGGGAGCGCTGGTGGTGAAGGCACGGGCGTGCAGGCACGAGGTGGGATGCTGGCTGAGGTGCAAGTAGCAGTTGAGGTAGGCGCACGCACGCCTGCTGCGGTGGGGGTGCAGCGCGTGCACGTGGTCTGCTGCAGAAGATGAAGTGCGCTGGCTGGAGGCACGCGTGGTGGCGTGCTTGGTAGGGCTGAGGTGCGGGGAGGAGAAGTTGTAGGGACTCTTGGCGGTGTGGGCTGTCACCCCACACGCCCACGGTGGTGGAGTCGCACTGCCGTGGTTGAGGCCAGTGGTGAGGAGTGGATTAGCAACGTAGCTCTCTACGCAGTGAGGAAAGGGATGGTGGCCTCTCTTGAACGGCATCCCTTCCTCCTCTTTTGTAGCCACAACTACAAAGATTTGAAATTCAAAAGGCCCGTTGAGTCAATGTTGATGCGCAGGAGGAGGAGGCGGAGACGGAGCAGTTACCTGCAAAGGAGAAGAAGAAAAAAAGAAAAAAATAATTAGGATTATTTATACATAACTCCTTAACTTCTATGTTAATTGAAATAGTGTGTGTAATGCACCTAATTAATTAACTAATCAAATGTATGCAATCCTAGGTTAATTCTAAATGCATGAATTATGCACTTAAGCTAAAAATTTGAATTAATTTATTTATATCCTGATGTATGCTATCTAAATGTTAAAATTAACTTAATGTCTAGACACTTAAATACTTAAATAGCCCACAAATATGGGCTAATCAGTCGTTACCCACGATAACTTACCAGCCATACCACCTTAGAAGGTTCATTAGCTACCCAATTTCCGATAACAACGAGTCAGTAACGAATAGTGTGTAGATGCTTAAACTTAAAGTTCCCTCAAATCAGATAATGGGTTGATAAGTCATGTGTACTTATCACCCAAACTTATTTAATAAAATTAAAATAGAATTCAGGATGTGTTGAGAGTGCTGAATTAGGTTTTAAAAGTATTGCATTGTAATACAGCCGAAATAACATTCAAAACAGATAGAACTTTATTACTCGAAAAGATTTCCGGGGTCTAACACAGGGAGCAAATTGGTATTTAGAAATCAAGATCACAATTTAAACTTGAAAGAAATTGCAATAGCAGTAGTGTCAGAGTGCAAAAATATGGGGGCAAAATGGTGATGTAGATTCCTAAATACTCCTACAATATCACCAAATGATTTAATGTAAATATGCAATGGAGACTAGAATTAGTCGTCTGATTCCTCAATCAGACGACTTAAAGTGATTTCTTCTTCTTTCTCTTCTCTGTCTTCTCCTTCCTTCCTCTTCTTCTTTAGCTTCCGTCTTCCTTTGCCTTCACGATCTTTCACTTTCTCTTCTTCTTTCTACCTTTGCCTTCCTTCTTCCTTAGCTTCTCCTTCTTCTTCCTTCTTCTTTTATCCTCCTCTTCTTCAACTCCTGCTTTTGCCTTTCTTCTGCCATAGCTTCTCCTTCTTCTTTAGCTTCTTCCTTCTTCTCTTTCTCTGTCGTCTGCCTTCTCTTCTTCTTCTAGCCATGGCTTCAGCTCCTGCCTTAGCCTTCTTCTTTTTGGCTGCAGCTAAGTGTTGGCCAGAAGAACCTGTAGCAAAACCTACCCTTACCAGCGTGCAACTCTCCTCTCTTTTCTCTCTTAGGATATGCTCTCCCAAAGCCACATAGTCAGTTGGGTAATTGGGTCGGGTTCGTACCTGGGACCAGGCCCACCAGCTGCGGTGGTGGGCAAGGTGTGCAGTCGGGTCAGGTCAAGCCAAGTCCACGGGGCGTGAGAGCGGACAAGACCGGGTGGGGTGAGTGGGACCTCACCCCATGGATCTGAGGCGAACAACCTACTTCACCTTTTCCTCTTATGCAGGGGCAGGCATGCCTTCACTTCCAAGGTGGGACTAAATGTCCGACGCTTTCCTCGTGTGCACCTGCAGAGATGGAGCTCTCAATTGTAGCTACTGTGAGGACCTTTGACTCCAATCGAAGGCCTGAGTACGTAAGCGAAGGTATTCCTCGCAACCTGGGGGTGTAAGTTTGGAACAACAAGGCCTGGAGCTGCAGCAAACTTGCTTCAAGCTTCCTCGACAATGGCAGAGGGGCAACAAACCTGAAAACACAAGATTGGCCTCGCAGCCATGTCAAAATGTTTAGAGGGGGTCGCCGGAGCACGGCGAAGATGCTAGTGGTGTTGGCATGGCTCGAGGGTGCCTGTAAGAGAGTGCCTAGGGCACACTGTGTGCGAATGTGTGGGTGTGCTCGGTGGGGTGCATGAGTGAGTAGCACAGTGCATGGAGTGAGGGGAAGTGTTTAGTGGAGCGAGGGGAAGCTTATGGACTTTTCGGTGAGGGTTGGGATGCCCTGTGGAGGTGGAGCGGCCTCGCTGGAGTTGGTGGTCAGAAATGGAAGGGATGGAGGTGATGGAGGTCGGCAATGGTCGATTTTGAAGAATAAAAGGTGGAGAAGAATGTAGAGGGGAGAGGGACTTATCTGGGAAGTGAAGAGATGACGGGGGCGAGTCGGGTCTGGTGTGACCGACGCCGGAGACAAAGAGTTGCTTCGGTGAGTGGAGATCGGCGAGGATGAAGAGAGGGAAGAGCCTGCTGGTATGGAGAGATGCGAACGAAATTAGGGAAGGTGTATCCACCGCAGGTATGGTAGTTGGACGGCAAGGAGGAGTAAGGGAGGTTGCCGGACGTCGAGGAACCTATGGTCGTGAGGAGAAGAGAGGAATTAGGGGTTTTCGCGACAAAATTTGAGCGTGGTGGAGTCGGGGTGATTTAGGCTTCTTTAAATAGAGCTCTAGGGGTCGGTTAGGGCTTGGGAAGCAAGCTTCCCAAGCAAGGAAGGCTCGCCAGAGAAGGAAGCCATTGAGATACCCATATCTCTCATGCGTTTGCATGGGAGATTGGGAGGGAATCAGATCTCAAATGAGGGTTCAGACGAGAGAGATTTTCTCAAAGAATCTCCCTTCCAATTTTGGAAGAGATTCTCTAAGCGATCAGAGAAAACTCTCCTTCCAAAGCTCATCGAAGAAGGATGGATGTGATGCCAGGTAGTTTACTAGATCAGCAAACCATGGAAGCCCTGTACTAATAGTCAAGAGGTGCTCATCTGGAAAATGTTCCGTAATGGGTCTGGAAGGGTCGATAATGTCAGAAGGAAGGCAGGACAAGTGATTAGCTACCACGTTCTGTTTTCCAACCTTATTGTGAATCTCGAGGTCAAATTCTTGCAACAGCAAGATCCAGCGAATTAGTCGAGGTTTCTCATCCTTCTTCGTAAGGAGATGCCTCACAGCTGTGTGATCAGAGTAAATGATAACACGGGAACCCAGAAGATACAATCTGAATTTTTCCAGGGCAAATACTATAGCTAGCAACTCTTTCATAGTAACTGTGTAGTTACGCTGAGCCTCGCCAAGTGTCTTGCTAGCGTAGTAGATGACCACGGGTTTCCCATCAATTTTCTGCCCAAGTACCGCTCCTACAGCGAAATCAGATGCGTCGCACATGATCTCAAAGGGTTGAGACCAATTAGGGGATTGTAGGATCGAAGCTTGGGTAACTCGATCACATAGGATCTCAAATGCTTGAGTGCATTCCATGGAGATTTTAAAAGGAACATCCTTAGATAGTAGAGTAGTTAGGAGGTGCACGATCTTTGAGAAATCAGGAATGAATCGATGGTAAAAACTGGCGTGCCCCAGAAACAATCAGATGTCCCTGATCGAGCTAGGCATAGGGAGTTTGGAAATCAGATTCACCTTGGCTTGATCAACCTGGATGCCTTTTTCTGATATGAGATGTCCTAGGACAATTCCTTCAGGCACCATGAAATGGCTCTTTTCCCAGGAAAGAACCAAATTCACGTCAATGCACCGCCTGAGGATTTGGACCAAGTGCAGGAGGCAATCATCAAATGATTCGCCAAATAATGAAAAGTCATCCATGAAGACATCCAGATAATCACCTACCATATCTAAGAATATGGCAAGCATGCATTGTTGAAAAGTAGCGACGCGTTGCAAAGATCAAAAGGCATCCTTCGGAACACGTACGTCCCAAAGGGGCAGGTGAAAGTGGTCTTTTCTTGGTCCTTAGGATGGATTGCCACCTAGTTATAACCGGAGTACCCGTCCAAAAAGTAGAACTTATTTCCCACTAGTTTCTCGAGGATCTGATCAATAAACGGTAGTGGAAAATGATCCTTCTTTGTGGTGGTATTGAGTCTTCTGTAATCAATGCAGACTCTCCACGAATTTGCCACACAGGCTGGTATGATTTCTCCGATTTCAGTTGTGATCACGATGAGTCTTGCCTTCTTAGGCACAACCTGGATTGGACTCACCCATCGATTGTCGAAGATCAGGCAGATGATCCTAGCATCTAACCACTTAATGATCTCCTTTTTCATGACCTCCTGCAGATTAGGATTTAGACGTCTCTGCATTTCATGGGAAGGTCGTGTACCCTCTTCAGTATAGATACGGTGTGTGTAGTAAGAGGGGCTGATGCCAGTCAAATCATCGAGAGTCCATCCAACTATTCTTCGATGTTGCTAGAGAACAGTAATCTGACAGGATTCCTGATCAGGTGTGAGTCTGGAGTTCATAATCATAGGAAACGTCTGATTGGAACCCAAATAGATGTACTTCAGATGCTTGGGAAGAGGCTTAAGCTCCAAAATAGGGTTATCAGTAGCAGCGGGCAGTTCAGGGTGTGTGTCAGGAGCAAGGAAAGGAGTTATTGGTGTGTCTAGGTCAAGTTCGGACTCCTCTGATTGAGGGTTTTGATCCTCTTGTGGTTGATCAGAAGTAGTCAGGTTTTCTTCAAAATACGGATCGTCAACCACAGCCTTAATATCACATATCTGTTCTATAACTCCGCAATTAATCCCTTTTTCGGCCTTAAAGATGTCGATCTTTAATGTCTAGTTTCCAAATTTAAGTTTAATTTGGCCCTCCTCACAATTTATGTTGGCCCTAGCAGTGGCCAAAAAGGGTCTCCCTAGTATGATTGGTGTGTTCCTCGGATTTTCTGGAGTATCCATATCCAAGACTACGAAGTCCACCGGGAAATAGAAATCTCGAACCCTAACAATGACATCCTTAAGAACTCCTTTGGGTGACTTAATAGATCGATCTGCCAATTGTAATGTCACCTCTGTCGATTTGAGCTCAGATTCCTCAAGATGGTCAAGTAGAGATGTAGGTATTAGGTTTATGGAGGGCCCTAGATCCAATAAAGCTCTATTAAATTGGATATCACCAATTGTACAGGAAATCAGGGGAGTACTTGGGTCTTTTGCCTTAGGTTGGAGTTTGCTCAAAATTACAGAGCTGGCTTGCTCTGACAATATGATTGGGCTCCCACTTTTGGTTCGCGGCTTATGCTTAGGTGTACACACGTCTTTCAGGAATAGTGTGTAAGTCGGGACGTGGCAAATTGCATCCATCAAGGGGATGTTTATATGGACCTATTCAAAGAGCTTGACCAGATCCTCCTCAGGTGCCACGGGTTTGTTTGTTCTCTTTCCCTTAGTCAAGGCCTCGGGAAATGGAACCTTAGATGGTTCCTCTAGAATAGGTCCAAGTTCTTGATCAGGGACAGGGGTATCCCGGATAACTATCCTAGGGCTTAGGTTAGCATTACCAGGTTGAAAGTGGCTTGGGTAAGGTGGGTCTTGAGTTGGTTTGCCACTATGGGTTGTTACTGAATGTAGTCTTTCCTGGTTCTGGTTCGGTGTCAGTAAAATAGGTGGTTGCTGCTGAAATCCTGAATACGATGTTGAAGCTTCCAGCCCTTTGGGTGATGGAGCAGAAGGGGCTTGATAAATCATGTGCGCTTGGCCCGGATTTGGGTTCATAACGTGCCTCTGGTTCAGCACGTTATTCGGATTTGGCAGAGGTTGCGAAGGGAGTGCCATGTTGGCGGGAATTCGCCATCTGGGCAAGTTGATTGCGAACCTCTGTGATCTCATCTTTGTGTTGTTTCTGCATAGCCGCATTCGTCTTTTGAATGTCAGCCAGAGTCTGAAGGATAAGAGTCATTTGATCCGTCTGAGTTGGCCCAGATTGATAGGTGGGGTTGGGCCAAGGCCGAGGCGGCTGATATGGACGAGGACCTTGTGGACGGGGTTGATATGGTGGTCTCTGATTCTGATTATTTCCCGCCCAAAGGAAATTGGGATGATTCCGTCATCCAGGGTTATAGGTATTGGAGAATGGGTCATTCTGGATGGCGTTGAGGTCCTCGCAGGTCTGAGGAACCTCAAAAAAATTAGAATACGAGGATTCAGAGTTCTCCCAACTAGAGTATGTAGGGTCGGAGTTTCCTCCGGTCCTAGAGTCAAACGGGGGTGGATACAGGTCCATCCCCTGAGAAGATCGGTAATAGATGTTATGCACAGCTTCCCTCCCAGAGGGTGGCTATGCAAATGGGTTTTGTGCAGAGGTGGCTCACTGCAGATGTCAAATTAGCTCATCCACTTTCTTCTCAATGATAGAGACCTTGTCCAAATGACTGGCCATCAATTCCAAGTCGATAGATGCGAACAGGCCCTACGTCTCATGTGCTCCCCTTGGATTCGTCGATGCGCGGGCATTTGTCCGGTCGAATATGCCCATGGAATCATTATTGATGGAGTTCTCACACATATTCTTGAGAATCTCCCACACAGTGTCTTCGTGTTGACCCATGATATTTCCTCTACAAGTTGCATTGATGAATAAACGGATATCTTCTTGGAGTCCCTGGT
The DNA here is from genome assembly GCA_037157565.1 of Thalassia testudinum. Lineage (NCBI taxonomy): Eukaryota > Viridiplantae > Streptophyta > Magnoliopsida > Alismatales > Hydrocharitaceae > Thalassia > Thalassia testudinum. The sequence goes on from JAZHRO010000003.1 coordinate 62,887,101, forward strand.
AAAATGACTGGACTTGTTCCCATTTAGGAACTCCGTGATGGGGGCACTTCCACATGAGATCCAGGAAACGATCCCATGCCTCGTAAAGTGGTTCTCTAGGCTGCTGTGTGAAGTGTGTGATCTGGTGTTGTAAAGCATTCGTTCGACCAACTGGGAAGAACTTTTTTAGAAACTCGGATTGCAATTCAACCCATGTGTTGATAGGACGTGTTTGAGTCTAATACCAGTGAGCTGCTTTGTCCATGAGAGAGGAGATCTTCATGAGAAGAATATCCCGATTTTGGACATCTGACCCCAAGGTTTGGACCAGATGCTTGAGTTGTTTGATGTGCTGAAAAGGATCCTCAGAATTGAGCCCATGAAATTTTGGAATACATGAATCATGTTGGGCTTGAGTTTAGAATCAGGACCTCCAGTTGGGATTTGGACTCGAGTTTCGATCGCCACTGCAGCGGGATTGTAATGATCTCACATCATAAAACACTACGGTGGATTCACCAAGGCTTGGAATAAATTGTTAAGGTTCTGAAGTTGGTTCTCAAGGTTATTCTCTTCTTCTACGCATTGTGCCCTGATGATGGAAGAAGGAGAATTGGGTTCAGATGAATCAGAGGAGATGTCTATGTGATGGGGTTGCCGCACAAACACGGAAGTCGAGGCCTGGCCTTGATTATGGTGAATAACTAGAGGAGGCCTTAAGGATGGTCTTTTTTTTTTTTTGAATCAGTGAGGATTGCTACCATAAACCGATGGCGACCCAGAGGGTATTGTATTGCATATCAAAAGAGTATTACAAAAAAGTTGCCCAACTACGTATGAGAGACCAACATTCCTTTACAACATTCTCACATCTCACCGATCTCCCCTAAAACAGCTTATCATTCCGCGCCCTCCACACACACCGCAGAACGGCTGCCATAGCCCCCAATGGTCGAACCAGGTTGATGAACCTCTGCCACATAGCATCCCAGGGAGGGAGGGGTTCTAAGCACACCAACCTCCAGATTTTATCCGTGATCAAGCAAGAGGAGAAGATGTGTGTTGCACTATCAGAGTGTAATCCGCATAGAGGGCAGGCATTCAGATCAATCCCCATCCTTCTGTGCCTAAGATCGCCAATGATCAACCCTTCCCGTCTACAAAGCCACATGAAAATCTGGACCTTTGGAGGAATTCTCAAAATCCAAATCTTTCTGTCGATAAGATCCCATTCCACATCATTGTTAGATCTAATAATTTTTTCATATGCCTGCTTCACTGAGAAAATACCCTGCCAGTAGTATGTGTCCTTCACATCTGTCATAAGATACAGCTCCTGCAGTTTCTCCATCAGTTTCTGCCTCTCCTCCCATAGTCGAGTGCCCGGCCTGCACTGTTGTAGCCCTTCCAACCGCCAGCAACCTTCAGCCTGGGACCACAGACTGCTAACTGTGGCATCTTTGTTAGCAGCAGCACCATACACCCTCGGGAAGGTCTCTTTCAACAGGCCCAATTCAAACCACCTCTCATTCCATAAGCTAAAACATCTGCCACCTCCAAGTTTAGGTTGTAACAGATGCCAGTAACAGGTGATTGCAGAAATCACTGATTGCCAAAAGGGGGAGGGCCTCTTCGACTGAAGCCTTTGCAGACAGCTATTGGATCCCCCATAGCTGTCCTTGATCAGATCATCCATCAGCCCCTCCTTGCAATCCAAAATTCTGATGGCCCATTTCAGTAGTAGGGCCTCATTGAACTCTTTTAATGCTTTAATTCCCAACCCCCCAGCCTCCTTTGGTCTACAGATAGTGTTCCATCTGATGGGCTGCATGAACCTACCCTCGTGTCCTGCTCTTTTCCAGAAGAACCTCTTCCTCATAATATCCAATCTCTTCCAGATGCATTTAGGGGCCTTAAATATGCTGAAGTAAAAGACTGGTATGGCAGTGATAACCAAGTTGAGCAAAATCAATCTCCCACCCTTAAGGATGGTCTTAAGGACCTCCTACCAAACATGCACCGATGGTTTGGATGAGAGTAGAATGTTATGGACCCAATCAAGACACCCAAAAAATTTGGATGACTATAGAGGTTCGGGACGGATGATACTCCTTAGTCAGAAAGCCATCCACCTGAGAAATACTTAGGCAACTAGAGAGGGAGAGTCCCGCAAAGACCCCTACATGGTAGAGTGCCCCCACGGGTTACAAGGTTTCCCCCACCCAACCTCTCTTGTCACTGATGTTCTAGGTAGACCAGAATGGGGACTTGACCTCTTAAGTCTACCTGTTTTATTAAAGAGCAAGGGTGCTTAAGATTTCACTTGAACTTTAGATGTATTGAGTGCAAAAAGTGACCTAACTTCAAGGTTGGTTGACCCAACAAGGTGGGTCAACTTCACCTATCTGTCCTTTGCGAAGTTTTAGGTCCCTTCTTTCAGGATTCAAGTGAGATTAAGAGCTTGAATTTTAGGGTTTGCTTGAATAAATCACTTCAACCAAGGCTTAGGCATGCATCTTTTTGGAGAGTTGTTTCTTACTTATGGAAATGTGTCTCTAAAACCCTAACTTGAAATCCTTAATTGGCTCTAATTTTGGTCCAATTTAGTTTGCCAAATGTGGTATCTAGGGCTCAAACAAGAAAGTGGTAGCCCTAGTTACCTTAAGTGGGTGCACAAATCAGATTTTGTTGTTGAAATCAAATCTGGCAACTTGATGAATTAGCTAGGAATGTAAAGTAAGCCCTAATTGATTTTGCTCTCTTTCTCCTTTTCAGAATGAGAGGCTTAGGAGAAAGAGTAATTAGAAATTACCTACCCCTGGAGTGTTTAATGTGCTGCTGTCTTTCTTTGAATCTTCTCCCTGAAACAATCACAACAAAAGAGATATGGCAAGTTAATACCAAATCAGAAATTGTAATCAAGAATTCTAAACAGCCCGTTGCTCCCCGGTGATGAGAGCCTCATCATGAGCCATAACTAGCTCATTTTGACCCAATAAAGAAGATAAAAGCTCCTACATAACCTAGAAGAAGGCCTAAATGAAGGAATAAGTGCTCTGAGAAGAAAACATGAATTAAAGGCTAAAATTGCAATTTTACCATTCCAGTACATAAACGGTATTTCTCAGAGGCAAAACACGGGTCAAAAGGTCTAAATGAGATAAAAAGTGGGTTGAGTCAATCAGAAATGGGTTCATGTGCAATCTAGGAAGTAAATGACATGTGGTAACTCTAAAACAGACCCGCTTAATTCAATAAGGTTTCGATCAGGATAAAAATCAATTAAACCCTCTAAAAATCATGTAAAAATATCCCCTAGGGTTTAGAACACTTAATTTGGCCTTTGGAACCCAGTTTGACCTAGATTAGGGTCCTAGTTCATCAATTAACCTAATTTGGGTTTTTACGCAAAATATCCAATCAAACGAGGTCAAACCTAAAATCCAACTTCACCATTGGATTCCTTAGGTTCAAATTAGGTTTGTACCAAAATTTGGACCTAAGGGGAGGTCATCTTGGCCTACTTTGCAATTTAGTACACCCAAATCACAATTTGGTCCCTATCTTTTGAAAAGCATAACAGAAAGCCCCCTAACTTCCTCGCCACCTTTGCAATCAGGTCCTACCGCCATTATTGGGGCAGAATCCTACTCTGATGAGGATTTGAGAGGGAATCCTCTCTGATTCCTCAGAGATCCCCTCCCAGAAATGGAAGGGAGATTCTCTGAGGAATTCCCTTCCATCTGAGGCCAATCTTGATCCCTGGTGTGAACCCAATCTCTCGTCCGAACGCACGAGGGATTTGGGTATCTAAACTCTTTCCATCTCTGGTGACTGACCTCAGACAATTGCGTGCCTTCCACGCCTTGAACAACTGGCCCAGTGCCTATATAAGAACCCACACCTTCAGTTTCCACCTCTAATTCATCTCCTCCTGCCCAGCCAAAATTCCCAGCAAGCTCCGGCGAGCCCCCCTCCCCTCCCTCTTCGCTCTGCCACAAAACCAGTGGCAGAGTTATGTTCCTGATTCTCCTCCGCGTCGCACAATACCCGCGCACGTCGCCTCAGCCCCATCGTCGCCGTCGTTCTCCCCCACTGGGCAGCATCTTCTCCGGCTACAGCAGGTACTACTGTTCGCCTCTCTGTCCCCCTTCATCCCTGTAGTTAGGCCAAATACCTTCTCCACAGTCTCCTCTCTTTTCTCCCCCTGCTATTTTATCCAATTAGCCCCCGACAGTGCCTAACCACCTCCATCGTCCTCGCCTCCGACCGCCCTCCGGCGAGCCGCCCACACCACTCTGCCCCTTCACACGGCTCGCCAACCCTCTCGTGAGCTCCGCCTCACCACCAGGAACTCATTCCACCCCTCCACTGCCACTCCAGACCTCCACAATAACCCCCCGACCAACCCTACACCTCCGGCCACAGGTTGACCTAGGCACGCACGCCTAGGCCATCCCACGGCCTGCAGCACCGTCCACCTCCTTCGCCGTGCCACGGCGAAGGTCTCTAGCTGGTCTGATTGGGCCGAGAGGCTCGTTTTGTGTCTGACAGTGTTGATGCTCCTGCCGCCATGGACGACATTTGAAGAAGCTCCGTAGCAGCTCCAGGCGCCAGGGCTCCCAGCCTGCAGGTGCTGCGTATTCGTGCGAGTGTCGCGAAGTGCGCTGGTCCAGCAAGGAGCGCTAGCAGAGCCAGTAGCTGTGGGGATGGCACGCAAGTCTGCGGGCGCGCGTGAAATCAAGGCAGAAGCTTTAGTCCCACATCGTGGAGAGACGAGGCGCCGCTATGCCATAAATTGAATTCGTGTTTTATGCTTAACGCCTTCGAGAGCACAGGGGTGAGGTTCCTCACCTGCCCTCACACCCGCATCGTCCGCGGCTTGACCTTGCGGATCTGGCGGGATCCGACTGACCCAAACCTTGAGCACTCCTCGCGCATCACCACCTACCGGTGCGCCTGGTCTCGGGTACGATCCGACCCGATTATCCGTGTGGCTCTGGGAGATCGTCCCTTGAGTGAATTGCTGAGAGAGAGAGACGCACGGGTAGAGGGAAAGGGGTAGGTTTTGCTCCTATGCAGGCAGACTGAGCGTGGAGAAGTTAGCCGCAAGGAGAAGAGAAGAAGCAGAAGAAGAGACTGAGCAAAGGAGACCAAGGAAGAGGAAGAAGCAAGGCAGAGAAGAAAAAAGAGAAGGAAGGCAAGGCAGGAGAAGAAACAAAAGCAGGAAGAAGAAAGCCTTCGCAAGAAAAGAAGCAAAGCAGAAAGAGAGAAGAGAAAGAAGAAATAAAGCAAAGACAAAAGCCGAAGAAGAAAAAGAGACTACAGAAGAAGAGGAATAATCAAAAGAAAAGGGAAAAATACTTTTAAGACGTCTGATCACAAGATCAGACGTCCAATTTCATTTCTTTTGTCATAGTTACTTTTAATGGCATACATTCATATTTGAATTAACATTTTGAGTAAAATAGAGTGTTCAATTACATTGATTAGTAGTAAATTCCAATTGCTCCCTGTGTTCGACCTCGGATACTCCGGTTCTCGAGTAATAAAATTCTCTATTTGTTTGAATACTTTGTCGGCTATACTACAACGCGATATTATCTTTTAACAAACCGCACAAAAAGTTTGAGAACACCCGGCAACAGTGCCAAAATGTTGAGAGCGATGAATCAGGTTTTAAAAGTATTGCATTCTAGTACAGCCGAAATAGCGTTCAAAACAAATAAAATTTTATTACTCGAAAAGATTTCCGAGGTCGAACACAAGGAGAAAATTGGTATTTAGAAATCAAGATCACAATTTAACCTTGAAAGAAATTACAATAGTAGTAGTATCAAAGTACAAAAATATGGGGGTAAAATGGTGATGCAGATCACCAAATACTCCTACAATATCACCAAATGATTTAATGTAAATATGCAATGGAGACTAGAATATGTCATCTGATTCCTTAATCAGACGACTTAAAGTGATTTCTTCTTTTCTTTCTCTTCTCTGTCTTCTCCTTCTTCTTCTTCTTCTTTGGCTTCTATCTTCCTTTGCCTTCACGATCTTTCACTTTCTCTTCTTCTTTCTGCCTTTGCCTTCCTTCTTCCTTAGCTTCTCCTTGTTCTTCCTTCTTCTTCTTCTTCTGGCCTCCTCTTCTTCAGCTCTTGCTTTTGCCTTTCTTCTGCCTTAGATTCTCCTTCTTCTTCAGCATCTTCCTTCTTCTCTTTCTCTACCGTTTGCCTTCTCTTCTTTTTCTTCTAGCCTTGGATTCAGCTCCTACCTTAGCCTTCTTCTTCCTTCTGGCTGCGACTAAGTGTTGGCCTAAATAACCTATAGCAAAACCTACCCCTACCCACATGCAACTCCCCTCTCTTTTCTCTCTTACGATACGCTCTCCTAGAGCCACACAGTCAGTCAAGTAATCAGGTTGAGTGCGTACCTAGGACCAGGCCCACCAGCATGCGATAGTGGGCTAGGTGTGCAGTCGAGTTGGGTCAAGCCAGGTCCGCGGGGCGTGAGTGATGAATCCATTTTAATGGATTTGTATTACTCCTAAGTAATTTTAATCTTACCTTTTAGGTATGTTAATAACTATATTAAGTTGTAGAATATTTGTATGCATAATGATTTAAGTTTATAACATTTTATAACTTAATATGTAATGATTTTGTTGTTTTTATGTGCAGGAATGATATTTAGAAACAACAAGGGTTGGGGAGTAAATTTCCCCAACAAACAACCGACAGCATCTTTTCCCTTTCCTCCGGCCAGCCGCAACTCTCCCCTCAACGCTCGTCAGCCAAAAATAGCAAAGGGATCTGGGAAATCCCTTAACTCACGCACGCAGGGAGAGAGGAGTTAAAGAGGAGGCGAAGAAAGGAGAGGAGCATCTGCATCTTCCCCCTGCAGGGAACTGCTTCCCCACGTGCACTGTGCACCCCATCCTCCCTTCCAACGCCATCACCGCATCCTCCCTTCCAGCACCCATCTCCAGCCACCTCTCCAATCACCGCACCAGTCTGCCTTACGCCCAATGCCTGCAGGCACTCATGCAACAGCGCCACTCCACCTTGCGAGCCCCTGCCAGGCCGCGCACACCACAGCGCCACCCCTCCTGTAGGTGCACACCGTCTAGCTCCCACCTCCAGCCGTGCCCACAGGCACTGCACGCCTTCATGCCTGCAAGCGTCCGCCCACCTTCATCCTCCAGCCACGCCTTCACCACTGCCAGGCCAACACCCGCAGGTGCTGCATAGCTGCTCCGCTCACCCGCGCCCCTGCCAAGCACCGCAGGCACCGCACCAGCACCCGCCTTCGCACCCGCAGCGCTTCCCCTCTATGCAGAACGCCCTAGCCACTTGCAGGTGCCTGCTCCTTCTCCACCTTGGGCACCCGCAAGCGCACGCCTCAGCCTCCACCGCCTTCAGGCACACCACCAGGCGCCCGCTCCAGCAGGGCGTGCCCCTCTCCAGCTCCAGCACCCTGTAGAAAGGCGCTCGCTCCACCTTGTGCACTCACTGGCCACCGCAGCCAGGCCGCACCCACACAGTGCCTCCCTGCAGCGCGCCCTCCCTTCCGCAGGCGCTCTGCCTACAACCAGCACCCGCCATCAGGCGCACCACCCCTCCCGTAGGCGCCACCATCCAGCACACGCGTTCCCCATCCTCCAGTGCTCTCCACTGCAGGCCTTCCCCCAGCGCCTCCTCCGGCGTTCTTCTCCTCCGACGGCTGGCCACCTCTGGCCATCTCCATCGACGCCGCAGCCTCATCTTCACCAACCTCCCTAGCACATCCACAGCCCCGCCGACAATCCTCCCCGCATGCAAGCAAGAGAGAGAGCAAATGCTCTATTTTAAGGGAGATTAAAAATTACATTTACTGCCATTGCCACCAGAAATTATTTTTTTATTTATTATTATTTTATTGTGGCAAAATTACGCATGCACACTCATGCTTTCTGATAATTGTATGTTATTGATATTCACCTGTTTTAAGATTGGTTTTGGGATCAACATGTGCACCAATTTTCTCTAGTATTTGTCAAGTGAAAATTACATAAAATCATCATATATTTATTGAAGATTTCAATAAGGTAAAATTACACATATACCCTTATATTTTTGAGTAATTGTGAATCTTCTTTCCATCGCATTTTATGCCAGATTTGACTAGGGATTTCGCACTTGACCTAAAGAATACGAAATAATCGAGAGTTTATTGCATAATTGCCTCACTGTGGACACGACCCGCTCTTTTGTGAGTGGTTATTTTTATTGTTGATTAGTTGATTTTTCCACCACTTAAATACTACAACGCGTGGTGAAAAGTCGACTCGTCAAATTGGCGCCGTTGCCGGGGAGGCAACAGATGCAATAGATTCACGTTATTATTTTTTGAATATTTTGAGTTGCGCAATCATCTGATCGTTTTTATTCTTGTGTGAGGAATCTGACACGGTGACAGACGTAGCAAAGCGACGACATTGAACCTGAACGACGCGCACGGTGGAGACAATCTTTTTGGTGGACCTTGACGCCACCTGGAGGCCAGAAATAGGAACACGTGGGCCTTGATCCCACACACATAGGCTTACGAAGAAGCCTATTTCTGATTTAGTCAGTAGATCTTAGTTAAATTTAGTTAGATGGGCATTAGAATTTAAATTCTGTCTTTTGGACCCTTGTCGGGTATTTTTGGGAATGTGTTCCCAGTGCCACTTTATTTCTTATCACTTGTATGAGGGAGTGTATTTTCGGGAGCGTGTTTCCATTTATTTAGATTATAGGATTATTTGAACTGTTTGAACTGAATTTCGGTTAGTTAGTTAGATTAGGTCTGTTTGTTTACTATTAAAAATAATAATAATAAATAAATAAATAAAATATTCAAATTGCCTGCTAGAAGCTGCATATCTATAGGACGACCATCTAGGACTGAATGAGCAGCATCTAGTTTATTTTTACTGCATTGCATTCATTATTGCACAAAGAAAGCTGGAGTAAGGTACGTCTTCTCTTGAGCATCAATTACCTGTCATGCATATGCATTGAACCTAAATCTAAGACCACTAAAGTGATTGAATCAAATTAATTCAGTAGTCACTTTAAAAATTGAGACTACTAAGAGGTTGGACCTTAAAATCTATGACTGAAAATTGTGTGCAAAAGGATCCTGTTTGCGAAATTTCAAAAATCAAAACATGATTGTATGTTTGCACACTTGAGACACTGTGCACCTCACACATAAGGTCACTAGATAAATTTCGACCTCTCCTCTTTTGCACCACAAGGGAAGTTAGTCGGAAATCAACAAGCCTATCCACCAAGTTACTTCAGTTCCTCATGTGTGGGCTCGATTCAAGACTTCCATCCCTTGCGAGTAGGTTATAGGCACCAGCAAAGGTTGTCCTAGGAAGTGTAATTTTTTGCAAAACTTGTTTGGCCACCAATTGAACATTTAATTCTAAGACCTTCAATCTACTAGAAACAAGATCCCACTGAATTTGCATTTGCTTTGACAATAGAACTCTCTAGGAAGTTTCTGCTTGTATTTTGAATTTTGCTAAATCCTAAGAGAGTTAAAATTGTTTTGCTTAAAGAAATGGATTACCCTTACTCCTATCATTCAAATTATCAGAGTCAATACTTCCCATCTTTTAATCAGAATCGCATGCCCTGAGCGTATTCATCCTTTGATGGGTACATTGACAATTCATGGGATCATTCTTATTCTTATCCTAGGAGTACTGGCTTGATAACTCCCACTTTTAAGCAGAGCCTAGAAGCGGGATTTCCCAACCCTGAAATCCCTACTTCCATGCGAACACCTAAACCTCCCACCCTTCATGATTTTCCATATAGAGGTTGGACCGATACCCCTAGGCAACCATAGCCTGAAATTGACTATCCTCCCCAACCTGATAATAGTAGCCTCTCCTCTTTGATGAAAGAAATGCAAAAATAGCAAATGGAAATGATGGAATCAATGGGAGAGATGTTGAGGAATAGTCAACAGTTAAATGAAGAAATAAGACAGCTTAGCTACACGCTTCCCAATAATCCTGATCCCTACCCATACGATCATGATCATGAAAATAATTCTGAGGAACCTAATGACAATAGGGATCCAATTTTATGTAGCTATCACTTAGACTCTCCCAATGAGACACGGTCACTAGAGGACAACGATCATAGTGATTATCCACCTGAACTATATTGGAGTCAAAAGCAAGGGAAGATGGTAACTCTTGATGACCTTGACCCCAATGATAGTATTCTCCATACCCTACCAACCCGGGTCAAGGTTGTATTATTCCTATCACTTCCCCTATTGATTATTTGGTGGAATCTCATTCTACCCTTAGTGAGCCTACTCCTGACCCTCCACTTAGGGAATCAACACCTATCATTCAGTATCCTAAGGATTTAAATGCACTCAATGGTGACCCTAATGGAATGGAGGATGAATTAGATCAATTTTGGTCTCAAGGATATGAAGAGTCTAATTCAGAAAATGAGGATGCCCCAATAGAGGAACCTGGACTGAAAATCTGGAGTGAACCACAGGGAGATTATTTATCATTTGAGGATTTACCTCTAGAGGATAGAAATAATATGATTAAATCCAGATTCCTCCTTTCTTTTGAGAGTCATCCTCCATCAAAACAGGAGTTGATATTAGAGGAGGACAAACAAAATAATGAGAAGTCTATGGGAGACTCTCGGGGACAAAACACGTCAATTGAGGATTTATACCCCGAGAATAATAACAAATTCAATGATATAGGCTTGCTACAAAATATTAAAACTGATCCTCCGTTAGAAATAATTGAAGATACTGATTCAACTCCTAATGAATCACATATACACCCCGACAAATATTTGAGAGAACAATCTAGGGATGAGCTGAATGATAATGATTCTTACATTTTTGACCCTGCCATCAAAAAGTTGTAATTTGGAGTCTACCCTTGATTCAAATATGACTCCGATCATTAATGCTAGGCAGGGTAATATGCAGTTGTCTACAACTGTTAGGGAGTATACACAATCTGAATCGTTGTTGGAATTAGACCTAACACTGACTAAGCCCTCATTGGACTTAACCATTACCTTCCAATACTGCAAACAACCCTTATACTCCCTAACCGATCCTTCGCTCAGATCTCTGCTCATGTACATTATTTCTAGAGAACATATCAGGCCAGCACATCCTCGAGTAGAATGGCGAGTGTGGATTGATGCTTATACTTTTACTCTCGCCATTCAAGGGTTTGAACTAATAATGTGTATATCTTTTAAAACCCATCCTACGCTGGAGGATCCTTGTTATCCTCCACTTATTCCATTTCGGGAGGTCCCTTTTCATATTCCGTTTATTATTCTTAGACCTCCCAAGGTAGCCAACGAGGTTTTTCGCTTTCATATCTTCTGGCGAGCATTTGGTATTACATTGCATCATCAGCTCGCCAACATCCGTGGCTACCTGTTTTCTAGGACTGCGCTGTTACGCATATTCTTAGGGCCTAACCTTTTCTGTTTGGAACCAGACTTATAACTTCCTTCTAAGTCTGGCTGCTGACAGAAAATGCAGTGCTTGTTGGGAGGCAACCCAGCGGTCGAAATAACACCATGTCAGGTGATGCTTTTCCTTTCTCCTCCTATTTTAATTTTACAATGGGGACATTGTAGGAATTAGGCATGCGGGGGTGCATTTGCATGTTCGGAAGTATTCATACATTTAGGTTAGCATATAAAAAAAATTTCTTTTCTTGAGCTGAATGGGTTAGTCCCTAGCAAAATACCTTTGTCATTGGAGGTTTTTCTTCCGGAATTATTTCTTAAGTTTAGAATCCAGTACATTTATTTCACGTGCATGTAGACTTGGTAATGAATCCTTGAGGAAAACCAATGAGCATTTGTAAGTCTACTGAACCCTTGGACAGTTCATAGGGAGTTAGGCATACTATCTTCTAATAGATCCACCTCATATTTGTGAGAAGAAAGTAGAGAGATTACTAGTGCGCTAAGTCCAGTGCAAGGACTCTTAAGTTTTGGATAATTAGATGATGATACTTCAGAGTTAGGCATAGTTTTCACTCTCTGTTCCTGTGTGCGTACTTTGTGTGAATTCCTGAGAGTCACCAAATAAGGCCGATACACAGAGATTGAGTCTTAATGGTGTACCTCTTTGTTTGTCTTTATAGTTATTATAGTCGTTGTGGTATATAACAAAGTGGTTACCAGTCTAATACAATTTATTACTCGGAATGAAGAGTTTCCCGAGGTCGAACTCAGGGAGCAAACCAAAATTCTAGAAGCCTATAAATTCACAATATATATATAAGGTTTTACAAAAATTAAGAGAGAGAGGGAGAAAGAAAGAGAAAGAGGGTAATTGGCTTTTTCTTCTTCTCTTTCTTCAGCTACTCTTCTCTTCAACTTGTATTCTTCTTTTCTTCTTTCTTCTTTCTTTCTCTTCTGCAGCGGTTCCTCTTTCTTCTTCTTCTTCCTATCTTCTTCTTCTTCTTCTTTCTTTGCTTCTTTTCTTCTTCTTCAACCTGCCTTCTTCTTTCTTCTTCTTCTTTCTTTCTTTATCTGCAGCAGTTCCTCTTTCTTCTTCTTCTTCCTATCTTCTTTTCTTCTTCTTCAACTTGCCATCTTCTTTCTTCTTCTTCTTTCTTTCTTCTTCTACAGCAGTTTCTCTTTCTTCTTCTTTCCTCTCTGACTCTCCTTTCTCATCGACGTCTGATACAGCGCTTAGACGACTTAACTACTCGATTGCTACAGTGTAGCTCCTCTTTTTTTCCTTTAGTTTCTTTCCTTCCTTTCTTCTTCCTTCGCCTACTTCTTCCTTCTTCTTCCTTCTTTCCTGTGCACACACGCAAACATCAGCGCAAAACCTACCCTACCCCTTCCCCGCATCCCTCTCTCTTTGGATCTCTCTTTAGGAAGCTCTCCCAGAGCCAAGTAATCAGGTCGAGTCGCGTGCTCGGGTCTAGGCACACCGGCATGGGTGATGCGCGAGGAGTGCACAGGCAGGATAGTCTGGTCGGGTCACCAGGTCAGCGTGGGTAGTGCCATAGACAAGGCATGTGAATAGGTGAGGGACCTCACCCCTGTGTGACTTGAGGCGAATAGCCTCAGTCACTTTTTCCTTTTATACTTGTGCGGGCGCGCATCGGCTTTTGAGGTGGGACTAAAGTCCCACCTGCGTCTTCGTGCGTCTGCAGAAGGAAGGCTCGACCAATTGGGGTAGCGTCAGAGGCCTTTGACCCCAATTGCGAGCCTGAGTGTGTGCGTGAGAGTGTTCTACAGCTGCTGGACCTGGGGGCCTGGGGTGTTGCAGCTTGCAGCCACTCACGAAGCAGCTTCAACCTGCTATCAATGGCGGCGAGGAGACTAAGACCTAAAGTCACGAAGACGGCCTTGATTAGCCCATAGTTGTGGGCTATTTAAGTATTTAAGTGCCTAGACATTAGGTTAATTCTAACATTTATTTAGCATAAATTAGGATGTAAATAGATTAATTCATATTTTTAATTTAATTACATAATCCATGCATTGCATTCATATTTTAAGTGCATTAAGAATTAGCTTAGAATGGCATTCATCTAATTAGTTAACCAATTAGGTACATTGTTTTCATTAACATAAAAGTTCAGGGTCTGTATATAAATGACCATAATATTTTAACATTCTTTTGTTTATTCTTCTTCTTTCAGGAACGGCTGGCTGCCGCTCCAATGCCACCCGATGCCGCAGTGAAACCCATTCAAGGAGCGGATATGTTGGATCTGGTCGGGCAGCTAATTTCAAATTTTTCCAGGCCACTACAAAAGGAGGAGGGAGGCAGTCGAGCTCAAGAGGCCTCCACCACCGACCCACCACTGTGCAGAGAGATCTCCTCTCTTCCATTCCATACTGCCGGCCTCAACCGTGGCGGCGAGTCTCCACCACCGCGGGCGTGTGGTGTGACAGGCCACACCGCCATCCGGAGCTCGTCCGCATTACCATGAGCACCTTAGCGTGCATCTCCTCACCGTCGTCACCAACTCCCACCACCGCAGCTACCGTTCAACCACCCTTTCAGTCACTTAAGACGTCCGGGAAATTTCCCAGACGTCTGAAGTCCACCTCCCAATCCAGAGCAATCTCCGTCCTCCCACTTCACTTTCACCACCCACGCCAACAGCCACCAACTCACCTCCAACCACGCACGCCCTCCTCAGCCTGCAGCGCCCTCTTCCCCCGCCTGCAGAATCGCCAACAGCACCCGCTCTCCACGCACAACAGCTTGTGCACCCGCCTGAAGCCACCCGCAGCACCTTCCCCGCGCCTGCAGAACCTCCAACCGCACCCTCTGCCAAAAGGCTGCGCACTCGCTCACCTCCAACCACGCACGCCCTCCTCAGCCTGCAGCGCCCTCCTCCCGCACCTGCAGAACCACCCACAGCACCTTCCCCGTGCTTGCAGAACCTCCAACCGCACCCACTAGCCTGCAGCCACACCCGCACCCACCAGCCTGCAGCGCCCTTCTCCCGCACCTACAGAACCGCCAGCAGCAGCGCGCGGCAGTCCTCACCGCCAACAGGCCCCGCACGCTCACGCCAAAGCAGCTACGGCACCAGCTGCAGCACCTCCGTCGGAGCTCGTCCGGTCGCCGCACGACACGCCACCACCACCGCTTCGAAGCCCTCGGTCCAGGGGACTTCCTCCGAGCTTCCCACGTCCGGCCATCCACTCCTCGTCGTGCAAGGCAAAGCGAAAAAATCCCTATTTTGCTACAGTAACCTACCAATTAAAAATTACATTTTGTGCCATTGTCACTTTTTAATAATATTTTACTGACTCTGCTTTGCGAAAAATATCCTCTAGTTTCTCAGAATTGCTATTTCAGCATTGTTTCTTGCTTCAACCTTAATCTGAAAGCAATTTTTGCTTGATTCTTATCCAAACTAGCTACGAACAAACGTTTTTAACTAGTGCGAATTTAATACGTCATTGCCTCCCTGTGGATACGACCCGCTCCTCTGCGAGTGGTTATTTTTTCTTAAATATTGATTAGTCGATTTTTCCACCACATTAAACTGCAAACGACTTTAAAGCGAACAATCGACTAGTCAAATGGCGCAGTTGCCGGGGAGGCAACAGACGCAATAATTTCACCTGATTTTATTTTTATTATTTGTCAATTGCACAGTGATTTGACCATTTATTATTTTCTCTTCTGTGCGAGAAATTTGTGCAAGAATCAGCCATTGTGAGAGGCGACCCTTGACGTCGCCAGAGGAGAATTGGACGAACTAATTTGAAAAGGAGGAGAAGGACGAGGATGCGACGAACACCATTGTCTATTTAGTCACTAGTCTGATAGAATTAAGACTTTAGATTTAATTTTACATTGCAGTTGGTTTGAAACCCTTGTTCTGTGGTATATTTTGAGGGGTTTGTTCCCCGATTTTGTTTTGGGCCCGTGTTGGGTAATTTTTGGGAGCCTGTTCCCTTTTCTATAGATTTAGTTTTTTTTTATTACTTTTATTTGCTTGTCCATAAGTAGTTCTAAAAAATATAAAAAAAAATGAGCTGCCTGCTAGAAGCTGCCTGCCCTAGGACGAACCATTTAGGTCTGTATGAGCAGCCTCTAGATTTACTTCTCTGCATTGCATGCATTCTTGCATCGTTGATTACTGGAAGCAAGGTACGCATTCTCTTACTTTGCATCCTATTCTTGATCATGCATTGCATTTGGACTTAATGCAAAGACCACCTAATCTGTATTGAATAAATTAAACAAGTGGTCACATATTTTCTAGAAAAAGGACTAATTAAAGGAGAGACATTTTAAAAACCAAGGATTTGATTTTCAAACTTGGCGTGCGATTCAAAATTCAAAATATTTTACGGTGTATGCACACTTATTTCACTTGCACCACGGCACGCTTCTCGACACTCCTTAGGTTTGGAAATACTAGGACAAGAGCCCTCCTACTGTTGGATTCTGAAGTGTTCGGAACTTGAGATCAAAGGTTTTGTAAATCCAAAGAGGGGGATACCCTGTCACGGATTTTTGGGGGTAGTTGAGAAGCATCGAGAAAGCACAGCTTCAAAGGAAGGCTTAGGCCTACTTGCATCCCTCGATCTTCTGTCTTTGGATTTACTTGACCATTTGAGATTTAGGGAAGAATACCTAAGCTCCAACTAGGTCTTTTTAGGCATTTCAAAGGTTGACAATAGGCGCGTAATTGATTGGGCAACTTGTTTTGTCACCTACAATTTGAACTAAAGTCAAAAGCCTAAATTTGTAAAGACCAAACAAGTCCTTTTGAATTGTGTTTGTAGTGCTTGCTTGGTAGGCGTTCTCTTAGGAGACAACTTGTATTTGATCCTGAACCTGAAAGAATCCTAAGAAGAGGCCTTCCAAGGGTAAAATGGCCGGTCAAAGGAGCCTTAAGGAATATTTCATCCCAACCAATCAAGCTGGCCCAGCACTACGTACACCTGGAGGGGACAATCCGTATGAGATCAAAAGTAGTACCATATCGTTGCTACCCTCCTTTTATGGTACTACTAGGGAAGACCCTTACAGGCATATTGAGGAATTCACCAAGGTCTGTTCCACGGTGAAGCTGCAGGGCGTTACTAATGACGCTCAAATGCAAACCCTCTTTCCCTTCTCCCTAAAGGACAAAGCCAAGTATTGGTATCACACCCTTGATAATATAAATACTTAGGATGCCCTGAAGAAGGAGTTTTTGAAGAAGTACTTCCCCATGAGAAAAACAAATCACTTTAGGAGGGAAATTATGAGTTTTGTTCAAAAGGATGGGGAAGCATTCCATGATGCGTGGGAGCGCTTTAACGATTTGCTGAGACTTTGCCCACATCACTAGGTGCCTAAATGGCAACTGGTTGAAAGGTTCTACACCGGACTTAATGATTCGCATAGGCAAACTGTGGATGGTGCCTGTGCAGGAACCTTTCTATCTATGACTGAGGATGAAGCTTGGAACTTATTTGATACTTTGAGTGAGAATTCTATTCACTTTAATTCTACCTACATGGATAGAAAGCCCACTCTCATGCAAAGAAAGTTGGCGGCAAATGAAGCAAGGGACACCCAGAATTTAGCCTATCAGATTCAATTATTGAATCAAAACATGGAAAGGCTTATGTCGAACCTGAGTTCATTCGTACCTAACACCTCCACATCCCAAGCTTCCTAATGCATAATTTGTCAAGGCAATACACATGCCACTGTGGATTGGCACTTGGCCTCCCAATTCCCTGAGCTTGTATAAGCGGATTTGAATGCTGCTCAAGGGTTCCATCCAAGACCTCGTAATGATCCTTTCTCCAACACTTATAATGAGGGATGGAGGAACCACCCAAACTTTTCATGGAGACAAGGAAATGTCTCAAATTCAGGGAATTACAAACCACAATCTTTTCAAAACCATCAAATGAACCAACCTCAGACCTTTGCCCAACCTAAAACCTCTGAGATGGATGAATTGAAGGCGATGTTGAAAACTATGCAAGAAAGTCAAAGTGCCATCATCCAATCTCATGACAAGGCTATACATGAGATGAAATCACAAATTGGACACCTTGTTGAGGCCGTTAGACAGAGGGAGACTGGGAAGTTTCCCAGTGTAGCTGAGGAAAATCCTAAAGGAAAAGGGATTGTCTTTAGGGAGCATGCTCAGGCGGTGACTATTCTGAGGAGTGGGAAAGAAATTTCCAAACCCAATGCTCCTATAGTCTCACCCCCTAAAAAACCATCCACCCCGACTTTCCCCCACCGGAGAAGACTTGCCCAAATCTTCTCCGCTTGAAATCACCTCATCGGAAGAAGTTGCCCCCGTTCCACCCCTTACTCGATATGACAACCCTTCCACCCAAAGATCGAGAGTGCTTTTTCCAGAGTGCTTATCCACCTCTGGGCAGACTTCTGCTGCCTCATCTGGAACCAAAGATAAGATGGATGAGATTATGGAAACTTTCAAGCAAGTGCAGATTAACCTACCTTTGCTTGAAGCTATTAGGCAGATTCCATCTTATGCCCGCTTCTTAAAGGACCTGTGCACGAAAAAGTGGCAATCTAGAAAACAGGTCCAAACAAAAGTTGTCCTGCCTAATTCTGTTAGCTCAATTATTCAACCTGGCACACCCCCGAAACTTAAGGGCCCAGGAGCCCTATACATCTCTGTAGTTATTGGTGACTTACAAATTGATGAGGCTCTACTTGATCTGGGTGAGGGGGTGAACATCCTTCGGAGCTACGTGTATGAACAACTTGGGGGAGGCAATCTGAAGCCTAGCCCTGTAATCCTTCAAGTTGCTAATCGATCACTTAAGACACCAAGGAGAATTTTGGAAGATGTCCTCATAAGAGTGGAGGATTTCTTCTTTCCCGTTGACTTCTTAGTTTTGACACTGACCCTACCAACAAGCCAACCAAACCCTCCATCATTTTGGGCCGCCCCTTCCTTGCAACTTCTCATGATTCAATTAATTGCAATACTAGGGCATTGAAAATGGGCTTTGGGAACAGGAAAATCCAGCTTAATGTGTTTGATGCTTACAAACAAGCTGGACTTGAGGATTGTTCTCAGGTTGAGGTAATAGATGACCTGATTGAAGAGGCAACTCCTGCAATGTTATGTGATGACCCCCTTCAGCATGTCATGCTAAATGAGCATTCCCATCTCTTGGAGGAATGTGAAGGGGATATACTAGAACTAGAGGAACTGTTAGGAGTTTCTGCTGAGTCTCTTTCCCCATCATTTCCGCCGAAGATGGATTTGCTACCTAAGATGGGGACATCTATTATGAAACCCTCAACCTTACAAGCCCCCGACCTTGAGTTGAAACCCCTCCCTAACACTCTCAAGTATGTTTTCCATTATGAAACCCTCAACCATACAAGCCCCCGACCTTGAGTTGAAACCCCTCCCTAACACTCTCAAGTATGTTTTCCTAGGTGCCAATGATACGCTCCCGGTTATCATTTCGGCTGTGCCATCTGAGGCATAGGAGGGAGCCTTGATTGAATGCTTGTCTAGGCACAAGGAAGCTATTGCTTGGAGCATTGCTAACATTAAGGGTATAGACTCTACACTCTGCATGCACCACATTTATACTGATGATTCCATCAAGCCTTTTAGGGACATGCAGAGACGTCTGAACCCTAATATGAGGGAGGTTGTAAAAAAGGAAATCCTGAAGTGGTTGGACGTTGGGATCATATATCCCATTGCTGACAGTAAATAGGTCAGTCCCATTATGTGGTGCCAAAGAAGGAAAGCTTTACTTTGGAACTCGACGACCAAGGTGAACATGTTGTCACTAGACCCTCAACTGGATGGAGGGTCTATATTGATTGCCGAAAGCTAAACACCGCTACCTAGAAGGATCACTTTCCTTTGCCTTTTATTGATCAAATTCTCGAAAAATTGGCAGGGAATAAGTACTATTACTTTCTCGATGGATATTCTGGGTACAATCAGGTGCAGTCTTTCCTGATTACCAGGAAACGACGACATTCACGAGTCCTTACGGTACTTTTGCATTCAGGCGTATGCCGTTTGGATTATGTAATGCCCCTACAACTTTCCAGCGGTGTATGATGTCTATCTTTTTGAACATGATTGACGAGTATGTTGAAGTATTTATGGATGACTTCTCTATTTATGGCTCGTCTTTCGACCAGTGTCTCCTGCACTTGGAGAATGTGTTGAAACGATGTAAGGAGACGGGTTTAGTCCTCAGCTGGGAGAAAAGTCACTTCATGGTACATAAAGGAATTGTACTTGGTCATGTTGTATCCGAGCAAGGTTTGGAAGTAGATAAAGCCAAGATTGATTCTATTTCCAAACTTCCATTGCCTACGAATGTCAAATAGATTAGATCCTTTCTGAGCCATGCTGGCTTTTATAGGCGCTTTATTAAAAATCTTAGTAAGATTTCCAGGCCACTTTGTGATTTGTTGGCGAAGGAATCTTCCTTCAGTTTTGATTCAAAGTGTGCTGAGGCCTTTCAAACTCTAAAGGAGGCCTTGATCTCTGTGCCTATTCTCCAAGCTCCTGATTGGACACTCCCATTTGAGTTTATGTGTGATGCTTCGGATTATGCATTGGGAGCTATCCTTGGACAAAGGGTTGAGGGATGACCTCATGTGCTACATTATGCAAGCAAGACTTTAACCGAACCTCAGCAAAACTACACCGTCACTAAAAAAGAATTACTTGCGGTAGTTTTTGCTCTGGAGAAGTTTAGGTCTTATCTACTTGGGTCTAAGGTGGTTATTTTTACTGATCACGCAGCAGTGAAACATCTCATTGCTAAGAAAGATTCTAAGCCACGTCTGATTAGGTGGATCTTACTCCTTCAAGAATTTGACTTGGAAATACGTGAAAAGAAAGGAGTAGAAAATGTTGTGGCTGACCACCTGTCTCGCCTTCCTCTTAATGACTCTCTTTCTAGAGACATTCACGAGACATTTCCCGATGAAACTTTGATGGCGGTAACACCAACTTTACCTTGGTATGCAAACACTGTAAATTACTTGGTCACTGGACAAACTCCTGGCTTTTGGGATGAGCAGAGAAAGAGATTCATTTCTCAAGCAAGATATTTTCATTGGGAAGAGCCAGAATTATTTAGAATTGGACAAGACCAAGTATTGAGACGTTGTGTACCTGAAGAGGAACAACAAAGTGTGCTGAGTTTCTGCCATGAACTTCATTGTGGAGGACACTTTGGTGCTAAGAAAACTACTTTTAAGGTTCTCCAGTCCGATTTTTGGTCGCCTTCCTTATTTAAGGATTCTCATAATTTTGTTAAGGCATGTATTAGATGTCAACGAACTAGAACGATTGGGAAGAAGAATGAAATGCCTCAACATCCTATTCAATCTGTTGAAATTTTTTATGTGTGGGGAATTGACTTTATGGGCCCCTTCCCGTCGTCCCATGGTTTTGAATATATCTTGGTGGCAGTTGATTATGTCTCTAAATGGATAGAGGCCATTCCTACGTGCACAAACGACCACTCTGTGGTTTTGAAATTTGTGAAGGCCAATATCATATCTCGTTTCGGCTGCCCCAAGACTATTATAAGTGATGGGGGACCTCATTTCCGAAACCACCACTTCAATCGGTTAATCAAGAGTTTGGGAGTGACTCACAAGGTTGCTACCCCTTACCACCCTCAGACAAGTGGCCAGGTTAAAGTATCAAATAGGGAGATAAAAAATATTTTGGAAAAGACTGTTAGACTTGATAGGAAAGACTGGTCCCAAAAGCTCGATGATGCTTTGTGGGCTTATCAAACGGCCTATAAGATCCCTTTGGGTACTTCTCCCTTTCGGATTGTGTATCGAAAAGCGTGCCATTTACCTATTGAGTTGGAACATAAAGCACTTTGGGCTATTCGAAGTGTTAACATGGATTTAGAGAAGGTAGGTAAGGCACAACTTCTAGAATTAAGTGAGCGTGAGGAGATGAGGAATGATGCTTATGACACCTCTCAAGCTTATAAAGAAAGAACTAAGGTCTTGCATGATAAGTTTATTCTTCGAAAGACCTTTGAGCCCAACCAACAAGTCTGACTTTTCAATTCCAGACTTAAGCTTCTTCCTGGGAAGTTAAAATCTCGTTGGGATGGGCCTTACATAATCACCAAAGTATTTTCGCAAGGAGCTGTGGAGATCAAAAATCCTTCCTCTTCAGCAACTCCCTTTATCGTCAACGGTCAACGGTTAAAACCGTACATAACTTTAGATGGCCATCTGGTTGACGAAGTCACTCTTGAGGAGCCTTAGCTCCTGCCATTCTCCACCTTAGGTAATATCTTCCTTTAGCTATTTTTGTTTTCAATGAGGACATTGTTTGAATCAGGCATGGGGGAGAGGACCTGAGGCATTTTGTTTATAGCCTGCATAAAAAGAAAAAGAGAGAGAGAAGAGAAAATAATAAAAAAAAAAGTTTTGAGCTTAACTGGCTAAGTTCTGCAGTCTTAAGCAAATCAGAACTCTAGGGTAGACTAAAATTCTAGGGTCAAACTTTAGAAGCTAAATGAGCTGCTAGCTTTAGACCTTTAGGGTCCTTTGTGGACTTAAAAATTTAAGTAGGAGTTAAGTTGCGGACCATTCCTCAAGAGGTTGAGGAAGGGAAGCTAGGGTTTGAGTTAAAAGGTGGGGTAGTACCTAGAGTCTTGTTCTACCTTTTGGTTTACGGGTCCTTGTAACACAAGCATCCAAATTTCACACACTTGATCTGGTAATTAACTTAATTTCTGTCTTTCTGAAAAGAGATTTGGTTCTCTTAGTTTTGACTTAGGAGAGGCTTGAAAACACATTTTGATTGGAAGAGTTCCCACCGTAGGAGAGGGGAGTATATACTCACCTTGAGGATGCGATGGTAATATATTACCTCCTCGACTCTTGTCTCTTAGGATATCCATCCTACTGGGGGCATGTAAGCGCATTGTGCGGTTCAGGTACCATGGGCGGCCCTATCTCGAAGTGCCGATTGCCATAGGCCTGAATTCGCTTAAGAAATCCATGGGTGATACTATCTCGAAGTGTCGATTGCCAGGAGTTCTTGGGGTCGCTATGGGCAGTGCTATCTCAAAGCATCGAAAGCCAGGCACCCTTCGAGGTATGGTAATGGGGACAATGAATCCAACACAGACCGTATTGATAGCTGATCTGAGGTTAGACTTAGAAGAATCAAACAAAAAAAAAAAAATATATATATATATATAAAAAGAATTTTCTTTAACTTAAATAACTCAGACCATTGCACAAGCACGGATGCTTTAATCTCAGGGATCAATAAACTTTAGGGTAGAGTCAGAAATCAGGGAAACTTGTGCTTGCCGCTCGTCTTTAGCTGACCTAGTCTGTAACTTAGCAACTACTTAGCAACCTTGGGTCTAGAGTCTGAACTTAATATGCTTCTGAAGGAAGACTAAGTGAGTTGACTAGTCTACTTGGAGTGCTAGGTTTCGCTTAATTTTGCTAGGGACTAACAGAAACTAGGCATGGGGGTATTTGATTAGCCCATAGTTGTGGGCTATTTAAGTGTTTAATTGCCTAGACACTAGGTTAATTCTAACATTTATTTAGCATAAATTAGGATGTAAATAGATTAATTCATATTTTTAATTTAATTACATAATCCATGCATTGCATTCATATTCTAAGTGCATTAAGAATTAGCTTAGAATGACATTCATCTAATTAGTTAACCAATTAGGTACATTGTTTTCATTAACAAAAAAGTTCAGGGTCTGTATATAAATGACCATAATATTTTAACATTATTTTGTTTATTCTTCTTCTTTCAGGAACGGCTGGCTGCCGCTCCAATGCTACCCGGTGTCGTAGTGAAACCAACTCAAGGAGGAGCGAATATGTTGGATCTGGTCGGGCAACTAATTTCAAATTGTTCCAGGCCACTACAAAAGGAGGAGGGAGGCAGCCGAGCTAGAGAGGCCTCCACCACCGACCCACCACTGTGCAGAGAGATCTCCTCTCTTCCATTCCATACTGCCGGCCTCAACCGTGGCGGAGAGTCTCCACCACCGTGGGCGTGTGGTGTGACAGGCCACACCACCATCCGGAGCTCGTCCGCATTACTGTAAGCACCTTAGCATGCATCTCCCTTGCCGTCGTCACCAACTCCCACCGCCGCAGCTACCGTTCAACCACCCTTTCAGTCACTTAAGACGTCCGGGAAATTTCCCGGACGTCTGAAGTCCACCTCCCAATCCAGAGCAATCTCCGTCCTCCCACTTCACTTCCACCACCCACGCCAGCAGCCACCCGCTCACCTCCAACCACGCAAGCCCTCCTCAGCCTGCAGCGCCCTCTTCCCATGCCTGTAGAAACGCCAGCAGCACCCGCTCTCCACGCGCAACAGCTTGTGCACCTGCCTGAAGCCACCCGCAGCACCTTCCCCACGCCTGCAGAACCTCCAACCGCGCCCTATGCCAAGAGGCTGCGCACCCGCTCACCTCCAACCACGCACGCCCTCCTCAGCCTGCAACGCCCTCCTCCCGCGCCTGCAGAACCACCCGCAGCACCTTCCCCATGCCTGCAGAACCTCCAACCGCGCCCACTAGCCTACAGCCGCACCCACGCCCACCAGCCTGCAGCGCCCTTCTCCTGCGCCTGCAGAATCGCCAACAGCAGCGTGCGGCAGTCCTCACTCCAACAGGCCGCGCGTACTCACGCCAAAGCAGCTGCAGCACCGGCTACAGCACCTCCGCCGGAGCTCGTCCGGCCGCCTCCGGCCGCTGCACGACACGCCGCCACCACCGGTTCGAAGCCCTCGGTCTAAGGGACTTCCTCTGAGCTTTCCGCATCCAGCCATCCACTCCTTGTCGCGTAAGGCAAAGGGAAAAAATCCCCTGTTTTGCTACAGTAACCTGCCAATTAAAAATTACATTTTTTTCCATTGTCACTTTTTAATAATATTTTATTGACTCTGCATTGCGAAAAATATCCTCTAGTTTCTCAAAATTGCTATTTCAGCATTGTTTCTTGCTTCAACCTTAATCTGAAGGCAATTTTGGCTTGATTCTTGTCCAAACTAGCTACGAACAAATGTTTTTAACTGATGCGAATTTTAATACGTCATTGCCTCCCTGTGGATACGACCCACTCCTCTGCGAGTAGTTATTTTTTCTTAAATTTTTATTAATCGATTTTTCCACCACATTAAACTGCAAACGACTTTAAAGCGAACAATTGACTAGTTAGGCCTCACGGCCACATCGGACAATGCAGGGAGCTTCGCCAGAGGATGGCAAAGGTGGTGCGGGGGTTTGCGAGGTGCGAGAGTGCCTGTGGCCGTGCGCCTAAGGCACTCTGCGTGCGTGAGACTGGGTGTGTTCGGGGGGTGGTATGGAGGTGCTAGGTTGTGAATGGAGGGCAAATTCGGTGTCAGTGAGGTGGTGCGGAGCTTAAGGGGTAGCTGGCGAGACGAATGGAGGCGCGGAGTGGCGAGAACGCCTCATCGGAGGGCAGCTAGAGATGGAGAAGGTGATGATGGACAGTGGTGGTCGGTGGGTTGAAACAGTAAATTAGGAAGGGGGAAATAACAGGGAGAGAGAAGGGAAGGTTTCTACCTGCCTAATTAACGAAGTGGGAGGGAGGTGGCGCTCGACACGTACCTGCCGGTGCCGTAGACGAAGGAGCCCATGGGAGGAGTGATGGCGACGAGGAAGAGATCTGAGGACGCCAACTGGTGCGGCCTGGCATGGGATGATGAGGCAGAGTGGGCTCTGCTGCAGGTATGGCAGGAGAGCGACGAGGAGGAGGAGGAGAGTTCACCAGAAGCTAGGGCACTCTGACCGGAGAGAGGGGAGATGAAATAGAGGGTTTTTCTACGCCTGAAGTAGCTTGCCATGGACAGTAGCCCCTGTCTCTCCTTATAAAGGTGCTGGCGAGGAGAGTGGCCTGAGGGAACGACATGTAGAGCACGCTAGAGATAGCCAGAGAAGGAGACCCATGCCTTTCGTGCATTCGCACGAGAGGCATGGGCGGTTGCAGGACACAGGGGAGGGTCCCTGCGATAGAGGACGACGTAGGGAACCTCCCGTTCATTCCTAAGAACGGGCGCCATGCCCTGCGCAGTGCCATCCTCCGCTCAAGGTCGCCGGAGGTATGGCGCTGCTCAGAATGGTAGGGAGGACCGTTCTGCAAAGAACTATGAGAAAGATAGGGGGCAATCTGTGAGGGTTTCAAAAGATAAGGGTCAAAAAGTAATTCAAGAGGACCAATTTGTAAAGTCGATCAAGATGGTCTTTTCTTAGACCCAAATTTTTATTCCAGCCTAATTTGAACCTAAGGATTTTAATGGTAAATTTGATTTTTGGTTTGACCATGTTTGATCGATCAATTTGCGCAAAAACCCAAATTAGGTCGTAAATTGGGCATGGTTCTCATTTTAGGTCAAAATAGGTTGCAAAGGCCAAATTGAAGGTTCTAAGCCCTAGGGAATATTTTTCCATAAATTTTAGAGGGTTTAGTTGATTTTTATCTTGCCTCAAACCCTGTGAATTAAAGTGAATTTGTTTTAAGGTTACAGAATGTCATTTAATTCCTAGAAGTTGCTATAACCCTTTTTAGATCAGATCATCCCACTTCCTTCATTATTAAGCTTATTTGACCTATGTTTAGACCCTTAATTATCCTGTTTGCATACTGCATTGGTAAAATTGCAGTTTTACCCCTTGTGATTTATCTTATTCTTTAATTCAGAATTTTCTGAGTTAAGCTTCTCTTTAGGTTTTATAGGAGATTCTTCACAGTTATTTAGATTAAATTGTGCTAGTTAGGTTCATGATAAGGCTCTCATCATAACCCCATGCCTACTTTTGCTAGTCCCTTAGCAAAATTTTAAGGTTTCAACCCTTGTTCTAGACCATGAAGTTTTTATTGAGTTTTGATATGTGCTTTTTCTTTTATAACCTTGATTAGGTCAGAATGCCATCCATAGGCCTAAAAGGTACTCTAGTACCAACCAAGATCCAGATCTGTCTAGCCTCAGCCTCAGTCCTTAGCAGAGGTTTTTAAGGCCTGCAGGAGCTAACCTAAGGCTTATTGGACTTAGTGGTTAAAGTACCCGTGCTTGGGATATTTTAGCCCTGGTTCAATTCGCAGTGCATTTTGTAAGAAAGAGTGGTAGAAGATTTATATGTTTGGAGAGTTTTCTCTCTCTTTTTCTTTTTAATTCTAGCTTAGGATTGGCTTCTCAACACGGTCTGTATCAGATTCCTTGTCCCCATCATCAATCCTCAAGGGTTCCTGCAGTTGATGCTTCGAGATAGCACCGCCCATGGTAACCCCTAGAACCCTGGCTTTCGAGATTTCGAGATAGTCCCGTCCATGGTGTTCCGTGGCTGAATTCAGATCCTAGCAACTGACACTTCGTGATAATGCCATCCATGGAATCTGAACCAGCAGAGTGCTTACATGCCCCTAGTAGGATATGTAAATATCCTAAGAGACAAGCACCGAGGAGATGATATTTTGTTATGCATCTTCGAGGGAAATTTCCCACCTCTCCATGCTGGGAACTCGTCCAAATCAACTTGTGTTGATCGGTCGCTCCTACTCTAGGTGTTATTTTCAGAATTTTTGCAATGCTTCTGCGTGATTTTGATTTTCATGCTTACTAAACCAGGCTGTGTGTGAAATTTGGGTGCTTAGGTTACTGAGTCTCGTAAATCAAAAGTTAGTTAACGAGGCCAAATACTCCCTAAGACTTAGACCTAATACTTAAGCTTTTCATTTTCCTCAACCTCTTAAGGAATATCTAGATCTTAATGGGTACTAAGAGTCTATCCAAGAATGCTTAAGGTTTGCGTTCTTACTAATCTCACTGTGCACTTTCCATTTCTTTTCCTGAATGTGGTCTAGAACTTAGGTTAATTCCTTAATTTCTTACTAATGGCTATCTTTTTTCTTTCATTTTGTGCTCCTTTTTATCATTTCGTTCTTTTTCTCCTCCTCCTTTGTAGAGTCCACAAAATTTCTTTCCTCCTCTCTTTTTCTTTTATGGTGTTTTTGTCATATGTGAATTTTTTTGTTTAAAACTTTTTCTTGTGAGTTTTGCACTTTCATCCCCCCTGCCTAAGATTTGCAATGTCCTCATTGTAACTTAGGAGGGTTTTTATCTAACTTAGTTCATACATTAGGATAGATGTTTTAGTGAGTGAATGGGTCGGGGTGACTGTTGCAAACGATTTCTAATCTCAGATGCAAACACCTGAGGTGGAGTCAGCTGTCCTAAAGGGTGAACCTTAAGTGCGAAGAGGTGTCAGAAAAGGTTTCGGGTTTTTTCAAAAAGAATGACGGGCTGCCTCCCATTGAGCGCTGAGTTTTACGCCATTGGCTGGGCGCAATATGCTTAGGGAAAATGGAGGATAAATGATGACTCAGCCAAATCTGTAGAGGTTACATCAATGAACGGTTTGAGTCTCTGATCGTTCACGATGAAAGGTTCGGAATCATAGCTGAGCGGGCTGATTTCAACAGCTCCATTTCCAAAAACTTGTCGGACAACCACTTGGATCGCAGTTTCCCAGGGAAGAGTTTGAGTCGGGCATCGAAGAGTAGGACCTTCTAACCAGGATGAAAGATCTTTCTAGATATGTGCTTGTCATAGAAGGCTTTAACCTGCTCTTCGTAGATTCGAGAGTTCTCGTACGCATCAAGGCGTAATTCATCGATCTCGCTTATCTGAAGCTTTCTGTGGGTTCCAGCCTTAGAAAGATCTAAATTACAGCTCTGTACTGATAGCGATTTCACGCGGTTTGTTAAATACGTCGTTGTAACGTGCAAAATCGATCAACTCTTAAATTTATATTCCTAGATAGGGGAGTATCTAGGGTCGTCCAAGGAGGCAATATGGTTGCAAAATTGATTCTCTTGCTTGGAATATATCTCAACTTTCTTTTTGGTAATTTTCAATATACCATTTTTCTTTATTTTTGAACTAAGGCAACATGCGAACTGATGGCGGGAAAAGTGTTTACACTTCCAATTAAGTAAACAACTCTAAAGTAGCAAGTAGAGCCTCTCCCTAAGCTCACTCTAGGCAAGTGGAGACCTAGAATAATTAGGGAGAGGAAGTGAAGAATGCTAAAAATAAGCAAAAAGAAATGCAAACAAGATATGCGAAGAAGGCAACTAGATAAGTGATAAAGTGTTTAATAAAAATGCCTAGTAGAGGAATGCTTCTACTACTTGATAATTGAAGTAAAAGAAAACACAAATCCTCTAAATAGATGGTGAAGAAGAGGGCTTCTTGCTCCAAGGTTGGTGGCTCCCAAGCTTGAAAGGAATCCTTCAACTCCTTCCTTGCAGAACTCCGCCAAGGTGATGACCTCCAAGGCAAGCCATAAGGGGGTGTGCCCTAAGTTTCTCTCCAAGGGTGGACGTCCACCCTAAATCCTTCTCCCTTGCCTGGCCGTCCTCCTTGAAGTGGAAGAGTCCTCCTCCTTGGCGTGGCCCAAGTTGAAGAGAGTGGGGAGAAGAAGGCACCAGAAGGGCTGGTGGTGTGCCCCTTTAATCTCCTTCTCTACTCCTCCTTGGGCGTAGGTATAGGTGGATGTAGGTAGAAAATACACTAAGGGAGGATGCCCAAAAATGGTGGTAGGTGGTGGCTTTTTATAGAATAGGAGGGGGGCTATGGTGACCTTTGAAATGGATGGCCAAGATGAGTTGATGGAGGTGGTTGGAGATCCCATGGCCAAGGAGAGTTGGCGCCACCTTAAAGGGCACCAAGGGGTAGTTATGGGTGTTGACACCCTTTGGTGTTGGCACCAAAATGGGCATTCTAGAAGGTCATTAGGTGGCGCCACCTTAAGGTTCTAGAAGGGGGGGTATGTGGATGGCTAGGATGGCTTATGTGGGTAGGTGTAGGGTGGATTTAAGGGCTGAAAGTGGCGCCAATATAGAGGTGGTTAGGGGTGGTTTTTGGTGCCAACTTGAAGTGTCTTTTGGTGGAGATAATGGGGTGAAGGGATGGCTAGGAGGTGGCGCCAACTTGAGTAGAGTAGCTAGCTTAGGTAGGCTTGAGTTGGTGGAGCTAGCTAGGGTTGATTTTGGAGGTAATGAATGGCCAAGGAGCTGGTTGTTAGCTATGCTAAGCTAAGCTAAGATAAGCTAAGCTAGCTTAGCTAAAGGTGGAGTGGAGGAGAAGGTGTTGGAGCTAGGGTTTGGAGGAAGGAGCTGAGGAGGAGAGTCTGGAGCTGGAGCTGGAGCTGGAGCTGGCTGCTACTGAAGAGGCTGGCATGGGGCTACTCTAGCTGGCTTAGCTTGCTAGTTCTTTGCTAGCTACTAAGCCAAGCTAAAGTGAGCTAGCTTCTACCAAAATGAGCTGAGGTGAGCTAGGTCTGGTGCTCCCGGGGAGAATCAAGCAGGTTGAGGCAGCTAAGGTAGCTTAGCTCAACTGAGTTGAGCTAAGCTGAGTCCCCGGGAGCTGGACTTGAGCTTCCTGAGCTGAGATGAATTCTTCTTCAGCTGGCTGGAGTTGAGTGGAGCTGAATGTAGCTGGATCTGAGCTGGGGTGAACTCCTATCAACTCAGCTGAGCTAGCTAGAGCTCCCTGTGAACTAGTGGGAGCTGAGATGAGCTAGACTCAGCTAAGTTGAGCTGGATCTGAGCTGACTTGAGCTAGGGTGAGCTGAGATGAACTCTCTTGAGCTGCCATCCAGCTGAGATTAGCTGAATGGAGCTGGGATGAGCTAACCCTAGTTCAAGTAAGCTAGGTTCCAACTGCGGTGAGCTGGATCAAGCTGAGGTGAGCTGGATCAAGCTGAGGTGAGCTGGATTAGGCTGAGTTCCAGCTAGTCTGGGCTTCTCCTTCACCATTTGCCTTCTTGAGTGCTAGGGTTTTAGGGATCTGTGCATCTGTACATCCCTAACACTCACAAAAACACATTAAAACGACAATAAAAAATGCAATGCATGCCTATCCTAATTTATGCCTAAATGCAGCCCAAAAACCCATTTGCGGAGTAAAATCCTAAGAGCTAGGTTTGTTTTAATGCATAAGAATGATGATAAACTGGCGTTTATCATGTACTGCCCAATAGGCTTTGTGCTCCAGTTCAACGGGAAGGTGACATGCCTTCCCGTACACCAGTCTAAAAGGAGACATGCCTAGTTGGGTTTTGTGGGCGGTCCTATAAGCCCACAAATCTTCCGGAAGTCGGGACGACCAGTCCTTCCTGTCAGGCCGAACAGTGACCTACAGGATTTTCTTGATCTCCCGATTTGATAGCTCAACTAGACCATTAGTCTGGGGGTGGTAAGGAGTATAGATTCGGTGAGACACCCCGTATTTGGTCATCAGTGACCTGAACTAAGCATTCATAAAATTGGTCCCCCCGTCAGAGATGATTGCACGAGGAATCCCAAACCGTGAGAAGATATTGTGATGAATGAATTTGATAACGATTTTATGATCACAGGTTCAGGTCGGTGTGGCTTCGATCCATTTGGACACGTAGTCCACAGCCAATAGAATGTACTCGAAGCTGTCCAAAACAGGAAACGGGCCCATAAAATAAATCCCCCACATATCGAAGATTTCGCATACGAGAATCGGTTGCAAAGGCATCATATTGCGATGGCTCATGTTGCCCAAATTTTGGCAATGACTGCATGCCTTGCAGTGATTATATGCGTCCCTGAATAAAGTGGGCCAATAAAAGCCGCACTGGAGGATTTTTGATGCGATTTTGTGCCCAAAGAAGTGGCCACCGCATGCCTGGTCATGGTAGAAGGAGAGAATATCATTGATTTCACCCTCTGGGACACATCACCGAATGATTTGGTCAGCACCTATGTGGAAGAGGTACGGGTCTTCCCAGATGTAGTACTTGGCATCTGAGCGCAATTTGTCTTTCTTGGCCTTCGGCCAATCAAACGGGATCTGATGAGATGCCAAGTAGTTTACTATATTAGCAAACCATGGAAGCCTAGTACCAATAGTCAGTAGGTGCTGATCAGGAAAATGCTCCATGATGGGTCCAAAAGGGTTTATGATCTCAGAAGGAAGGCGAGACAAATGGTCAGCTACCACGTTTTGTCTTCCCACCTTGTCGCGAATCTCAAGGTCGAATTCTTGCAACAGTAAGATCCATCGGATTAGTCAGGGCTTCGCCTCCTTCTTGGCAAGGAGATGCCTCACAGCTGTGTGATCCGAGTAGATGATGACGTGGGAACCCAGGAGATAGGATCGAAATTTTTCAAGGGCAAATACTACTGCTAGCAGCTCTTTCTCCGTAACTGTATAGTTACGCTGAGCCTTGTCAAGTGTCTTGCTAGCGTAGTAGATGACCACGGGTTTCCCGTCAACTTTCTACCCCAGAACCGCTCCTACAGCGAAATTAGATGCATCGCACATGATCTCAAAAGGTTGAGACCAATCAGGGGACTGTAGGATCGGGGCCTAGGTGACTCGGTCACGAAGGTTTTCAAAGGCTTGAGTGCATTCCTTGGAGATCTCAAAGGGTACATCCTTAGAGAGAAGAGTAGTCAGGGGGCGCACGATCTTTGAAAAATTAGGAATGAAATGACAGTAAAAACTGACATGCCCTAGAAGAGAACGGATGTCCCTGATCGAGCTAGGCATAGGAAGCCGAGAAATTAGATCAACCTTGGCTCAATCCACTTTGATGCCTTTCTCAGAAATTAGATGTCCTAGGACAATCCCCTCAGGCACCATAAAGTGGCTCTTTTCCCAGGAAAGAACCAAATTTACATCGATGCAACGCCTGAGTATATGAACCAAGTGCTGGAGGCAATCATTAAATGATGCCTCAAAGACTGAGAAGTCATCCATGAAGACTTCCAGATAATCACCTACCATATCAAAGAATATGGCAAGCATGCACCGTTGAAAAGTCGCGGGTGCATTGCAGAGATCGAAAGGCATCCTTCGGAATGCGTATGTCCTGAAGGGCCAGGTGAACGTGGTCTTCTCTTGGTCCTCAGGATGAATAGCCACTTGGTTATAACCGGAGTACCCGTTAAGAAAGTAGAAGAATCGATTTCCCGCTAATTTCTCGAGAATTTTATCAATGAAAGGTAGTGGGAAATGATCTTTCTTCATGGACGAATTGAGTCTTCGGTAATCTATGTAGACTCTCCATGAGTTGGCTATTCGGGTAGGTATGATTTCTCCGATTTCAATCGTAATGGTGGTGAGCCCTGCCTTTTTAGGCAAAACCTAAATTGGGCTCACCCAACAATTGTCAGAGATCGGGTAGATGATCCCTGCATCTAACCACTTAATGATCTCCTTTTTCACGACCTCCTGCAGATTGGGATTCAAACGTCTCTGCATCTCACGGGAAGGCCATGCGCCCTCTTCAGAATAGATACGGTGTGCGCAATAAGAGGGACTTATTCTAGTCAAGTCATCGAGAGTCCAACCAATGGCTCTACGATGTTGCTGGAGAACAGTAATCAGACGAGATTCCTGATCAGGAGTGAGCTTAGAATTTATAATCACAGGAAAAGTCTGATTAGAACCCAAAAAGATGTATTTCAAATGGTCGGGAAGGGGTTTTAGTTCAAGAATGGGGTTATCTGCAGCAACGGGTGGCTCAGGGTGAATGTGAGGTTCAAGGATAGGAGTTATGGATTTGTCTGAATTAGGGTCTGACTCCTCTAATTGCGGTTCAAGATCTTCTTGTGGTTGATGAGGCATAATCAGGTTATTCTCAAATTGTGTTTCATCAACCAAAGCTCTAATATCACAGATTTGTTCAATGACACTGCAATTGATTCCTTATTGGGCCTTAAAGATATCAATTTTGAGGGTTTGATTCCCAAATTTTAGTTCTATTTGGCCCTCCTCACAACTAATGTTGGCCCTAGCAGTGGCCAGGAAGGTCTCCCTAGAATGATTGGTGTATCCTTGGGGTTTTCAGGTGCGTCCATGTCTAAGACTATGAAGTCTACAGGGAAATAGAAATCCCGTACTCTTACAATAACATCCTCAAGAATCCCTTTAGGTGACTTTATAGATCGATCTGCTAACTGTAGTGTCACCTTAGTCGATTTTAGCTCAGATTCTTCTAGGTGGTTAAGTAAGGATGTGGGTATCAAATTTATGGAAGCACCCAAGTCTAGCAATGCTCTGCCAAACTGGGTTTTACCTATTTTGCATGAAATCAGGGGAGTTCTTGGGTCTTTTGCCTTAGGTGGGAGTCTGCTCAGGATTACAGAGCTAGCTTGCTCTAATAGTACAATTGGCCTCCCACTCTTGGTTCGTGGCTTACGCTGAGGTGTACATACATTCTTCAAGAATCGTGCGTAAGCTGGTATG
Organism: Thalassia testudinum; assembly: GCA_037157565.1. Classification (NCBI taxonomy): domain Eukaryota; kingdom Viridiplantae; phylum Streptophyta; class Magnoliopsida; order Alismatales; family Hydrocharitaceae; genus Thalassia; species Thalassia testudinum. The sequence goes on from JAZHRO010000003.1 coordinate 62,920,933, forward strand.
TGGTGAATCGCATCCATCAAGGGGATGTTTATTTGGACCTGCTTAAAGAGCTTGACCAGGTCCTCCTCAAGAGCCACGGATTTGGTTGTCTTCTTCCCTTGGTCAAGGCCTCGGGGAATGGAACCTTGGTTAGTTCTTCTAGGATAGATCCAGGTCTTTGATCTGGGACAGGGATAGGAACGTCCTGGATTACTGTCCTAGGTTTTGGGTCACTACCAGTCTTGGAGTGGTCTGGATAAGGTGAATCTTGGGTCTCCTTACCACTGTGGGTGGTCACAGAATTCAATCCTGCCTGGTTCTAGTTAGGGTTTGATAGGATGGGTTGCTGCTGATAACTCACATAAGAAGTTGAGGCCTCCATCCCGTCAGGTGAAGGAACAGAGGGGGCCCGATAAACCATGTGTGCTTGGCCCGGGTTTGGGTTCATAACACGCCGCTGGGTCGGCACGTTATTAGGGTTAGGAAGAGGTTGAGAAGGAAGTGTGCCTGGTTGGCAAGAATTTGCCAACTGGGCCAGTTGGTTTCGAACCTCTGTGATTTCGTCCTTGTGTTGCTTCTAAATAGCCGCATTCATTCTTTGAATGTCAGCCAGAGTCTGAAGGATGAGGGACATTTGGTCTTGGTTTGGCCTTGATGGATAAGTAGGGTTGGGCTGAGGCTGAGGCGGCTGGTAAGGACGAGGTGGTTGTGGATGGGGCTGAAAGGGTGGTCTTTGAGTTTGGGAATTTCCCTCCCAGTGGAAGTTGGGATGGTTTCGCCATCCATGATTGTAGGTATTGGAAAATGGGTCATTTTGGATGGCGTTGAGGTCCTCGCAGGTCTGAGGAGCCTCCAAAGAGTCAGAGAATGTGGGAGTGGGACTCCCCCGACTAGCATAGAAAGGGTCGGAGGATCCTCCGATCCGAGAGTCAGATGGGGGTGGATATGGTTCCATCCCAGGAGAAGGTCGGTGGAAAATGTTTTGCACAGTCTCCCGTGTGGAAGGAGGTTGTGTAAAGGAATTATGCGTAGAGGTGGCTCGCTGCAAGTGCTGAGTCAGTTCACCCACCTTCTTCTCAATAATAGAGACCTTGTCCAATCGACTGACCATCAATTCCAGATCGACTGATTCGGACAGGCCCTGCATCTCATGTGCTCCCCTAAGGTTCGTCGATGCACGGGTATTCATCCTGTCGAATAATCCCATGGAGTCATTATTGATGGAGTTCTCGCACATATTTTCGAGAATCTCCCACACGGTGTCCTCATGCTGACCCATGATATTCCCTCTGCAAGTTGCATTGACAAAAAGCCTAATATCCTCACGGAGTCCCTGGTAAAAAGACTGGACTTGTTCTCATTTAGGAACTCCGTGATAGGGGCACTTCCTCATGAGATCCTGAAAGCAATCCTATGCGACATGGAGAGGTTCTCCCGTTTCTTGCGTGAAGTGGGTAATCTGATGGTGCAAGGCATTAGTCTGACCAACGGGGAAGAACTTCAAGAACTCGGACTGAAGTTCCTCCCAATTGTTGATCGGTCGGGTCTGTGTTTGGTACCAATGGGTGGCCTTGTCCATAAGGGAGAAGGAGAACATCTTCATGAGGAGAATATCCCGATTTTGTGCATCTGACCCAAAAGTCTGGGCCAGATGCTTTAGCTGTTTAATGTGCTGGAAGGGGTCTTCAAAATTAAGCCCATGGAATTTAGGTATGGCATGAATCATGTTGGGCTTTAGTTCAGAATTAGGTCCTCTAGTCAGGATTCTGACTCGAGGCTCAATAGCCACCACTGCAGGATTATAGTGATCCCGCATCATGGGACGCTGCGGTGGGTGCATGAAGTTCTGGAAGAGGTCATTGAGTCACTGGAGCTGGTGCTCCAGATTATTCTCTTCCTCAACTGGCTGAGCCACTGTGGAAGAAGAAGGTGAGTTGGGTTCGGAGTCGGAGGAGAGGTCTATGTGAAGTGTTGGTTGCACAAACAAGGGCACCAAGGCTCGGCCTCGAGGAGAGTGAACTTCTAAAGGAGGTTTCAAGGACCTCCTACCAAACATACACTGATGGAGAGGATGAGTTTAGCAGGTGCTGGGCCCAATCAAGACACCCAGAATGTTGGGTGACTATAGAGGTTCTGGGCGGATGGACCCCTTGATCAAAAGATCGTCCACCTAAGAATTACCTGGGCAGCCAGAGAGGGTGAGTCCCGCGAAGACTACTACACGGTAGAGTGCCCCCACGGGTTACAGGGTTTCCCCCACCTGACCTCTCTTGTCACTAAGATTCCAGGTAGACCAGAATGGGGACCTTGACCTCTTAAGTCTACCACTTTTAGTTAGGATCAAGGTGCTTAGGTTTTCACTTGAACTTTAGCCTTTTGAGTGTAAAGAGTGACCTAATTTAAAGGTTGGTTGATCCAAGGGATCAACTTCACCTATTAGTTCCTGTGAGAGCTTATTAGGTCTTATCTTTTACGGTTCAAGTGACTTAAGAGTCGAATTTCTTAGGGTTTCTCTAAATAGGTGCTTTCAAACAATAGCTTGGGCACACTTCTTTTGGGAATTCTCAATTCTTGCTTAGAAAGTGTGTCTCTAAAACCCTAATTTTGAATCTTATATTGGCTCTAATTAGTCCAGTTAGTTCTTCTAGATTGGGTAATTAGGGCTCAAGCAAGAAGGTGTTAGCCCTAAATACCCTTAATGGATGTACAGATATATTGAAATTGAAAACAGGCAGCTTTGGTGATTTCCTAAGTATGGAAGACAGGTTATGCCTAAATTTCTTTTTCTTTCTTTTTCTTCCTCTTTAGAATTTAGGGGTTAAAATGAGAGGATAGAAAATTACCTGTCCTAGGTGTGGTTGTTGTGCGGCTGCTTGTTCTCCTCTTGATTTCCTGTGCCTGCACAACAAAAGAGGAGAATAATCAATAGAAACTCAAAAATTGTGAATCAATAACTTCGAGAATAGCCGTTGATCCCCGACAACGGTGCCAAAAACTAGTGTACCTCTTTGTTCATCTTTATAGTTATTATAGTCATTGTGATATATAACAAAGTGGTTACCAATCTAATACAATTTATTACTTGGAATGAAGAGTTTCCCGAGGTCGAACTCATGGAGCAAACCAAAATTCTAGAAGCCTATAAATTCACAATATATATATATAAGGTTTTACAAAAATTAAGAGAGAGAGGGAGAAAGAAAGAGAAAGAGGGTAATTGGCTTTTAGCTACTCTTCACTTCAACTTGTATTCTACTTTTCTTCTTTCTTCTTCTTTCTTTCTCTTCTGCAGTGGTTCCTCTTTCTTCTTCTTCTTCTTCTTCTTCTTCTTTCTTTGCTTCGTTTCTTCTTCTTCAACCTGCCTTCTTCTTTCTTCTTCTTCCTTCTTTCTTCTTCTGCAGCGGTTCCTCTTTCTTCTTTCCTCTATGACTCTCCTTCTTTCTCGCCGATGTCTGATTCAGCGCTTAGACGACTTAACTACTCGGTTGCTACAGTGCAACTCCTCTTTTTATCCTTCAGCTTCTTTCCTTCCTTTCTTCTTCCTTCGCCTGCTTCTTCCTTCTTCTTCCTTCTTTCCTGCGCACACATGCAAACATCAGTGCAAAACCTACCCTACCCCTTCCCCGCATCTCTCTCTTTGGATCTCTCTTTAGGAAGCTCTCCCAGAGCCAGGAAATCGGGTCGGGTCACGTGCCCGGGTCCAGGTGCACCAGCGTGGGTGGTGCGCGAGGAGTGCACAGGCAGGATAGTCGGGTCGGGTCACCAGGTCTGCATGGGTAGTGCCGCGGATGAGGCGTGTGAATAGGTGAGGGACCTCACCCCTGTGTGACTTGAGGCGACTAGCCTTAGTCACTCTTTCCTTTTATACTGGTGCGGGCACGCGTCAGCTTCCGAGGTGGGACTAAAGTCCCACCTGCGTCTTCGTGCGTCTGCAGGAGGAAGGCTCGACCAATTGGGGCAGCGGCAGAGGCCTTTGACCCCAATTGCGAGCCTGAGTGTGTGCGTTAGAGTGTTCCACAGCTGCTGGACCTGGGGGCCTAGGATGCTGCAGCTTGGAGCAGCTCGCGAAGCAGCTTCAACCTGCTGTCAATGGCGGCGAGGAGGCTGAGACCTGAAGTCACGAAGACAGCCTCACGGCCACATCAGACAATGCAGGGAGCTTCGCCAGAGGATGGCGAAGGTGGTGCAGGGGTCTGCGAGATGCGAGAGTGCCTGTGGCCGTGCGCCTAGGGCACTCTACGTGCGTGAGAGCGAGTGTGTTCGAGGGGTGGTCTAGAGGTGCTAGGTGGTGAATGGAGGGCGGATTCGGTGTCAGTGAGGTGGTGCGGAGCTTAAGGGGTAGCTGGTGAGGCAGATGGAGGCGTGGAGTGGCGAGAACGCCTCGCCGGAGGGCAACCGGAGATGGAGAAGGTGATGATGGACAGTGGTGGTCGGTGGGTTGAAACAGTAAATTAGGAAGGGGGAAATAACAGGGAGAGAGAAGGGAAGGTTTCTACTTGCCTAATTGACGAAGAAGGAGGGAGGTGGCACTCGACGCATACCTACCGGCGCCATAGACGAAGGAGCCTAGGGGAGGAGTGACAGTGACGAGGAAGAGATCTGAGGACGCCAGTTGGTGCGGCCTAGCGTGGGACGATGAGGCAAAGTGGGCTCTGCTGCAGGTATGGGAGCAGAGCAACGAGGAGGAGGAGGAGGAGAGTTTGCCGGAAGCTAGGGCACTCTGACTGGAGAGAGGGGAGATGAAATAGAGGGTTTTTCTACGCCTGAAGTAGCTTGCCATGGACAGTAGCCCCTGTCTCTCCTTATAAAGGTGCTGGCGAGGAGAGTGGCCTGAGGGAACGACATGTAGAGCACGCTAGAGATAGCCAGAGAAGGAGACCCATGCCTTTCGTGCATTCGCACGAGAGGCATGGGCGGTTGCAGGACACAGGGGAGGGTCCCTGCGATAGAGGACGACGTAGGGAACCTCCCGTTCATTCCTAAGAACGGGCGCCATGCCCTGCGCAGCGCCATCCTCCGCTCAAGGTCGCCGGAGGTATGGCGCTGCTCAGAATGGTAGGGAGGACCGTTCTGCAAAGAACTATGAGAAAGATAGGGGGCAATCTGTGAGGGTTTCAAAAGATAAGGGTCAAAAAGTAATTCAAGAGGACCAATTTGTAAAGTCGATCAAGATGGTCTTTTCTTAGACCCAAATTTTTATTCCAGCCTAATTTGAACCTAAGGATTTTAATGGTGAAATTTGATTTTTGGTTTGACCATGTTTGATCGATCAATTTGCGCAAAAACCCAAATTAGGTCGTAAATTGGGCATGGTTCTCATTTTAGGTCAAAATAGGTTGCAAAGGCCAAATTGAAGGTTATAAACCCTAGGGAATATTTTTCCATGAATTTTAGAGGATTTAGTTGATTTTTATCCTGTCTCAAACCCCGTGAATTAAAGTGGATTTGTTTTAGGGTTACGAAATGTCATTTAATTCCTAGAAGTTGCTACAACCCTTTTTATATCAGATCATCCCACTTCCTTCCTTATTAAGCTTATTGGACCTGTGTTTAGACCCTTAATTATCCTGTTTGCGTACTGCATTGGTAAAATTACAGTTTTACCCTTTATGACCTATCTTATTCTTTAATTCAGAATTTTCTGAGTTAAGCTTCTCTTTAGGTTTTGTAGGAGCTTCTTCACACTTATTTAGATTAAATTGTGCTAGTTAGGGTTCATGATGAGGCTCTCATCACTTAATAAAGCTATAACTATGGTGGGTGGTTACGACCGTCCTTCATAGAATCCTCGGCTAAAGGAGGGTAATAGTGTCAAAGGTCTGAAATATGCCTGTCCTATCCATTCCTTCCCAGTGCCGAGAATAGGCACTTCCACCAAATAAGCCACACAATATCCTCTTGACCATCATCATCCCGAATAATGCCTCATAAATAAAAGTCTGTGTTGTATTATGTTGATCTATATTATAAAAAAAAAATGAGAGAAAAGAAAAGAAGAAAAAGAAGAAATAGAAAAAGAAGAAATATTTATATTACAAAAAAAAAAGGTCCAAGTTATAATGTAACATTATTTCTGAGGCAACAGAACACCTATCGCGTTCCACCAAATATGACCCATACCGACCTTTTAGTATTTTTGATCGCCCGAATACTGGTTAAGGACTCTAACTTAGTTGTAGAGTTATTAGGACTTTAATTGAAGTGTGGATGCCATTTGAGGCCACCAAATAGTGAGTACAATTTCTAAATCTGGCGAGATTCGTGATCTCAAAAAGAAAGAAAAGAGGGAGTGCCCAGGAACATCAAGAGAGCACAGTTGTGTAGCCTCTCTCAGAGTTGACTTGTCTAATAGTCTAGAGATCTAGAGTCTGCAGTACTAGACTATATGTAGCACCAGATGAGTGTGTGCCACCAAATACAAATCCATGCTACTCGATATCTCCTACCTAAGCCAAACGTCGGGCTCAAATTACATATTATCTTCTGCTTTATCCTGAGGGAAGTAGTTGCCTATCCTAACAGAAATATTTGCCAAGGGTGAAGTACAAACTCCCAGTGTGAATTGGCTTTTTCACTTGGATCCGTTACTTAGGCTATTATCACTTCACATTTGTCTGGATCTCTAAAGTTTTGAAATAAGAAAAGAAGAAATCTTCTGATTACTTCTATTATTTTTTATTTTTGCTAGGGACTAGCAAATCTTAGGCATGGGGGTATTTGATGAATCCATTTTAATGGATTTGTATTACACCTAAGTAACTTTAATCTTACCTTTTAGGTGTGTTAATAACTACATTAAGTTGTAGAATATTTGTATGCATCATGATTTAAGTTTATAACATTCTATAACTTAATATGTAATGATTTTGTTGTTTTTATGTGCAAGAATGATATTTAGAAAGAACAAGGGTTGGGGAGTAAATTTCCCCAACAAAAAACCGCTAGCATCTTTTCCCTTTCCTCCAGCTAGCCGCAACTCTCCCCTCAACGCCCGCCGGCAAAAAATAGCAAAGGGATTTGGAAAATCCCCTAACTCACGCACGTGGGGAGAGAGGAGTTAAAGAGGAGGAAGACAAAGGAGAGGAGCACCTGCATCTTCCCCCTGCAGGGAACTGCTTCCCCGCGTGCACTGTGCACCCCATCCTCCCATCCAGCGCCATCACCGCATCCTCCCTTCCAGTGCCCATCTCCAGCCGCCTCTCCAATCACCGCACCAGTCTGCCTCACGCCCAACGCCTGCAGGTGCTCATGCAATTGCGCCACTCCACCTTGCGCACCCCTGCCAAGCCGCGCACACCACAGTGCCCCCCCTCAGCAGGTGCACACCTTCCAGCGCCCACCTCCAGGCCCGCCCGCAAGCACTGCACACCTTCACGCCTGCAGGCGTCCGCCCGCCTTCATCCTCCAGCCGCGCCTTCACCACTGCCAGGCCAACACCCACAGGTGCTGCATAGCCACTCCGCTCACCTGCACCCCTGCCAAGCACCGCAGGCACTGCACCAGTGCTTGCCTTCACACCCTCAGTGCTTCCCCTCTCTACAGACCGCCCTAGCCACCAACAGGCACCCACTCCTCCACCTTGCGTGCCCACAGGCACGTGCCTCAGCCTCCACCGCCTCCAGGCACACCACCAGGCGCCTGCTCCACCTTACCCTCTCCAGCAGGGCGTGCCCCTCTCCAGTGCTAGCACCCTGCAGAAAGGCGCCTGCTCCACCTTGCACGCTCACCAGCCACCGCAACCAGGCTGCACCCGCACAGCACCTCCATGCAGCGCGCCCACCCTTCCACAGGCACTCTGCCTGCAACCAATGCCCACCGTCAGGCACACCACCCCTCCCGCAAGTGCTTGCTCGCGCAGGCGCTTCCTCCTTCCAGCGCACGTGTTCCCTCTCCTCCAGCACTCTCCACTGCAGGCCCTCCTCCAGCGCCTCCTCCGACGTTCTTCTTCTCCGCCGGCCGGCCACCTCCAGCCATCTCCGTCAACGCTGCGGCCTCCATCGGACAGGCCTCATCTTCGCCAACCTCCCTAGCACGTCCACAGCCACACCGACGATCCTCCCCGCATGCAAGCAAGAGAGAGAGCAAATGCTCTGTTTTGAGGGAGATTAAAAATTACATTTACTGCCATTGCCACTAGAAATTATTTTTTGATTTATTATTATTTTATTGTGGCAAAATTGTGCATACACACTCATGCTTTCTGATAATTGCATGTTATTGATATTCACCTGTTTTAAGATTGGTTTTGGGATCAACATGTGCATCAATTTTCTCTAGTATATGTCAAGTGAAAATTACATAAAATCATCATATATTTATTGAAGATTTCAGTGAGGGAAAATTGCACATATACCCTTATATTTTTGAGTAATTGTGAATCTTCTTTCCATCGCATTTTATGCCGGATTTGATTAGGGATTTCACACTTGACCAAAAGAATATGAAATAATCGAGAGTTTATTGCATAATTGCCTCCCTGTGGACACGACTCGCTCTTCTGTGAGTGGTTATTTTTATTATTGATTAGTCAATTTCTCCACCACTTAAATACTACAACGCGTAGCGGAAAGTCAACTCGTCAATGAGCACGGACGAGACCGGGTCGGGTGAGTGGGACCTCACCCCGTGGATCTGAGGTGAACAGCCTACTTCACTTTTTCCTCTTATGTAGGTGCGAGCGCAGCTTCACTTCTGAGGTGGGACAAAATGTCCCACCCTTTGCTCGCATGCATCCACAAAGATGGAGCTCTCAATTGCAGCTGCTGCGAGGGCCTTTGACTCCAATCAAAGGCCTGAGTACGTGTGTGAAGGTACTCCATGCAACCTGGGGATGTAAGTCTAGAACAGCAAGGCCTGGAGCTGTAGCAAGCCTACTTCAAGCTTCCTCGGTAATGGTGGAAGGGCAATGAACCTGAAAACACGGGATTGGCCTCGCAGCCACATCAAAACATTCAGAGGGGGTTGCCGGAGCATGGCAAAGATGCTAGGTGTGTTGGCACGACTTGGCGGTGCCTGTGCGAGTGTGCCTAAGGTACACTGTGTGCGAATGTGTGGGTGTGTTCGGTGGGGTGCGTGAGTGGCATAGTGCGTGGAGTGAGGGGAAGCTTATGGACTTGTCAACGAGGGTTGGGATGGCCTGTGGAGGTGGAGCGGCCTCGCCGAAGTTTGTGGTCGGAGATGGAAGGGATGGAGGTGATGGAGGTCGGCAGTGGTTGATTTTGAAGAATAAAGGGTGGAGAAGAATGTAGAGGGGAGAGGGAGCTTATCTGGTAGGTGAAGAGATGATGGGGGCGAGCGGAGGCATCGGGTTTGGTGTGACCGATGCTGGAGACGAAGAGTGGCTCCGGTGAGTGGGGATCGGCGAGGATGAAGAGAGGGAAGCGTCTGCTGGTACGACGAGACGCGGAAGAAGTTAGGGAAGGTGTATCCACCGCAGGTATGGCGGTCGGATGATGAGGAGGAGTAAGGGAGGTCATCGGACGTCGAGGAACCTACGACCGTGAGGAGAAGAGAGGAATTAGGGGTTTTCGTGGCCAAATTCGAGCATGGAGGAGTCGAGGTGATCTGGGCTTCTTTAAATATAGCTCTGAGGATCGGTTAGGGCTTGGGAAGTAAGCTTCCCAAGCAAGGAAAGCTCGTCGAGGAAGGAGGTCATTGAGATACCCGTATCCCTCATGCGTTCGCATGAGAGATTGAGAGAGAATTAGATCCCAAATGAGGGTTCAGACAAGAGAGATTTTCTCAGAGAATCTCCCTTCCAATTTTGGAAGAGATTCTCTGAGCGATCAGGGAGAACTCTCCTTCCAAAGCTCGCTGGAGTAGGATTCCTCCGCTATAATGGAAGAGGGACCTAATTGCGAAAATGATGAAGAAGCTAGGGCTTTTTGTAATGGTTTTTGAAAGATAGGGGTAGAAATGTAATCAGGCTTGACCTTTTTGCAAACTAGGTCAAGGTAAACTCATCTTAGGTCCAAATTTTGGTACAAACATAATTTGAACCTAAGGAATTAAATGATGAAGTTGGATTTTGGGTTTGACCACGTTTGACTGGGAAATTTATACAAAAACCCAATTTAGGGTAAATATCTGTCTGAGACCCCATTCTAGGTCAAGATGGTTCTAATGGCCAAATTGAAGGTACTCAAACCTAGAGAATATTTTTCTATGATTCTTAGAGGGTTTAAGTGAATTTTATCCTGACCAGAACCTTGGTTAATCAAGTGGGTCTGCTTTAGGGTTTCAAGAATCATTTAATTCATAGAACTCACATAAACCCTTTTCTGTCAAATCCAACCCACTTATAATCTTGTTAAGCAATCCATGGTTGTACTGCATTGGTAAACTTACAGTTTTACCCCTAGTTTCTTATTTTATTCTCAAAAAGGTTATGCAGTGAATTAGGACCTTTAGTTGGTTATGTAGGAGCATTTATTCTCTTAATTGGATAAAAATGAGCTAGTTATGGCTCATGATGGTGTTCCCATCAGGATGGCGAGGACTCAATAAAAAAATTCACATATTAGTGGATACCCGGGCTGATTAAACCCAAAGACCTGAAGGGTCGTAGTGTTCAGATCCTACTATAATATTTCCTAAGATTGAAAAGTCCTAATGCCCAATTATTCTTTCCTAATTCAATATATATGTGTGTGTGTGTGTGTATAAAATAAAACAAGTAGAATTTACAAGAATTCCACGGAGTTGACAAATCGATTTAGAAATGAATCCACCCACCCATGACTAGCTGATGCAATGTTCTCATTGAGAATAAAAGACATGAAAGCAAGGTAGAATGTAGAAGATATCACCTAAATATGATGCTCGGGTTAGCTCTGAGTTAGACTATACAACTACTGAGTTTAATGTCATTAGCTAGGCATAGTCCAGCCAAAGAGATCACAACATGATGAGGGTAACCGTGTCTGAGACGGGTTCTGGAACAATACGGTCAACAAAAGGCTTTAGACATTGACCATTGACTTTGAATGAATTACCCGTCTTTGGGTTAGAAATCTGAATGGCGTCATTTCGAAAAATCTGATCGATGATGAATGGGTCGTTCCATTTTGACTTAAGTTTATCGGGAAAGAGCTTAAGTCGAGAATCGAAGAGCCAGACCTTCTGATTTGGCTCAAAGCTCTTGCAGGATATCAATTGGTCATGAAGAGCTTTGGTCCGAGCCTTATAAATCTTGGCATTCTCATACGCATCATTTCTAAGCTCCTACAACTCAGATAGTTGGAGTTTCCTGGTCTTCCCAGCTAAACTCAGATCTAGATTACATTGCTTGATTGCCCAAAATGCCCTATGTTCAATTTCTACAGGTAAATGGCATGCCTTTCCATACACCAGACGAAATGGAGACATGTCGATGGGCATTTTGTACGCCGTATAGTAGGCCCAAAGAGCGTCCTCAAGCTTTTGAGTCCAGTCTTTGCAACCAGGCCTAACCATTTTCTGCAGAATATTCTTGATCTCCCGATTGGAAATCTCGGCCTATCCATTCGTCTGGGGATGGTAAGGTGTGGAGATTCTGTGATTAACCCCGTATTTGGCCAACAAATTACGAAACTGGGCATTAGTGAAATGAGTGCCACCATCGCTAATGATGGCCCTCGAAATCCCGAACCGGCTGAAGATGTTCTTCTTAACAAAATCGATGACCACCTTATGGTCATTGGTTCTAGTGGGAATAGCCTCGATCCACTTGGACATGTAATCAACAGTGAAGAGAATGTACTGATGTCCAAATGAAGGTAGGAAGGGTCCCATGAAATCGATGCCCCAAATGTCAAAAATTTCGACAGGAAGAATCAGGTTTAGGGGCATCATGTCTCTTTGGTTATGCTCCCAAGTGCCTGGCATCAGGAACACAACCTCGAGAATTCCTGGGCATCCTTGAATAAAGACAGCTAATAGAATCTAGATTACAAAATTTTTGTAGCCGTCTTTTTCCTGGAGAATGAGTCCATTTTAATGGACTATTGTTACACCTAAGTAATTCTATTCTAACATTTTATGTTTGTTAATAATTACATTAGGTCATTAAATGATTGCATGTGTCATTATTTAAGTTTACATTTATTCTATTGCTTATTATGTAATTATTTTATATTTCATGCAAGTCTTGCAACAGCGCACCCGATGCATCTCCACTTAATCCACTCCATTAGGCTAATAATCGGGAAGAAGAGAGAGGAGGATCAATTTTGAAAAAGAACAAGGGGTGAAAAGATATTTTCCCCCCACAAATCTCCCAACCTATGACTGGCCTCAACAACTCCATCAACAGCCAGCCAAGTTTAGTAAGGGAATTTGAAAATCCCTTGACTTGCACCGGGGGAGGAGATAAACGAGAAAGGCGGAGGGGCTTGGAGGAGGGAAGACCATCGTGAAGAAGTTATTGCATGCACTGTGTGCGCCTCCACCCCAAACTCCACACAGCCACCAGCGCCTTCACCAAGCGCACGCCAGCCTGCCACCGCGTGCCTCCAAGCACGAGCTTCATGTTCTCCTACAGCTACGCCCTTGCTAAGCCCAGCAATCACCGCAACCCTGCAGGTGCTGCACCATCCCCCCACCACGCGCTTGCAGCCGTACCCTTGCAAGCACTCCCCCCCACTACACGCAAAGCAGACGCCGCACCGCAGTGCCCTCACCACGCCAAGCAGCCACCAATGCCTTCACCAAGCGCGCCCCCACTCACCGCGCAGTGCCCTCACAAAACTTCAGAGTGCGCAGTGCCCTCACGAGCGCGTAAAGAAGCGCACTACAGACCGTGCTTCTCCTTCTCTTTGTCATCTTCTTCCTCTCCAGTGGCCCTGCAAGAACCCAAAGCACCGCCTACAGTAGTGCACCCACAGCAGCCACGCACCTGCAAGCAGTGCAATGCAGCTATGCGTGCCTACACGCCACAACCACAGTAGCCACGCGCGCCCGTGCGCCACAGCTACAGCAGCTACGTAGCCACCTGCCGTCGACAGGCCGGCGCTCCTCTCTGCCAGCCGACCACCTCCGGTCGCCGCATCACCACCATTGCGTAGCCCTCTTTGAGACGTGCCTTCCCTCAGCACAGCTCCTCCCACGAAGCCTCCTCGTGCACGCAAGGAAGAGAGAGGAAGTTTCCTCTGTTTTTGCCCCAATTAAAATTTACATTGCATGCCATTGCCACTTTAATATTATTATTTTATTTAGGCCACATTGCATGGATGCACTTATAGTTTCATGTATTTACTTAACTTGTGTATGTGCATCATTCAACATTGAAATTCAAATCAGATTTGCATGCAAGTCAAATTTACATGATATGCCACTACACATGCATCATATACATACTTTTGGGAGCTTGATTCCTGATGGAAAAATTGCATAAATAGCCTTGAACTTTTAATGAAATTGCAAGCTCCATTTAGAGTAGCATATTCCTCAAATTGAAGTCGCAACGTTGTCTGCAAACATAATAATCCTCTACTCATGAATTTATTAGTTCTATTCCTCCCTTTGGAAGCAACATTTTTCTTGTGGTTCAAGTTGATATTTATTTTAATATTTGATTGAAAGATTTTTCACCACATAAAACATAACGACATATCAATTTATTGCTATCATCTTCATAAATAAGCAAAAATCTCTCCGTCAAATGGTGCCGTTGCCAGGGAGGCAACAGACGCAATAGATTCACTTTATTATTTTTGAATATTCTGAGTTGCGCAATTATCTGATCATTTTTTTTATCTTATTGTGCGAGGAATCTAACAGGGCGACAAGCGCAACAGAGCGGCAACATCAACCTCGAGCTAAGCCACACAAGGAAAAGACGTAGGAGACCTGGATCCTGCTTTCATAGGGGATTCTCCATTGTCACAAAATTTATTTCTGTCTTCTTGCCCTTGTAGTAATTGGGGTTGAATTTTTGGGGGTCTGTCCCCACATTCTTTAGCAACTAGGGTTTACATTTTTTCACGTGCGTTATTCCATTTTTTGCTTGCTTGCCTTTAAAACCAACAAAAAAAAATATCGAGCTACCTATTTAGGAGTTACATGCCCTTAGGTGTGTGCATTTAGGGGTGATTGAGCAGCACATTAGATCTTATTATTGAATTGCAAGCATATTAGCATGAAGATTGCTGGAGATAGGTACACCTTTCTAACTTTTGCATCCAGCTCTTATTCACGCATTTGCATTCACATTAAAATTCAAGACCACCAAGTTGTTTGAATTTACTAATTCAGTGGTCGCATAACTAAAAGTGGGACTGATAATCAGATTCGACCTTAAAATCAATTCACATTTGATCTGATTCTAAGGGACTTGCCTGCATTTTCAAAAAATAAAAAATAAAATGATTTACGGTGTGATGCACACTTTTGACACTGAGCACGCACATTAGGCACCACACTAAGGCACAATCCCTTAAGGCTATAGGCACCAATCTCTTTATCGGTGCAAACCCTTCTATTGTGCTTTGTGGTGGTGGTGGTACTATCTTTTGACCAAGTGTTTTGATACTTCACAGAGGAGGACACCCCTTAAAGGAACAAAAGGGTAGTTAAGGGGCACCGCATACGCATCATCTCAAAGGAAGGGTTCGCCCTACTTGCATCCCTTTGATCATCCTTGGAGTGACTTCTCACTTGATCACCTGGGAGTATCATCTAAGCAAAGTATAGGTCCTAGGGCATTCGAAGGTTGAATTAAGGCACATAATTGCAGTGAAAAACTTGTTTGGCCATCTATATCAACCAATTCAACCTCCGCAACAAAGAAGGTTAAGATTTCAAGTCATTAACCCTCTAGTACCACTTACGTGGGAATGGAGGGATAAGCTTGACCTTTTGACTTATCTTTGGAGTGGAGGTTTCACTTAATCAATAAGAACCTGAATTGTGATTGATATTGTATGCTGGTAGACACTCTCTTGAGGGTAGTCTAGTGTTTGATCCTGAGCCCGAGAGAATTCTTAGGAGAGCTCACATAGGAGAGAAAAGAGACGGAATGGCTGATCAAGGAGCAAATCAGTAAAGGATTCTAAGGGACTATTTTATTCCAACTAACCAACCCGCACAAGCATTGAGATGACCGGCAGGGGATAATCCATATGAGATCAAGACCAGTACCATATCTTTGTTGCCCTCCTTTTATGATACTACTAGGGAGGACCCCTACCGGCATTTGGAGGAATTCACCGAGGTCTGTTCCACGGTGAAGCTCCAGGGCTTTATTGATGAAGCCCTGATGAGGACTCTATTTCCATTCTCCCTAAAGGATAAGGCCAAGCACTGGTATCATAGCCTCGATGCAAGGGTAAATGATTGGGCCACCCTTAAGGGAGAATTTTTGAAAAAGTATTTTCCTATGAGTAAGACCAACCATTACAGAAGAGAGATTATGGGTTTTACTCAACAGGAAGGTGAGAAATTTCATGAGACTTGGGAGCACTTTAATGACCTTCTTAGGCTATGCCCCCACCATCAGGTGCCAAGATGGTAGTTGGTCGAAAGGTTCTATAACGGATTATCTGAAAGGCATAGGCAAACCATCGATGCAGCCTGTGCAGGAACCTTCATGACCAGAACTGAGGATGAAGCCTTGGCATTATTTAAAACATTAAGCGACAACTCCATACATTTGTCCTCTACCTATCAAGAAAGAAAACCATCAATCTTGCAGAGAAAGATAGAGGCCCATGAAGCCGGGGCTTCTCAGGATTTAGCTTATTAGATTCAATTATTGAATAAAAACTTTGATAGACTTTTAGCAAACCCCAGCATGAACCTGCAAGCAGCCTCTATCTTTCAGGCTTCAAGAGAATGCTCCATTTGCCAAAGCACAATGCACGCCATTGCGGAGTGCCATCAAGGTAATCAATTCCCTGAGTTGATTCAGGCTGACTTGAACGTAGCCCAGGGGTTCTGCCCTCCTCCTCGCAATAACCCTTATTCCAATACCTATAATCCAGGGTGGTGGAACCATCCAAACTTCTCTTGGAAGCAAGGTGATGCTTCTAACTCAGGGAATACAAGACCCTTACCTCCCCAACCCATATACCAACCATCTTATGAAAACCCTCCTCAGAATAAGCCCTCTGAAATGGATGAACTTAAAGCCATGATGAAAGCGATGCAAGAGCATCATAATATGGTCATCCAATCTCAGAATAAGATGATTACTGATAAGCAATCCAAAATTGGTCATCTTACTAAGGTAGTTAGGCAACGTGATCCAGGGAAGCTGCCTAGCTCTTCTGAGGAGAACCCTAAGGGCAAGGGGGTCATATTCAGGGAGCATGCCCAAGCGGTGACCGTGCTGAGGAGAGGAAAGAAGATTGACAAACTTCATAACACTCCTACGATTACGTCTCAAAATTCCCCTTCTACACTTGACCCTACTTCCATCTCCATCGAGGAAGAGCCACATTGTTCTCCCTCACACAAAATCACCCACAATGAGGATGTCATCCTTCCACCACCCCTTTCCTGCCATGACGACCCCTCTACCCAGAAGCCGAGGGTGCCCTATCCAAAGTGCCTATCTGCTCCTGGGGAATCTTCTGTTGGCTCATCTAGAGCCAAGGATAGGACAGAAGAGATTATGGAAACTTTTAAGCAAATCTAGATTAACTTGCCTCTGTTGGAAGCTATTAAACAGATCATGTCCTATGCAAAGTTTTATAAGGACCTGTGCACCCAAAAGCGCCGATCTAGGAAACAGGTCCAAACCAAGGTCATCCTGCCTGACCATGTTAGCTCGGTTCTCCAGCATGGAACACCCCCCAAAATGAAAGACCCAGGGGCCTCGTGTATTTCAGTGGTTATAGGTAGCCAACACATTGACGAGGCTCTGCTCGATGTGGGTGCAGGGGTAAACATTTTACCGAGCTCTGTCTATGACCTTTTGGGAGGAGGCAAGCTAAAGCCTAGTCCAGTAATCCTACAGGTCATAGATAGATCACTTAAGACACCACGAGGATTGTTGGAAGATATCCTTATGAGAGTGGAGGACTTCTTCCCTGTTGATTTTCTGGTGGTTGATACTAACCCATCAAATAAGCCCGCAAAGCCGTCCATTATTCTGGGACACCCCTTCTTGGCCACAAGCAATGCCTCTATCAATTATAGATCTGGGGCACTTAAAATGGGCTTCGAGAACAAGAAGATCAGATTGAATGTTTTTGATACAAGCAATCCGGATTTGAAGATTGTTCTCAGATTGATGTCGTTGATGAAATAATTGAAGAGACTACTCCACTACTCTTATGTAGAGATCCCCTTCAAAAGGTCATATCTAAGGACCATCCCTCAATTATTAAAGAAACTGAAAGGGAAATGGCCGAATTAGAAGAGTTGCTGGGGATACACACTGAGTCTCTATCCCCACCCTAGACCGTAAAGGTAGATCCATTACCTGAGGCAGGGACATCTCAACTTAAACCCTCAATCCAAAAGGCTCCTGAGTTGGAGTTGAAACCCCTCCTAAGCACATTGAAATATGGTTTCCTTGGCCCTAATAACACGCTCCCTGTTATTATCTTGTTTGCATCATCTGAATTGCAGGAGGGAGCTCTTCTTGAGTGTTTACAAAGGCACAAGGAAGCAATTGCTTGGTCAATTGTTGATATTAAGGGTGTTGATCCCTCTCTTTGCATGCATCATATATACACGGACGAGTCCATGAAACCTTTCCGAGACATGTAGAGAAGGCTCAACCCAAATATGCGGGAGGTTGTTAAAAAGGAGATTCTGAAATGGCTGGATGCAGGGATTATCTATCCCATTTCAGATAGTAAATGGGTCAGTCCTATTCATGTAGTACCCAAAAAGGTAGGAATCACTGTGGAGGAGAATGACCAAGGAGAGCTGGTGACCACTAAACCCTCAACTTGTTGGAGGGTCTGCATTGATTACCGTTGTTTGAACGTAGCTACCCAGAAAGACCATTACCCCTTACCGTTTATCGATCAAATTTTGAAACGATTGGCAGGGAACAAGTACTTCTGTTTTCTTGACGAGTACTCTGGGTATAATCAGATAGCCATCTTTCCTAACGATCAGGAGCGTACCACCTTCACGAGTCCGTATGGCACATTTGCGTTCCGCCAAATGCCATTCGGGTTATGTAATGCTCCTGCCACTTTCCAATGTTGTATGATGGCTATCTTTTCTGATATGATCAACGAGCTCATTGAAATTTTCATGGATGACTTCTCCATTTATGGCTCGTCGTTTGACCTATGCCTTTCGCACCTTGATAAAGTCTTAACCCATTGCGAAGAGGCAAAGCTGGTGCTTAGCTAGGAGAAAAGCCACTTTATGGTCCAACAGGGCATTGTGTTAGGGCATATAGTTTCTGAGAGAGGGTTAGAGGTGGACATTGCAAAAATTGATTCCATCTCTAAGCTTCCATTGCCCACCAATGTTCGTCAAGTTAGATCTTTCCTTGTCCATGCTGGATTTTATAGGTGCTTCATTAGAGATTTCAGTGAAATCTCAAAGCCACTTTGCGACCTATTAGCGAAGGATGTCTCCTTCGATTTTGATGATAGATGTGGCAAGGATTTCCAAGTCTTGAAGAAAGCCCTTATTACCGTGCCGATTCTCCAAGCACCAAATTGGACCCTCCCGTTTGAGCTAATGTGCGATGCTTCTGATTTTGTAGTGGGAGCGGTCTTAGGTCAAAGGGTTGATGGAAAACCTCATGTGCTGCATTATGCCAACAAGACCCTTACGGATCCTCAGCAAAACTACACGGTCACAGAAAAGGAACTTCTTGCTGTAGTATTTGCTTTGGAAAAGTTTTGGTCTTATCTTTTGGGATCCAAGGTTGTGGTGTTCACTGATCATTCTGCCCTAAAGCATCTTCTTGCTAAAAAGGACACCAAACCTCGCCTAATTTGTTGGATTCTGCTACTCTAGGAATTTGACTTGGAAATTAAAGATAAGAAAGGAGTTAAGAATGTGGTAGAAGATCATCAGTCTAGGATCCCTACTGAGGCATCAAACCCTGCTGGAGGTATTCAAGAGACTTTCCCTAATGAGTCTCTGATGGCCGTGGAGGCTAAAACTCCTTGGTTCGCTGGCATAGTGAACTATTTGGTCAAGGGCATTACCCCCAGTACTTGGGACAAGCAGAAGTGAGACAGGTTTCTTACTAACGCTAAATTTTATCACTAGGGGGAACTCGAGCTTTTTAGAGTAAGCCCTGACCAGCTTTTTCGCCATTGTGTCCCTGATGAAGAACAAAGAAGTGTTCTGAGTTTTTGCCATGACCTCCATTGTGGGGGATATTTTAGTGGGAAGAAGACTGCCCATAAGGCTCTTCAGTCTAGATTTTGGTGGCCCACATTATTCTGAGATGCACATACGTATGTGGGTGCATGTCTACGTTGCCAGTAGACGGGAACCATTGGAAAAAGGGATGAGATGCCCCAACAACCTATCCTCCCTGTTAAGATCTTTAATATTTGGGGCATTGACTTCATGGGTCCCTTTCCTGTGTCCTTCGAATATGAATACATCCTTGTGGCTGTAGACTATGTATCGAAATGGATAGAAGCCATACCCACACGAACCAATGACCATTCGGTGGTCTTGGGCTTTGTTAAGGCTAATATCATTTCTCGGTACGGGTGCCCAAGGACGATCATAAGTGATGGAGGACCTCACTTCAAGAACGTACACTTCACAAGACTACTCCAAAATTTCAGAGTCAA
Source organism: Thalassia testudinum (assembly GCA_037157565.1). Lineage (NCBI taxonomy): Eukaryota > Viridiplantae > Streptophyta > Magnoliopsida > Alismatales > Hydrocharitaceae > Thalassia > Thalassia testudinum. The sequence continues at coordinate 62,940,621 of JAZHRO010000003.1, forward strand.
ACACATGATAGCCATACCTTACCATCCCCAAATGAGTGGACAAGTTGAAGTGTCTAATAGGGAGATTAAGCGAATTTTAGAAAAAACTGTCAGGCATGATCGAAAGGATTGGTCTAAAAAGCTAATGATGCTCTTTGGGCCTACAGAACCGTGTATAAGACTCCCTTGGGCATGTCTCCATTCTGTCTTGTCTACGGAAAAGTGTGCCACCTTCCCATTGAAATCCAACATAAAGCCTATTAGGCTATTAAAAATGTTAACTTGAATCTGGATAAAGCGGGAAAGGCATGTATGTTAGAATTAAGTGAGCTTGAGGAGCTTCGTAATGAAGCCTATGAAACTTCTCAAGCTTGTAAGCAACATACAAAGGTCTTCCATGATAAGCACATCATTAGAAAGACTTTTGAGCCCAACCAGTGGGTCTGACTTTTCAATTCCAGACTTAAATTATTTCCTGGAAAGCTCAAGTCCCGCTGGGATGGGCCATACATTGTTATCAATACTTTCACGTGCACGTAGACTGGGTAATGGATCTTTAAAGAAAACCAATAAGCATTTTTAGCCTACTGAACCCTTGGACAGTTAATAGGGAGTCTGGCATACTATCTTCTAGTAGATCCACCCCATATTTGTAAGAAGAAAGTAGAGAGATTACTGGTGCACTAAGTCTAGTGCAAGGACTCTTAAGTTTTGGACAATTAGATGATGATACTTCAGAGTTAGGCATAGTTTTCGCTCTCTGTTCCTGTGTGCGTACGTTGTGTGAATTCTTGAGAGTCACCATATAAGGCAGATACACAAAGATTGAGTCTTAATAAAGCTATGACTATGGTGGATGGTTACGACCGTCCTTCATAGAGTCCTCGGCTGAAGGAGGGTAATAGAATCAAAGGTCAGAAATACGCCTATCCTATCCATTCCTTCCTGGTGCCGAGAATAGGGACTTCCGCCAAACAAGCCACACAATATCCTCTTGACCATCATCATCCCTAATAATGCCTCATAAATAAAAGTCTGTGTCGTGTTATGTTGAATTATATAAAAAAAAAAGAAGAGAAGAAACAATTATGTTATAAAAAAAAAAAGAGAAGAGAAGAAGAAAAGAGAAAGAGAAAAGAAAAAGAAAAGAGTCCAAGTTTGTAACATTGTTTCTGAGGCAACAAAAACACCTATCGCGATCCACCAAATATGACCCATACCTACCTTTCAGTATTTCTGATCGCTCGAATACTGGTTGAGGACCCTAACTTAGTTGTAGAGTTATTAGAACTTTAATTGAAGTGTGAATGCCATGTGAGGCCACCAAACAGTGAGTACAATTACTAAATCTGGCGAGATTTGTGATCTCAGAAAGAAAAGAAAGAAAAGAATGAGCGCCAAAGAACATCAAGAAAGCACTGTTGTTTAGCCTCTCTCTGAGTTGACTTGTCTAATAGTCTAGAGATCTAGAGTCTGTAGTACTAGACTACATGTAGCACTAGATGAGTGTGTGCCACCAAATACAAATCCATTCAACTCGATATCTCCTACCTAAGCCAAAAGTTGGGGTTAAATTATAGATTATCTTCTGCTTTATCCCTGAGGGAAGTAGTTGCCTACCCCGACAGAAATATTTACCAAGGGTGAAGTACGAACTCCCAATGCGAATTGGCTTTTCACTTGGATCTATTACCTAGGCTATTATCACTTCACATCTGTCTGGATCTCTAAAGTTTTGAAATAAGAAAAGAAGAAATCTTCTGGTTACTTCTATTATTTTTTATTTTTGCTAGGGACTAGCAAATCTTAGGCATGGGGGTATTTGATGAGTTTATTTTAATGGACTATTATTACGCCTAAGTAATTCTATTCTAACATTTTATGTTTGTTAATAATCACATTAGGTCATTAAATGATTGCATGTGTCATTATTTAAGTTTACATTTATTCTATTGCTTATTATTTTATATTTCATGCAGGTCCTGCAATAGCACACTCATTGCATCTCCTCCACTTAATCCACTCCATCAGGCTAATAATCGGGAGGAAGAGAGAGGAGGATCAATTTTGGAAAAGAATAGGGGGTGAAAAGATATTTCCCCCCCATAAATCTATCAACCTACGGCCGACCTCAACAACTCCATCAACAATCGGCCAAGTTTAGTAAGGGATTTTGAAAATCCCTTGACTTACACCAGGGGAGGAGATAAAAGAGAAAGGTAGAGGGGCTTGGAGGAGGGAAGACCATCGTGAAGAAGTTATTGTATACACTATGAAGAGGGCATGCACTGTGCACGCCTCCACCCAAAACTCTACACAGCCACCAGTGCCTTCACCAAGTGCACGCCAGCTTGCCACCGTGTGCCTCCAAGAGCTCGCTTCATCTTCTCTTGCAGCCACACCCTTGCTAAGCCCAGCAGTCACCGCAACCCTACAGGTGCTGCACCATTCTTCCACCGTGCACTTGCAGCTGCACCCTTGCAAACACTCCCCCACACCATGTGCAAAGTAGACACCGCACCGCAATGCCCTCACCGTGCCAAGCAGCCACCAGCACCTTCATCAAGCGTGCCCCTCCTCACGGCATAGCGCCTGTTTGCACCTCAAAACACGCCTATAAGAACGCCTTCTTATGCTATTTTCTAGCATTAACTATGTATATTATAATCCTGTAGTTGCATTTGTAAAAACGCTTGCATGCATGCATTTAATTAAGAGGAGAAGAGAATGGAATAAATGGCTTGCATTTTTACATTTTTCTTCAAGTGTCTCTTTGCAAAAAATCCCCTCTCCATATTTTATTTTCATCTTTCTTTCTTCTTCCCACGGCTTTTCTCTTCTTCCCGCGGCTGCGTCCTTCCCGCGGCTGCACTCTTCCCGCAGCTGCATGCAGCAGCCACGCAGCACCTCTTCCCGTCACGTCTCCCTGCCAACGCCGCTCCCTACAGCTGCAACTAGCACGCCCTCTCCCTGCTGCAGCCAACACGCCCCTCTCCCCTCCTCTATAAGTAGCTGCAGCTTCATCCTCGCGACGCAGCGGTTGCAGCTACTGAAAAAAACCCGCAGCCACCTTCCTCGCCCGTTCTCCCCTCCCATACGCCGGCCCTCCGTCGAGGAGGCACCCGACGAGCAGGAGAACCCACTGTGGTGCTCACCACCACAGTGGGAACACCACCGCCTAGCTCTTCAACGAGCCGGTGGGCGTGGTGTTTTCTTTTCTCTTCGTTTTCATCTCCACGCCATTGCTGCCGCTTCAAGCTCCGAAGCTTGAAGCAGCAGCAGCAGCAGCTAAACCGCGGCGACAGCAGCAGCAGCAGCACCCCCCGCCTCCTCCGCGACCTTCCCCGCAGGCGCGCAACCCTCCGCGCGCATCTGCAGGCCCGTTCTCCGCCTCCGTCTCCGTTCTGTCCGCCTCGCAGTTGCACCCGTAGCCCGCCGCTGCGCGCACTGCAGCGGCCGGCTACGGCCTCGCGCCGACCCCCGCGAACCTCTGCAACCCTCCGCGACCGACTGTAGACTCCCCGCCGCCCTCTCCGAGCACGCCATCGCCCGCTCTCCGTCCTCGCACCCGGTCTGCGGGAGACGTCTCACGTCCACTGCACGAAGGCGCGGTGCACCGCGACGATCAGACGTCCGCCTCCGCCTTCAGACGACGTAGAGTCAGACGTCTGCCGCCTCCGGCAGACGTCTTAACTCGTGCGTCCGCGATCACTCCTTCGCCTGCTCTCTCTCTCCGCCGATCTCTCCCGCCCGCTCTTTCTCTCTCTGGCGCTCTCTCTCTCTCCGCGATCTCTCCCGCCCGCTCCCTCTGTCTCCCGCTCTTTCTCTCTTCGCGATCTCTATCTCTCTCTCTCTCTCTCTCTCTCTTTTTTTTTTCACTTACAGCAACACACACACACCCATTCACCGACACACACACACACACACACTAATAGTAACTTATATACATACATATATATATATATATATATATATATATATATACATATACATATATCTATATATATATACTTATATATACATAGTATATCTATATAGTTATGTATACATACATATAATATAATATATATATACATATACATATATAATATATATATATATATATATATATATACACATACTCATATACATATATATATATATACATATCTATATACTTATACATATACACATATATATATACATATATCTAAATACATATATACTTATATACATATATACATAGCTATATACATATATACATACATACATATATATATATATATATACACCTATATATATATATATCTATATATATCTATACATATATACTTATACATTTATATACATATAGATATATTTACTCATATACATACATATGTACATATATTTTCACGTTATTTACTATACGCTGTATCATGGGGATATCTGCACCAGTTGCTGATACTCCCTGATACACGCGTACAAAAAAAGCGTGGTCCCATACATCATCCATCCTTCATCCACACTCCACGCGGCACCTAGTCGTGTTGGTTGCGTCTCTCTAGACGTCGGCTGACTCGACATAGTGCTACACTCCATCGTCACCTCCACCCCCACCCCTTTATATATATACTACATATAAATCTATAGCTACTATATTTACTTTCTATCTGTTAGCTTCCTTCTTAGTAAAAAGATAAAAAAAGGTATAAAAGTGAAAAGATAATCTTTGATTTGCAGGTACCCCCGTCTTGCAAGTAGCAAGACGTGTTTTGAAACTCTATTTTGGCTAAAAGCCAAGGACACAATTTTGAGGGTGTGCCTCAAGAACAAGGATTACCAGAAAAAAAAAACCTAAATAAGAAAAATACCAAAAACAGAATAAACAAACGGAAGAGACGCGTTTTAAGGAAAACGTAGAAACTCGACTTGAACCCCACTTCCCTGAGTTCGACCCTGGGCCTAAAAGTGACAAGATAAAATCAATTAGGCCAGGTTAAAAAATTTGTAAAGAGATGGTTAGGTCTGAATTAGGTTAACCACTACACATATTTCAACGATAAAAACATCATATTAACAACCTATCCAGGCTGACCCATCAGCGCCCTCACGCAACTTCAGAGCGCGCAGTGCCCTCACGAGCTCGCAAAGAAGTGCACTACAGACTGTGCTTCTCCTCCTCTTCGTCATCTTCTTCCTCTCCAACGACCCTACAAGAATCCAAAGCACCGCCCACAGCAGCACACACACAGCAGCCACGCACATGCAGGCAATGCAGCACAGCCATGCATGCTCGTGCACCACAGCCACAGTAACCACGCAACCACCTACCGTTGACAGGCCGATGCCCCTCTCTGCCAGCCGGCCACCTTCAGCCACCGCATCACCACCATCGCATAGCCCTCGTCGAGATGTGCCTTCCCGCAACGTAGCTCCTCCCATGAAGCCTCCTCATGCACGCAAGGAAGAGAGAGGAAGTTTCCTCTATTTTTGCCCCAACTAAAATTTACATTGCATGCCATTGCTACTTTAATATTATTATTTTATTCAAGCCACATTGCATGGATGCACTTATAGTTTCATGAATTTACTTAACTTGTGTATGTGCATCATTCAACATTGAAATTCAAATCAGATTTGCATGCAAGTCAAATTTACATGATATGCCACTACACATGCATCATATACATACTTTTGGGAGCTTGATTCCTGATGTGAAAATTGCATAAGTAGCCTTGAACTTTTAATGAAATTACAAGCTCCTTTTAGAGTAGCATATTCCTTAAATTGAAGTCGCGACGTTGTCTGCAAACATTATAATCCTCTACTCGTGAATTTATTGGTTCTATTCCTCCCTTTGGATGCGACATTTTCCTTGTGGTTCAAGTTGATATTTATTTTAATATTTGATTGAGAGATTTTCCACCACATAAAACACGACATATCAATTTATTGCTATCATCTTCATAAATAAGCGAAAATCTCTCCGTCATCCACCACACGCATATGCATGGCAGAACTCGAGTATACTCTTGAATTCGTTCTTCGAAATGCATTAGCGAATAATCTGATCAGAGCCGATAAGGTACAGTTCAGGGTCCTCCCAGAAGTAATATTTGACCTCAGATTTGAGTTTATCCCGTTGTTGCTTGGTCCAATCCTAGGGGATTTGACCAACCGCCAAATAATTAACGATGTCAGCAAACCACGGGGTTTGGACACCTAAAACTGTAAGGATAATCTTGTCCGAAAAAGTATTAGCAATCAGAATGTCCGAACGAGAAGAATCACTCAAAAGTCTCGATAGATGATCTGCCGCCACATTTTATACCCCGGATTTATCCTTGATTTCAAGATCAAATTCTTGAAGTAGAAGAATCCATCAAATAAGCCGGGGTTTGGCATCCTTTTCGGCCAAGAGATGTCTCAAGGCTGAGTGGTCGATAAAAATTATGACATGGGACCCTAAGAGATAAGCCCTGAATTTCTCCAAAGCAAATACTACTGCTAGTAATTCCTTCTCAGTAACAGTGTAGTTCCTCTAGGCCTCGTCCAAAGTTTTACTAGTGTAGTAGATGATAGGGGGCTTCCTATCAATCTTCTAACCCAAAATAGCTCCAACCACATAATCAGAAGCGTCGGTCATGATCTCAAATGAGGCTGTTCAAACCGATGGTTGCAACATCGAAGCACAAGTGAATGCCATTTTAAGAAAATCAAATGCCTTACAGCATCATTCGTTGAAATCAAATGGCATATCTTTGGCGAGAAGGTTGCTCAAAGGGCAAGAAACCTTAGAAAAGTCCTTGATGAACCTCCTATAGAATCCCACATGACCAAGAAATGATTGAATTTGTTTGACAGATGTGGGAGGAGGAAGTTTAGAGATAGCATCAACCTTAGCTTTGTTAACTTCGATACCTCATTCAAAGATTACATGGCCCAAGATGATGCCTTCTTGTGTCATGAAATGACTCTTTTCCCAGCTAAGGACCAGTCATGTTTTGATGCATCTTTTAAGAATCATTTCAAGATTAGCAAAACAAGAATCAATCGATTCTTCGAAAATAGAAAAAATCATCCATGACGACTTCCATAAACTCTCCCACCATGTTAAAGAATATGGCCAACACACACCTTTGAAAAGTCGTAGGAGCATTGCATAAGCCGAATGACATCCTACTGAAAGCAAAGGTTCTGCAGGGACAGGTGAAAGTCATTTTTCCCTGATCCTCAGGATGGATAGGGACTTGATTGTATCTCGAGTAACCGTCAAGGAAACAGAAGTACTTCTGCCCGACTAGTCTTTCAAGGATTTGATCGATAAAGGGCAAAGGGAAATGATCCTTTTTCGTGGCTGTGTTCAGCTTCCTATAATCAATACAAACTCTCCAAGAGGAAGCTGAACAGGTTGTGATAGATTCACCTTTCTCATTAGTCACAACGGTAATCCCAGCTTTCTTGGGAATAATTTGCACGGGACTTACCCAAGGACTATTAGAGATTGGATACATAATTCCAGCATCGAGCCACTTAATAATTTCCTTCTTGCCCACTTCTCACATATTTGGGTTTAATCTCCTCTGCATTTGGTGACAAGGGCAGGATCCATCTTCCAAAAATACTTTGTGATTGCAATAAGATGGCTCGATCCCCCTAAGGTCATGAATGGTCCAACCAATTGCCTCCTTATGTTCCTTTAAGACCTTGATCAATTTAATGGATTGCTCCTTAGTTAATCTGGCACTAATAATCACAGGGAGCGTCTTTTGAGGTCCCAAGAACTGATATTTCAAATTCTCAGGCAATGGTTTCAGTTCAAGCTGGGCCAGGTTGATGATTGAAGGTAAGGAAGATGTTGATGAAGACTCATCAAGAGGAAGAGGTTGAGAGTGAAAAAAATCAATAACCTCTTCAGAACATGGCGGGTTTGCCAAAGAGGGTTGCGGGTCCAAATCATCATCAGAGGAGGAACTTTCAAACGCAAAAATTGCCATACAAGTTTCAATATTCATGTTATCATCCTCAAGTTCCTCAATAAATCCACAATCCTTGAATTTGTTAATCGTCTTAAAAATATCCAATTTCATTCTTGATCCCCAAAGGTGATTTCCATGCTACCGCTCTCACAGTTAATGTTGGCCTTGGTGATAACCAGGAATAAACGCCCCAGAATGATGGGCATGTTCCTTAAATTCTCAAGTACATCCATATCAAGGACAAGGAAATCTATAGGAAAATAGAAATCCTTAACCTTGACAATAACATCTTCAATAATGCCTCACGGATTTGTGACCGAACGGTCCGCTAACTACAGCGTTACTAAAGTCGACTGAAGTTCACCTAATCCAAACTTCTCGTAAAGAGAAGTCGGAATTAAGTTAATGGATGCACCAAGATCTAGCATTACTCTATCAAAGGTGTAATCTCCAATGACACAAGAAATCAAAGGAGCACCTGGATCTCTCTTTTTCTGAGGGAGGTGGTGCAGGATAATAAAACTAGCCTACTCGTAGAGTACCACCTTTCTCGAAACAGATTCTCTCGACTTATACTTCTGTGTACATAAATCCTTTAAAAATTTCGCATAAGCCGATATATGTTTGATAGCATCAAGGAGCGGGATATTGATCTCGACATTCTTGAAAATATTCAGAAGTTCCTCGTTACTATCAATAGACATCTTCCTTGATCTATTCAAGGCCTCAGGAAAAGGAACATGAGTTGGATCTTTGGAATCAGGTTCCTGAGCCTTGATTTCTTCTTTGGAGTTCCCCTTTCTCTCCTCAGACTTTCCAGGATTTGGTAGATCAGAACAATGCGGTTGTGGATCCTGAGTTTATTTTCCACTCCTCAAAGTAACTGAATTAGCAAATGCATACGGGTTTGGGTATTAGGGACGGGTAGGAAAGATTGGAGGGGCTTCATTAGCCAAAAACCTTTGATTTGAGGAAGAAGCAAAAGAGGAAGGACCCTACTCAACCACTGGAGCATGTGTGTACGGGTCTGTCTGATTCCTATACCCATGGGCTTGATTGCCCAGATTCTGGATATTATGTGGGTTGGGTACTAGTTGAGATGGTAGAGATCCGGGTTGACGAGAATTAATAATGAACCCATTTTGCAAGTTGTCTAGCGAGGTTTTCGTTTGTTGCATGAGCTGAAGCATAGATCCTTGCATCTATACCATCTGTTGGTTCAAATCAGCTTGCCCTACGAGTTGACAGGCATTCCAAGATGGCTGATTGACCTGATTCGAGGGAAGCTTAGTGTAAACATGACCCTGACCCATTGGTCTTTGTGGAGCATAATTGCTGGGTCGAAATTGGGTTTGCTACCCTGGGTTTTTCCAAGAGAAGTTAGGGTGGTTCCTCTAACCTAGATTATAAGCATTGGAGTAAGGGTTGGACCTAACATTCTCCTGTACAGCATAGACATCCTCATAGGGTGAGGATGAAGAGAAAGAAAGGGAGGAATCAGAGAAACTAGGATCAAAGGCCCCAGTTTGGAACCCGTGGGGTTCCGAATAATGCTAACTCATGGGTTGAGCTGCATCAAGTTGATTCACGAACTCCCATCCAGAAGGAGCTTGTGATGAATGGAATCTTGAATTATGGGATTGAGTGGATCGAGAATTATTCATTGAATTTCCAATCATCCACTCCTCCATCCTTTTAGTAACCAAGTCCACCTTATCTAGTTTATTGCAAATCAATTCCATATCAAATGAATGAGAGTCGTGGACTTCATTAGCATTTGATCTGGGTTGTTGGGACCAGTTAAAAGTATCCATGGAGGGATGATTGATCGAATTCTCGCTCATCTCCTCAAACAAATCATGCGCGCTATCTGCGTCTTTGTTGAGGAAATTGCCTCTGCAAGAAGCGTCCATGTGATTTCTGAGTTGCTTAGTCAACCCGTGGTAGAAGATCTACATGAGTTGCCATTTTGGCACCTCATGGTGTGGACACCTCCACAATAAGTCCTGGAATGGCTCCCAGGCAACATAAAACTGCTCCCCCAGCCACTGGGTGAAGGTAGTAATTGCCCGTCTCAAAGAATTGGTACGTCTGACAAGGAAGAATTTCTTCAGGAAGGTAGATTTCAAATCATTCCAAGTTGCAATTGGCCTTCCTATAGTCATGTACCAATGGGCGACTTTATCCCTAAGAGAATGGGGGAAAAGTCTCATGATCATCTGCTCCTCATTCACGTTTTGTGCCTTGGTGGTCTAGACCAAAGTGGTCAAGTCCTCCAAGTGCTGAAACGGGTCTTCAGAGCCAAGCCCATGGAAATGTTTGATCAGGCTTAACACCTGAGGCTTGATTTCTACGTCTCTAGCAAGAATCTGGACGTCAGGACGTTCCCCGTAATTTGAAGGATCATAAAAATTCCTCAAGGGTTGAGCGCCTACATTCTCTGGAACCATTCTTGCATTCTCTACATTTGTTCCAGCTGCCTTTGAAATACCTCCTGTGGATCCTGAGGTAGAGGAGGCTGTTGATAGGCCATGGGATCAATTTGGCCAAAATCCAATCTATGCCTCCTAGAATACTCTAGTGGTCCTTCCAATCGGGGATTCAATGACCTCCTTCCCAGCATAAACTAGGAAAAGGTCAGAAGTGTAGAATCCTACTAGGAGGGGTGAGATCAGCGTGACGTAAAAAATGCGGAATTGAAATATAAACAATCTCACAAAATAAGCAATCACCCAAAGTACACGAAAATTTATAGGTGGAAACCTAAACTGGGTGAAAACCACCACCTAACCCTCTCGAGTTAAGATTTTCCGATCAACCAAGTTGATCAAAATCCACTAAACGAATCACTTTAAACGAGGGTGATTCAACCTCAATTACAACCATGCTACAAGTGCGAGGGTAGCGTTCCTCAACCCCTTCTCTCCACGAGAAGGATTTTGTCCCACGAAGGAGACGGGAATTCACAAAGCGAATACCCAACCAAATAACAAAGATAAAAAAACAATAATCCTATAGAGCCAACAAAGTAATATTAAACCTAGGCTTCTATAGGAATTAGGATGCTTCCCTTTGAAAGGAGTGCGTCGGCGACGATGACGTGGGTGCGTAAGCCACGCAACGGCGCAACGACGCTCTCGTGAACTATGGTGGGAGAGCGAGTGCGCAAAGGGAATTTAGCTCTCTAGATGATGGAACTTAAGCTTGGAGAGCAAGAGCTTTTCTTAGACACAAAAGAGTAGAAAGTATGTTGCTTGGGTGTGAGTTGGTGTGCAAAGGCTCCCCTCTATTTATAGAGGCCTTAGGAAGGCTTTGGAAGGCTTAGGAAAGCTTCCATAGCCGTTGGGTGCAAAGCCCAAGAGAATCAGGCCGAAATCAGGGACAATGATTGCACTGACAGGGTTATCAGACGTCTAGAAGACCACTTTAAGACGTCTGATTTCAAGGATAGACATCTGATTTCGTGCGGGTTCTTTCCTGACTTGAATCAGATCTAAACAGGGTTCTTGTGCAAGTTCATCAGACGACATACAGGATGTCTGGCACTATGTATGGACGTCTGGAAACCTTCTTTTTCATGGGAATGGATTTGCAACGGCTAGAAAATCTCTGAGCAGGTCAGTCGAGGCAAAACGGTCAATTATCAGATGTCTGGAATGGCTTAAGGACGTCTGATAAGGCTCTAACGGTCAGATCTTCAGTTTTTGCTAAGCCAGCCTAACGGTCCACTAATTGGACGTCTGGCAAAGTCATCAGACGTCTCCTAAGACGTCTGGTCTAAGGTCTGGACATCAGATTTCATCAGACAGAACTAACTATGTCCAGCCTAAATGTTATCAGGCGTCTGAATCAACAGTCAGACGTCTTAAAATACATTATCAGACGTCTGATTTTGGAATTAGACGTCTGGAAATGCTGTTTGAACCTTATATTGGTTTTCTAAGTTCTCTACAGAAAACCTAAGTATCATAGGGTTGTGCCAGTGTTCCTAGGACTACTGTTAGGGTACTTTGAGGCTCTTTAACATAATTTTCTAAGGAAATAAAGAGCAAGAAAATAACGACAAATGTACATGAAAGGAATAAAATGGAATTCTATCCTATTCTTCTTGTCCTTCCATCTTCAATCTATCGCTCCTTACGAATCCCCTCTGTTCTCCATCAAGCTCCTCCAATCCGTCCTGGATGCAAGCTCGAATTCCGTCTAATCACGTCTACATTTGCAATTGACCTGAAATCTAAGACTCCAAGTGCAAATGTTAAATAACACGTGTTTTGTTATCATCAAAACAAATGATCATGGTGCTCTAGCACCAACAATCTCCCCCTTTTTGATGATGACAAAATCATAAATAATAATGCAAAAAATCCTCCCCCTTTTTGACATTATCAAAAAGGTTTGATTAGTTTTAAATTTTTTATAACTCCCCCTTAAAACATGCTCTTCTATAAATTTCTTTTAACAAAGGTAATGTCCTCCCCCTTTTTTATAACAACAAGATAGCTATTATTTTTCTCCCCCTTTCTAAAGGAAATTTAGCTACCTTATATCTCCACCTTAAAAATTGACAATTACCTTATAAGTTTTTGCTCCCCCTATCTAAATGCTTATGATAAAAAGATAGGGTAAATGATTTTTACCTCACCTACCATAGCCAATAAAATGGCCCGAATGGTGGTGGTGGATGCCACATAGGATGGGGCTCCCATCCGTAGCTTGGAGGCCCGGGCATTGGCATCGGTCTCCAGTCTGGTGGTCGACGTGCGGCGGGTCCATCGTTTGTTCGCCGTCTCGTCGATCTTCTTGTTCTCCTCCTTGGTCTACTCCTTGGTTCTCTCAACTCGAGTTGACCAGCCTTGAGCTTGTAGGTCCAGTCCTTCGTGTTGTAGTTATCCCTGAAACCTACAAAATAAGATTCCAATTCTTCTTTCGGTATCCAAGTGGGCTTGGATCCGGATCTGTTAGCGGGTCTCCTTGATGGAGATCCTTTCTCAATCTTAGGGCTATATAAATTATCTACTTTGTTAATTAATTTGTTAGAGTTTTCCCTAAGACATGCAATTTCTTTTTCTATAGTATGCATCTTAGTTTTTAAATCACAGATTTCTAACTTTAAACTATTATTTTCCTCAATCAATTTATTATTTTCATTGATGAGGTTATGATTTTCTAATAATAGGTTATCAATTTTAGGAATAGCTTCTATGTCCTTAAGTTGTTTTTCTAACCTATCATTTTCATTTTTAAGAAAACTAAGGTTCTTTTTAATACTTTTGTTTTCTATTCTTAATGATTTACTAACATCAAATATTTCATTAAAAGCTTCTTGTAAATCGAAATTTACCTCGTTGTCGGAGTCGCTTCCGCTTTCGTTGTCGCTATTGCTTCCTCTGGCCATGAAATCAAAGCAAGCGATTTCTTCTTCTTTTTCTTCTTCTTCCTCCAAGCTCGAATCGTCCCAAGTGGGTTGGAATGCCTTCTTCTTAGATCTCTTTTCCTTTTCCTTCTTCTTCTCCTTTTTGAGAAGAGGGCACTCTGGTCGTAGGTGCCCTTTCTCATTGTAGTGGTAGCAACATCTCAGACTTTCCTTCTCCTTTTTCTCTTTCTTTAATTCCCTACAAAACTTGGAAAATTTTTTAAGTAAAATTCTAAAGTCTTCATCGTCGAAACTTACCTTCTATCCGACGCGGCTTTGAAGGCGAGAATCTTTTTCAGTTTAGGCTCCGATGTATCCTTCTTCTTCTGCTTCAACTTTGTCTCGTAAGGCATTAGATTGCCTAGGAGATCTTCCATGTTAAGCTCCTCCACTTCGTTTGCCTCCTCGATGGCGGTGACTTTCTGTTCCCATTCCGGTCCAAGGGAACGAAGAAGATTCCCTTGATGAAATTCTTCCCTAAAGCTTTCAAGTTATTTACAATGAGAGTGAACCTAGTGTTCATCTCACTTAAAGATTCGTTAGATTTCATTAAAAAAGATTCAAATTCTTGAGAAAGTAAATTAATTTTAGAGGTTTTTACCTTAGAGGTACCTTCGTGAGTTACCTCAAGTGTGTGCCAAATCTCGTATGCAATGACGCATTGCGAGATTCTATTGAACTCCTCCGAGCAGAGCGCGCAATACAACGCGTTCATTGTTTTTGCGTTGAGAGAGAGCTCTTGGATCTGCTGCTGCAAGTATCCTCCGGTGGGTTTTTCTGGGATGTCGAAGGGGGTCTCACACCTGGCCCATATTGTGAAATCGGTGGCTTGAAGCCACATCCTCATCCACAGCTTCCAGTAAGGGTAGTTGCTTCCGTCGAAGAACGGTGGACGAGTCGTAAACTAGCCCTCGAAAATCCTACTCACGGAACTGCTTCCCTCCATGATCTTCTTGCTGGGTTGTTACGTCGAAACAGCAAGACCTGCTCTGATACCAATTGTAGAATCCTACTAGGAGGGGTGAGATCAGCGTGACGCAAAAAATGCGGAATTGAAATATAAACAATCACACAAAATAAGCAATCACACAAAGTACACGAAGATTTATAGGTGGAAACCCAAATCGGGTGAAAACCACCACCTAACCCTCTCGAGTTAGGATTTTCAGATCAACCAAGTTGATCAAAATCCACTAAACGAATCACTTTAAATGAGGGTGATTCAACCTCAATTACAACAACGCTACAAGTGCGAGGGTAGCGTTCCTCAACCCCTTCTCTCCACGAGAAGGATTTTGTCCCACGAAGGAGATGGGAATTCGCAAAGCAAATACCCAACCAAATAACAAAGATAAAATAACAATAATCCTATAGAGCCAACAAAGTAATATTAAACCCAGGCTTCTATAGGAATTAGGATGCTTCCCTTTGAAAGGAGTGCGTCGGCGACGATGACGCAGGTGCGTGAGCCACGCGACGGCGCAACGACGCTCTCGTGAACTATGGTGGGAGAGCGGGTGCGCAAAGGGAATTTAGCTCTCTAGATGATGGAACTTAAGCTTGGAGAGCCAAAGCTTTTCTCGGACACAAAAGAGCAGAAAGTATGTTGCTTGGGTGTGTGTTGGTGTGCAAAGGCACCCCTCTATTTATAGAGGCCTTAGGAAGGCTTTGGAAGGCTTAGGAAAGCTTCCATAGCCGTTGGGTGCAAAGCCCAAGAGAATTAGGCCGAAATCAGGGACAATGATTGCACTGACAGGGTTATCAGACGTCTAGAAGACCACTTTAAGACGTCTGATTTCAAGGATAGACATCTGATTTCGTGCGGGTTCTTTCCTGACTTGAATCAGATCTAAACAGGGTTCTTGTGCAAGTTCATCAGACGACATACAGGATGTCTGGCACTATGTATGGACGTCTGGAAACCTTCTTTTTCATGGGAATGGATTTGCAACGGCTAGAAAATCTCTGAGCAGGTCAGTCGAGGCAAAACGGTCAATTATCAGATGTCTGGAATGGCTTAAGGACGTCTGATAAGGCTCTAACGGTCAGATCTTCAGTTTTTGCTAAGCCAGCCTAACGGTCCACTAATTGGACGTCTGGCAAAGTCATCAGACGTCTCCTAAGATGTCTGGTCTAAGGTCTGGACGTCAGATTTCATCAGACAGAACTAACTATGTCCAGCCTAAATGTTATCAGATGTCTGAATCAACAGTCAGACGTCTTAAAATACATTATCAGATGTCTGATTTTGGAATTAGACGTCTGGAAATGCTGTTTGAACCCTATATTGGTTTTCTAAGTTCTCTACAGAAAACCTAAGTATCCTAGGGTTGTGCCAGTGTTCCTAGGACTACTATTAGGGTACTTTGAGGCTCTTTAACATAATTTTCTAAGGAAATAAAGAGCAAGAAAATAACGACAAATGTACATGAATGGAATAAAATGGAATTCTATCCTATTCTTCTTGTCCTTCCATCTTCAATCTATCACTCCTTGCGAATCCCCTCTGTTCTCCATCAAGCTCCTCCAATCCATCCTGGATGCGAGCTGGAATTCAGTCTAATCACGTGTACATTTGCAATTGACCTAAAATCTAAGACTCCAAGTGCAAATGTTAAATAATACATATTTTTTTATGATCAAAACAAATGATCGTGGTGCTCTAGCACCAACAAGAAGGACTGGGGATAAGAACCCTACAGTACAACAGAACAAGCATGTCCTTAAGTGGGGCAGCCTAAGGATCTACAGACTCTCAGCATCCACCGTAAGATTATAAACTATTTACTCTCCTTGCATCTGCTCAATCCAACCAGTTAGAAGGAGGGACTGGGGAGAAGGTTCTTCCTTCTTGCTTGCACCTCTGGTTCCTAGTGTACCCCCCAGCTGTGGTGGTTTGACGCTATTCCCTTAGCTAGACATCAAATTGATTAGTATAAGCAAGTTAATCGTAAACAATCTTAGACTGGATCCCGAAGAGCGAATCAGTCCTCAAGGCTAACGTCTACTTGATTTTATTTAGGCCCAGGATTGTAGTGCTTATGGAATGTGGTGGGCCCTTAAAATGGGTTGTGCCCTTAATGATCAATTGAGTATGTGTGAGTGCATGCACAACCAGGGTTTTCAAGCAAGATTATTTGTGACGAGTAGATTTTAAGGTTCAAATCTTGCCTAATTAGCTTTTAGGGTTTAGAATTAGGTTTGAATCAATCAAGTTTGAGGCAAACTAGGTTTTCAAGCATAGGTGAAGATCACTTTCCTTTTCAAATCAAAAAATAAAGTGGAGTGCTTGGTATTAACCTAAATTGAAAACCCTAAGGGGAAGCTACTTGGTGAGTTGATTTTAGGTTAAGTGGTGTGGCTCAAACAACTCAAACAATTGGCCAAGATTGTACCACTGAGTTAGGCACAAAATGATTAACCTAGACTGATTTCTACTCTTTTATATGTTGATTTGTGTGTACCGGTTCCACAGATCAGAATCCAGTTGAGTAGATGAAAATCAATTAGGTTAAGTGCCTTGAATGTGGGTGTATGTAGTGTGTATGTTGATTTACCCCACAAGAAATATCTTTTTGTTGATTTTTTTATATGCGAATGAGATGAATGTGAGTGGAAATCCAAGCAACCAAACTAACCCTAGTATTTATGCAAACACCTAGGTTAATTGGAGTTTGAATTAATGTGGTGAAATGGAATCTATGGAGAGGGAAGAATGGGGAGCACTTACAGTTGCCTTTAACTGTACTTTACTCCGATTTGCCGCTTGAAGATCCCTTGTCAAGGTACCTGCAAAACAATAGACAAGAAATAAAGCAAGTTAGAAAATAATAAAGTGCATGAAATGCGAAAAGAAAATCGAAAATCGTTGCCTCCCCGACAACGGCGCCAAAATGTTGAACGTGGAAAACTACGCATTCGCAGTTGGATTCGAAAACTCATCGTCATAGTTCGAGTCGCGAAGAAATTCATTCAACAGATAAAATTTATACCAAAAATTCGTAAAGAAGTTCCGGGTCGAACACAGGGAGGCTACGTCGATCTCAAAATCTGTAATTATATTTTTTTATTCTTTTTTTGTTTAAAAGGTAAAATAATCACAATGGAATCGATATAAACAATAAGAGAGAGAGAGGGAGAGAATAATCACTTGATATTTGAATAATGTTTTTATAACTAAGAAAGTGGAAAATTGTTACAACTAGAAAGAGGGAAATTCTACTCTAGAAAGCGATAAAAGAAGGGAGAGAGATGTTATCCTCCTCAACGAATGCTTGGGAGACGAGTCAAATGGAGGCGATGCCTAGAAGACGGAGGACGAGGAGGGAAGAAGGAGGAAGAAGTCGGAAGAATGGGAATGAGGCAGCATATCGTCGTCGCGGGATCCACTTTCGGAACATGGGTGAAAACTTGAATTTAGCTCTTGAGGAGCATCCCGGGTGTGGGACAAGCTTCTCTTAAGCTTTGGAGAGGAAGAAAGGAGAAGGAAGGGATGAGAATTTCATAGTGTAAGGGTCTCCTTTTATAGTTGCAAGGATTGGGGGCAATTTGGTCATCCATATTCAAAGACATTAAAATCAGGACTTTAGTGACAAATTTATCCATCACTAAAGGCCTGATCGTAGGCGACGTGCGCACGCCGTGCGTGCGTCCTCTCCTACGCCCAATCACATCCTAGCCATCTGATCGTGAGATCGAACAGCCTAGATTGCTTCTCATGGCACTTCAGCTTCATAACCGCACGCATGATGGAATTCCGACCGTCCGATCGTAAGATCAAATGGTCACATCTCGCCTGCTCAGCGCTTCAGCTGCCGCACACCTGTGTGTGCGATGCGGTGTGCAAATGTGAGTCATCACGCGCGTATGCGATCAACTCTCCTCTTTGCGCCATGTCTTCACTTCCCATGCGCACGATCTTCATTTGATAGCCGAATTGCGTTCACTCCATGCCCGCGCTTGATTTGAGCGCTCAGCAGAGTTCGAACACGCGACTCGCACTTCATCCGCGTAGCGTAACCGCTGAGCTACAGTTGCGGCTTTGTCGCGGAAAGGTTTTAAGCACGCCTACTCACAGTCGTTGGATCAAGATCCAACGACCCAGATTTCACCTCGTCGCACTTTCAAAAGATGAGATCCTACGGAGTGGCGACGTGGCTGATTCTCATCCATTGGATGGGCATCCAACGGTGGAGATTCATCGAGCGGGTGAAGAAGAAAAGTAGTGGTGAATCCCTAGGGCCGATCGGGTGGTTGAGATGGCACCACATGGCACCATCTTGGCCGTCCATCTTCTATGTGTTGTAGACGGTGCCACGGGTGTCAGATTGGACCGATTTTCTCATCGTTAGGTTGCGATCATCGATCCAAACCCATCCCGCGATTGGATTTTTCGTCTGAAGGGTAGATTGGCACCATCTTAGCCCTTGATCTTTAGGGTTCCTCGATCTCTATCTTGTGCTACGGATGTCCGATCAGGGCGATCTTGGAGTCATTGAACTCTAATCATCTCCCTGATCAGATCCGAACGGTTGGATCTTCGATCCGAGGTTCCGATTAAGAATCACCCTTTCCCTGACCATAAAAGGAGATAACTACTATACAATTTATACAACTTGACCTAAATGCATGGTTATGCATGTTATGCAATATTTTCAATGTATGATGCTAATTTGACACTAAGAACATGCATTAATAAACATTTTTAGCTATTTAGATGTATGCACATCAGGTGCTCATGAATGGAGGTGTGAATGGAGTCCAAGATGGGCATGCATTGCCACCCACTTGGGTCTTTTTATAGACATAGAGGTGGGTCATCTAGAGAATTATAGAATTCTCTAGAAGACCTCCAAGGTTGGTCATTGACGTGTGGTTGTGCATGTGTGTTAAGAAGTGTCATTATAGTCGCACTTGCAACGTCGATTTTAAAATAAGTAAACGGAGGTGAGTCCGAGTGTCGGTCTCAGGGAGGCGTGAAAATTGAATTTTGCTTATCACTTGTTATCACGGAAAGTGTGGAGTTTTGCTTGCGAAAGGTGCGATTTTGAAAAGCGAGAGAGAGATAGAGAGAGAGAGAGATTAGGGTTAGAATGTTCCTTATTTGATCATGCAACTTAAACGGAAATTAAAGTGACAACTGAACGGAAAATAACTTCATTGATCATGCACTCTTAGTTCATAGCTTACAACATTAAATACATGCTTCAAACAAAAGTAATGGAAAGCTTAAAAGAGAGAGAGAGAGAGAGATTAGGGTTAGAATGTTCCTTGTTTGATCATGCAACTTAAATGGAAATTAAAGTAACAACTGAACGGAAAATAACTTCATTGATCATGCACTCTTAGTTCATAGCTTACAACATTAAATACATGCTTCAAACAAAAGTAATGGAAAGCTTAAAAGAGAGAGAGAGAGGGAGGGAGAGGGTGGAGAGTGACGAGGCAGCCACGGTGGTGGAGGAGGCTCCGTTGGCAGCTCGTCGTCTCCGACGATTACAAGAGGGCCTAAAGCTAGCTAAGAGAGGGGTGGAGTAGTTGCAAGGGAAGTGAATGCCTTGAATGAGTGGTTGGAGGTGGTTTAAATAGGTCTAAGGGCTTTCTAAAAGAAGAAGGGGCTTTAGCAACATCCAGAACGTCGCTAAAACCACTCCAAAAGCATCGGTGAAGCCCTCCAGCCCACCGGTCAACTGCGCGCGCTGTTTCTTCTTCATTCTCGATCCGCGGCCACTGCTTGAGAACCATCCGATCGAAGATCGGACGGCTGAGATCTCTCCTCGGCTGCGCTTGGATCGCGCCTCGGGCGCGCGTGTGCTCAGGCGTCATCACCCGATGTGCGTGTGCGCGTGGGCGCTCGCGAGCTGTAGGCGCGCCATGTGGTGAAATCTCGACCGCCGGCTGCTGATCGAGCGGCCCAATTTTGCCACATGCAATCTTCATCTTCGAATTTACGCTCCACGCAGCTCGAACCCACGTCGCGTGCATGCGGGCGTGCGCGCTAACCGTTGCGCCACGCCGACGCTTTGTCGTGGCGACTGCGGGCGAGCGCGCGAGTCTCGGCCGTTCCATCAAAGATCGATGGCTGAGATCTGATCTTGGCTGGATGAAGAGGTGGCGTGCGGTGGAGTGGGGGTGACGTGTTGCAATGAGGGCCGTTGATCTCCAGATCAATGGTCAGAACTTCTTAGGCCCATTGTAGGAGCTCCGGATGTCGGATTTGGCCGATCTTGAGTCCGTTGGACTCCGTTCGTCGTTTTGAATCTATCCGTGTGGTCCGATTGATCATCTGAGGCCTGCTTTGATAAGTGCTTACACAAATGGCCATTAATACAGTTTTATAAGCAATCTTGGTACATGATGCATGCAATGCTCCCATTCTACTTATGTTGTGCCTTTTATTCTTAAGATGGGCCATATTCAACATAATTATCACCCCCTTGTGCAGTGTTATCATACCCCCATGCTTACTCCTTGCTAGTCCCTAGCAAGGTTTATTCTAGCCTTTATTTCCTTTCATAATTTAAGAAGTAATTGCTTAGACACTTCGTCACTTGTCAATAGGAGGAAATATACGAAGATCTTAATCTACAAAGACTAAGCAGCGCCCGGGTGTCTGCCAAAATACGAATCGCTCGAATCCTTGCTTAAATGTATATAACTATACATATGTATATGTGTATATATATATATTTAGAATTTTTTTGGAATTCAGTGTGGGTTGGTAACTTTTTACGGCTACCCAACCACCCAAAACTCGGTCAAAACCCTAAGTGCTAAGCATCTTGGTGTGAATGTTGTGATAGACTCACTTAACGGTAATTGAGACAGACTTCGAGTTTCTACGCCTCTAGGTGACCAGAAAAGGAAATAAATTTGCCTAAAGGTGTATTTGTTCGATTGGTAGCTTTCTCCCTACGTTTGTTTTAATTGGGGTCAACACAAGGATTTTTCCAGCGTATATCTCCCCGGCTTGTACTACTTCCCCGCTTCTTCCTTAAGTGTTTTGGTTCTTTTTGTGCAGTTATTAAGCTGGGCTCTGGACAACCGACCAATGGGCTGTTACCCACGATCACTTGCCAGCCATACTTGTGCGATGAAGTGTGGTTTATTTTCTTTTCTTCTCCTTTTTTTTTTGTAGGTGGCTTCCCTGATCTTAAATGTACCTAGAGGCAATGAAGAAGAAATGGTCTATGGCTGGGTTCTGGACAACCTGCCAATGGGTTGTTACCCACGACAACTTGCCAGCCATACCAACCTAGAGAGTTCTTTAGCTACCCAATTTCTATCAAAATCTTAGAGAAGTGAGTCTGTGCAAAAATGTGTGCAGATGCTTAGACTCAAAGTTTTTCTGAGTTAGAGGGTGAGTTGATAAGTCGTATACTTATCACCTTATTTAGTAGGTGGATTAGAATAGCTTAATGTTGCAAGGACTAGAAGCTAAATCCATATTTTAACGAACACCAGGACTGATTAAGCCTGAAGGCCTGAAAAGTCTAAGTGTTTAAGTTCTTTTTGTATTATTTCCCACTATTGACAAGTTTCTAATGCCTAAGTTTTCTTCCTAAATTCAAAACTTTTTTTTTATTTGATTCAGACTGATTAAATGAGCTCAGGATTATGTAATTTATCACCCCCCCATGCTTAAGTTGGACAATGTCCTCATTGGCAAGTACATGGATGCATAAGGGTTCAAAAAGATAGTACCAGAGTGACGTAAAATACCAGATCAGTCTGAATCCTCTAGGTTGCCTCCCAGGAAGCGGTGAGTTTAACACCTCCAGCTGGGCGATACTCCGTGTCAGCCCTCAACGAGGGTGACACTTTCCTTTGGGGGAACCTAGGTTAGGAAATGCTTCAATCTTTGACCATTAACTGTAAAAGTGTGCCTAGTGTTAAGATCAGCGATTTCAATCGCCCCATTAGAGTAGGGCTTAACCACCCAAAATGGTCCTATCCATTTGGGCTTGAGTTTCCCCGGGAAGAGTTTTAGGCAGGCGTCAAACAGGCAGACTTGTGGTTAGGCTCAAAGGTTTTTCTATAATTGAGTCGGTCGTGGACAGCTTTCATTTTCTCCTTATACAGTTGACTATTGTCAAAGGCGTCCCGACGAATTTCTTTGAGCTCAAATAATTGGAGCGTCCTCTGCGCACCAGCTAACTAGGGATCCATGTTACATTGCTTGACAGCCCAGTAAGCCAGGTGTTCCAATTCGATAGGAAGATGGTAGGCTTTGCCAAAGACCAAGCGATAAGGCGACATGACTATCGGGGTCTTGAAAGCGGTCCTATATGCCCACAGGGCATCATCAAGTCGTGTGGACCAATCTTTCCTGTCAGGTCTCACAGTCTTCTGTAAAATGTTCTTGATTTGTCTATTTGAGACCTCGGTCTGCCCGTTTGTTTGCGGATGATATGGGGTAGCAATGCGGTGGTTCACCCCGTATTTTCTAAGTAGGGCACGGAATTGGGAATGAATAAAATGGCTTCCATCATCACTGATCATGGCCTTGGTTATTCCAAATCAGGAAAAGATGGTCTTCTTAACAAAGTCCATGACAGTCCTGTGATCGCATCGGTGGGTGGCGACGGCTTCAATCCATTTGGAAACATAGTCTACCAAGACTAGGATGTACTTGAAGCCGTTGGATGGTGGAAAGGGGCCCATAAAATTGATACCCCAAACATCGAAGATTTCGACAATCAAAATGGGCTAAAGGGGCATCATATCTTTCTTGGTCATGGTCCCCAGCGTTTGGCAGCGTGAGAAAGTCTTGGCAAAGTTGTGTGCATCCTTAAATAGGGACGGCCAGTAAAATCCAGACTGCAAAACTTTTGCAGCTGTTTTCTTTCCAGAGAAGTGGCCGCCACAAGCCTGGTCATGACAAAAAGAAAAGCACACTCTGAACTTTGCCTTTGGGGATACACCTCCTGATGATCTAGTCAGCACAGAGGCAAAATAGCATGGGATCATCCCAGAAATAGTGCTTGGCCTCAGCCAAGAACTTGTCCCGTTGCTGTCTGGACCAGCTGTGTGGGGTTTGTCCTACAACCAAGTAGTTGACGTAGTCAGCATACCACGGCATTTTCTTATCTTGCACGGCTAGGATGTGTTCATCAGGGAAGGCGTCAGATAGAGGTAGGGAGGGTCCAATGTGGTTTGGATGAAGTCTAGACAAGTGGTCAGCCACCACATTCTTCGATCTGGCCTTGTCTCGGATTTCCAGGTCAAATTCCTGCAAGAGCAGGATCCATCTGATGAGCTTGGGCTTTACGTCCTTTTTGGCCAACAGGTGCCGGATGGCTGAATGGTCAGTGTAAATAGTCACGTGGGATCCCAGCAAGTACGATCAGAACTTTTCAAGTCCAAAGACTATAGCGAGCAACTCTTTCTCTGTGACCGTATAATTGCATTGGGCCTCGTCCAACGTTTTGCTCGCGTAGTGGATCACCACGGGCTTCTTGTCTTGCCTTTGTCCCAGGATAGCACCTATGGAAAAATCTGATGCATCACACATAATCTCAAAGTCTTGGGACCAATCTGGGGGTTGAAGTACAGGTGCGATGGAAACTAAGTCCCGGAGGGTATGATAAGCCTGGATGCAATCAGAAGACATGTGGAAGATGGCGTCGTTGGCTAGAAGGTCGGTCAAGGGTTTGGAAAGCTTGGAAAAGTCTTTAATGAACCTTCGGTAGAAGCCAACATGTCCTAGGAAGGAGCAAATCTGTCAGATCGAGCTAGGTGGAGGAAGTTTGGAAATTAAATCAACCTTAGCTCGATCTACCTCGATGCCCCTATGTGATACGATGTGACCGAGGATAATTCCTTCTTGAACCATAAAATGGCTCTTTTCCCAACTTAACACCAGGTTAACCTCGATACATCGTTTCAGGATTTTCTCCAAGTTGCTCAGACAATGGTCGAATGAATTCCCGAATACAGAGAAATCATCCATAAAGACCTCTAAGTATTCACCCACCATTTCTGAAAAAATGGCTAGCATGCAACGTTGGAAGGTCACAGGTGCGTTGCATAACCCGAATGGCATTCGACGGAATGCAAACGTGCCATACGGGCAAGTGAACATGGTCTTTTCCTGATCTTCCAGAGCAATTGCAACTTGGTTATATCCTGAATATCCATCCAGGAAGCAAAAATACTTCTGCCCTACCAATCTTTCAAGGATTTGGTCAATGAATGGCAAGGGGAAATGATCCTTCTTAGTGGCTTCATTGAGCTTCCTGTAATCAGTACACACCCGCCATGTGATGGTGGTGCGGGTGGGGATGGATTCACCATGATCATTGGTGACAACGGTGAGCCCAGCTTTCTTGGGAACCACTTGAGTGGGGCTCACCCAGGGGCTATCGGAGATAGGGTAGATGATGCCGGCGTCAAGGCACTTGATAATTTCTTTTTTAACGACCTCCCGCATGTTTGGGTTTAAACGTCTCTGCATCTAGCGGGAAGGTAGGGCCCCGTCTTCCAGGTAAATCTTATGGGTGCAATAGGTGGGGCTAATTCCTCTTAAATCTAAAATGGTCCAACCAATGGCGGCCTGATGTTCTGAAAGGGTCGCAGTCAACCTGAGTTCTTGATCCTTGGTTAGATGAGAATTAATAATCACTGGGAAGGTCTAGTCAGGTCCCAAGAAGACATACTTGAGATTCTCGGGCAATGGTTTAAGTTCAAGTGCGGGTGGTACCACAGTTGATGGGAAGGGAAAGGGCGGGAGTTGATCAACATCGATCTCTTCAAATGGTGTCGTGTGATGGTACTCAGCCTTACAGAGGTCCACGGGTAATGATGGTGATGGGTCAGCACAGTCACTATGGGTTTGGTGGTCTGATACAGAACTGAGGGTAAGGCATTCCTCAATCAGAGTTTCCACGGGATCATGTTCCTCAACGCAATCACAATCAAAAGACTTTGTCGCCCGGAAGATATCCAATTGCATTTTCATATCCCCAAAGGTGATTTCCATACATCCTGTGTCGTAATCAATGTTTGCCTTAGTTGTAGCTAAGAAAGGTCTGCCTAAGATTATGGGTGCGTTCTGTAATTTTTCAGGGACTTCCATGTCAGGCACCAAAAAGTCGACCGGGAAATAGAAGTCCTTGACCCATACAATCACATCCTCGACAACCCCCTTCGGGGTTTTCACTGATCTATCAGCCAGCTGGATGGTGACAGGGGTTGGTGTCAACTCTCCAAAACCAAATTGGTGGTATAGGGTTGTTGGAATTAGGTTGATAGAAGCACCTAGGTCTAAGACCACTCTATCAAACGTCATGTCCTCGATATTGCAGGAAATCAGGGGCGCTCCTGGGTTAGTTCGCTTGAGTGGAAGGTTGCTTGATATTACAAAACTTGCTTGCTCAGAGAGTACAACCTTCCTAAGTGCTTGAGGTCTCGTCTTATGCTTGGGTGTACAGGCATCCTTTAAAAACTTGGCGTAAGCAGGGATGTGTTTGATGGCTTCAAGGAGCGGAATATTAATATGTACTTGCTTAAAGATTTCTAACAGCTCCTCAATTTCCACAACATTCTTCTTTTCCTTGATTGTTTCCAAGGCCTCAAGGTAGGGTGTCTGAATGTGGATTGGTTCTATTTCTGGGTCCCTGGTTGATGCCTCTTCTGAGTCGGGTATTTAAGCAGGTGAAGTCTCGAGGAGAGTTGGCCATTTGGGATCCTGGGTTTTGGTACTGCTTCTTAAGGTCACCGTATTCGCAGAGGCATTGGGGCCATGGGTTGATCCTTGAGAAGATGAGGACGAAGAAGCACCAAACCCAAGAGGTGTTTGCGGGGCTGGCTGGACCATGTGAACCTACCCGGAGTTGCTTTGGAACCCTTGCGAATTGGGGCCTCTGTTAATTATGTTTCGCGGGTTCGGTTATGGTTAGGAAGGTAGGGATCCTTGTTGTTTACAGTCCAAGAGTTGGCTTAACTGTCCCTTTACCAAGGCCATTTCCTCCTGATGTTTCTGGTTCATGTCAGTCATCATCTTTATTAGGGTATCCATTTAGTTTTGTGGGGGAGGGGCCACCCTATTATGATTGTATTGGGGTCTAACTGGTGGTCCTTGCTAATAGGGGGCAAGTGTGGCTGCTGGTTTGGCCTGGGCTGGTTTTGGAATTGCGGTGGTTTCTGGTTTGTCCAACCAAAGTTGGGGTGGTTACGCCAACCAGTGTCGTAAGTGTTGGAGAAAGGGTCTGGTTTCGCATAACCTTGGACTGCTTGCACATCTTCAAGGATAGCCAATGTTGATGGAGAAGGAAGGGAGTAATCAAGGGTTGAGGGATGATGAGAACCTCATCATGAGCCATAACTAGCTCATTTTGACCCAATAAAGAAGATAAAAGCTCCTACATAACCTAGAAGAAGGCTTAACTGAAGGAATAAGTGCTCTGAGAAGAAAACAAGAAATAAAGGTTAAAACTGCAATTTTACTAATGCAGTACATAAATGGGATTTCTCAGAGGCAAAACATAGGTCAAATGGTCTAAATGCGATAAAAAGTGGGTTGAGTCAATCAGAAATTGGTTTATGTGCAATCTAGGAATTAAATGACACTTGGTAACCCTAAAATAGACCCGCTTAAATTAACAAGGTTTTGGTCAGGATAAAAATCAAGTAAATCCTCTAAAAATCATGGAAAAACATCCTATAGGGTTTATAACACTTAATTTGGCCTTTGGAACCCAGTTTGACCTAGATTAGGGTCCTACCTCTTCAATTAACCTAATTTGGCTTTCTACGCAAAATGTCCAGTCAAACGTGGTCAAACCTAAGATCCAACTTCACCATTGGATTCCTTAGGTCCAAATTAGGTTTATACCAAAATTTGGACCTAAGGAAAGCTCATCTTGACCTACTTTGCAATTTAGTACATCCAAATCATAATTTGGTCCCTATCCTTTGAATATCTTTGCAGAGAGCCCCCTAAGTTCCTCGCCACCTTGCAATCAGGTCCTGTCCCAATTGTTAGGGCAGAACCGATCTCCGGCGAGGTTTAGAGAGGGATTCCTCTCTAATCCCTCAGAGATTCCCTCCCAGAAATGGAAGGGAGATTCTCTGAGGAATTCCCTTCCTTCTAAAGCCAATTACAATCTCTGGTGTGAACCCAATCTCTCGTGCGAATGCACGAGAGATTTGGGTATCCACCCTCTTTCCATCTCCGGCGAGCCGGCGGAGATTGATTGCACGATCTCCACGCGCTAGAAGGTTCGGCCAACACCTATAAAAGGCTCCCCAGACCCGGCCGCAGATCCTTATCTTGATTTTGATGGAGTTTCCCCCAAATTTCCCTCTCCCATCTTCGGCCAAGAGACCCGCAAGCTCCGGCGACCTCCTCCCCTCCTTCTCGTCGCTCTGCTGCCATACCTGCAGCAGAGTCAACTCCACCTCTTTCTCCAGCGTCGCGCAGTACCAGGCGCACGTGCCCCTGACCTCATCTTCGTCGTCGCTTCCTCCCTCAGGGTGCTTCTTCCCCGACGACGGTAGTTACGCGCCGTCCACTCCACTGCCTCCCTTCCTTCCAAACTACTCCAGATACCTTCTCCCTCTTCCCCTCTCTCTTTTCCCCCTGTTATTTTAGTTAATTGCCCCCCCAACAGTACCTGACCACCTCCACCTTCCTCGCCTCCGACAGACCTCCGGCGAGCTGCTCCCACCACTCTGCCCCTCCACACAGCTCGCCAACCCTCTCGTAGGCTCCGCCTCACCACCAGGAGCAACTTCCGCCCAGCCATCATCCTTCTACACCTCCACCACAGTCCCCCGAACAACCCCACACTTCCGGCCACAGGTTGACCTAGGCACGCACGCCTAGGCCGTCTTGCGGCCTGTAGCACCGTGCACCATCTTCGCCGTGCCACGGCGAAGGTGCCCAGCTAGTCTGATTAGGCCAATAGGCCGTGCTTGTGTTTGACAGGTTTCAGCTCCTACCGCCATTGACAGTCGAAGCAGCTCCAGGTGTAGCAGCTCCAGGCGCAGCAAGCTCGCGCGGGTGTTGTGAAGCGATCAGGGCCTACAAGGCGCGCTGCGAAGCTCCCAAGCTTGGTAATTGCACGGGGACTCCTCTGCGGGCGTGCGCGAAATTGGGGCAGGCCAGATAGTCCCACATCGTTGAAACGCAAAGCACAGGTATGCTTTAAATTGTTTCTTTGTTTTATGCTTACCACCTCCGAAAGCACAGGGGTGAGGTCCCTCACCTGACCTACGCCTGCCTCGTCCGATGTTTCACCTCGCAGATCTGGCGAGATCCGACCCGACCCTAACCTACGCACTCCTCGCGCATCACCCACCTGCAGGTGCGCCTGGTCCCGGGTGCGAATCCGACCTGATTACCCGTGTGGCTCTTGGAGAGTGTCCTTGAGCGAATTGCAGAGAAAGAGAGAGACGTTTGGGTAGAGGGACGGGGGTAGGTTTTGCATTGCCTGTGGTTTATGTAGGAAAGGAGCAGAGGAAGAAGCGAACACTTAGCCGCTGCAGCAAGAGAAGAAAAGCAGAGAAGGAAAAGGCGAAGGAAAGCAAGAAGAAGAAGAACTAGAAGAGCCGGAGCAAAAGAAGAAGGAACTCTGAAGAAAGGCAAGGTAGAGATCTGAGAGAAGGAAGGACTGCAGAAAAGACAAAAAGAAAGAAGAAAACAGAAGGGAAGCAAAGGCAGGAAGAAGAAGTCTTCGCAGGAAAGGGAAGAGAAGAGAAAGAAGTTTAAAGACCTGTGGATCAGAAGAAGAAGAGCCAACAAAGAAGGCAAAAGAGAGAAGACTACTTTTAAGACGCCTGATAAAGAAATCAGACGTCCAATTTCATTCTCTTTTAGCAATACTTTTGATAACTCTCTCTTTGAATCAATTATGTTCATTTAAAAGTTGTATTCTTTGATTTTGAAAGTACTGAGATTGCTCCCTGTGTTCGACCTCGGAGACTCTAGTTTTTCGAGTAATAAAATTCTTTATATTTGTTTGAACATTTTGTAGGCTATATTACAACGTATTTTCTTTAAAACCCGCACAAAAGCGTATGAACATTTTGGCACCGTTGCCGGGGAGCAACGGGCACTTTTAAAGCTTTTGATTACAACTTTTTCTATTCAAGATTTGACCTAACTCCTCTCTTTTGTTGTGTTCAACACAGGGAAAGCAAAAAGGAAAGAAGAGCGGCTGCACAACAGACACTCCAAGGAACAGGTAAGTTCCATATGCCCTCTCTCTTAACCCTCTCAAAATCTAAAAAGAAAAAAAGAAAAAAGAAAAATCAACTTAGGGCTACCTGTTTCATATTTAGTAACTCATCAAGTTGCCTGATTTTCATTTCAACACATTTTTTGTCTGTTCATCCAACTAAGGCAACTAGGGCTAAAACTTTCTTGATTGAGCCCTAGGTGCTAATTTCTGAGGCAACTAAATTGGACCCACTAAAGCCAATTTAAGGATTACAAAGCTAGGGTTTTTAGAGACACATCTTCTCTTAAACAAAGAAACAAATTGTCCAAAAAGAGGTGTGCCTAAACCTTGT
Organism: Thalassia testudinum; assembly: GCA_037157565.1. Lineage (NCBI taxonomy): Eukaryota > Viridiplantae > Streptophyta > Magnoliopsida > Alismatales > Hydrocharitaceae > Thalassia > Thalassia testudinum. The sequence continues at coordinate 62,970,471 of JAZHRO010000003.1, forward strand.
TTGAAAAGATCCACACAAGAAGAACCCTAAGCAAATCAGGCTTTTAATCCATTTGAACCATAAAAGAAAAGGACCTAAAAACTCTCCAAGGAACAAAAGGTGAAGTTGATCCCTTGGGTCAACCAACCTTAAAATTAGGTCACTTTTTCACTAAAAATACCTAAAAGTTCAAGTGGAACATTAAGCACCTTGATCTTAAAGCAAAAAAAAAAGGTAGACTTAAGAGGTCAAGGTCCCCATTCTGGTCTACCTGGAACCGCAGTGACAAGAGAGGTCGGGTTGGGGAAACCCTGTAACTCGTGGGGAACCTCTACCGTGTAGGGGTCTTTGCAGGACTCTCCCTCTCTGGCTTCCCAGGTATTTCTCAAGTGGACGACCTTTCTGACTAAGGGGTCCATCTGCCCCAAACCTCTATAGTCACCCAACCATTTTTGGGTGTCTTGATTGGGTCCAGCACCTTCTAAATCTCATCACATCCTTCGGTGCATGTTCGGTAGGAGGTCCTTAAGGCCACCCTTAAGACCTCCTTTAGAAATCCACTCTCGTCAAGGCCAAGCCTCGACGCCCTTGTTTGTGCAGCAACCCCACTATATAAATCTTTCATCTGATTCAGACCCTGGTTCTCCTTCTTCTTCCATCATGGCACAACCCATTGAAGAGGAGAACAACCTTGAACACCAACTTCAATGCCTTAATGATCTCTTTCAGAACTTTGTAAACCCACCGTAGCGACCTATGATGTGAGATCACTATAATCCCGCTGCGGTGGCAATCGAGCCTCGAGTACGAATCCCGATTGGAGGACCTGATTCTTAACTGAAGCCCAATATGATTCATGCCATACCAAAGTTCCATGGGCTTAACTCTGAGGATCCATTCCAACACATTAAACAACTCAAGCATCTGGCCTAGACCTTTGGGCCAAATGTACAAAACTGGGATATCCTACTCATGAAAATGTTTTCGTTCTCCCTCATGGACAAGGCCGCACACTGGTATCAGACTCAGACCCGTCCGATCAACACATGGGAGGAACTGCAGTCCGAATTTTTGAAAAAATTCTTCCCCGTTGGCTGGACGAATGCCTTACGCCACCAGATCACTCATTTCACTCAACAACCGGGAGAACCTCTTCACGAAGCTTGGGATCGATTCCTAGATCTCATGCAAAAGTGCCCTCATCACGAAGTTCCTAAGTGGGAACAAGTCCAGTCTTTTTACCAGGGACTCCATGAAACATTCGTTTATTCGTCAATGCAACGTGCGAAGGAAACATCATGGGTCAAACGAGGACACAGTGTGGGAGATTCTCGAAAACATGTGCGAGAACTCCATAAATAATGACTCCATGGGCTTATTCGACAGGACGAATGCCCGCACATCGACGAATCTGAGAGGGACACATGAGATGCAGGACCTGTCCAATTCTGTCGAGTTGGAACTGATGGCCAGTCGGTTGGACAAGGTTTCTATCATAGAAAAGGTGGACGAGCTAACTCTGCATTTGTAGCAAGCCACCTCTACGCAAAACTCTTTTGCACGACCTCCTCTGGCAAGGGAAACTGTGCAAAACATCTATCACCAATCTGCTAAGGGTATGGACCCATATCCACCCCCGTCTACCTCTCAAACCGGAGTGACCTCCGATCCATTCTACTCAAGTTGGGGGAACTCTGAACCCTCATATTTTGACTTTCCTGAGGCTCCTCAGAACTGCGAGGACCTCAATGCCATCCAGAATGACTCATTCTCCAATACCTACAACCCTGGATGGAGAAATCATCCTAACTTTCAGTGGGCGAGAAATTCTCAAAGACCACCATATCAACCCCGTCCACAAGCCTCTCGTCCATATCAACCACCTTAGCCTCGGCCCAAGCCCACCTACCAATCCAGGCAAAACCAGGATCAAATGACTCTTATCCTTCAAGCACTGGCTGACATTCAAAAGACGAATGCGGCAATGCAAAAATAGCACAAGGATGAGATCACAGAGGTTCACAACCAACTGGCCCAGATGGCAAATTCCTGCCAACCTGGCACCCTTCCTTTGCAACCTCTGCCCAACCCAAATAACGTGCTAACCCAGAAGCACATTATGAATCCAAATTCAGGCCAAACACATGCAATTTATCAGGCCCCTGCTGCTCCATCGCCAGACAAGATGGAAGCTTCAACATCGTATGCGGGATTTCAGCAACAGCCACCCCTCCTAACTAACCCAAATCAGGCCGGATTGAACTCTGTAACAACACGTAGTGGTAAAACAACCCAAGAACCACATTATCCGAACCACTCCAAGCCTGATAATAGCCAAGACCCTAGGATAGTTATCCAAGATACCACTGTCCCAGATCAAGAACCTGGACCTATCCTAGAGGAACCAACTAGGATCCCATTTCCTGAGGCCTTGACCAAAGGAAAAAGAATAACCAAACCCGTGGCTCCCGAGGAGGATCTGATCAAGCTCTTTGAACAGGTCCAGATAAACATCCCATTGATGGATGCAATTCGCCACATACCGGCTTACGCAAGATTCTTGAAAGACATATGTACCCCTAAACGTAAGCCACGAACCAAGGATGGGAATCCAATCGTACTGTCAGAGCAAGCCAGCTCTGTCATCTTGAGCAAACTCCCACCCAAGGCTAAAGACCCAGGAACTCCCTTGATTTCCTGTAAAATTGGTGAAACCCAATTTGATAGAGCCTTACTAGACCTAGGTGTCTCTATAAATTTAATACCTACATCCCTCCTTGACCACCTTGAAGAATCTGAACTTAAACCCACTGAGGTGACATTGCAGTTAGCCAATCGATCCATCAAGTCACCTAGAGGAATACTCGAGGATGTCATTGTTAGGGTAAGAGATTTCTATTTCCCGGTGGACTTCATAGTACTAGACATGGATGCACCTAAGAACCCAAGGGACACACCAATCATATTAGGGAGACCCTTTTTGGCCACTGCTAGGGCCAACATAAACTGCGAAGAGGGCTAGATAGAATTAAAATTTGGGAACCAAAACCTGAAGATTGGCATTTTTAAGGCCCAACAAGGGATTAATTGTGGGGTTATAGAGGAAATATGTGATGTCAGAGCTGTGGTTGATGAATTGCATATAGAAGACAACCTGATTATCCCTGATCAACCACTTGAGAATCAAAACCCGCTAACAGAGGAGTGCGAACGTGATCTAGACACACCTATGACTCCTACCATTGCTCCTGATACAAACCCCGAACCACCCGCTGCTGCTGAAAATCCTGTCATGGAACTCAAGCCCCTTCCCGAACATCTGAAGTACATCTTTTTGTATTCAAATCAGATGTTTCCTGTGATTATCAATTCTCGACTCACACCTGACCAGGAACTCCATTTGATTTCTGTTCTCCAGCAACATCGAAGAGCCATTGGATGGACTCTCGATGATTTGACTGGTATAAGCCCTTCATACTGCACACATCGAATCTACACAGAAGAAGGCGCACGACCTTCAAGAGAAATGCAAAGACGCCTAAACCCTAATCTACAAGAGGTCGTGAAAAAGGAGATCATAAAGTGGTTAGATGCAGGGATCATCTACCCGATCTCCGACAGTCGTTGGGTGAGTCCAATACAAGTGGTGCCTAAAAAGGCAGGACTTACCATCATCGCGACTGAAATCGGAGAAGTCATTCCAACTCGAATAGCTTACTCGTGGAGAGTCTGCATTGATTACAGAAGACTCAATTCCTCCACGAAGAAGGATCATTTCCCACTACCGTTTATTGATCTGATCCTCGAAAAACTAGCAGGAAATAGGTTCTCTGCTTTCTTGACGGGTACTCCAGTTACAATCAGGTGGAAATCCATCCAAAGGACCAAGAAAAGACCACATTCACCTGCCCCTTCGAGACGTACGTTTTCGAAGGATGCCTTTCGGTCTCTGCAATGCACCTGCAACTTTTCAGCGGTGCATGCTTGCCATATTCTCAGATATGGTAGGTAATTATCTGGAAGTCTTCATGGATGACTTTTCAATTTTTGGACAATCATTTGATGATTGCCTCCAACACTTGGTCCAAATACTCAGGCGGTGCATTGAGGTGAATTTGGTTCTTTCCTGGGAAAAGAGCCATTTCATGGTGCCTGAGGGAATTGTCCTGGGACATTTAATCTCAGAGAAAGGCATCCAAGTGGATCAAGCTAAGGTTAACCCGATTTCCAAGCTCCTTATGCCTAGCTCGATTAAGGACATCCGATCTTTTTTGGGGCATGACGGTTTTTACCGTCGATTTATCCTTGATTTCTCCAAAATCGCGCGCCCCCTGACCAATCTTCTCTCCAAGGATGTGCCTTTCAAAATTTCCAAGGAATGCACTCAAGCATTTGAAATCCTACGTGAGCGAGTCACCCAAGCCCCGATTCTACAGTGCCCTGATTGGTCTCAACCCTTTGAGATCATGTGCGATGCATCTGACTTCGCTGTAGGAGCGATTTTGGGGCAGAAAATTGACGGGAAACCTGTGGTCATTTACTACGCCAGCAAAACACTGGATGAGGCTCAGCGTAACTATACGGTTACTGAGAAAGAGCTGCTGGCCGTAGTATTTGCCCTGGAAAAATTCAGATCATACCTTCTGGGTTCCCGTGTTATCATATACTCGGATCACACAGCGGTGAGGCATCTCCTTGCAAAGAAGGACGCGAAACCTCGATTAATCCGATGGATCTTGCTGTTCCAAGAATTTGACCTCAAGATTTGCGACAAGGCAGGAAAGCAGAATGTGGTAGCTGATCACTTGTCCCGCCTTCCTTCTGAAATAATCGACCCTTCCAGACCTATTACAGAACATTTCCCTGATGAGCACCTCCTGACTATCAGTACAAGTCTTCCATGGTTCGCTGATATAGTTAATTACCTGGCATCACATCAGGTTCCGCCAGATTGGCTGAAGGCCAAAAAGGACAAATTGCGTTCCGATGCCAAGTATTACCTATGGGAAGACTCGTATCTATTCCGCATTGGTGCTGATCAGATAATTCAATGGTGCGTCACGGAAGTAGAAATCAAAGACATACTCTCATTCTGCCATGACCAGGCATGCGGTGGACATTTTTCAGGACATAAAACCCCATCGAAAGTCCTCCAGTGCGGCTTTTACTGGCCCACAATTTTCAAGGATGCATACGATCGCTGTAAGGCATGTTCCCGTTGCCAGACTCTAGGCAACATGAGCCATAGAGACATGATGCCTCTACAGCCGATCTTAGTATGCAAAATTTTTGATATTTGGGGGATTGATTTCATGGGACCCTTCCCGATCTCGGATGGCTTCGAATACATCTTACTCGTAGTTGACTATGTTTCCAAGTGGATAGAAGCCATTCCGACCCAAACCAACAATCATAAAGTCGTTATAAAATTCCTTCATCAAAACATTTTCTCGAGGTTCGGGATTCCACATGCTATAATTTCCGACGGAGGGACCCATTTTACAAACGCTCAGTTCAGGTCACTGATGACCAAATACAGGGTGTCACACCGAATCTCTACTCCTTACCACCCCCAAACTAATGGTCTAGCTGAGCTATCTAACCGAGAGATCAAGAAGATCCTTCAGGTTACTATTCGACCTGATAGAAAGGATTGGTCTTCTCGGCTTCTGGAAGCATTGTGGGCCTATAGGACCGCCCACAAGACCCAACTAGGAATGTCTCCCTTCAGACTAGTGTACGGGAAGGCATGTCACCTCCCCGTCGAGTTGGAGCATAAAGCCTATTGGGCAGTACGGACCTGTAATCTTGACCTTTCTAAGGCTGGAACCCACAGAAGACTTCAAATGAGCGAGATCGATGAATTACGCCACGACGCATATGAGAACTCGCGAATTTACAAAGAACAGGTTAAAGCTTTTCATGACAAACACATTTCTAGAAAGGTCTTTCATCCTGGTCAAAAGGTTTTACTCTTTGATGCCTGACTCAAATTATTCCCAGGAAAGCTAAGATCTAAGTGGATCGGACCTTACCTAGTCCGACAAATCTTCGGAAATGGAGCCATTGAAATTAGCCCACTCAGCCACGATTCCGAACCCTTTGTCGTGAATGGTCAGAGACTCAAGCCGTTCATTGACATGACTGATATAGGTTTGGCTGAGTCATCCTTTACCCTCCATTCCTCTTGAGCTCATTGCGCCCAGCCGATGGCGTAAAACTCAGCGCTTAATGGGAGACAACCTGTCATTCTTTGAAAAACCCAAAACCTTTTCTGACATCTCTATGTGGAATTCATATTGCACTTTAGGGTTCATCCACTAGAACAACCGACTTCACCTCTGGTATCCCTACCCGAGACTAAAAATTGTTCGCAGCAAGTCATTTCGACCCATTCACTCACCACACACCTGTCCTAATGAATGAACTAAGCTGAATTCGAACCCACCTAATTTACAATGGGGACATTGCAAATCTTAGGCATGGGAGGGTATGAAAGTGCAAAATGTCAGGAAATTCATATCAAGAAAGGGTTTCAATAAAAAAAAAATAGAGACTTGATAGAGGGGAGGAACAATTCAGGGTCATACAAATGAGAGAAGGAAAAGAGTAAAAGGACAAAAAGGAGCACAAAATGAAAATGAAAAGAAATAGTCATTAGTAAAAGATTAAAGGGTTAACTGAAGTTCTAGACCAAATCAAGAAAAAGGAAAGAAAAGTGCTATGAGGATACAACAAGAGATTAGCGGGAACGCTGGTCTTAGGCCTCTTGGGCTAGAATCTTTAGCTTAAAAATTCATGTATCCGTTAAAATTTGGATAATCCTCAAGAGGTTGAGGAAAATGCGAAGCTTGAGTATTAGGTCTAAGGCTTAGGAAGTATTCGGCCTCATTAACTGACTTCCAGTTTGCGGGATTCAGTAACCTAAGCACCCCACATTCACACATAGTCTGGTTCAGTGCGCATAAACATCCAAATCACGCAAAAAGCGTTTAATGTTCTGAAAAAGGCACCTAGATTAGGAGCGGCCAATCAACACAAGTTGATTTGGACGAGTTCCCAGCACGGAGAGGCAGGAAATTCCCCTCGAAGATGCGTAACAACATATCGTCTCCTCGGTGCTTGTCTCGTAGGATATTTAAATATCCTACTGGGGGCATGTAAGCACTCTGCTGGATCAGATACCATGGGCGGCATTATCCCGAAATGTCGATCGCCAGGGTCTGAATTCGGCCACGGAACACCATGGGCAGGATTATCTCGAAATCTCAAAAGCCAGGGTTCTGGGGGTTGCCATGGGCAGGATTATCTCGAAATCTCGAAAGCCAGGGACCCTTGGGGATTGATGATGGGGATGAGGAATCCGATACAGACCGTGTTGAGAAGCTAATCCGAAGCTAGAAATAAAAAGAAAAGAGAGAGAAAAGCTCTCCAAACAAATAAATCTTCTATCTCTCTCTTACAAAAAACGCACTGCAAAACTGAACCCAGGCTAAAATTGTCTCAAGCACGGGTGCTTTAACCGCGGAGTCCAACAAACCCTAGGTTAATTTTTGTGGGCCTTAGAAACCTTTGCGGAGGACTAAGGCTAAAGCAGGTCAGGTCCGAATTTTGGTTGGTACTTGAGTACCTCTAGGCCTATTGTCGGCATTCCTACCTAATCACAAAAGAAAAGGAGAAGCACTTATCAGGATTGTTGACAGACACTCAGGGTCTAGAACGGAAGTTAAAACTTTGAAATTTTGCTAAGGGAATAGCAAAAGCTAGGCATGGGGGTATGATGAGAACCTCATCATGAGCCATAATTAGCTCATTTTGACCCAATAAAGAAGATAAAAGCTCCTACAAAACCTAGAAGAAGGCTTAACTGAAGGAATAAGTGCTCTGAGAAGAAAACATGAAATAAAGGTTAAAACTGCAATTTTACCATTGCAGTACATAAACGGGATTTCTCAGAGGCAAAACATAGTTCAAATGGTCGAAATGAGATAAAAAGTGGGTTGAGTCAATCAGAAATGGGTTTATGTGCAATCTAGGAATTAAATGACACTTGGTAACCCTAAAATAGACCCGCTTAAATTAATAAGGTTCCGATTAGGATAAAAATCAAGTAAACCCTCTAAAAATCATGGAAAAACATCCTCTAGGGTTTAGAACACTTAATTTGGCCTTTGGAACCCAGTTTGACCTAGATTAGGGTCCTAGCTCTTCAATTAACCTAATTTGGGTTTCTACGCAAAATGTCCAGTCAAACGTGGTCAAACCTAAGATCCAACTTCACCATTGGATTCCTTAGGTCCAAATTAGGTTTATACCAAAATTTGGACCTAAGGGGAGGTCATCTTGACCCACTTTGCAATTTAGTACACCCAAATCATATTTTGGTCCCTATCTTTTGAATATCTTTGCAGAGAGCCCCTAAGTTCCTCGCCACCTTTGCAATCAGGTCCTGCCGCCATTGTTAGGGTAGAACCGATCTCCGGCGAGGTTTAGAGAGGGATTCCTCTCTAATCCCTCAGAGATTCCCTCCCAGAAATGGAAGGGAGATTCTCTGAGGAATTCCCTTCCTTCTAAAGCCAATTACAATCTCTGGTGTGAACCCAATCTCTCGTGCGAACGCACGAGAGATTTGGGTATCCACCCTCTTTCCATCTCCGGCGAGCCGACGAAGATTGATTGCGAGATCTCCATGCGTTAGAAGGTTCGGCCAACACCTATAAAAGGCTCCCCAGACCCAGCCGCAGATCCTTAGCTTGATTTTGACAGAGTTTCCCCCAAATTTCCCTCTCTCCCATCTCCGGCCAAGAGACCCACAAGCTCCAGCGACCTCCTCCCCTCCTTCTCGTCGCTCTGCTGCCATACCTGCAGCAGAGTCAACTCCACCTCTTTCTCCCGCGTCGCGCAGTACCAGGCGCACGTGCCCCTGACCTCGTCTTCGTCGTCGCTTCCTCCCTCAGGGTGCTTCTTCCCCGACGACGGCAGTTACGCGCCGTCCACTCCGCTGCCTCCTTCCTTCCAAACTACTCCAGATACCTTTTCCCTCTTCCCCTCTCTCTTTTCCCCCTGTTATTTTAGTTAAGCCCCCCCGACAGTACCTGACCACCTCCACCTTCCTCGCCTCCGACCGACCTCCGGCGAGCCGCTCCCACCACTCCGCCCCTACACACAGCTCGCCAACCCTCTCGTAAGCTCTGCCTCACCACCAGGAGCAACTTCTGCCCAGCCATCATCCTTCTACACCTCCACCACAGTCCCCCGAACAACCCCACACTTCCGGCCATAGGTTGACCTAGGCACGCACGCCTAGGCCGTCCTGCGGCCTGCAGCACCGTGCACCATCTTCGCCGTGCCACGGCGAAGGTGCCCAACTAGTCTGATTAGGCCAATAGGCCGTGCTCGTGTTTGACAGGTTTCAGCTCCTGCCGCCATTGATGGTCGAAGCAGCTCCAGGTGTAGCAGCTCCAGGCGCAGCAGGCTCGCGCGGGTGTTGCGAAGCGATCAGGGCCTGCAAGGCACGCTGCGAAGCTCCCAGCCTTGGCAATTGCACGGGGACTCCTCTGCAGGCACACACGAAATTGGGGCAGGCCAGATAGTCCCACATCATTGAAACGCAAAGCACAGGTATGCTTTAAATTGTTTTTGTGTTTTATGCTTACCGCCTCCGAAAGCACAGGGGTGAGGTCCCTCACCTGACCCACGCCTGCCTCATCCGTGGTTTCACCTCGCGGATCTGGCAAGATCCGACCCGACCCTAACCTACGCACTCCTCGCGCATCACCCACCTGCAGGTGCGCCTGGTCCCGGGTGCGAATCCGACCCGATTACCCGTGTGGCTCTGGGAGAGTGTCCTTGAGCGAATTGCAGAGAAAGAGAGAGACATTTGGGTAGAGGGACGGGGGTAGGTTTTGCATTGGCTGTGGTTTGCGCAAGAAAGGAACAGAGGAAGAAGCAAACACTTAGCCGCTGCAGCAAGAGAAGAAAAGCAGAGAAGGGATAGGCGAAGGAAAGCAAGAAGAAGAACTCTGAAGAACTAGAAGAGCTGGAGCAAAAGAAGAAGGAACTCTGAAGAAAGGCAAGGCAGAGATCTGAGAGAAGGAAGGACCGCAGAAAAGACAAAAAGAAAGAAGAAAACAGAAGGGAAGCAAAGGCAGGAAGAAGAAGTCTTCGCAGGAAAGGGAAGAGAAGAGAAAGAAGTTCAAATACCTGTGGATCAGAAGAAGAAGAGCCAACAAAGAAGAAGAAGGCAAAAGAGAGAAGACTACTTTTAAAACGTCTGATAAAGAAATCAGACGTCCAATTTTGTTCTCTTTTAGCAATACTTTTGATAACTCTCTCTTTGAATCAATTATGTTCATTTAAAAGTTGTATTCTTTGGTTTTGAAAGTACTGAGATTTCTCCCTATGTTCGACCTCGGAGACTCTAGTTTTTCGAGTAATAAAATTCTTTATATTTTTTTGAACGTTTTGTCGGCTATATTACAACGTATTTTCATTAAAACCCGCACAAAAGCGTACGAACAAGGGAGCAAAGGTCCCTCCCTGGAACGTGGTCAGGGGTTGTTCCAGGTTCAGTTGGGTTAAGGGCTGGACTAGGTCAATATTATGCGCTCCCATTGCTAGGGAGAAAGTCTATAAGGGGTTCCTGGTTTGGTTTAGTAGCTCATCAATCTTTTTGTCCACCAATTCCACTCGATCCAACTTCTTGGCAATAATGTCCATGTCAACCATTCCTGAATTTGCTTGCACCTCATAAATCCCGCCACAGGGTTGACTGGACCTGTTAAACTGTTTCGTGGAGGGATTGTTGAGCGAATTCTCGCTCATAGACTCAAAGAGCTCAAACGCGCTCTCCTCGTCTTTGTTCAGGAAGTTTCCCCCGCATGAGGCATCAACGAAGTTCCGTAGGTTGCTGTCCAGACCGTGGTAGAAGATCTAGGCCAATTGCCACCTTGGTACTTTGTGGTGTGGGCATTTCCTCAAAAGTTCATTAAATCTTTCCCACACCTCATGAAATTGTTCCACACCCTGGAGTGTAAAGGTAGTGATAGCTCTTCCGAGGGCATTGGTCTTTCCTATGGGGAAGAATTTCTTTAAAAATGCATGCCTCAGTTCCTCCCAGGTGGTGATGGATCTACCTAGGGTTCTAAGCCAATGAGAAGCCTTGTCTCTTAATGAGAAGGGAAACATTTTGATTAGAACAATGTCAAGGCTAAAGTTCCTAGGTTTCACAGTTCGCGCTATGCGGTCGAGATCCTCTAAGTGTTGAAAGGGGTCCTCATTTGAGCTTCCATGAAAGTGGCTCTGGATCAGACTCAAGACATTCGGTTTCAGCTCAAAATCATCTCCCCCCTCGGGGATCCTAAGGTGTGGCTTGACTCTAATAGCAGAGGGATTATAGAAATCGCGGAGGGGCCTCAGCTGATCTTGAAATGGTGGTATACCAAGTGGTGGTTGCCCTGGTATGTCTTGGAAAGGTGGTGTTGGTTGTTCTTGTGGGTTCTATAACCGTTGTATGGCTTGCATGATAGTGTGGATTTGTTGTTGCTGAAGCCGGTGGTTAGCATTGATTTGGGCTTGGATGATGCCATAGCGTCTGGTGGGGGTTGATCTTCAGCCTCATCTACCCTAGGTTCAGCCATGTTAACAGAATTATGTTGCCTAGATTCCTGCCCCAAAACACACAACTCAGGATGCAATGAGCATCTCCCGTGCATACACTAGAGAAGAACAGGAGGGGATGCGGAGGGCAACAGATGCGAGAAATGTGTTTCAATCAAGCACACAAGCCTAGTCCTTATGGTGTATTCCTTAGGAGACTTAGAAATCTCACAAAGGGTGATTAAGTCCATAAGAACTGGACTTCCCTTCCCAAGGCTAATCTGGCCAGGTTGATTACGAGGGGATGCAGGGAAGGTTCTTCCTTTGGCTTGCGCCTCCGATTCCGTAGACCCCACAACAGCGGTCTTTCGACACTGCCCCACAGCCTAGTCACCAGATTCTACCAAGGGAATGAAAGACAAGTGCCCAGCAAACAAAACCTCACCTTTCGAGACTTAACTCAGTCCTGCCTAGGGCACGTCTACTCAGTTTTACAGGGTTAGGATAGTGCTTATGCTTAGGGTTATGTGATGAGGCATTGATTGGGGTGGTGCCTCTTAATTTTCCACTTTCAAGGTGTGTGCTTCTAGCAAAACATGATTTTCAAGCAAGGGTTTTTTAAGATGTGATGTATTTTAGTGTTTCATCCTTACTTTATTATTTTTTTTAGGGTTGACGTGTCTTAATGTTTTCAAACAAGTTTCAGTGGGCACGTCAAGTTCTGCACACAATTTGGTGAAAGTAGATTTCCTTTTATTCTGTAGAGGCTCTAAAACCCTAATGTACTCATCCTAATGATCATGCAGCTTCTATTAGATGAGTCGATTTTAGGGTTGAGTGGTGCGGCCCAGGTCAACTCACGGTGGCTTCACAAACACCACTCAAGAAAAAGAAAAGAACACTCCAAGAATTTATTCAGAATGTTAGAGTGTACATTTTTTTGTGGGGTGATGTGTTAAGGATGTGGGTCAAGCAATTATGCACCATGCCAATCTTTTTCAATTTTTATAATTTTTTTTAATTTTTTTTTCACGCAAGCAAACAATCAGGAGAGAAAAATTACTCACTATCGGTCCTCGTAGCGCCTACTCCCTTGCTACCGTCATGGGATGCGTCGCTTCGCTATCCACGCGTCAAATTCCTGCAACCATCAAGTAAAAAGGAAAATAGGGCATTAGATGATGTGAGAATGAATGTGAAATGGAGGTGACAAAACAAATCTGTTGCCTCCCCGGCAACGGCGCCAAAAACTGACGTGCGATTGTGCGTGTGTGTTAAGAAGTGTCGTTAGAGTCACACTTGCAACGTCGGTTTTAAAATAAGTAAACGGAGGTGAGTCCGAGTGTCGGTCTCAAGGAGGCGTGAAAATCGGATTTTTCTTATCACTTGTTGTCACGGAAAGTGCGGAGTTTTGCTTGCGAAAGGTGAGGTTTTGAAAAGCGAGAGAGAGATAGAGAGAGAGAGATTAGGGTTAGAATGTTCCTTGTTTGATCATGCAACTTAAACGGAAATTAAAGTGACAACTGAATGGAAAATAATTTCATTGATCATGCACTCTTAGTTCATAGCTTACAACATTAAATACATGCTTCAAACAAAAGTAATGGAAAGCTTAAAAGAGAGAGAGAGAGAGATTAGGGTTAGACTGTTCCTTATTTGATCATGCAACTTAAACGAAAATTAAAGTGACAACTGAATGGAAAATAACTTCATTGATCATGCACTCTTAGTTCATAGCTTACAACATTAAATACATGCTTCAAACCAAAGTAATGGAAAGCTTAAAAGAGAGAGAGAGAGAGAGGGAGAGGGTGGAGAGCGACGAGGCAGCCACGGTAGTGGACGAGGCTGCGTCGGCGGCTCGTCATCTCCGACGATTACAAGAGGGCCTAAAGCTAGCTAAGAGAGGGGTGGAGTAGTTGCAAGGGAAGTGAATGCCTTGAATGAGTGGTTGGAGGGGGTTTAAATAGGGTTAAGGGCTTTCTAAAAGAAGAAGGGGCTTTAGCGACGCCCAGAACGTCGCTAAAACCACTCCAAAAGCGTCGGTGAAGCCCTCTAGCCTGCAAGTCAACCGCGCGTGCTGTTTCTTCTTCACGCTCGATCCGCGGCCGCTGCGTGAAAGCCGTCTGATTGAAGATCGAACGGCTAAGATCTCTCCTCGGCTGCTCTTGGATCACGCCTCGGGCACCCATGTCACGGGCGTCATCGCCCGGCGTGCGCACTCGCGTGGGTGCTCGCGAGCTGTGGGCACGTCGCTTGGTGAAATCTCAGCTGCCTGCTGCTAATCGAGCAGCCCAATTTCGCCGCGCGCAATCTTTGTCTTCGAATTCACGCTCCGCGCGGCTCAAACCCACGTCACGTGCGTGCAGGCGTGCACGCTAACCGTTGTGCCATGCCCGCGCTTTGTCACAACGACTGCAGGCGGCGCGCGAGTCTCGACCGTTCGATGGAAGATCGACGGCCAAGATCTGATCTTGGCTGGATGAAGAGGTGGCGTGCGATGGAGCGGGGGTAACTAGAGCAATGAGGGCCGTTGATCTCCAAATCAACGGTCAGAACTTCTTGGGCCCATTGTAGGAGCTCCGGATGTCGGATTTGGCCGATCTTCAATCTGTTGGACTCCGTTCGTTGTTTTGAATCCATCCGTGTGGTCCAATTGCTCATTTGAGTCCTGCTTTGACAAGTTCTTACACAAATGGCCATTAATACAGTTTTATAAGCAATCTTGGTACATGATGCATGCAATGCTCCCATTCTACTTATGTTGTGCCTTTTATTCTTAAGATGGGCCATATTCAACATAATTATCACCCCCTTGTGCAGTGTTATCAATCATCCACTTTATGGAGAGTGGGCCTTATGAGATCCACTTTCCAAGGGAGTGGTTGTGGACTTCCTTGACTATTTTTAGTCTTCAAGCTATATTAAGATGTTGCCACTTGGAGGACCACTCGAGAATACTCTAAAGTAGATGGCCAAGTCATGGTGATGTGTGTGTGTGTGTGTGCATGAGTGTGTGGTGGTCAAGTGGACCACTTGGTCTACTTCTAATTAGTCTAGGTTGGTCTAAATGGTAGGTCTAGTTAGGTTTCTAAAAATAAGTTCATACAACCTATGGCTAAAGTGATTGATCCAATTAAACTTAACCAAGTTTAATTGGGTCAATGTGTGTATAATTGGGAGAGAGAGTTCCCAATTAGATTAGGCTTGAGTCAATTAGGCTCTCACTGAGTCCAATTAGACTTGTATTGATTGAGATTTGAGATCAAATGGACTCTATGAGTCCAATTAACTAAGTAGAGTGTAATTGACTTAGATCCAAGTCAATTGTGCTTAGTGAGAACCTAGTTAGGTTCTTAGAAGAGTCTTAGGGTAGTGTACTAGGCTTAAGGTATCTTAAATTAGGTTTCCTAAGGTGTAGGATTGGGTTTATAGGCCTTAGGAATAAAGATCTAGGCTTGATTCTAAAAACAACAATAGAAGAAGGGTTCCAAACATCTGATCTTAGGAGCAGATGACTTATAATTCAAAATCAGAAGTCTAAGTCTTTATTCTGGATGTCCAATACTGAATTAGTATGGAGTTCTATCTTGGATTTCTACAGAAATTGGATGTCTGACACATTGTCTAGACATCCAAAGGTAGGCTGGAATGTAGGTTTTGATGTGTTATAAGCAAAGGTGACCTAATACAAGAGCGACTAAGGTTTGGGAAGGTGTCTAAGGCTATCCGAAGGCTAGGGATAAGTGTAGGGGTGTCTTGTGCTCTTCATAATTTAATTTAAGCATTAAAATCCTACAAGTAATGTAGTATACATCTTCCCTACATTATGTCTTTAGCTTGAGTGTATCTTTATTCCATGGCTTCTACTCCAGCTCTGCTGCAACTCTAGCCACTATCCTGCTTCAAATCCAGCTTCAGGCTCTATCTCTTGAGCTCTTATTGCCTGCAAACCAAGTAATATACTAATCAATACATTATTTTGAATTATTTCATGAATATCTAAATAAAGTAGGAAAGATGCAAGCTATGCTACTAATGCATGAATTATGCTACAATTATGCTAAGGTTTAACTTAATTCAGGTCATTTAAGTCTTGTAATTGTTGTACAATCATACCCCCATGCCTAAATCTTGCTAGTCCCTAGCAAATGCAAACTAAGTTATCTACAAATGGGTCCCTAAGGGACTGGTTACTTTTATCAAGTGTAAGAGTAGAGATTCTTTTCTTTTAGTTTTCATTCGAAAATCTATAAATTTAGACAATCATGAAAGTATTGTAATGTAGCTTATGCAATGGATTCGAGTGAAAATCTGATTCGCCTCTAAAGCTAATACTTGACCCCCAGTAAAATTCTATTGAAATAAGCAAACTTCTTCCCTTGGGATATAATGAAATATACTGTAATTCTTACCCTAGCTTTTGGCTAAGGTAGAAGATGTCTAAGTCAAATGGGTCAGTATTTGGTGGCTCACACTAATTTGGTGCTACATATAGGCTAGTACTATAGAATCTAGATTTCCATACTATCAAATAAATCAACTTAGAAAGAGGCGGAGAAATTGTGCTCCCTTTGGTTCCTTGCTACTCACTCTCTCCTTTTCTTTTCTTTTTCTTTTCTTCAAGCTCGTAATCTCACCAGATTTACAAATAAACTCAGTATTTGATGGTCTCACATGGCATTAACACTTTAATAAAGTTCTAATAACCCTAAAACTAAGTCAAAATTCCTCAACCAGTATTTGGGCGATCAAAAATACAGAAAAGTAGGTTAAGGCCGTATTTGGTGGATCGCAAATGTGGTAGGTAATATTGCCGCAACGCAATAAACATACTTATGAACTCAACACTTTTTTTCTTTTTTTCCTTTTCTTTTTCTTCTCCTTTATATATATATATTTTTTTTTTCTTTTTCTTATATCAACATGACGCAATAGAACACAACATATGCGAATTTTATTCAATAGGCATTATTTGGGATTGGTGACATTCAAGAGGATATCTAGTGGCATATTTAGTGGAAGTGCCTACTCTCGGCACCAGAAAAGGAATGGATAGGACAATGTATTTTCTGACCTTGATATCAATACCCTCCTTCAACCGAGGATTCTGTAGAGGACAGTTATAACCATCCACCTTAGTCCTAGTTTTATTAGAACTCGATCTCTGCGTATTTGCCTTGTTAGCTCTCAAAAGTTCATGTAAAGTTCATACATGGGAACCGAGAGTGAAAATTATGCTTAACTCCAAGTATCATTACCTAATTATCCAAACATTAAGATTCCTTGCACTAGTCTTAGTGCACCAGTAGGCACTCCACTCTCACCGCACAAATGTTTGGTGGATCTACAGAAGATGGTTTGCCTGACTCCTTAACTACTGTCTAGGGGTTCAAGAAAAAGAAGCAATGCTTCTTCTTGACAAACTAAAGATGTTTATCGGTCTTCACAGTGAATCCATTGCAAAACCTACATGTGAGTGTGAAAATTGTACTAGATTCTGAATTAACGAATCAACTAAAGAATAAAATCACTAATAAAACCTCTTGATAAAAATCTTTATTCATGAATGCAGTATATATACAAATGCTTTATACAATTAACCTCTTATGATTACACTTTAATATTGCTCCCTTATCGGGTTACATTCAGCTTGGCCTTAATTTAGAACAAAAGGTGAGCGAACGAGTCGGAAGTGGCTGTTGCTAACGATTTCTAGCTCCAATACGAACATTGGAGGTGGAGTCAGTTGTTCTTAGTTTAAGACCCTAAAGTGCAATTAACATGCTACTCGTAGGTTTTCTAAGTGTTGGTAGAAAAAATTTCAGTTTATTATATACTACCCCCCCCCATGCCTAAGTTCTTGCATGTCCTCATGCATGAATATAAGGAAAATAAATTAAGACAGGGAGTAAGTGGATAGAAATCACCTGGAATTGCTCTTGATTCTTCATTTAGCATTTACCAACACTAACATGATAATCACAATATGCAGAACAATATGCAAATATGAAATATACTATGCATAAAATAAAAAGCAAATGTTGTGTATAAATGCTGAGTTTAACGCCTCCAGCTAGGCAAAAACTCAATCAGATAGATCAATGATTGCTGAAGAAATGATCAAGACTAATAAAAAGATGTGCTTGTCTGCTCTAAGAATTAGTGGTCCGCAAATGCGAACCAGCTGATGGTGCATCCCTACACCAAAGAGTCTCTCAATAACAAAGTGTGGAATAGGGACAAAAAGTGGAGGATAATCAGAATGAGGATCATGATGCCAATTCTGCTCGTTAATCCTATTCCACAATTCAATGAGAAATTGCTAAGGAAGTGGATTGATATGATGATCAAAATGCAAGTTAGCATCAAAGTCTGGATCATAGGGGTCTTCATAATGGTGATTGACATCAAAAATCATGCTCTCCCTAGGCCCTGGGTTATATGAGGATACATGTGAGATTGGGAGTTCTATATAGAGGTCACTAAAATCCTTGTAAGAGATTCTCATCCTTATCAGTATTAATTTCAAATTCATCAAAAGCTATCTCAGTCTCCGAGTCGAGCCACCATTAGATTGACTAGGATTGTAAGTCCCCAATTCATTCTACTTAATATTCACCCTCATATGTAGCAAGTTCCTCATCATTTCTTGCTTCAAATGGCATTTCCATTTCCTTAGGCAAATTATCCAAAGCCATTCCTGATTATTGGATATCAGAATTAGGAATAGAGAGTGCAATCTCAGAGTTTCCATCATCAACTTGGTAGGTGGAAGGAGAAAGCTACAAATCAGATGATGTCAAATTGAAAGTGGATTCACTTCTCATGGGAAGTGACTCAGACTGATTAGTAGTGTCAAATCCAGATGTTGCACTAAATTCATCCAAGTATGTATGATCATCAGGAATTATTGGTTCTTCCAGATGGAATGCTTGTATCTTAGGGCTTCCCTCAAGATCCATATCCTCAAGTGGATCTACTTCCTTCAACTCAACTGGGTTGTCCAACTCATGAGGTATCCCCTAAGATTCAAGGTATTTAGATTGAGAGTCAGTCTTGGGGATACTAATCCTTTCCTCATCACTTTCACCAGTGGGGTTCTGAGATGAGTCCATTCCAGATATTCTCGACTCATGTCCCATGACCACACCAAATGTTTCTCCCCTTGAATCCATTCCGAGTATCTGCCCGAGAGAATCCTTTGTAGCACTTTCAGGTACAATCACTTCAGGATCTTCGAGGTCCTTAATGCTATTCTCCACTTGATACTGCAAAAGCAATATTTCTTGAAGTTATGATTCTGTCTGGTTAGCCTAGTCAGAGATTCTAGTTCCTGAAGGGCCGTCATTAAAGATTCTTGGGTTGGAATCAAGGCTTGTCTTTGCCCCAGATCAATGATTGTCTAAACTTGATATAGATAAATTGCAACCTTCTCCTTAAACTTGGCTATCATTTGTTGTAATCTAAAATGAGGTCGCATGTGCAATGGCAGTTCATTGGGGTTCCCAAGGGGTGAGTTAGGTCTAGCTGTGTTCCAGGGGTGAGAGGTAGAGGTATGGAAGTCATACCTTAGGAAATGAGATGGGATCCTTTATCGAGCCATTGGATCTTGGTCGTCATGACCAGGATCAGAATTCGAATTAAGCATTTCAACTAAGCAAGGAGAAGAGAGTTGAGAAGAAGAAGAACCAAGTGATGCGAAAAGTCACCTTTGCTGCCTTGGGGTTGGTTCCCAAGGTCCAACCAATGGAGGTCTAAGCGACCTCCTCCCTTGCATACACCAACCAACCTAGGTCGGTGTAGCCAAGCCAAACAAGGCTAAGGCCTTGTCAATCAAGTGGTCCTTAAGATTAGATGACCAGATATTTCGTTAAGATTCTAATTTTTGAAGAAAAATTTGTTACAAAATCCACTGAAAATAATCCCAACCCCTTAAGCTAACCCAGCCAATCTGTTACGAGGGGACTAAGAGGAAGGTTCTTATTTTGGCTTTTTCCTTTGAGTCATTAGTACCCCTTAGACGCGGTCGTTTGACACTGCCCCACAGATTCAGCAATAGGTTTGGCTAAAGCAGTTGTGATGACCAAATAGTTCGATAACAAATTCAGGTTAATCGATGTGTTTTATGAAAATTTTTTTACTTAACCTTTTCTTCAATTTGAGTGTTGGTGAGTGGTTAAAAAGGTGACCTGACTCACCAACTAGTCACTGGACTTGATTAAGTCCAAGTTAGTCTAATGTGGTCTCTAGTTGTGACACTAAAAGTTGAACCTAAGGTTCATGCCATTGACTCAGTGTTCAAGCAGCAGACCATAAATCAACTTAAAAATATTCTCCAAGACACAATTTGAATTCAAATGATGAAGATTCATTTCTCAATAATTTTTACAGAGAATATTTATTTAGAATTTTTACTGTTCTAAATAAATAAATATGAATTTTTTACTAATAGGGGGTTAGATCTGGAATTTTGATGCCATGTTGGTTTTTCTTTTTGAAATAGTATTAAATGTGCTCCAAAACTTTGGGAAAATTATGGAATTGAAAGCTAACTTGATCATCTTTCAAACCCCACCGTTTTTAGTCAAATAAGATTTGTGTGCTATTCAAAATCTCTTTTTAAAAATCAGAAAATTCTGGATTTGATTTTGTTTGACCCCCTTGTACTTCGTAAATTTTTAAAATTCCACAAATCGAACTTTTCAAATGAACATTAGCGTTGGAAAGATAATTTGAAAATCTACCTTCAGCAAGAATTTCAAAATTTTTGGATTATAAAATATTCGACAAATGAATTTTGAAATCGCTGAACATATTTGGCCGAATTTCAGAAAGTAGTAAAAAGGCTTTTAAAAGAGTTTTCAAATAAAAAATGAGCCTTTTCAAGAACTACTTTTTTTTCTTTTTTCTTTTTTCTTTTTTCTTTTCAAATTTGAGAATTTTTTTCCTTTTGGAGAGAAAATTTCTATTTTTTTTTGTCTTTTTTTAAGTAAATCTAATCCTAAAATTCAAAAGAAACCCTAAAGCTAAGACTTTTTCTTTTGGAAGAGAAATTTTTCATTTTTTTTTCTTTTTTTTTCAACAATCAAATCTAATCCTAAGATTCAAAAGAAACCTAAAGCTAAGATTTTTGGTGTGTACCTAAAATCTTCAACTGCATCTCATGTGTGCATAGAATCCGCTCTTTCCTGTTCCTGCACACCCAAAGTAAGCAGAAGTAAATATGTCAAGATTAAGCTAGAAAATCAAAAATCAAAATCACGTTGCCTCCCTAGCAATAGCGTCATTTGTTGAGGTCATAAAATGTGGATTTGGTTAGGAAAATGTCATAGTATACCACGAAATATGACTCAAACAAACCATTTATAACGAGATGGTGAGTGTCTCGTTCGATCTCAGGGAGGCATGATTGCAAAATTAATTTTTAATTTCTTTATTCTCTTCTTTTGCTCACTTAGAATTGGACACCAATTTCAAGTCTGTGAATGTAAGATTTGTCAGTTGTGTTATTAACTCTTACAATGTGTGCGTGCGTCAGGAAAATGATAAATGTGAAAGTGTGAGTACATGTTCACATGATTCTCACTTCACGATGGCTATTGATAGAAAACACATCAATCGCTAGATCATTTATATCTTCTGGAATCGACATCTTTTTATTGCAATAAAATGGAAATGTGAAGCAGGCAACTTTATTCTTATTTCCTCAAAAATCTTGATGTCATTACAATGACTACAGAGGAATGCTTGTACATTGAAATTGAAATCTACTAAGCTATCAGAAAAGAAATGTACATATGGATCTCAGAAAGATTATGTGTGCATTCTAGTAGGGAGATAATACTATACTACTAGCAGAAAAAATAACGCATAAATTAAACTACGAAAAACACTACACAACAAGAAATCAAGCATTAGAGGTGGTCTCCAGTGGCCATGTGGCTTAAGGTAGTAGGAGGGAGGAGAGGTACGGCCAAGGTGGTGTGGCCAGCCTCTTGATGAAGGTGGAGGAGGACTGCACTTGCTCTAGGATGTGGAGAGTGGAGGTGGTGAAGGTGCCCGTGAATGCAGGTGCAAATGGAGGCCAAGATGGGGGTGCATGGCCACCCACTTGGGTCTTTTTATAGACATGGAGGTGGGTCATCTAGAGAATTATAGAATTCTCTAGAAGACCTCCAAGGTTGGTTGTCCACTTCATGGAGAGTGGGTCTCATGAGATCCACTTTCCAAGGGAGTGGTTGTGAACTTCCTTCAAGACTATTTTACTCTTCAAGGTAGACTAAGGTGGTGCCACTTGGAGGACCACTCTAGAATACTCTAGAGTGGGCGGCCAAGTCGTGGTGATGTGTGTGTATGTGTGTGTGTGCGTGAGTGTGTGGTGGTCAAGTGGACCACTTGGTCCACTTCTAATTATGTCTAGGTTGGTCTAAATGGCAGGTCTAGTTAGGTTTCTAAATATAGGTTCATACAACGTATGGCTAAAGTGATTGATCCAATTAAACTTACCAAGTTTAATTGGGTCAATGTGTGCATAATTGGGAGAAAGAGTTCCCAATTAGATTAGGCTTGAGTCAATTGGTCTCTCACTGAGTTTAATTAGAGTTGTCTTGGTTGAGATTTGAGCTCAATTGGACTCTATGCATCCAATTAACTAAGTAGAGTGCAATTGACTTAGATCCAAGTCAATTGGGCTTAGTAAGAGCCTAATTAGGTCCTTAAGAGAGTCTTTGGGTTATGTAGTAGGCTTAGGGTACTTTAAATTAGGTTTCCTAGGATGTAGGGTTGGGTTTATAGGCCTTAGGAATCAAGATCTAGGCTTGATTTTGAAAATAGCAATAGAAGGGTTCTAGATGTCTAATCTTAGTATTAAACGACTTATACTTCAAAATCAGAAGTCTAAATCTTTATTCTGGACGTCCAATATAAAATCGGTATGGAGTTTAGGTTCTATCTTGGGTTTTTGTAGAAATTAGATGTCTGACACATTTTCTAAACGTCTAGAGGTAGGCTGCAATGTGGGTTTTGATGTGTTCTAAGTTAAGGTGACCTGATAAAAGGGTGGTTAAGGATTGGGAAGGTGTCTAAGGCTATACTAAGGCTAGGGTTAAGTGTATGGGTGTGCTATGTTCATAATTTAATTTATGCATTAAAATCCTACAAGTAATGTAGTATATCTCTTCCCTACATTATGTCTTTAGCTTGAGTGTAGCTTTATTCCATGGCTTCTGCTCCAGCTTTGCTGCAACTCTAGCCACTATCCTACTTCAAATCAAGCTTCAGGCTATCTCCTCAGCTCTTGTTGCCTGCAAACCAAGTAATATACCAATCAGTACATTATTTTGGCATTATTTCTTGAATATCTAAATAAAGTAGGAAAGATACAAGCTATGCTACTAATGCATGAATTATGCTACAATTATGCTAAGTTCTAACTTAATTCAGGTCATTTAAGTTCTATGATTGTTGCACAATAACTAGGGTTGTTAGGTCCAAATAATGGAGGGTGTTGCAACAGCCTTTTAAGATTTATTTCCCTTTGTCTAGAATTTTTGGCCTCTTTTTATTTCAAATTTGAAATTTCATATAAAATAAAAGTTGTCCTTGAAATCAGCTTTCAAATGCAACTTAAATCATTTGATTTAGATTTAAAATGAAAACTTTATGGCCAAAATACTAAAGATACATCAAGCTATTATGAATTTCAGGATTAAGATTACGATTAGGTTTAGGGCCTTAGGATCTAGATTTAATTGTGAAGATTAAAGGTGCAAAGGTGGATTAGGTTAATTAAGTTTGTAGGATTGGTGGTGGAAACTGGGTGTAGGTTTAGGCTTGGTAGATGGTCAATTGAGTTAGCTTGGATAGGATTGGGTGAGCCTAATTACAAAATGTGAGCTCAAATAGATTTAGCCAAGGATGAGTGCTCCAATTAAGTTCAAAGTTGGCACTTGCATAAGCAAAAATACACATATAGGCACCATATATATATAATTGAAATATTGCATAAAAATCCTCGAAAATGTAACATTTACAAAATGATTTAATATGACTAAATTAACATATTCTAATGCAATCAGACTCAAATTAGCCTCAAACAAGAAATAGTTAATCATGAATTACTTAATTAAATATGAATATATCACACTCCCATGCCTATTTATTACTAGTCCTCAAGCAAAATTAAAGCGGAAAACATTCAGAAAAACCAATACAAGTCTGAGTTGAAATGAATTAGAAATCCTGACTTCGATTTTTCGCCAACCCAAAAGAAACTCTATAGAAAATCTTAATGACGAAGGCTCAATAGTTCTAAGGTACCAACTTATATATAAATTTCCTAAATCCAATTGGAGACTCTATTAGCCTTAGACTTAGGTCTCATGAGCAATTTTTTATGGCTTAGTCAACCCACCCAAGGTTTGAATCAGACTCAAAATTTAAGCTTTCTGTGCGTAAAGAAGAATTTAACTCCTCAATTGGGCAACCTTATTGAATTCTAAGTTTTCAACAAAACTAAGACCATCTCTTCGCTTTATTGACCCTTGTTTCCAAATTTAACTTACTAAGGACTGGTAGCTTTCGAAGGCTGCTTCTGATAACATTCAAGAACCGACTTAGAAATTTGCTTGGAGGGAGGATGGAGGGAGGCGACCATGGGGCGATTGGGGGGAGAATCCAAGACGATGAGGGATGGACTACATGGAGATCTAAGGCATGGAGGCAGAAGCAAAGAAGAGGATCTGACGCTACTGGCAGATGGGAGGCGGATATGAGGAAGACAGATAGAGGGAGTTCATGGGGTAACAGGAAGATCATTTGTTTCCGGTGCCGGCATCGGGGTCATATGGCGGCTGTATGTCGCTCTCCCATTTTGTGCCTTGCGTGTGGTGGTCACAGCCATAAGTGGGATTCGTGTAAGGAAAATGATGGGTGAATGAAGGGCCACTCGAATTTGCCCAATGGAGGCTTGAATTTTAGGGCACAGCCGCCACCACCGCCGCCCCCTCATACCTATGGGGGTCACATGGTCGACGTTAAGGTCCCTATGATAGAGACCATAAGAGCAGCAGAGCTGATACTGAGAGGGGTGCTGATCGACGAGGTAATGACCGGTAATCCATCTTCAGAAAACCTGCATAAACTGGTAAGTTCTCTTTCTCCATCGACCAACTGCTGGCAAATTGCATTTTTGTCACCTGCACGTTTTGTTCTCTTCGGCTTGGGGATGATGGATGTAGAACGTATGCGCTTTCAATCAAGATCTTTTGAAGGTTTAACGGTGATATGGAGGTTAGTCTCTCCCTTTGATGGAGCCTTGCCAGAGAGGCCACCACAGAGATTAGGCTCCAGTTCGGGGAGACTTGAGATCAAAGGTCTGCCATTACACCTGAGGTCAAGAGAGGTGGTGGCGACCATGATCTCTGGATTTGCTTTAATGGCAGAAGATGTGGAAGTTGGGTTGATGGAGGGTGATGGATGGGTCCTGAGTGTGATGGTGGATGTCTTCAAATCAGGTTCGATCCCTGATACATTGATTCTGAGATGTGGGGGTAGCTCCTAGTTGTTGCTCTTGAGATTCATTGTGGGTGACATTGCTGTGAAGAAGGGGCAGGTTAAGTCACCTGATATGCAGGTTGTTGAAGAGGCGAACATACAAGTCTTGTGAAGGCCTTCTCCTGATGAGACATCGACAACAAAAAAATGCAAGGACCATCATCTTGGGGAAATGGGGAAGATGATGGTCGAGGAGCAGGTGGATTCAATCAGGAAGGAAACAATGAAGCCTGTGATTGAAGATGCAGGGGATCCACAATCAGGTGCAGATGACACTGAGATGCAGGTGTTAAAAGAAATCTCACCTAACTCCTTGAAGACTCAACAGAAGTTACAAGAGGTGGAGGGCCTAAAATTTGGTACTGGATCTACTACCAAGTCTGGTGTGGGCAGGTCACCCTATAAACTCAGACAGAGGAGACCAAAGTCTGATCTACTCCTGGATGAAAACACGGTAGCTGCGATTATGCAGGTCAGTAAATGCCAAAGCCAAAAGAGGGAGGGATCTCATGATTGAAGATGAGAATCCTTACGTGGAATGTGCGCAGGCTGCGTGACAAAAGTCGGAGGGCTTCTTTGATGAGATACTTGAGAGAGTGGGAGATCGATTGTGCGATCATACAAGAGACCCATATTGAGAACGAGTCTGATAGAGTATGGAATGACATGAAGGCTGTGGGGGCGAATGAATGTGGGATGCTTAATGCACATGGTAGGTTGGGGGGCATCGTTATTTGGTGGATAAGGGCTTGGGTACACATACTAGATGTTCACAAGGCTCGACATTTGGTGACCTGCAAGTTCCAAACTCATCAAGGGCAAGACATCATTTGGATTACTGGTGTGTATGGTCCTTGCGCTGCTTCTTTGAGATAGGAACTCTGGGAGGATTGGGCTGCAACGGCTGAACTTGTGCAAGGGGAAGCTTGGCTAACAGGAGGAGACTTCAATTGTGTGCTGACAGGGACTGATAGGCCAAATGGTGTCATAGACAGTTCCTCTGTTGGTTTTCAGTTGGTAGTTCAATCCCTTAGCTTGAATGAATATCCATCATCAGGAGCTGAGTTGACTTGGCGTAATGGTAATGGCTTGTTATCGAAGATTGACAAATTCTTTGGGAATGCTGCTGTCCTTGATAGATTTCAACTGTCAAATGTTGCTGGACTGGACCGCCCTTTCTCTGACCATACTCCCTTGGTCTGGGATAGTGGTGAAGAGATCCAAGCAGGCTCATACTTCAAGCTCAGAAGATCATGGCTGAGAGAGCCTGGGTTCCGTGAGATGGTTGGATCATGGTGGCAAACCAAACAGGTGGAGGGCTCAGCTACTATCAGGTTTGCATCCAAGTTGGCTGCTCTACGTACTGTTCTGAAAGAATATGGAGCTACTGTGATTACACTAAGGTAGCAGAGGTGTGTAGAGGCTTTGAATAACATTCAGATGCTGGATTCTAAGGAAGCAGCAGGCCCATTATCTGATGAGGAACTTGCAGCCAGAAGAATGTGGCGGGGTGTGGTAGTGGAGGAAGATCTCAAGCAGGAGATGGACTGGAGGGAGAGGTCAAGATAGTTGTGGCTCAAGAGGGAGATGCCAACAAAAAATTCTTTCACCTTGCTACCAGCTCTCGGAGACGAGTAAATTTTATCTCTTCTATTCTCAAAGATGGGCACAGACTGTCCTCTATGCAGGAAATAAGAGCGGAGGCTATCAGGTACTACAGGGGCTCTTCACGGGCAACAAAGAGAGGGGACTGGAGGATGGCTGCGAGTGATGCACCTAGAGTTACAAATGATCAGGCTTCTAAATTGACAGTTACTATCACTGAACAGGAAACTATAGATGCCATTAAAGATCTAAATATTGAGGGCTCCCTCAGACCAGATGGTTTCCAAGTGTTTTTTTATAAAGAAATGTGGAGTGTGATTGGCAAGGAGGTGATGGAAGTCATAAGAGAGTTTGAGAGGGGCAATGTAGGTTTCAACAAGATCAACAAATCTTTTCTCTTGTTGCCAAAGACATTGGGAGCTGAGAAATTTTCAGACTATAGACCGATTTCTTTATCAAATTCTATTTATTGAGTGATGAGTAAGATATTGGCAAACAGATTGAGAACAGTTTCACAAAGCTTGATTCACCTTATACAATCTGCCTTTCTACCCAACAGATCCCTTCAAGAATTGCTCATTGTCGCCCAAGAAATGGTGAGTGGATGGCACAGAAGGAAATGTAAGGCATTTATGTGGAAAGTGGACTTCCAAAAGGCCTACGACTTGGTCTCGTGGCCATACATTTGGGAAGTTTTCAAAAGGAGAGGTTTCCCCCCCATCTGGATCCAGTGGATGAAGCGATGTATCACAACTGCCTCCTTCTCCCTGCTGATCAATGGGAAACCATGTGGTGCTTGGATTCAACCCCAATGTGGGGTTAGACAAGGGTGTCCTCTATCCCCCTTGATTTTTAATATTACAATTGATGGGCTCGCAAGATATGCGCGTAAATTGACAGAGGCGGGGGTTATTAGAGGCTATTCACTATCCAACAAGAGGACTATGGCCCCTATTTTACAATATGCAGACAACACAATTTTTTTGTGGAGGGGTCAACTCCTGCTGCCCATGCTCTAGGACATATGGTGAAGATTTTTGGAGATATTTCAGGTCTGAAATTAAATAGGGAAAAATCTACTTTGATCTATTTTGGCATGAATGATCAGGAACAGGACACACTAGTAGCTACGTTGGGTACGCCTCGGTCTAAGCTGCCACTTAAATCCTGGGGCTGCCACTACGATCTTCAAAAATGAAGAAGAATGATTGGAATGTTCTTTTTGACAAGATATCTGTTAAGTTGGAAGGATGGAGCAGTAAATTTCTGTCAAAAGGTGGGAGACTGATTCTCCTAAATTCAATGATAACCACTATCCCGATCTTTTACTTCAGCATCTTTAAAGCCCCAAAATCTATTTGGAAATGTTTAGATGTAATGCGGAAGAAATTCTTTTGGAAAGGGGCTGGACATGAGGGGAGGTTCATGCAGCCTATGAAGTGGGACCAAATTTGTCGACCAAAGGAAATGGGTGGGCTAGGGATCAAGGCTCTTAAGGAATTTAATGAGGCTCACCTGATCAAATGGGCGATCAAGATCTTCGAGGGCAAGGAAGAAATATGGACAGAACTGATCAGAGACTACTATGGTGGATCTAACAGTGCATTGAAGAGATTATATCCAACCAAACCATCCCCTTTTTGGAGATCGGTCATCCTAGCAATTAAAAATAATTGGCATTTGATGCAGCCCAAGCTTGGAGATGGCCGTGACTTTAGTCTATGGAATGAACAATGGTCACCATTGGGTATTCTAAGAGAATCCTATCCAAGAGCACATGCAGCAACTACAGATAAAGAAGCCCCTGTTAGCAGCCTGTGGTCTGATTTAGGTAGCTGCTGGAGGCTTGAAAGGTCTGATTTTTGCAGAATAGGTACACGGCAGTGGGAGGAAAGGTAGAATCTACTATCTGCACTGCAGCAGATCTGTCCCAGACATGGCACGGCTGATACATATGGCTAGAATGGGAGATATACAGCTCAGTAGGCATACGAAAAAATTATCAGATCAAACACAAATATGAAGAGTGACCTGATTGATAAGAAAATATGGTTATTGAAGATTCCACTGAAAGTGTAAATTTTCCTATGGTTATGCAGGAGGGAAGGCCTGATCATGGGTGAATTTAGACACAAACGAATGGGGACAACGTTAAATGCCTGCTATCTTTGTGGGTTACACACTGACAGTGTGTCTCATATTTTTTCCTCATGTTTGGTCACAGACAAGTTATGGAGGAAAATATGTCAGGAACCTCTACCTACATGGGAATCCCTTTGGTAGAGGTTTGCTACACCTGAACGACCATATGTATGTATGGTCGTTACCCTGTGGTGTGTGTGGTGGGCAAGAAATGAAAAGTTATTTCAGGAGAGACTAGTCCGTTGTGAGCTAATTGTAAATGAATGCTAGTCCCTCATACATAGATGGGGATCCAATATGTAACTATCCATTGTGTTTTATTTGTTTAGTATGAAATAAAATGCCCTCTGGATTGCTATCGTATCACGATAGCTTTCCTTGCAGTTTCAAAAAAAAAGGATTGGTAGCTTTCTCCCTACCCTTTTCTATCTCAAGGTCAACCTCGAAGGTATATCTCTCCGACTAAAACGTTTGGTTTCTTATTAGAACACCTCGCTATTCTTAGGTTTTTGAAATATTTGGATGCACACTTTTTTTTAACTTTTGGAATTTTTTTCTTTTCTTTCTTCCTCCTACTTTATTTTTCTTTTTCTCCAATTTTCACTCATTTTGCTAGGTAGGTGACTTCCCTAATCCCATTTAAGAAAAATTCCTAAACAAAGGCTTGAAAAGCTAAAGACATAAGGCTCTGATTTGGACACCCTACATATGAGGAGCATACCCAATGCAACATGCTAGCCATACCTCAATCGAGGTCCTATTGACTACTTAGATTTCAATGGTAGGTCACCCAAAAGACGAGTCAATGTATAAGTACAAGGGTAAATGCTTAATTTTCGTAAACTTTTCAAACCAGAGGATGGGAAGACAAGTCACATACTTGTCGCTCTCTTGACTTAATGCTTTGGCATTTTCAAATCTCGTTCAAGAACATAGGAAACAAATCCATATTTTAGTAAGCACTTGAGCTAATTAAGTCGAAATACAATCTGAAGAGTTTCAACAAAAAGACTTTAATTATACGTTTCCTAAGGCTGTAAATCATCAAAGTCAATAATTTTTTACGTTTACTAGCTCAGGACTCTAAAACACACATATATATATATTTATTTAGAATAACAGAAGAAGAAAACAAACGATCATGCAAGAAAACATGGGAAAATGAAAACAAGTAGTTGGATTTTTGCAAAATTACACATCCCCCATGCCTATTTCATGCATTGTCCGTAATGTATGACTAAAGCAAAAAAGAACATAAAATAGAAGGAGAAACAAATGATTGAACCTGATGTCCATGTCGAATAATCCAGCTATTCCAAATTAATCTGTGTACTAAGATTAAATCAGAGAAACAAAGTTAGCGCTTATCAACGTACATTGGGTTACTAATGTAGAGACATCCATTTAGGTTAAAATTCCTATTTATGCATGTTCCTAGGCTTAGATATGCATTCCATAGTATAAATATCGCATAGCATGCATCATTCTGCATTTAGAATAGTTTGTATAAAGTTTAGGTTAATTCATGTCCTTTTATGGCCAAGAGAGAAGGAGATCTATTTCAAGGCCTCGGATTGATGATCTGACTATACAGATCTGATCAGGATGATGAATAAAGTCCAACGCCTCCAAAATAATCTTGATCGAAGTCCCATAGCACATTGTGCAATCCGAGGAAGATCAATGGCCAGGGGGCAATGCGACAACCTTATGAGCTTCAGATGAAAAATCTGACCGTATGGATGGATTCGAAGTGACAATCACAGTCTGCCAACTTGAAAATCATCTTGATCCAAGCACCGTGGCATCCTCTGCAAGCAAAACAAGATGGACGATCCAGATGTCACCACGTGGCATCATCCAGACCCTCTAAGTCAGCCAACAACACTCACAACACCTCCTTCTCATCTATGCTATCAAATCCTAGCCATTAGATCTCAATCCATTAGCCATAATCATGCTACGTCGTCCGCTTCATCTAAAGAGCTCACCAACTTTGAATCTCGACCGTTGGATCTCCATCCAACGGTCGAGAGCTTGTGCCATCTAATCTCTCCACTCAACCATCCAGCGCAACAGCACAGCAGTCGCGAAGAGAGCTCTCAAGCCACCGATGAGAGTTCGAAACCCACCAAGCTCTCTCGATTTGAAAGTGCCAGCTAGAGCCAAATTCGACCGTCAGATCTTCATCGAGCCGTGAACAGGGTGCTGACGTGGCGTGACGAGCACTGCGTGATTTGCACACACGTGATCATGCCTTATTCGATGTCTCTATCTGATGCGCTATCTGAGCGTGCGATCATTGCATGATCGTGGCCGCTCATCTTGGATCCAACGATGGAAATCCATCCTCACATGACGACAGCTGTGAGCGCGCTGTACGCGTGAGTTGGGTTCTTTAGCGACGTTTACGGCAGAGCTACAGCAATGTCTTTGATGTCGCTATTGACCATGGATGACCAAAGCCTTTTCTCCTCCACTATAAAAGGACCCCTACCCCTCCCAATTTTCTTCATCTCTTCCTTTCTCTCCCTCACCACCTCCAAGGCTCTAGAGAGAGCTTGTCCCAAACCTAGGAAGCTCCTCTAGAGTAGAAATCAAATATTTTCCCCACCTCTTACCCCCATTCGTGGAGTATCCCGTGGTCGTCCTCTCACCACCTTCGAGAAGTAGATCCTCACCACAGCGCCGTCCTGCCCTATCCTCCTTCCTCCACCACTGTTCTCCTTCCTCCAGCTTCCCACCACCTTCATCCAAGCAACATCAGAGCGAGTCGTCCTCCAAGCAACCGTCGAGGGGGACTCTTCTCACATCTCTCTATCTTTTTGCTTTCTAATGTAGTTTTTCGCCTTCTTATCTATTGCAAACTCTGTGATATACATTGTTGTTCTCTCTCTCTCTGTCTTATTTTGCAAGTAGATTAGCTAGATATTATCGACTTGATCTCTTGCCTTATTAAAATACAAAAAAATATTGCAAAAGATAAAAATAGCAAAAATAAATAAAATTAAAAGTTGGGATTTCAAAACCAAACATTCGCCTCCCTATGTTCGACCCGGGACTTACCTCGAGTTTCAATATAAATTTTATTTGGTAGCGATTTTTGCAACTACGACAACGAGCTCTCCCGAAACCCTAATTTTCACTTGCAAAAATACACTTATCATTTTGGCACCGTTGCCGAGGAGGCAATGCTCTTTAGTTTTTCTTGCATTTTTTCACCTTACTTACAGTTTATCTCACTTTTTCTCTGATCTTACGATGATTGTAGGTACTCCTCCGAGGTGGGCCAAAGAGATTAGATCGGAGAAAACATGTAAGTGTATCCCCACCACCCCCACCCTAGATTTCCATTCCATCACCTAATAACTCAAACTCAAATCAACTTAGGTGCATGTATAAACCCTAAGTTAGATCTTGGTTGTTTGATTATCACTCCACTCACCTCACCCACCCGCATAAGAAAAAATAAAAAAAACTATCAGATTGTGGGATTTACTAAAAGTTACACACATTAAACACCCACAACTCTTAGCCTAAGGCACACCACTCTACATTGATTCTACCACTTAACCGAAATCTGACCTATGGATCCAGTACACCTTAACTCAACACACAAATAAGTGAGTAGAAAATTTGAATAGGTTAAACATTATTGTGTGCCTTAACTAAGTGGCGCATCAGGGCCAATTGATTGAGTTGTTTAGGCCGCACCAATTAAGATAAAAGTTATTCATCAAGTAGCTTGCCACTTAGGGTTCAATTTTTAGGAACTAACCAGGCACTCCACATTTTTTTTGAGTTTTAAAGGAATATACCACCACTTGTGATTTCAAAATTTGGAATCTTCTAGTAAACTTGATTGAACGAACTTAAAGATTAAACCTAAAAACTACTAAACAAGGTTACACCCTAAAAGACACATCATCAAATAACCTTGTTTGCAAACCATGGTTGTGCACGCACACACATATTAACTGATCATTAAGAGCACAACCTATCTAAAGGACCCATCACATTCCAAGAGCACAACCATCCCAAGCCTAATTAAACGTTGGCCCTAGGATTCATTTAGTTCATTTCAAGGTGTTCTCTTGAATGCATTTTGAATTAGTGACATCTTCTTGCTTCAAAAGGTGCTAAGTTGCGTGGCTTGATTGTCAAACGACTTAAGTAAACAGGGGTTTGGCATAATTAGTAGCCATCAGGACACACTCCCCCTGCTTCGCCGACCCAACTTTACCACCTTCAAGAGTAAGGACAACATCAAATTCATTACGTGGTCAGAGTCCATTTTTGAAGCTTAGGTCCTTAAGCTACCCAATTTAAGGACAGGTTTGATTGATTGTACTGCATGGCACCTTTCTCTATTCTATTTTCCCTCCTACTTCATCACGTATTCTTCCACACCATACACACAATTCCAATCCTACCCTCCTACCACCACTTATCCTTAAAATGATGACTATCCTGACTCGATTTATGATTACCCATCTCCTAGTCGGGATAACTTTGATTAGGGATATGATTCCAAACCTCAATGTCCAGGACCTAATCCAGGACAACAAGACTATGATTATTATCCTTCTCATGCCTATATTGATTATAGATCTCCACCCTTTGATGATCAACCTAGCCAAATCTACATTCAAGAAGGATATGATGATTACAACTCTTACCCTCCCCAGGATTATACTGAATATAGGTCACCACCCCTCTTTGAACAACCCAAAATGACCTATTATCAGGGAGGACCTCAATTTCTTGACTCCCCTAGATTAAACCCATACCCACCCAACCCTGAACTGAACCATTCGGTTCAAGTGAACCAGGTCCAAGATAGGGTGTTGGCTAATTTGAGGAACACTATACAATCTTTCGATGCTCAGCCAACACCATGCACTAAAGCACTAGAGCCTATGATCAAAATGATTGATGAGCTTAATAGTTATTTATTGGATTGGCTCCAAGATGTTATGGATAAGGGCTTAGGTGAGTTTCTACTTGGGAAATTATCTAGATTGAGGATGCAATTTGTGGTTACCCTAGTCCAATCTTAAGATGATTCTCAAGATGAACCCCCTTTTAGGAGAGCCAATGTCAGAAATCACTCAGGCACCTGTCAGGAGGGACACCTTTTATGAAACCAAGGATGACCAAGATGGGTTAAAGCAACCATTAGAGGATGATGTGATTTTCTCACCCGAGATCCCTGAGCCAGGGAGCGAGGAAAAATGTCTCTATGGACCAAAGAATAACATATGATTTTGAGACATATATAAATGAGGATCAAAGATTCTTTAATTATGAGGGTAAGGAATCTCTTAGTGAAGTCTCACTTGAAGTTATGGAAAATGATTTTAGTGAGATAAACAGACTCGAGGAGCATGACGAACCATTTGATAGCCCGATAACTGAGGATTATGATCCGATTGGGGCTGACATGGAGGATTCTGATCCTATTATAATAGATGATCCAATCGGTAACCCTACTCTTCAAACACACCCCTAAGAGATGAATGATTTTGATTTGGAAATGATTGAATCCAAGTCAATTCTAATTCAGCCACAATTGTTTGACTTGGATATTTTTGATGGGGTGTACAACAATCATGAGTCTCCGAAAATCGAACACTTGATCTTAGAGGATAGGAATTTGGAAATTAAGATTTGGGAAGTTAACTCCAGGGAAGATAGGATTTTGGAATTAAGGATTCCTATTGACCTAAAACCACCTACCTTCTGTCAGGGCCATTATGATATCTTTGACGTGCAACCCAAGCTTGGAATAATTGGCTATCTTTCTGAGCTGAACTCTAAGTGGACACCCGAATCTATTGAACCAGATCTACCCATTGTCTACCACTTTAGACTTGGGTTGCACACCACAAAACTGCAAGCTCGACCCTGCAAGCACAATAATCTTTAGTTCCGGGTGATTTTCATCCAGAGCCTTAGAACCACTCAACCCTGGGGCAAGGGCTTGCACCATAATCTAGTCCACATCCGTGGACATCTTCTGGCAGGTTTGAGGATCAATCTTTTAATTCTGATTCTAGCCTGCAATTGTGAATTCTTAATTTCTTAGTTTGTATATTATGCTTAGTTAAAGGCAATAAACTTAGCATGTGTGTATACTCCTTTCTCTTTGTGAAGCTGATCAGATTTTCACCAAATTCAGGTGATATTCTATTTACTCTACCTTTTTCATGTATTTATTTTTACAATGAGGATATTGCATCATTTAGGCATGGGGACTGGATACTTAATTCTAAAATCATTTTGTTAGCTCCATGGAAATTCTTTTCTTTTCTTAAAAAAAAATAAAAGAAAATTCAAAATTTATAAATTCAAAAAAATTAGAATTAGGAGAAGAGAACTTAGGCATTAAGAGTTGTTAACTTTAGGAAACGATACTTTAAGACCTGAACACTTAACCTCTTCAGGTCTTTGGGCTTAATCAGCCTAGGTGTCCACTAAAATGTAGATTTGTTCTCGAACCCTTGCCATGTTAATTCTATTTTAATTTGGTTAATAAATTGGGGTGATAAGTACACAACTTGTCAACCCACTCTCTGATTTGAGCGAATTTTAAGTCTAAAGCATCTACACATTATTTGCACTGACTCACTTTTTGACGAGTTTTACGAAAATTAGGTAGCTAATGAACTTTCTAGTGTAGTATTGCTGGCAAGTTGTTATGGGTAATAGCCCATTGGCCAGTTGTCCAAATCCCAGCTACATGACCATACTCATTATATCGCTTTTAGGTAAATCTCAGATCATGGAAGCCACCTACTTAGAAAAAGAAAAAAATGATGCTCAAAACTAAAAAGAAAAAAAGTAGAAAAAATAGAAAAAGGAGAAGAAAATAAATAAACTACACTTCACCGCATGAGTATGATTGGCAAGTTGTCATGGGTAATAGCCCATTGGCCAGTTGTCCATAGCCCAGGTCACAAAAATGCACAAATAATTCCCAAAACATTTAAGAAAGAAGCGAGAAGTAGAATAAACTAGGGAGATTTACACTGGATTCGCCCTTGTATTAACCCCCAAAAAAAATGTAGGGAGAAAGCTACCGATCGAAAAGATAAACCTTTAGGCAGAAACTCTTAAGGTCACCTAAGGTCTTAGAAACTTGAAGTCTATTTTAATGGCCACCTAGTGAGTCTATCACATTCACAAAGATGCTTAGAACTTGAAGTTCTGTTCGGGTCTTCGGTGGGTTGGGTAGCCATAGAAAGCTGTCCCGAAACTCTTAACTCAAAAAAATCCAAAAAAATTAGAAAAGAAGAAAGAAAATAGAAAAATGTATCCTCCCTTTTCAAAATAAGGCAAGGACTTAGGCAGTCTGCATTTTGGCAGGCACCCGGGCACTGTTAAGTCTTCATAGTTTAAGACTTTAGTCAAAATTTCCTTTTGTTAATAAACAACTAATGCCTTAAGCGATCGAGTCCTAATTCTATTCTTATACATAACATGTAGTTTGATTTTGCTAAGAACTAGCAAAAGATAGGCATGGGGGTATGATGTAGACACATCCATTTAGGTTAAAATGCCTATTTATGCATGTTCCTAGGCTTAGATATACATTCCATGGTATTAATATCGCATAACATGCATCATTCTGCATTTAAAATAGTTTGTATAAAGTTTAGGTTAATTCATGTTCTTTTATGCCCAAGAGAGAAGGAGATCTATTTCAGGGCCTCGGATTGATGATCCGACCGTACGGATCTGATCAGGACAACGAATGGAGTCTAACGCCTCCGAAATCATCTTGATCAGAGTCCCATAACACATGTGCAGTCTGAGGAATATCAATGGCTAGGGGGCAAGGCAACATCTTTACGAACTTTAGATGAAAAATCTAACTATACGGATGGATCCGAAGCGAGAATCGTAGTTCGCCAACATGAAAATCATCTTAATCCGAGAACCATGTAATCCTCTGCAAGCAATAGAAGATGAAAGATCCAGATGGCGCCATGTGGCATCATCCAGACCCTCCAAGCTGACCAATAACACTCACAACACCTCCACCTCATCGACGCTATCAAATCCCAGCCATTGGATCTCAATCTAACGGCCGTAATCATGCCACGTCGCTTGCTTCATCTGAAGAGCTACCAACTTTGAATCTCAATCGCTGGATCTCCATCCATCGGTCGAGAGCTCGTGCCATCTGATCTCTCCACTCGACCATCCAGCACAATAGCACAACAGTCGCGAAGAGAGCTCTCAAGCCACCGATGCGAGTTTGAAACCCGCTAAGCTCTCTCAATTCGCAAGCGTGCACTGGATCCAAATTCAACCGCTAGATCTTCATCGAGCAGTGAACAGAGCGCTAACGTGGCATGACGAGTGCCACACAATCTGCACGCACACGATCACGCCCCATCTAACACCCTATCTGACATGCGATCGCAGCCACTCATCTTGGATCCAAAGGTGGAGATTCATCCACACATGATGACAGCTGCGAATGTGCTGCACGCGTGTGCGCAAGCATGAGATGGGTGCTTTAGTGACGTTTGCAGCAGAGCTACAATGACGTCTTTGCTGTCACTATTGACCATGGATTACTAAATCCTCTTCTCCACTATAAAAGAACCCCTACCCCTCCCATTTTTCTTCATCTCTTCCTTTCTCTCCCTCACCACCTCCAAGGCTTTAGAGAGAGCTGGTCCCAAGCCTAGGATACTTTTTTAGAGTAGAAATCAAATATTTTTCCCACCTCTCACCCCCATTTGTGGAGCATCCCCTGGCCATCCTCTCACCATCTTCAGGAAGTAGATCCTTGCCGCGATGTCATCCTACCCCGTCCTCCTTCCTTCATCGCCGTTCTCCTTCCTCCAGCTTCCCACCACCTTCATCCAAGTGATGTCAGAGTGAGCCGTCCTCCAAGCGACCGTCAAGGGGGACTCTTCTGACCTCTCTCTATCTTTTTGCTTTCTAGTGTAGTTTTCCACTTTCTTATCTATAGCAAACTCTTTGTGATATACAATGATGTTCTCTCTATCTCTCTCTATGTTTTATTTTTCAAGTAGATTAACTCGATATTATCAACCTGGTCACTTGCCTTATTAAAATACAAAAAAATTTGCAAAAGATAAAAACAAAAAAATAAATAAAATCGAAAGTGCGGATTTCAAAATCAAACGTTCGCCTCCCTGTGTTCGACCCGGGACTCACCTCAAGTTTCGGTATAAATTTTATTTGATAGCGATTTTTGCAACTACGATTACGGTTCTCCCAAAACCCTGATTTTCACTCCTGAAAATACGCTCATCAGTTAGCTTTTAACAATCGTTGAATTTTAAGTCTACAACTAAATGTAATCCCATCAATTTAAAGGTCTAGTAGGGCAATCTCTTCAGTTACATTTTGCTGAGCTGGGTTCTCAATAAAATGTTTCAGCCTTTGTCCATTAACCAAAAATGTATGCCCGGTCTTAGAGTTTGAAATCTTTATAGCCCCATTATCAAAAGGTTTAATCATAGTATATGAGTCGATCCACTTAGATCTGAGCTTACTCGGGTAGTGTCTAAGCCTAGCTGCAAAGAGCCTGACTTTCTGATTTAGCATAAAGTTTTTTCTAATAATGTGCTTGCCATGAAAAGAATTAGTCTTTTCTTTATAAATCTTTGCACTCTTGTAGGCCTCAAGTTTATTCTCATCAAGCTTATTGACCTAGAGTTTCCATTGTTGTCCTGCCTTATCCAAATCTAGATTACATTTCCTTATAGCCCAATAGGCTTTATGTTCTAGCTCAACAGGGAGATGACAAGACTTGCCATAAATTAATCTGCAAGGTGACATGCCAATTGGAGTTTTATAGGAGATCCTATAATCCCAAAGAGCATCATCTAGTCTAGAGGACCAATCCTTTTTGTCAAGTCTTAATGTCTTTTGCAAGATGTTCTTAACCTCTCAATTGGAGACTTCAGCTTGCTCATTTGTTTGGGGGTGATAAGGTGTAGCAATTCTATGTTGCACCCCATACTTATTCAATAAAGCTCTGAATTGATTATGACCCAAGGCATCCTGAATCTAGAAAAGATATTCCTTTTTACAAAGTTAATCACAATCTTATGGTCATTAGTGCAAGTTGAGAATTCCTTAATCCACTTAGAAACATAATCCATAGCCACTAAGATGTACTCAAAACCTGTAGATGGGAGAAAAAGACCCATGAAGTCTATGCCCCAAACCTCAAATATTTCAACAATTAAGATCAGCTAGAGGGGCATCATGTCCCTTTTAATCATACTTCTCAAAGATTAACATCTAGTGCAAGCACTAGCAAAAGTATGTGCATCCTTGAATAAAGTGGGCCACTAAAGGCTATCAATTAATTGTTCATTGGATTCCTCAGACCTATTTTCCTCAATCGGTGTCTCGTTAATGTTTACATCCAATTTAGATTCTCCTGGTGATACACCATCACTAACATATCCCTCATCCTTAGAATCAAAAAATCTGTGATCCTCGCATATATATGTCTCTTGGTCAAAAATCATACTTACATCCTCAGAGACATTTTTCCTCGTTCCCCGATTCCAGGATCATGGATGAAGGACTTGATTCTTCCTCAAATTATGTGGTGTACTTTACATCCTTAAGATTAGTCTTGTCATCCAAGGTTTCATTTGGCTTAGTTAAGTTCTTCCCCATAGGTATATGTAAAGATTCATAAACTATTTCAACATAAGGGGTGTCATTAGTGAGACATTCATCTTGAGAGTCATCCCAAGATTGGATGAAAGCACCCACATATTTCGTCCTCAATCTTGACATCTTTGAAAGTAACAGCCCAGCTCGACCTCTATTAGTTTCATCTTCAATCCCTTAGAGCAATTCTACTGTCATTTTCTTGAAGTCATCAATCATTTTTATCAAAGGTTCCAATTTATTGCTATTGGGTCTTGGCTGGGACTCTAAGGTTCAAAGACTTCATGTTATCCTAGCCAACACATTCTTTTGGGCTAAGGCTAATTAGGTCCTAAGGTCTTGCTCTAGGCTAGGTGGGCTTGAGTGTGGGCCATGAGTCAAGAAATGGGGGTTCCTGGTATCCTCTATAGTGGTAGGTGATAACTCCACATTCAATGATGATAATTCCATCAACTAGGGTGAGTTCTGAGGATATATGCGCACTAATAACATGTCATGATAGGCATAGGAGCACTACATGCATTCCAAGTTAAGATTGCTTATGAATCAATGTTTAATGGCCATATGTACAAGTGCATATTGAAACAGGCCTCAGATGAGCAATCGAACCGCACAGATGGACTCAGATCGACGAATCAAGTACAACAGACACAAAATCCTCAAATTCGACATCTGGAGCTCCCTCGATTGGCCCAATGATCATCAAATGATCAATGGCCCACAAGCGACCTCATCACTGCATCCACCGCGCCCGTCACCCATGCAGCCTTCGAAAGTAGCGCTTTAAGCCGTCTGATCCTTCGATCAGACGGTTGAGAGCTCACGCTCACCCTCACCGCATCCACCGTGCCCAAGCTCCTTCAGCGCGAAGATCTAACCATTGGATCTCCATCCAATGGTCACTAAGCAACCACGCTTGATCTCATCTCCGCAACCAACCAAGAAAGCAGTGCAGCGATGTGCACCTTGCCCTTGCGATGAGAGGCGAGCGTTCAAATCGTGACATGCCTCAAGTCATGGCCCAGTGCGCACCACAGCTAATTCGAGTCGTCCGATCAACGCCGAGCGGTGAGGATGGATGCAACATAGCGTGCCCTCAAGTGCCCGATGGGCACTCACCCGATAACTCGTGAGGCGCGCGCTCCGCAAGTGTGATATGAACCAGCGTCGCGGGCGAAATCTCAACCGTCTGATCTTCAATCGGACAGCTCACAGCAAAGGCACACGGATCACGGGTGCGACTTAAGAAGAAGAACACGCGCCTCAATGGACCGATGGCTAGAGGGCTTCAGCAACATTTTTGGAAGGGGTTTAGCAATATCCTGGACGTTGCTAAACCCCCTTTACCTCATTTAGAAGCCCTTTCTCCTATTTAAACCCCTTCAACCACCCCATTCAAAGGCATTGAATACACACACACCTTCCACCCTACTCCTAGCTCCTTCCTAGCTTCACCAAGCATTCCACATACACCTTGGAGTTGTCAAGCTACCGACGAAGCCCTCCTCCATCACCATGGCCACCTTGCCTCCTCCTCTCTCTCTCTCTTTACCCTAGTTTTATATTGCTTTTGTTTAAGCTTTTCGCTATTGTTGTATTTGTGAACAAACTCAAGTTGCATGCTAAATGTTAATACTAATGTTCTTTCTTATATAGCTTCCATCTTGTTCAAATGAATGTCGTGATTTCAAGACAAACTCTAACCCTACTCTCTCTACCTCTCTCTCTCTATTTCTCATTTTCTTGCAAGCAAACCAAGCTTCCTGTGACAACTAAAAGCAACAAAGTAATCCGATTTCACACCTCCACGTGTTCGACACTTGGACTCACCAAATCCAATCTTTAATTAAAATCGACGTCGCGAACGCATGCCATAACGACATAATTA
This sequence comes from Thalassia testudinum, assembly GCA_037157565.1. Classification (NCBI taxonomy): domain Eukaryota; kingdom Viridiplantae; phylum Streptophyta; class Magnoliopsida; order Alismatales; family Hydrocharitaceae; genus Thalassia; species Thalassia testudinum. The sequence goes on from JAZHRO010000003.1 coordinate 63,011,917, forward strand.
AACCAATGCATCCCACGCACATCAGTTTTTGGAACCGTTGCCAAGGAGGCAACGGATTTCGTTTGTTGCTTTCATCCTGCATTCATATTCACATCGTCTAACTCATTTTTCTCCCTCTACTTGATTGATTGCAAGAACTCGATGCATGTGCGGCGAAGGAGCACGATTTGCAACAGTAGAGATGGAGTAAAGTGCAGTGAAGACCAGTTGTGAATATCACTCCACCCTTTGGTTGTTTGCGTGCTTAAAAAAAGAAAAATACAAAACATATATATAAATAAAAAATTGACGTGGTGAATGACTACCTGACCCACATTCCAAACTCATCACCTAACAAAAAAAAAACACCCTAACATTCTTAAGGAGATAATCTTTTTAAGTGTTCTTCTTTCTTTTGAGTGGTGTTTGCGAAGCCACCATGATTTGACTTGGGCCGCACCACTCACCATAACTAAAATCAACTCACCTGGTAGAACTGCATGAACACTAGGGTGAACTCATTAGGATTGCTTTTCTAGGGCTACATCACTCTAAAGGAAATAGACTTTCACCGTTGTGTGCAAACTTTGTGTGCCCACGTGAACCTTGTTTGAAAACATTAAGGCACTTCAACCCTAAAAAGCACTAAAGCAAGGATAAATCATTAAAAGACATCACATCTTAAAATCCTTGCTTGAGAACCATGTCTTGTTAAGTGCACTCATACTCAAATCGGTTAACTAAGAGGCACAACCCCAATCAACGCCTCATCACATATCTTGAGCACAAGCACTAGCCTAGGCACTCATTAAAATGGAGTAGACATGCCCTAGGTAGGACTGGTTTAAGTCTTGGAGGTGTGATTTGGTTTGCTGGGCACTTGGCCTTCATTACCTTTCTAGAATCTGGTGTTTAGGCTGCAAGGAAGTGTCAAACGACCACAGTTGTGGGGTCTACGAAATCGGAGACAAAAGCCAAAGGAAGAACCTTCTCCTCAATCCCCTCGTAATCAACCTGGCCAGATTAACATTGGGAAGGGCAGTTAAGTGCTTACAAGCTTGATCATTTCCTCTGCGACTTCTAGGTCACTTAAGGTATACACTGTAAGGACTAGACTTGTCTACTTATTTGTGTACACACTTCTCGCATCTATTTCTCTCTGCATCCCTCCCCACTCTTCTCTAGTGTATGCACGGGAGACGATCACTTCATCTCGAGCTATTTATTTTAGATAAGGAAATCAGAAGGAGACTTGATCTTGCAAGAGACATGGCTGAACCTAGAATAGATGAGGTTGAGGACGAACCTCAGCCCAACGCTATGGACATCATTCAGGCCTAGATCTCTGCCAACCACCACCTCCAACAACAACAGATCCAACCATCATGCAAGCCATGCACTGGTTGCAGAACCCATAGGGGCAACCACCACCTAACCCACCACAACCTCCGAAGGGCCAACCTAGGCCCCTTCGTGACTTTTACGATCCATCTGCTATTCGGATCGAACCCCATCTTAGGGTCCCCAAAGGGGGAGATGATTTTGAGCTGAAACCTAATGTCCTGAGCCTGATTCAGAGCCACTTTCATGGGAGCTCAAATGAAGACCCCTTCCAACACCTAGAGGATCTTAACCGGATCACCCGAACTGTGAAACCCACGAACATTAGCTTGGACATTATTTTGATTAAGATATTCCCTTTCTCCCTAAAAGACAAGGCATCTCATTGACTTAGAACCCTAAGGAGACCCATCACCTGAGAGGAATTGAGGCATGCATTCTTGAAGAAATTTTTCCCCATAGGTAAGACCAATGCGTTCAGAAGAGCCATTACCACATTTACACCTCAAGGTGGGGAACAATTCCATGAGGCATGGGAAAGATTTAATAAGTTATTGAGGAAATGCCCACACCATGAGGTTCCAAGGTGGCAATTGGCCCAGATCTTCTACCACGGTCTGAACAGCAACCTTAGGAACTTTGTTGATGCCTCATGTGGAGGTAACTTTTTCAATAAAGATGAGGAGAGCACATTCGAAATCTTTGAGTCTATGAGTGAGAATTTGCTCAAGAATGCCTCCATGACCCAGTTTAATCAATCTAGTCAACCTCGTGGTGGGATCTATGAGGTGCAAGCAAATTCTGGAATGGTTGACATGGACATTGTAGCCAAAAAGTTGGATCGAGTTGAATTGGTGGACAAAAAGATCGACGAGTTGTTAAACCAAACCAAGAACCCTCTACAGACCCTCTCCCTAGCAAAGGGAGCTCACAATGTAGACTTGATGCAGCCAATGAGCCAAATGCACCTGGAACAACCCCTAACCATGTTCCAGGGAGGGACCTTTGCTCCCTCAACCCCTGATTACTCACTTCTCTTCCCCTCAGCACCTTCTATCTTTGAAGATGTCCAAGCTATCCAAGGTTACTCAAAACTTGACCCCTTCTCCAACACTTACAATGCCGGATGGTGTAATCACCCGAATTTCGCCTGGATGAACCAAAAATCGAACCAATTCCAGAACCAACCTAGGCCAAATCTCCCTTCCTATTAGCAAGGTCCACTGGTTAGACCACCCTATAATCAAAATAGGGCAGCCCCTCCCCCTCAAAACCAAATGAGCACATTGATAAAAATGATGGCTGACATGAATCAAAAACACCAGGACAAAATGGCCTTAGTGAAGGGACAGTTGAGCTAGCTGTTGGATTGTAAACAATAGGGATCCCTTCATTCTTAGCCACAACCGAACTCGCGAAATGTGATTAACAAAGGCCCCAATTTGCAAGGGTTCCAAGCCAATTCTGGACATGCCCACATGGTCCAGCACGCCCCATAAACACCCCCTAAGTTTGGTGCTCCTTCCTTTTCTTCTCAAGGATCTACACATCTGCCAATGCGGTAACCTTGAGAAGTGGCAGTAAAATCCAAGACCCCAAATGGCCAACCCCTCCCGTGACCTCACTTCCTGAGATACCTACGTCTAAGGATAAGCAGGAGGAACCCAAGGACATGGAGACTGACCCGATTCAAACCCAAACACCATACCCTAAGGCCTTGGAGAAAAGAAAGAAAAAGCAAGCTATAGTTGAGAATGAGGAGCTATTGGAAATTTTCAAACAAGTCCAGATTAATATTTCACTCCTCGAAGCAATTGAGCATATCCCGGCTTATGCTAAGTTCTTAAAGGATGTCTGTACGCCAAATTGTAAGCCGAGAACCCAAGCACCTAGGAAGGTTGTGCTCTTAGAACAAGCCAGTTCAGTGATATTGAGCAGCCTTCCTCCCAAACAAACTGACTCAAGAGCACCCCTAATATCTTGTAATATCGGGGACATGACAATTGATAGAGCACTCTTAGACTTAGGCGCTATGATCAACTTAATCCCGACGACCCTGTATCACCAGTTTGGATTTAGGGAGTTGAAACCCACACCTATGACCATCCAATTGGCTGATAGATCTATGAAAACCTCGATGGGGGTAGTCAAGGACATAATTGTTCGAGTCAAGGACTTCTACTTCTCGGTCAACCTTTTGGTTCTCGACATGGAAGTCCCCGAATAACTACAAAACACACCCATCATCCTAGGCACACCCTTCTTAGCTACAGCTAAAGTAAACATTGATTGCGACACAAGATGTATGGAAATCACCTTTGGAGATAAGAAGATGAAATTGGATATCTTTGACGTGGCCAAGTCTTTTGATTGTGACTGGATTGAGGAGCACAATCCCGTGGAACCACTGATTGAAGAATGCCTCACTCTCAGCTCTTCAGTAGACCATCTGACTCAACCGGCCAATGACTATCTTGACCCATCCCAGCTTGTGGAGATTGACATTTGCAGAGCTGATTACCTTCCACAACCACCATTTGAGGAGATTAATGTTGATCAACTCCCACCTTTCCCTTACCCGTCAAATATTGTCCCACCTACACCTGAACTGAAGCTGTTGCCCGATAATCTCAAGTATGTCTTCCTTGAACCTGACCAGACCTTCCTTGTGATTATCAATGCCCATTTAACTAAGGAACAAGAGCTTAGGTTGACTGCAACCCTCTCTAAACATCGGGCAGCCATTAGATGGACAATTTCTAACTTGACGGGAATTAGCCCCACCTATTGCACTCACAAGATCTATTTGGAAGATGGGGCTCGACTTTCTCGACAGATGCAGAGACAATTGAACCCAAATATGTGAGAGGTCATTAAAAAGGAAATAATCAAGTGGCTTGACGCTGATATCATTTACCCAATCTCTGATAACCCTTGGGTGAGCCCCACTCAATTGATACCTAAGAAAGCTAGGCTCACCGTTGTCACCAATGACCAGGGCAAATCCATCCCCACCCGCACCACTACTGCATGGCGGGTGTGCATCGACTATAGGAAGCTTAATGAGGCCACCAAGAAAGATCATTTCCCTCTGCCATTCATTGGCCAAATTCTTGAGAGATTGGCAGGGTAGAAATATTTTTGCTTCCTGGATGGATATTCAGGATACAACCAAGTTGATATTGCATTGGAAGATCAAAAGAAGACCACATTCACTTGTCCATATGGCACGTTCGCATTCCGTCGTATGCCATTCGGGTTATGCAATGCACCTGCTACCTTTCAGTGTTGCATAATAGCCATCTTTTCAGAAATGGTTGGTGAATACCTGGAGGTCTTTATGGATGATTTCTCCGTGTTTGGGAATTCATTCGATCATTGCCTTAGCAACTTAGAGAAGATCCTAAAGCGATGTATCGAGGTCAACCTGGATTTAAGCTAGGAAAAGAGCCATTTCATGGTTCAGGAAGGGATTGCCCTTGATCACATCGTCTCGCATAGGGGCATTGATTGAGGGTGCGCTTCACGAATTAAAATCGGGGTTTGGAGAACCCATCGTCGTAGCTTGCAAAATGCATCTATCAGATAAAATTTATAACCGAAACTCGAAAAGTGAGTCTCGGGTCAAAGACGGGGAGGCAAAAGTTTGGCTTTATAAAAACCACACTTCTCTTTTATTTGCTTTTGTCATTTTTATCTTTTTTTTTTTCTTGGTAATTTAATAGGACAAGAGATCAGGTCAACAATTTCTTATCTAGCTAATCTACTTGTGAAAATATAAGAGAGAGAGAGAGAGACAATCATCTATTCATAAGCAAGTGTTTGTTACAACTACGAAAGTGGAAAAATCTATACTATGAGAAAGCAAAAAAGATAGAAAGAGGTGAGAGAAATCCCCCTCGATGGTCGCTTGGAGGACGACTCGCTCTGATGTCGCCTGAAGTAAGGTGGTGAGGAGCGGGACGAAGGAGAACGAAGCCTAATGACGGAGGATGGGGAAGGACGGCATCATGGCAAGGATCTTCTTCCCGAAGGGCGGTGAGAGGACGGCCACGAGATGCTCCACAAAGGGGATGAGAGGTGGGAAAACTATTTTCTTTTCTACTCTAGAGGAGCATCCCAAGCTTGGGACAAGCTCTCTTTAGAGCCTTGGAGGTGGTGAGAGCAAGAAAGGGAGAGATGGTTTGGAATGTGGTGGGTAGGTCCATTTATAGTGGAGGAGAAAGAATAAATTCGTATCTGGGTCATAACTAATGTCTGTAAACGTCGCTACAGATCCCTGCAGCTGTCGCTGAAGATCCGCCCTTCAATTCCTCTTGCTAGTGTGCGCAGACCATTAGTGATAGCTGCAAGCATCACTAAAGTCCCGTGTTGTTGAAGATCCGCGCCTATTTTCCATTGGCACCCGCTTTACTAGTGCGTTCATCGCGTGTTGCATTCTTCACGCGCCCGTGCTCCCCACTCCATGTCACACGCGTGCACGCTGGCATGTGCTGCACTACTGCTGTGCGTGGCTGCGGCTGTCTGCGGTGCACTGTTGCTGGCCAGCATTGGGCGGCCTGGATGGTACCACATGGCGCCATCTGGGACATTCATTCTTCTTTCTTTTGTAGAGGGTGCCATGGTGCTCAAATCGAGATGATTCCCACGCTGCTGGACTGCGATCATCGCTCTAGATCCATCCGTATTGTTGGATTTTTCATTCGAAACCCGTATGGATATTGCATTGCCCCCTGACCGTTGATCTTCCTCAGACTTCGTATGATGTTACAGTTCTTCGATCTAGATGATTTCAGAAGCATTAAGCTCTGATCGTCGTCCTAATCAGATCCATAGGGTCCGATCATCCATCTAAGGCCCCAAAATAAGTCTTCTTCTCTCCTAACCATAAAAAGAACCTAATTAACCTAAAATATATTCAACTACTTTAAATGTAGAATGATGCATGCTATGTAATAGTTATAACATAAAATGCAAATCTAAGCCTAAGAAGATGCATGAATAGGCATTTTAACCTAAATAGATTTGTCTATATCATACCCCCATGCCTATCTTTTGCTAGTCCCTAGCAAAATCAAACTACATGCTATGTATAAAATCAAAATTAGGATTAGATTGCTTAGGCCTAAGTTGTTTATTAACAATAGAAAATTTCAACTAAGGTCCTAAACTACGAAGACTCAACAGTTCCCGGATGTCTACCAAAATGTGGACCGCCCAAGTCCTCGCCTTATTTGAAAAGGGAAGATACATTTTTTTGCTTTTCTTCTTTTCTAATTTTTTTGTACTTTTGGAGTTTGAGAGTTCCGGGATAACTTTTTACAGCTACCCGACTAGCCCAAGACTCGAAAAGGACTCTAAGTGCTAAGCATCTAGTGAAAAGAGTGAAAGACTCACTAGGTGGCCATTGAAATGGACTTCAGGTTTCTACGACCCTTGGTGACCTTGTGTTGGAGTCATAAAGCCCGTTTTGATAGAAAAAGCATCAAACAAAAAGTATTTTCTAAAGATAACGAGACTTTGAGTCCTAATCGTTCGTCTCTTGGAGGCATTTGTTTTACTTTTGAATTTGATCTTTTACCGCTCTACTTTGTTTAAATTCGCACGCCGATTTCCAGTCTTCGGATTAAGATTTCATTACTTCTATTATAAACCCTGATTACGTGTTCATGTGTTAAATAGATCACAAAGGTGAAAGTGTGAGTTTCTGTGCGCACAATTCTAGTGAGATGGTGGTTGTTTACAAAAAATGCATCTATAGTTAGATTTTCTATATTTTCCGAAAATGACATGCTTGTTGCGAACTATAGGTAAGTGAAAAATAGGCAACTTGAATCACGTAGAAAGGATGGCAATCAATAAGCTCATGGTGATTTCAAAACATAGAGATATATATATATAAATGTATCTTTCATTCATTCAATTGGAGAAGTGTTTGCAACAAGAACTGTAGAAGAAAGCTTATATAGGAATGCTTAGAAATGCAAATCTAGCTACTAGAAAATGATTGCATACAAGAATCTACGGGGGGATTTTGCATGCATCATTGGAGGAGACTAAGGACTACACTACTAAGCAGTAAATGTAAAGAGCTAGCTACTAATCTATCAGAAAGTGAGGGCATTCAGAGGTGGGATCCGATGGCCTGGGAGTGGTTGAGAGGAGAATGAGGGGTGTCTAATGGAGCTTAGGCCGACCCTTGGAGAGACGTTGGAGGAGTGATCCAGCATCCCAACGTGGTGTCCTTCATGGTGGTGCTCAGCTCGTGGAGATGGAGTGGAGATGGTAGTGGCTGGCCTAAGTGGAGGTGGATGGAGCCAAGCATGTATGGCCAAAAGTGGATGTGTGGAAATTGCCACCCCTTAGGTATTTTTATAGACCTAAGGGAGTCTCTCTAGAGAAGTGTGGAACTCTCTAGAGAGAGTCCAAGAGTGGCCGGCCAAGAGAGATACAGGTGGTTTCTTAGATCCACCATTTGTAGATCTAAGAATTTAATGCCTCTTGGTTGCTAAATTTGGCAACCAAGAGTCGGTGCCACTTCAAGAGAGTTCTAGAGAACTCTAGAGAAGTGTGTGTGCATGAATGGGTGTGTGTGTGTGTGTGTGTGGTCGTACCCTAGGTGTCTAAGAGGTCTAGGTTAGGTCCTAAGGGGTTTGGGTAGGTGTATACCTTGAATTGGGGTTGTAAACCCTAATTGCTAAGGGGGAATTGCAATTAAACTTAACCTAAGTTTAATTGAATGAGTGTGAACCTAATTAAGAGTGAAATAACTCAATTAGGTTGGGTTTAGGTCAATTGGGCTCTCACTAAGTCTAATTGAACTTGTGTGGGTTGAGATCTAAGCTCAATTGGACTCAATGAGTCCAATTGACTTAAGTGATGGTAATTGACTTTGATCGAAGTCAATTGGGTTTGGTGAGGACCTAATTAGGTCCTTAGGTAGGCCTAGAGGTGATGTACTAGGGTTAGGACACCTTAATTTAGGTTCCTATGGGGTCGAGATTAGGTCTAGGGAGCTAAAGATCCAAGATTAAGGCTTGAATCTCAAAATAGAAACTGGAGATCAGTTCCAGACATCCAAAAACATGATCAGACGACTTATACTAAAAAATCTAGACTTCAGTTCTGGAAGTCTAATCTAAGTCAGGGGGAATTCTAGGATCTATTTTGGGTATTCTGCAGAAATTGGACGTCTGACAAAGTGTCTGGACGTCCAATAACACTGTAGAAGTGGGTTTGAGGTGTGCGGGAGTTGGCTAAGGGTTCTGGACGTCCAGATAAGGATTGGAACTAGGGTTTTGGGCCTTCCTAGGGTGCAGTAACCTAATCTAAGGGTGCTAAGGCTTGGGGGAAGTCTTTAGGCTATCCTAGGGCTAGGATGGACCTAAGCTCTTCACATTTTACTGCTTTATTTCTACTTAATAGAATAGCAAACCTTGACTCCCTTACATCATTATTCCTACACCTAATCTAAGTCTTCTGCTTCAGCTCTGCTGCAACACCCATTATTCCTAATCCAGCTTCAGATCTAGCTTCAGATCCAACTCCTGATCAGCTTATTGCTTGCAAACGAAATAATGCACTTAATCAGCACATTATAATATTATTTTATGCAAAGCTAAAGCAAAGCAGTAAAGATGCAGATAATGCTTATACATGCATAAATTACCCTAACTTATGCTAAGTCCTAGCCTAATTTAGGTCAATTAAGACCTATGATTGTTGCACAATCACCTTGCCTGAAGGCTTATCTTTTCGAATGATAGCTTTCTCCCTACTTTTATTTATGGGATCAACACAAGGGAAAACCCAGTGTATACCTCCCCAATTTATTCTACTTCCCCGCTTCTTCCCTAAGTGTTTTAGGAATTATTATGCATTTTTGTAAGCTGAGCTCTAGACAACCAGCCAAGGCTGTTACCCACGACAACTTGCTAGCCATACTCGTGTGGTGAAGTGTAGTTTCATTTTTTTTTCTCCTTTTCCTATTTTTTTCTTTTTTTCCCTTTTTTTTTAAGTAGGTGGCTTCCCTGCTCTAAGATTTACCTAAAGGCAGTACAACGAAAATGGTCTTGTGGCTGGACTTTGGACAATTGGCCGATGTGCTCCTATCACCGACAACTTGCCAGCCATACCACCCTAAATAGTTCATTAGCTACCCAATTTCCAAAGAAACCTCCGAAAAGTGAGTCAGTGTAAAAAATGTGTGTAGATACTTAGGCTTAAAGTCCCCCCAAATCAGAGGGCGGGTTGATAAGTCGCATACTTATCATCCTAAATTATTTATCAAATTAAAATGAGATTGACTTGGCGAGGACTCAAGACTAAGTCCACATTCGAGTGGACACTTAGGCTAATTAAGCCCGAAGACTTGAAGAGTCTAAGTGTTTAGGTCCACTCGTATCATTTCCTAAAGTTAATAACTTCCAAATGCCTAAGTTCTCTTCTCCTAATTCTTCTTTTTTTTTAATCTTTTCTTTTTTGTCTTTTTGAATTTTCAATTTCTTTTAAAGAAAATAAAAGAAATTCTACAAAGCTAACAAAATAATTTTAGGAATTAATTATCCACCCCCCATGCCTAAATAACGCAATGTCCCCATTGTGAAAGTAAAGATATGAAAGGGGCAGAGTAAATAGAATATCACCTGAATAACGTGAAAATCCGATCAGTTCCACAGAGAATGTGGAATATAAGCATGTGCTAAATTTAGTGCCTTCAGCTACGCATAACATACATACAAAGAAGAGGTTAAGAATTCACAAGTATGGGTCAGAATCAAAATCAAAATATTAATCCTCAAACCTAACAACAGAAAATGTCCACAGACGTGGACCAAGTTATGGTGCGGACCCATGCCCCAGGGTCAAGTGGTTCTAAGGTTCTAGATGAAAATCACTCAGAACCTAAGATTATTGTGTTTGTGGGGTCAGGCCTGTGGTTTTGTGGTGTGCAACCCAAGATCAAAGTGTCGGACAATGGGTAAAGATGGTTCAATAGGTTCGGATGTCCACTTGACGTTCAGCTCAGAAAAATAATCAATTATTTCGAGCTTAGGTTGCATGTGAAAGATATCATAAGGATCCTGGTAGAAAGTAGATGGTTTCAGGCCCATAGGTACCCTTAGATCCAAACTCAAAGTTCCCTCAGAATTAGCCTCCCAAATTTTTAATTCCAACTTCCTATCTTCCAACATCAAGGGCTCAAGCTCCGGGACCTCTAGCATATCATTCACCCCATATGATTCTCCCAAGTCCAGAAATCATGGTTGAATCAAGATTGACTTGGGCACAATGATCTCAGAAGTCAGCTCTTCGGGGTGCAGATGAGGAATGGGGCTATTAATTGAATCTTCTAGTAAATGAGGATTCGACTCCTCCAAGTTAGCCCCAACCGAATCCAAATCTTCAATAATTGGGCTATCAACTGGTTCGTCAGATTCCTCAAGCCCATTTGTCTCACTAAAATCCTCTTCCTTAAGTTCAAGTGAGACTTCACCAAAAGATTCTTCACCCTCAGGGTCAAAGAATTCATGATCCTCATGTATATATGTCTCAAAATAGATTTTCATTTCCTAGTTCAAAGAGACATATTTTTCCTCTCTCCCTGGCTCGGGGATCTCGGATGAAACTCGATTCATCCACAAAGGGTTGCTCTAGACCAACCTGATCATCTCCAATCTCAGAATATGTATCCCCCCTGACAGGTGCCTGAGCGAGTTCAGACATTGGCTCTCCTGAAGGGGGTTCATCTTGAGAATCATCTGAAGATTTGACTAGGGCAATCACAAATTTCATCCTCAACCTCGACAATTTCCCAAGAAGAAACTCACCCAGGTCCCTATCCCTAACACTTTGGAGCAAATCCAATGGAGAACTATTAAGTTCATTAATCATTTTGATCATAGGCTCCAATGCTTCAGTGCATGGTGTTGGCTGAGCTTCTAAAGATTGTATAGTGTTCTTCAAATTAGCCAACACCCTATCCTAGATATGGTTCACCTGACCCGACTGGTTCGATTCATGTTTGGGTGGGTTTGGGTTAAATCTAGGAGAGTTAAGATGTCGAGATTCTTGGGTCCCTCCCTAATAGTAAGCCGTTTCAGGTTGTTCAAAGAATGGTGATGACCTATTTTCAATGGAATACTAGGGAGGGTAGGTGCTATAATCAGCATATCCTTCTTGATTGTATATCGGGTTGGTTTTGTCATCAAAAGATGAAGATCCATAATCATTATAGGTTTTGGAAGGATAGTAATCATAGTCTTGTTGTCCAGGGTTAGGCTCTGGACACTGAGGTCTATATTCATATCCCCAATCAAAGTCATCCTAGCTATTGGATGGGTAATTACAAGTCAAGTCAGGATAGTAATCATCTTGGGGATAAGTGGTGGTAGGAGGATAGGATTGGAAATGTGTGAAAGATGTGGAAGGATACATTGTGGAGTAGGAGGGAAAATAGAAGAGAGAAAGGTACCCTACAGTACAATCAACCAAACCTGTCCTTATGTAGGTAGCCTAAAGACCTACAGACTCCCAGGACTCATCTTGAGATTATAAATGATTTAGTCTACTTTTATCTGGTCAATCCAACCAGTTAAGAGGGACTGGGGAGAAGGTTCTTCCTTTGGCTTACACCTCCAGTTCCTAGTGTACCCCTCAATCGTGGTCGTTTGACGCTACTCCCCTAGCTAGACATCAAATGGACTAGCAGAAGCAGATTAATCGAAAAAAATCTTAGTCTGAGCCCCGAAGAGCGAATCAATCCTTAAGGCCAACATCTACTCAGTTTTAATTAGGCTTGGGATGATTGTGCTCTTGGAATGTGATGGGCCCTTTAGATGGGTTGTGCCTTTAATGATAAGTTAAAATGTGTGTGCGTGCACAACCATGGTTTGCAAACAAGGTTATTTGATGATGTGTCTTTTAGGGTTTAACCTTGTTTAGTAGCTTTGAGGGTTTACTCTTAGGTATATTCAATCAAGTTTAGGAGAACACTTCAAGTTTTGAAAGCACGGGTGTAGATATGTTCCTTTAAAAATCAAAAATAATGTGGAGTGCCTGGTTCAGCCTTAAGAATCAACCCTAAGTGGCAAGCTACTTGATGGATCACTTTTATCTTAAGTGGTGCGGCCCAAACAGTTTAATCAATTGGCCTATTGCACCACTTAGTTAATGCACACATAAATGTTTTACCTATTCAGATTTCTACTTTTTTATGTGTGGAATTCATGCACTGGGTCCACAGGTCGGAATCCTCGGCAATGGTGCCAAAATGATTGAGGGCGTGCTTTGCGAATTAAAATCGGGGTTTGGAGGACCAATCGTCGTAGCTCGCAAAACGTGTCTATCAGATAAAGTTTATAACTGAAACTCGAAAAGTGATTCCCAGGTCGAACATGGGGAGGCGAACATTTGGTTTTATAAAAATCCGTACTTCTCTTTTATTTATTTTTGTCATTTTTATCTTTTCTATTTTTTTTTTGGTATTTTAATTGGGCAAGAGATCAAGTCGACAATTGCTTATCTAGCTAATCTACTTGCGAAAATATAAGAGAGAGAGGAAGAGAGAGAGAGAGATAAACAATCATCTATTCATAAGCAAGTGTTTGTTACAACTACGAAAGCGGAAAAATTTATACTACGAAAGCCAAAAAGATTGAAAGGGGTGAGAGAAATCCCCCTCGACGGTTGCTCGGAGGACGACTCGCTCTGACGTTGCCTGGAGGAAGGTGGTGAGGAGTGGGACGAAGGAGGACGAAGCCTGAGGATGGAGGATGGGGCAGGACAGCATCATGGCGAGGATCTTCTTCCTGAAGGGCAATGAGAGGATGGCCACGGGATGCTCCACGAAGGGGGATGAGAGGTGGGAAAACTATTTTCTTTTCTACTCTAGAGGAGCATCCTAGGCTTGGGACAAGCTCTCTCTAGAGTCTTGAGGTGGTAAGAGAAAGAAAGGAAGAGATGGTTTGGAATGGTGGTGAGTAGGTCCTTTTGTAGAGGGGGAGGAAGAAGTCGTATCTAGGTCATTACTGATGTCCGTAAATGTCGCTACAGATCCCTACAGCTGTCTTTGAAGATCCACCTTTCAATTCCTCTTGCTGGCCCGCGTAAACCATTAGTGACAATTGCAATTGTCACTAAAGGCCTGTGTCGCTGAAGATCCACGCCTATCCTCTGCTGGTGCGCGCATCGCACGCTACGCGCTTCACGCACCTGTGCTCCCCGCGCCATGTCGTGCTCATGCACTGGCATGCACTACACTACTGCTGTGCGCGGCTGCAGCTGTGTGTGGTGCACTGCTGCTGGCCAGCGTTGGGCGGCCTGGATGGCACCACGTGGCATCATCTGGGCAGTCTATTCTTCTTTCTTTTGTAAAGGGTTCCACGGTGCTCTGATCGAGATGATTCTTGCACTGCTGGACTGCGATCGTCGCTCTGGATCCATCTATATGGTCGGATTTTTCTTTCGAAACCCTATATGGATGTGGCATTACCCCCTGGCCGTTGATCTTCCTCGGACTTCATATGATGCTACGGTTCTCCGATATAGACGATTTCAGAGGCGTTAGACTCCGATTGTCATCCTAATCAGATCCGTACGGTCCGATTATCCATCTGAGGCCCTAAAATAAGTCTTCTTCTCTTCTGACCATAAAAAGGACCTAATTAACCTAAAATATATACAAGTACTCCAAATGCAGAATGATGCATGCTATGCAATATTTATAACATGAAATGCAAATCTAAGCTTAGGAACATGCATGAATAGGCATTTTAACCTAAATAGATGTGTCTATATCAGGCATCGAAGTGGATCGAGCTAAGGTTGATCTAATTTCCAAACTTCCACCTCCTAGCTCGGTCAAGCAAATCTGATCTTTCCTAGGACATGTTGGCTTCTGTAGAAGGTTCATTAAAGATTTTTCCAAACTCTCTAAACCCTTTACTGACCTTCTAGCCAACGACACCCTTTTTCACATGACACCTGATTGCATCATGGCTTACAACACTCTCAGGGAAATAGTCTCTAATGCGCCTGTGTTACAACCCCCAGACTGGTCCCAGGACTTTGAGATTATGTGCAATGCATCAGATTTTGCCATCGGCACAGTCTTAGGATAAAGAAGAGAAAAGAAACTCATGGTGATCTACTACGAGAGCAAGAGGTTGGATGAGGCTCAACGGAATTATACCATCACAGAAAAAGAACTGCTCGTCTTTGGATTAGAAAAGTTTCGATCATATCTTCTGGGATCCCACGTGATGATTTACACTAACCACTAGGCTATCCAGCATTTGTTGGCCAAAAAGGACACTAAACGCAGGCTCATCAGATGGATCCTGCTCTTGCAGAAGTTTGACCTGGAAATACGCAAAAAAGTTGGGTCCAAGAACGTCGTAGCTGATCACCAGTCCAGACTCCACCCAGACCACATCAAACCATCATTACCCTTGATTGACACCTTTCCTGATGAACAACTTCTAGCCGTGCAAGGAAGAAAGCTACCCTAGTATGCAGACTTCGTCAATTATTTAGTGGTAGGATAGACTTCGCACGACTGGTCCAGATAGCAACGGGATAAGTTCTTGGCTGAAGCCAAGCACTATTTCTGTGATGATCCCATGCTGTTTAGACTCTACGCTGACCAGATCATTAGAAGGTGTATTCCTAAGGAAGAAGTCCAAAGTGTGCTATCCTTTTGTCACGACCAAGCTTGTGGTGGCCACTTTTCAGGGAAGAAAATTGCTACAAAGGTTTTGTAGTCCAGATTTTACTGGCCCTCCCTATTCAAGGACAGACACAGCTTCTCTAAGACTTGCTCTCACTGCAAGACATTAAGGACTATGACTAGAAAGGACATGATGCCCCTCTAGCTTAATCTAATTTTTGAAATCTTCGATGTTTGGGGATCGATTTTACGTGTCCCTTCCCACCATCCAACAGCTTTGAGTACATATTAGTATCAGTAGACTATGTCTCAAAATGGATCGAAGTTGTCACCACCTGAAGATGTGGTCATAAGGCTGTCATGGGCTTTGTTAAGCAAAACATCTTCTCTCGGTTTGGGATACCGAAGGCCATGATCAGTGATGGTGGGAGTCACTTTATTCATGCCCAATTCCGTGCCTTGCTTAGAAAATAAGGGGTTACTCACCGCATTGCCACCCCGTATCACCCACAAACAAATAGGCAAACTGTGGTCTCCAATAAGCAGATCAAGAATATTCTGCAAAAGACTGTGAGACTTGACCGGAAGGATTAGTCCACATGACTGGATGATGCCCTTTAGGCATACAGGACTGCTTTGAAGACCCCAATAGGCATGTCACCTTATCGCCTGGTCTTTGGCAAAGCTTGCCACCTTCTGGTCGAGTTGGAACATCGGGCTTACTGGGCTGTTAAGCAGTGCAACATAGATTCTTAGTTAGCCGGAGCACAGAGGACACTCCAACTCTCCAAGCTCGAGGAAATCCATCGGGACGCATATGGGAACAGTAGACTTTAGAAAGAGAAGATGAAAGCCATCCACGACCGACACGTCCATAGGAAAACTTTCGAGCCCAACCAACATGTCTGGCTTTTTGATGCTCAGCTTAAACTTTTCCTCGTGAAGCTGAGATCAAAGTGGACAGGACCATATCAGGTGGTCAAACCTTATCCCAATGGGCCAGTTGAAATTGCAGATCCTAACATTGGGCACACCTTCACAGTAAACGGTCAGAGATTAAAACATTTTCTTGCCCAAGTTCCCCCAAATGAAGTCATCACCCTCATGGAGGGTTAACAAGGAGCTTCGCCTAGCTGGAGGCAATAAACTCAGCTCTTCCTGAGAGGCAACCCAAAAGATTCAGACTGATCAGGAACATGGCAACACTCAGGTGATTTCTTTCTATACCCCCTTTGCATACATTTATTTGCCAATGAGGACATTGTCCAACTTAAGCATGGGGGGGTGGTAATTCGCATTCTCTGAGTTTATATTATCAGGCTAAATTATATAATAAATAAATTTAAAAAAATTAGGACGGAGAACATAGGCATTAGGAGCTTGTCAACTACAGAAAATAATACGAGAAGAACCTGGACCTTAGACTTTTCAGGCCTTCAAGCTTAATCAGTCCTGGTGTCCATTAAAATGTGGATTTAGCCTCGAATCCTTGCAACCTTAATTTATAATAATTCGTCAATAAAGAAAGGTGATAAGTATATGACTTATCAATCCACCCTCTAACTCAAAGGGACTTTTAGTCCAAGCATCTGCACACATTTTTTGCACTGACTCGCTCTTCGGAGATTCTAACAAAAATTGGGTAGCTAATGAACCTTCTAGGGTGGTATGGCTGGCAAGTTGTCATGGATAACAGCCCATTGGCCGGTTGTCCAGAGCCCAACCACAGGACCACTTTCTTTTATTACCTCTAGGTAAATCTGAGATCAGGGAAGCTACCTACTAAACAACAAAAGAAAAGAAAAGAAAAGAAAAGAAAAAAATAAAAAATGATAAATAGAAATAAATAGAAAAAAGAAGAAAAAGAAAAAAAGATAAATAAGCCACACTTCATCGCACGAGTATGGATGGCAAGTGATCATGGGTAACAGCCCATTGGCTGGTTGTCCAGAACCCAGCTCACTAAAGGCACAAAAAGTCCAAAACACCTAAGGAAGAATCAGGGAAGTAGAGTAATCCGAGGAGATATACACTGGAAACACCCTTGCGTTAACCCCAAATAAAAATAAAAGAAGAGAGAAAGCTACCAATTGGACAGATACACCTTCAGGTAAGCACTTCCCTTTCCAGTCACCTAGGGGCATAGAAACCCGAAGTTTGTTTTAATTACCGTTGAATGAATCTATCACAACATTCACACCAGATGCTTAGCACTTAGAGTCTTTTTCGAGTTATGGGTGGGTTGGGTAGTCGTAAAAAGTTACCGACACACTCTCAACTCCAAAAATCCAAAGAAATGAGAAAAGATTAAAAAGAAAATATATATATGTATCTGTAAAGCGAGGATTTGGGTGGTTCGCATTTTGGCAGACACAGGGACGCTGTTTAGTCTCTGTAGATGAGGCTTTTAGTATATTTCCTTCCATTGACAAGCAACAAATGTCCAAGTAATCAAGTCCTAATTCTAACTAAAAATAATGGCTAAGATAAACCTTTCTAAGGACTAGCAAGGGATGAGCATGGAGATATGATAACTCCACATTCAATGATGATAATTCCATCAACTAGGGTGAGTTTTGAGGATATATGTGCACTAATAATGATGAGAACCTCATCATGAGCCATAACTAGCTCATTTTGACCTAATACAAAGGATAAAAGCTCCTACATATCTCAAGGAAAGGCTTAACTCAGAGAATTCTGAGTTTGAGAAGAAAACAAGTCATAAGGGGTAAAAGTGCAATTTTACCAGTATAATCTGCATACAGGGTAATTCAGGGCCCAAACATAGGTCAAAGCAGCTTAATAAGAATAAAAGTGGGATGAGATGATCTAGCAAGGGCTACAGCACTTCCAAGAAACCAAATGATAATCTGTAACCCTAAAACAACCCACTTCAATTCACAAGGTTTGAGGCAAAGTAAAAATAGAATAAACCCTCTAAAATTCATAGAAAAATAATCTCTAGGGTTTAGAACCTTCAATTTGGCCTTTAGAACCCATTTTGACCTACATTGAGAACCATGCCCAATTAATAACTTAATTTGGGTTTTTGCGCAAATTGACCGGTCAAACAAGGTTTAACATGAAAATGAAATTCACCATCAGATTCCTTAGGTCCTAATTATTCATGTATAAAAACTTGAGCCTAAGAAGAAACCTCCTTGACCGACTTTACACTTTGGTCCTCATATATTTACTCTTTGGCCCTCAACTTCTGAACCCTCGCATTTTGGCCCCTAACTCTCCTTCGTTCTTTGCAATCAGGTCCCTCCTGCAAAACCTGCCAGCACCATGCTCCGGCGACCTTGCGCGGAGCATGGCGCCGCGCAGGGTGAGGTGGGGGACCTGGCAAGTAAACCGGGGGTGCCCTACGTCGTCAGCCGTCGCAGGGACACCCCCCTGGTCGTTGCAGCCCACCATACCGGCCGTGCGAACGTACGGACGGTATGGGTTCTTGTTTCCGACCATTCTCCGGCGAGGGAGACACGTCGTCTCCCTCCACCTTCCTCCCTGTTTGATCCCTATAAATACCCCCCGTTGCTCCACCGACCAGGGCAGCCTGGATCTGACGGAGAAAATCCCCAACTTTCTTCTCTTCTTCCTCCGGCAGACGCTCACCAGCTCCGGCGGTTTCCTCCCCCTCCACCTCTTCGCTCTGCCGCAATACCAGCAGCAGAGACTTCCTACCCTGCTCTTCCTGCGCCACGCCGCACCCAGCTGGCGCCTCTCCGGCTCTCTGCTCGCCGCCGCCCCTTTCCCTGAGCATCGTCTTCTCCGGCGACAGTCGATACGACTGTCGCCCTGTTCCTCCCCCTCCGTCCCTGCAAGTAAGCTAGAGCTACTCCCCTTCTCCTCCTCTTTCTTTCCCCGCTTTCAATTTATTCAATTAAGCCCTCTACCGACCCTGACCACCTTCACCCCCTTCGCCTCCGACCACCCTCCGGCGAGCCGCTCCCATCACCTCAGCAACCCACACGGCTCGCCGACCCTCACCGAACCTCCGCCTCATCACACTGAGCACCCCCCACCCCTCCACTGCCACTCCACACCTCCGTAACACTCCCCCGAACAAACCCATTCCTCCGGTTGCAGTCCGACCCAGGGCTGCCGCCAGACACCACCTTGCGGCCTGCCACGCAGCTCCTCACCTTCGCCGTGCCACGGCGAAGGTTCCCCAGTGGTTTGATCAGGCCGCGAGGCCATATTCGTGTCCGACAGGTTTTGAGGTTCGACCGCCATTAACGCACATTGAAGCAGCTTCTTCCGCGCTCCAGGCTTGAGGACTCCAGGTCTCCAGCTGCTGTGGAGTACGGGGAGTCTTGCGAAGGCAGAAGCCAGCGACCTATGCAAATAGAAGCCGCAGCTGCAGAAGCCAGGCCGCGGTCTCCCAGCAGGCGCACGCGAGGAACGGTCTGCGTTTAGTCCCACATCGGCACAGGCGAAGAAGAAGACCCGCGGAAGAAGAAGGAGCTGCACTGTAGCAAATGCATAGTTAAGTCGTCTAAGCACCGGGTCAGACGACGGAAGGTCAGCAGCCAGAGCAGGAAAGAAGGCAGGCTGAAGAAGAAAGAAGAGGAAGGAGAAAGAAAGAAAAGAAGAGCAACGGCCAAAGCAGAAGAAGAAGAAAGGAAGACTTAGTAGCTGAAGGCAGAAGCTCTGCAGCCATAAAGAAGAAAAGGGAAAAGAGAAAGGGTCACCACAATTGCAGAAAAAGAAGAAGAGAGGTCAAGGCAGAACGAAGAAGAAGAAGAAGGAGCTCTGAAGAAAGAAGAGCATCACCATTGCAGAAGAAGAACATCACCTCTGCAGAACAGAGAGAAAGAAGGAGATCTAAAGAAAGAGAGAAAGAAGGGCATCCCCTCTGCAGAACAAAGAGAAAACAACAAATTCTTTCCCTCTCTCTTTCTTTTTGTAAAAGAAACATGTATATCCCTAGAATACAACTTGCTCCCTGAGTTCGACCTCGGGAACTCTTTTATTTTCCGAGTAAAAAATTATTTATTTGAAATGTTGGTAGTAACCGGCTATACTACAATGTTATAACTAAAACCCGGTTGAACCTAGCCATTTCATTTTTTGGCGCCGTTGCCGGGGAACAACGGCTATTCTAGAGGTAAACATTCCTGTTTCTTTTAATTTCTGATAATCTCCTCTCTTTTGTGCAGCTACAGGAACTCGAGAAGACAAGCAACCACACGACAACCACTCCGAAGACAGGTAAATCTTTCCTCTCACTATTAACCCCTAAACTCTAAAGAGGAAGAAAAGAAAAGAACAAGCAATATAGGGCTAACCTGTCTTCCATACTTAGTAACCATAAAGAGTTGCATGTTTTCAACTCATCACTCCTGCACACTATTAAGGGTATTTAAGGGCTAACACATTCTTGCTTGAGCCCTAATTGCCCAACAAAGAGTTAAATGGACCAAGTAGAGCCAACATAAGGTCAAACATTAGGATTTCAGTAGAGACACACCCCTTAATCAAGAATTGGGGAAATCCAAAAGAGGTGTGCCCAAGCCATTGATTGAAAATAATTAACAAGAAAAATCCTAAACAATTGGCTCTCTCTTTAAACACTTGGACCCTAAAAGAAAGGACCCAAAAAGCTCTCAAAGAAAAAGGTAAAGTTGACCCCTTTGGGTTAACCAACCTTAAATTAGGTCACTCTTTGCACTTAAAAAGACTAAAGTTCAAGTGAAACCTTAAGCACCCTGATCTTAAAATTGGTAGACTTAAGAGGTCAAGATCCCCATTCTGGTCTACCTGGAACCGCAGTGACAAGAGAGGTCGGGTGGGGGAAACCCTGTAACCCGTGGGGACGCTCTACCGTGTAGGGGTCTTCGCGGGACTCTCCCTCTCTGGCTGCCCAGGTAATTCTCAGGTGGATGATCTTTCTGATCAAGGGGTCCATCTACCCCGCACCTCTATAGTCACACAACATATTTTTGGGTGTCTTGATTGGGTCCAGCACCTTCTAAACTTACCTCTTCCAACTGTGCATGTACGGAAGGAGGTCCCTAGGACCACCCTTAAGACCTCCTTTAGAAATTCACTCTCGTCAAGGCCAAGCCTCGACGCCCGTGTTTTTGCAGCAACACCCTCACATTATTCTCTATTCTGATTCAGAACCAAGTTCTTCTTCTTCCCCCATCATGGCTCAGCCAGTTGAGGAAGAAAATAATCTGGAACACCAGCTCCAGCGACTCAATGACCTCTTCCAAAACTTCGTGCACCCACCACAGCGTCCTATGATGCGGGACCACTACAATCCTGCTGCGGTGGCCATTGAGCCTCGAGTCAGAATCCCGACTGGAGGACCTGATTCCGAACTAAAGCCCAACATGATTCATGCTATACCTAAATTCCATGGGCTTAATTCTGAAGATCCCTTCCAGCACATCAAACAGCTAAAGCATCTGGCCCACACTTTTGGATCAGATGCGCAAAATCGGGATATTCTTCTCATGAAGATGTTCTCCTTTTCTCTTATGGACAAGGCCGCCCATTGGTATCAAACTCAGACCCGGCCGATCAACACTTGGGAAGAACTTCAATCCAAATTTTTGAAAAAGTTTTTTCCCGTTGGTCGGACCAACGCCTTGCGCCATCAGATTACACACTTCACTCAACAATCAGGAGAACCTCTCCATGAGGCATGGGATCGTTTTCAGGATCTCATGAGAAAGTGCCCCCATCACGGAGTTCCTAAATGGGAACAAGTCCAATCTTTTTACCAGGGACTCCGTGAGGACATCCGCCTTTTCGTCAATGCAACTTGCGGAGGAAACATCATGGGTCAACATGAAGACACCGTATGGGAGATTCTCGAAAACATGTGCGAGAACTCCATCAACAATGACTCCATGGGATTATTCGACAGGACGAATACCCGCGCAGCGACGAATCTTAAGGGAGCACATGAGACGCAGGGCCTGTCCGCATCAGTCGACCTGGAATTAATGGCCAGTCGATTGGACAAGGTCTCAATCATTGAAAAGAAGGTGGATGAGCTGACTCAGCACTTGCAGCGAGCCACCTCTGCGCGTAACTCCTTTGCACAACCTCCTCCCACACAGGAGACTGTGCAAAACATCCTCCACCGATCCTCCCCTGGGATGGATCCATATCCATCCCCATCTGATTCTTGGACTGGGAGATCATCCGATCCTTTCTTCACCAGCCGGGGGAACTCCATTCCTCCTTTCCCTGATTCTCAGGAGGTTCCTCAGACCTGCGAGGACCTCAACGCCATCCAAAACGACCCATTCTCCAACACTTACAACCCTGGATGGCGAAACCATCCCAATTTTCAGTGGACAGGAAATTCCCAAACCCAAAGACCACCTTTTCAGTCCCGCCCACAGCCCTCTCATCACTACCAGCCGCCTCAGCCTCGGCCCAACCCTACTTATCCATCAGGGCCAAATCAAGATCAAATGTCCTTAATCCTTCAGACTCTGGCTGACATTCAAAAAATGAATGCGGCTATTCAAAAACAGCACAAGGACGAGCTTACTGAAGTTAAAACTCAACTGGCCCAGTTGGCAAATTCTCGCCAGCCAGGCACACTCCCTTCCCAACCTCTTCCTAACCCAAATAACGTGCCAACCCAGAAGCGCGTTATGAATCCAAATTTAGGCCACGCTCAATGGATTTATCAGGCCCCTACTGCTCCATCTCCAGACGAGATGGAAGCCTCAACTTCTCGTGCGGGATTTCAGCAGCAGCCACCCCTCCTACCAAACCCAAACCAAAATCAGGCTGGATTAAATTCTGTAACAACACGTAGTGGTAAGACAACTCAAGACCCGCATTATCCAAACCACTCCCAGCCTGATAACCATGACCCTAGGATAGTTATCCAAGGTACCGCTGTTCCAGACCCACAACCTGGACCTATCCTAGAAGAACCAACCAAGATCCCGTTTCCCGAGGCCCTGACCAAGGGAAAGAAGACCACCAAACCCGTGGCCCCTGAGGAAGACCTGGTCAAGCTCTTTGAGCAGGTCCACATAAACATCCCCTTGATGGATGCAATCCGCCACGTACCAGCTTACGCACGATTTCTAAAGAATTTATGTACACCCCAGCGTAAGCCGCGAACCAAGGGAGGGAGCCCAATTGTTCTGTCAGAGCAAGCCAGCTCTGTAATCCTTAGTAGACTCCCACCCAAGGCAAAAGATCCTGGAACTCCCCTGATCTCCTGTAAGATAGGTGGTACCCAATTTGATAGAGCATTGTTAGACTTAGGTGCATCTATAAATCTGATACCCACATCTTTACTTGACCATCTAGAAGAATCTGAGTTGAAACCAACCGAGGTGACATTACAATTAGCAGATCGATCTATAAAGTCACCAAAAGGGATTCTCGAGGATGTTATCGTGAGAGTGCGGGATTTCTATTTTCCAGTGGACTTTATAGTCTTAGACATGGATGCACCTGAGAACCCTAGGGATACACCAATCATTCTAGGGAGACCTTTCTTGGCTACTGCTAGAGCCAACATCAGCTGTGAGGAGGGCCAAATAGAGCTTAAGTTTGGAGATCAAACACTGAAAATTGATATATTTAAGGCCCAACAAGGAATTAATTGCGGCGTCATCGAGCAAATTTGTGACATCAAGACTTTGGTTGATGAATCACACCTCCAGAATGACTTGAGTATGCCTCATCAACCACAGAAGGATCTTGACCCGCAAACAGAGGAGTCAAATCCAGATGTGAACAACCCAGTAACTCCCACCCTTGAACCTCACATCTATACTGAACCACCCGCTGCTGCTGAAAACCCCCCCTCGAACTGAAACCCCTTCCTGCTCACTTAAAATATGTCTTTTTGGGTTCTAATCAGACCCTTCCTGTGATCATCAATTCCAACCTCAGCCCTGAACAGGAATCCCGTCTGATTGTTATCCTCCAGCAACATCGCAGAGCCATCGGATGGACTCTCGATGATTTGACTGGAATAAGTCCCTCTTATTGTACTCATCATATCTATTCAGAAGAGGGCACACGACCTTCTCGTGAAATGCAGAGACGCTTAAACCCCAATCTGCAGGAGGTCGTGAAAAAGGAGATCATCAAGTGGTTAGATGCCGGAATCATCTACCCGATCTCCGATAGTCGTTGGGTGAGCCCAATTCAGGTCGTGCCCAAGAAGGCAGGACTCACCACTATAACGACTGAGACCGGAGAAATCATTCCTACCCGATTAGCCAACTCGTGGAGAGTCTGTATAGATTACCGTCGACTCAATTCCTCCACGAAGAAGGATCATTTCCCACTACCCTTCATTGATCAAATTCTCGAAAAACTAGCGGGAAATAGGTTCTTCTGCTTTCTTGACGGGTACTCCGGTTATAACCAGGTGGCAATCCATCCTGAGGACCAAGAAAAGACCACGTTCACCTGCCCCTTCGGAACATACGCTTTCCGAAGGATGCCTTTCGGTCTTTGCAATGCACCCGCTACTTTTCAGCGATGCATGCTTGCCATATTCTCAGATATGGTAGGTGATTATCTGGAAGTCTTCATGGATGACTTTTCAGTTTTCGGAGCATCATTCGACGATTGCCTCCAACACTTGGTTCAGATACTCAGGAGGTGCATCGATGTGAATTTGGTTCTTTCCTGGGAAAAGAGCCATTTCATGGTGCCTGAGGGAATTGTCCTGGGACACTCAATTTCGGAGAAAGGTATCCAAGTGGATCGAGCTAAGGTTAATCTGATTTCTCACCTTCCTATGCCTAGCTCGATCAGGGACATCCGATCTTTTTTAGGGCATGTCGGTTTTTATCGACGATTTATCCCTGATTTTTCAAAAATCGCACGCCCCCTGACCACTCTTCTCTCCAAGGATGTTCCCTTCGAAATCTCCAAGGAATGCACTCAAGCATTTGAAATCTTGCGTGACCGAGTCACCCAAGCACCGATCCTACAGTCCCCTGATTGGTCTCAACCCTTTGAGATCATGTGTGATGCATCCGACTTCGCTGTAGGAGCGGTTTTGGGGCAGAAAAATGACAAGAAACCTGTGGTCATTTACTACGCCAGCAAAACACTCGATGAGGCTCAGCGTAACTATACAGTTACTGAGAAAGAGCTGCTAGCTGTAGTATTTGCCCTAGAGAAGTTCAGATCGTACCTTCTGGGTTCCCATGTCATCATATACTCGGATCACACAGCTGTGAGGCATCTCCTTGCGAAGAAGGACGCGAAACCTCGTTTAATCCGATGGATCTTGCTGTTGCAAGAATTTGACCTTGAGATTCGCGACAAAGCGGGAAAACAAAACGTGGTAGCTGATCACTTGTCCCGTCTTCCTTCTGAAATAATTGACCCTTCCGGACCCATCACTGAGCATTTTCCCGATGAGCACCTGCTGACTATTGGTACTAGCCTTCCATGGTTCGCTAATATTGTAAATTACTTGGCATCTCATCAGACCCCGTCCGATTGGCCGAAGGCCAAGAAAGACAAATTACGCTCCGATGCCAAGTATTACATTTGGGAAGACCCGTACCTCTTCCGCATAGGTGCCGATCAGATCATCCGGAGATGTGTCCCGGAAGGGGAAGTCAACAATATCCTCTCTTTCTGCCATGACCAGGCATGCGGTGGCCATTTTGCCGGGCATAAAACCACAGCAAAAGTCCTCCAGTGCGGCTTTTACTGGCCCACACTGTTCAAAGACGCATACAGTCATTGCAAGGCATGCAGTCGTTGCCAGACTTTGGGTAACATGAGCCGTCGCGACATGATGCCTATGCAACCGATTCTAGTATGCGAAATCTTTGATGTTTGGGGGATTGATTTTATGGGCCCCTTTCCTGTTTCGGATGGTTTCGAATACATTCTGTTGGCTGTGGACTACGTGTCCAAATGGATCGAAGCCATACCGACCCGAACCTATGATCACAAAATCGTTCTCAAATTCATTCATCAACACATTTTCTCAAGGTTCGGGATTCCTCGTGCAATAATCTCTGATGGGGGGACCCATTTCACAAATGCTCAGTTTAGGTCACTGATGACCAAATACGGGGTGTCTCACCGAATCTCTACTCCTTACCACCCCCAAACTAATGGTCTAGCTGAGCTGTCTAATCGGGAGATCAAGAAAATCCTGCAAGTCACTGTTCGACCTGACAGGAAGGACTGGTCGTCCTGACTTCCGGAAGCATTGTGGGCCTATAGGACCGCCCACAAGACCCATTTCGGCATGTCTCCCTTTAGGCTGGTGTACGGAAAGGCATGCCACCTTCCCGTAGAACTGGAGCATAAAGCCTATTGGGCAGTACGAAACTGTAATCTAGATCTTTCCAAGGCTGGGACCCACAGAAAACTCCAAATCAGCGAGATCGATGAATTACGCAGAGACGCGTACGAGAACTCGCAAATCTACAAGGAGCGGGTTAAAGCCTTCCACGACAAACACATCTCGAGAAAGATCTTTCATCCTGGTCAAAAGGTCCTACTCTTTGATGCCCGACTCAAACTCTTCCCAGGAAAACTGAGATCTAAGTGGGTCGGACCATATTTGGTCCGACAGGTTTTTGGAAATGGAGCAATCGAAATCAGTCCACTCAGCCACGATTCTGAACCTTTCATCGTGAACGGTCAGAGACTCAAGCCGTTCATTGATGTAACTTCTACTGATTTGGCTGAGGCATCTTATATCCTCCTTTCCCCTTGAGCTTATTGCGCCCAGCCGATGGCGTAAAACTCAGCGCTTAACGGGAGGCAGCCCGTCATTCTCTTTGAAAACCTGAAACTTGTTCTGACACCTTTCAGCACTCGAAGTTCACCCTTATAGACAGCCGACCCCAACTCAGATGTTCGCATCTGAGATTTGAAATCGTCCGCAAAAATTCAACCCGACCCATCCACTCACCCAAATTTCTGTCTTAAGGAATGAACTAAGACCCCCTAGGTTACAATGAGGACATTGCAAATCTTAGGCATGGGGGGGTATGAAAGTACAAAAACTTGTAAGAAAAGGTTTCAAACAAAAAAAATTCACATATGCCAAAAACACCATAAAAATTAAAAAAATTTTTCGAAAAAGAACAAGAGGAAAAGAGGAGAAGGAAATTTTGCGAAGGAGAAAAGAAACAAAAGGAAAAAGGAGCACAAAATTATGAGAAAAAGTGATAGTCATTAGTAAGGAACTAAGGAATTAACCTAAGTTCTAGACCTCATTCAAGAAAAGTGCACAATAAGATTAGTAAAGAATGCAAACCTTAGGCATTCTTGAATAGACTCTTAGTACCCATTAAGATCTGGACACTCCTCAAGAGGTTGAGGAAAATGAAAAGCTGAAGTATTAGGTCTAAGGCTTAGGGAGTATTCGGCCTCGTTAACTAATTTTTGGTTTACGGGACTCAGTAACCTAAGCACCCTAATCTCACACACAGCCTGGTTCAGCAAGCGTAAAAATCAGAATCACGCAGAAGCGTCGCAAAAATCTGAAAAGAACACCTAGAATAGGAGCGGCCGATCAACACAAGTTGATTTGGACGAGTTCCCAGCGCAGAGAGGCGGGGAAATCCCCTCGAAGATGCGTAACAAAATATCATCTCCTCGGTGCTTGTCTCTTAGGATATTTACATATCCTACTGGGGGCATGTAAGCACTCTGCTGGTTCAGATTCCATGGATGGCATTATCTCGAAGTGTCAATTGCCAGGGTCTGGATTCGGCCACGGAATACCATGGATGGGATTATCTCGAAATCTCAATAGCCAGGGTTCCGGGGGTTGCCATGGGCGGTGCTATCTCGAAGCATCGATCGCCAGGAACCCTTGAGGATTGATGATGGGAGCAAGGAATCTGATACAGACCGTGTTGAAAAGCCAATCCTAGGCTAGAACTAAAAAGAAAAAGAGAGAGAAAACTCTCCAAACAGAAAAACTTTCTATCTCTCTCTTACAAAACGCACTGCGAACTGAGCCAGGGCTAAAATCATTTCAAGCACGGGTGCTTTAACCACGAAGTCCAATAAACCTTAGGTTAGTTCTTGTGGGCCTTAAAAACCTTTGCTAAAAGACTGAGGCTAAGGCTAGACAGATTTGGATCTTGATTGGTACTAGAGTACCTTTTAGGCCTATGGTCAGCATTCTAACCTAATCTATGCTCAAATAAAAAAGGCACTTATCTAAAACTATTAAAAACTTCATGGTCTAGAACAAGGGTTGAAACCTTAAGTTTTTGCTAAGGGACTAGCAAAAGCTAGGCATGGGGGTATGATGAGAACCTCATCATGAGCCATAACTAGCTCATTTTGACCTAATACAAAGGATAAAAGCTCCTACATATCTCAAGGAAAGGCTTAACTCAGAGAATTCTGAGTTTGAGAAGAAAATAAGTCATAAGGGGTAAAAGTGCAATTTTACCAGTATAATCTGCATACAGGGTAATTCAGGGCCCAAACATAGGTCAAAGCAGCTTAATAAGAATAAAAGTGGGATGAGATGATCTAGCAAGGGCTACAGCACTTCCAAGAAAACAAATGATAATCTGTAACCCTAAAACAACCCACTTCAATTCACAAGGTTCGAGGCAAAGTAAAAATAGAATAAACCCTCTAAAATTCATAGAAAAATAATCTCTAGGGTTTAGAACCTTCAATTTGGCCTTTAGAACCCATTTTGACCTACATTGAGAACCATGCCCAATTAATAACTTAATTTGGGTTTTTGCGCAAATTGACCGGTCAAACAAGGTTTAACATGAAAATGAAATTCACCATCAGATTCCTTAGGTCCTAATTATTCATGTATAAAAACTTGAGCCTAAGAAGAAACCTCCTTGACCGACTTTACACTTTGGTCCTCATATATTTACTCTTTGGCCCTCAACTTCTGAACCCTCGCATTTTGGCCCCTAACTCTCCTTCGTTCTTTGCAATCAGGTCCCTCCTGCAAAACCTGCCAGCACCATGCTCCGGCGACCTTGCGCGGAGCATGGCGCCGCGCAGGGTGAGGTGGGGGACCTGGCAAGTAAACCGGGGGTGCCCTACGTCGTCAGCCGTCGCAGGGACACCCCCCTGGTCGTTGCAGCCCACCATACCGGCCGTGCGAACGTACGGACGGTATGGGTTCTTGTTTCCGACCATTCTCCGGCGAGGGAGACACGTCGTCTCCCTCCACCTTCCTCCCTGTTTGATCCCTATAAATACCCCCCGTTGCTCCACCGACCAGGGCAGCCTGGATCTGACGGAGAAAATCCCCAACTTTCTTCTCTTCTTCCTCCGGCAGACGCTCACCAGCTCCGGCGGTTTCCTCCCCCTCCACCTCTTCGCTCTGCCGCAATACCAGCAGCAGAGACTTCCTACCCTGCTCTTCCTGCGCCACGCCGCACCCAGCTGGCGCCTCTCCGGCTCTCTGCTCGCCGCCGCCCCTTTCCCTGAGCATCGTCTTCTCCGGCGACAGTCGATACGACTGTCGCCCTGTTCCTCCCCCTCCATCCCTGCAAGTAAGCTAGAGCTACTCCCCTTCTCCTCCTCTTTCTTTCCCCGCTTTCAATTTATTCAATTAAGCCCTCTACCGACCCTGACCACCTTCACCCCCTTCGCCTCCGACCACCCTCCGGCGAGCCGCTCCCATCACCTCAGCAACCCACACGGCTCGCCGACCCTCACCGAACCTCCGCCTCATCACACTGAGCACCCCCCACCCCTCCACTGCCACTCCACACCTCCGTAACACTCCCCCGAACAAACCCATTCCTCCGGTTGCAGTCCGACCCAGGGCTGCCGCCAGACACCACCTTGCGGCCTGCCACGCAGCTCCTCACCTTCGCCGTGCCACGGCGAAGGTTCCCCAGTGGTTTGATCAGGCCGCGAGGCCATATTCGTGTCCGACAGGTTTTGAGGTTCGACCGCCATTAACGCACATTGAAGCAGCTTCTTCCGCGCTCCAGGCTTGAGGACTCCAGGTCTCCAGCTGCTGCGGAGTACGGGGAGTCTTGCGAAGGCAGAAGCCAGCAACCTATGCAAATAGAAGCCGCAGCTGCAGAAGCCAGGCCGCGGTCTCCCAGCAGGCGCACGCGAGGAACGGTCTGCGTTTAGTCCCACATCGGCACAGGCGAAGAAGAAGACCCGCGGAAGAAGAAGGAGCTGCACTGTAGCAAATGCATAGTTAAGTCGTCTAAGCACCGGGTCAGACGACGGAAGGTCAGCAGCCAGAGCAGGAAAGAAGGCAGGCTGAAGAAGAAAGAAGAGGAAGGAGAAAGAAAGAAAAGAAGAGCAACGGCCAAAGCAGAAGAAGAAGAAAGGAAGACTTAGTAGCTGAAGGCAGAAGCTCTGCAGCCATAAAGAAGAAAAGGGAAAAGAGAAAGGGTCACCACAATTGCAGAAAAAGAAGAAGAGAGGTCAAGGCAGAACGAAGAAGAAGAAGAAGGAGCTCTGAAGAAAGAAGAGCATCACCATTGCAGAAGAAGAACATCACCTCTGCAGAACAGAGAGAAAGAAGGAGATCTAAAGAAAGAGAGAAAGAAGGGCATCCCCTCTGCAGAACAAAGAGAAAACAACAAATTCTTTCCCTCTCTCTTTCTTTTTGTAAAAGAAACATGTATATCCCTAGAATACAACTTGCTCCCTGAGTTCGACCTCGGGAACTCTTTTATTTTCCGAGTAAAAAATTATTTATTTGAAATGTTGGTAGTAACCGGCTATACTACAATGTTATAACTAAAACCCGGTTGAACCTAGCCATTTCAAATAACATGTCATGATAGGTGATGTAAACACATTTACACTACTTAAAATGTCTATTTATGCATGTTCTTAAGCATAGGATTACATTTCATGATATAAATATTGCATTACATGCATCATCTTGCATTTAGAGTAGTTTGAATAAAATGAAGGTTAATTGTCTCCTTTTATGTGCTTGGACAGGGCAAATATTTTATCGGGGCCTCGGATCAAAGATCCAACCGTATGGATATGATCAGGGCGACGATTGGAGTTCAACGACTCCAAGATCGCCCTAATCAGGCATCCGTAGCATCAGATAGAGACCGGGGAACCCTAGAAGATCAAGGGCCAGGATGGTGTAAATCCGCACTTCAGATGGAAAATCCGACCACACGGATGAATTCGGATCGACGATCGCAGCCGAACGACACAAAAATCGAGTCAATCCGACATCCGTGGCACCATCTACAACTTCAAGAAGATGGACGGCCAAGATAGCGCCACGTGGCGCCATCCCAGCCGCCCAATCGACCGCAGGAGTCCTGTGAAGACCGTGCACCGTCTCCTCTCCGCCGTTGGATCTCGATCCAACGGCTGCGGTCGCTCGCGTTTAAAAACGTCCGCGCGACCATTTCGCCCGCGTAGCGCAGCGGCGACACAGCTGCGGGCGAAGCGGAGGTTGCGGGTTCGAGCCGCGGTGAGGAGGTCGAAGGCGCGGGCGAGCGGGCGCGCACGAGCGTCGGATGAAGATCCAACGGCCGCGCGCGCCCGATAGCGCCGACGCGCAATTGGACGCTCTGGTGGACGCTCGATCGCACGCGGGCGGGCGCGGACGCGATCTAAGCCGTCCGATCTCGCGATCGGACGGCTGAGACGACGCGGACGTGCGTATGCGTTACGCGCGCAGGCCAGCCGAGCGGGCGCACGTGGGCGCGGCGACGACGGCGACGGCGGGGCTTTAGCGACGGTTTTATCCGTCACTAAAGACCCCTTATTTATTATTTTGAAGATGTAATGTCCATTTTGCCCCCACTCCTTGCAACTATAAAAGGAGACCCCCTCCATACGAAATTTTCATCCCTTCCTTCTCCTCTCTACCTCTCCAAAGCTCAAGAGAAGCTTGTCCCACACCCGGGATGCTTCTCGCGAGATAAAGTCCAAATTTTCGTCCCCCTTCGGAAGTGGATCCCGCGACGACGACGGCGTGCTGCTTCGTTCCCATTCTTCTGCTTCGTCCTCCTTCGTCCCGCTTCGTTCTCCTTCGTCCAGGCGTCGTCCCGTCCGGCTCGTCCTCCAAGCGACCGTCGAGGAGGATTTCTCTCTCCCTATTCTTTTTACTGCTTTCTAGTATAGATTTACTGCTTTCTAGAGTAGTCTATTCGTCCTCCGAGCGATCGTCGAGGAGGACATTTCTCCCTCCATTCTTTTAATGCTTTCTAGAGTAATTGTTTTATGTTTTCTAGTTGTAACGAAAGAACTCTTTTATGATAAATTCCTTGTCTATTCTACATCTCATTTTAATTTCCATGTATAGTATTCCTTCTCTCTCTCTTACTCCCTCTCTCTCTTTTATTTGTTGTAGATACTTAGATAGTTTAAATTGAATTTCTTTGTGACAAAATAAAAAGAAACGCGAAGTTTTTAAATCAAACGTTCACCTCCCTGTGTTCGACCCGGAATTTTGATTTCGGTATAAATTTTATTTGTTGAACACGAATCCTTCGCTTTCGAACTACAACGACGAGTTTTTTTTAAAACCAAACACGTTAGCGTAGCTTCGTAAAATAAGTTCAACAATAGGCATAGGAGCACTGCATGCATTCCAAGTTAAGATTACTTATGAATCAATGTTTAATGGCCATATGTAGAAGTGTGTATTGAAACATGCCTCAGATGAGCAATCAGACCACACGGATGGACTCAAGTCGATGAATTGAGTCCAACGGACTCGAAATCACTCAAATCTGACATCCAGAGCTCCCTCAATCGGCCCAAGAAGTTCTGGTCGTTGATCATCAGATCAATAGCCCACAAGCAGCCACGTCACCGCATCCACCACGCCTCTCACCCCACAGCCTCACGAAGCAGTGCTTTAAGCCATCCAATCCTTTGATCGGATGGTTGAGAGCTCACGTTCACCCTCACCGCATCCACCGTGCCCGAGCTCCTTCAGCGTGAAGATCTGACCGTTGGATCTCCATCCAACGGTCGCTAAGCACCCACGCTTGATATCGTCTCTGCAACCAACCAAGAAAGAAGCATAGTGATGTGTGCCCCGCCCTCGTGATGAGAGGCAAGCGTTCGAATCGTGCCACACCTCAAATCATGGCCCAGCGTGCACCGTGGCTAATTCGAGCCATTCGATCAACGTCGAGCGGTGCAAATGGATGCAATGCAGTGCGCCCTCAAGCGCCCAATGGGCAAGCGCGCGATAATGTGCAAGGCACGTGCTCCACAAGCGCGATCTAAACCAACATTGTGGGCAAAATCTCAACCATCCGATCTTCGATCGGACAGCTCACAGTGAAGGCACACGGATCACAGGCACGGCTTGAGAAGAAGAAGAATGCGTGCCTTAACAAACCAGCAGGCAAAGGGCTTCAGCAACATTTTTGGAAGGGGTTTAGCAATGTCCTAGACTTTGCTAAACCCCTTTACCTCATTTAGAAGCCCTTTTCTCCTATTTAAACCCCTTCAACCACCCCATTCAAAGGCATTGAATACACACACACCTTCCTCTCTACTCCTAGCTCCTTCCTAGCTTCACCAAGCATTCCACATACACCTTGGAGTTGTCAAGCTACCGACAGAGCCCTCCTCCACCGTCGTGGCTACCTTGCCTCCTCCTCTCTCTCTCTCTCTTTACCCTAGTTTTATATTGCTTTTGTTTAAGCTTTTAACTATTGTTGTATTTGTGAACAAACTCAAGTTGCATGCGAAATGTTAATGTTGATGTTCTTTTTTATATAGCTTCCATCTTGTTCGAATGAATGTCATAATTTCAAGACAAACTCTAACCCTACTCTCTCTCCCTCTCCCTCTCTCTTTTTCTCATTTTCTCGCAAGCAAACCAAACTTCCTGTGACAACTAAAAGCAACGAAGTAATCTGATTTCACTCTACGTGTTCGACACTTGGACTCACCAAATCCAATCTTTAATTAAAACCGACGTTGTGAACGCATGCTATAACGACATAATTAAACCAACGCGTCCCACGCATGTTAGTAGGTCATGCTAGGTTGGTCTCTAAAGTTTGATGACCTATTTAGAGTGAGGCTCTGGGAGGGTAAAAATCATAGTTCTAATATCCAGGGTTAAACCCTGGATATTGGTAGTCTTAGTATCCTTCTTGAGTAAAAATCGTCGCACTAATCCACTGAACAATTCACCTCACTCAATTGAGTAAGGTATTCATTTCTGAGATCAGATGAAAGTGACATCCAATTTTGACTAATTTGAGTTCACTTTACTATTGCAATCATCTAATGAGTGAAGTGATAGTTCTTGCATTTCGTGAGAAGCTTAGGAAACTTTTGCACTCATTCTTATGGTGTTCCATAGGATTTTGATCTTTAACGATCACTAACAACCTTCACTAGAGCTCCTATGAGCTTTGGCGACTTGGATTTTGAAATGAAGTGTTTGATTCAATTCTCAATGATCCTTAATCACTAAAGAGGTTTTCAATGAGTCATTTCCACCAATTCAATTCGAGATCTATTGATTAATAAACCCTAAGCTCTATCTTCTTCCTCAGCTTCAGTGAAGCTACATAGGCTGACTATAACACTTTCAGAGCCTAGGATTAGGTCCATAAGCTCTAGAAGATTCACTTGAGTGTAGATCTTCCTTTTGTTAGGTTGTTAAAGCTACATATTACTCTCACGACCAAAGTACTTTTGGATCTCAGGCGGCGAACTTAGAATTAGTAGGATGTAGGTCAATGTCTAGTCCTTTTGATCCTAATAAGTTCTTGAGATCAATTTAAGACCATCTAAGTCATTACTTCGATTTGAGAGGTCATAGAGCTAAAAGTAAACTTCTAGGGTTATTTTGGTCAAACCACGACATCATTGGAGTTCTGAAGCTCCTGAGTTTACTCTTAAGGTGTACCGAGTTCTCTATAGGTTGTTAGGAGTTGATTAGTAGTAATCTTAGGAAGTATTCAGGTTTTCTTGGTTAGTTATTGGCCCCTAAGCCTAATGGGTTCATAAGGTCTACAAAAGCATTTACTTGAGTTCCAGGTGAGATCTAAATCTTCCTGTAGCCAATTAGGTAAGTTTCAACCTCCTAAAGGTACTTAGGATTAATCTGGAAGCTTTTAGCTAAAGGTTGAGGCGATTCAATTTCAAAGTGCAAGCCTCTATTGTACTGAGCATGTGATTGAACTCCCAGGTGTTTTTCGAGCTTGTGAAGCATTCCTCTATGCTTCCTAATGTGAAAGATGTGTTGTAGGCACTATGAGCTTTATTAGGATCAAGTGAGAGAGAGTTTAAGGGCTTAGAGCACAGGACCTGCAAATGTATTGAGCTACTATTACATCTAGTAAGAAACCATGGAAGCAACCTAAGCTTAAGCTTTCTATGGAGTTGATTGAGCCAATTAAGGGATCCAATAGAAGATTTGGACTATGCTTGAGCTATTGAAGTTGTTCTAAAGATCAATTGAGAAGGATAGGCATGGATTGGAGTTGAATTGAAGAGGAATCGAAGAACTAGAGCTATAGGTGCAAGCACAAGGAGAAAAGGGGCATACATAGTCCCACATTGGAAGTGAAAGAGCTCTTGTAGTGGTATTTTATGAACTGTCTCTGCAGGCCTATCGCCCGAATTGAGGATGAGCTCCTGGACAGGCACTCATATGCTTCGATATTCGTGAGAGGAGAGAGGAACACATAGAGTACGAGTCCTAGACCCTAGAACCCTAGGTTAAGGTGCACATGGCCTGGCCCCCTAGGGGCGAGGCCCATTTGGGTGGCCTATGAGCGAATTGAGCTATCAGTGCAACTGTGGTCCGACCCTTAGGGGTTGTTGATTTAGTTTGGGGCAGCCCAATCATAATCTTTTTACTAAGTGAGGGTCTATGTGCTTAAGAATTTGACTAAGTGTTGTGTTGAGCTAAGTGTTGAGTGCACTTTCGTCGAGTTTAAAATATGCGTTGTAGTATAGTCAACAAAAGTGAAACAACATTTAAATTTGTAATCTTGAAAACAGAAGTGAGTCTGAGGTCGTTTGCAGGGAGCAAATATGGAATTCAATCACTAGTCGAAATATAAGGAATAAACAAGTACAATGATCAATCACAATAAAGATATTCAATGAATAAAATCTACTCAAAATGATATCCAATAGTATCAATTGTATCTCAAGAAACAATGGGGTAAAAAGAATAACAAGGCCCTAACAATGGTGATTTGAATCACCAATTAATTTTAAGCACATATTCCTATGTATCAAATTAAATCAATTTCACTACAGTGGCTTTGAACCACTAACTCTCAATATCCTTGTCAGATTAGAACCTAATAAGTCCATAGTACCCACAATCAGACGTCAGCACAAGGGCATCAGATGCCTTAAACACTCAAGAACAGCATAAGGCCTAAGCCCTAAAATGGCTAAGTATTGGGTGAGGGGAGCACGAATCTCGAGGCTATAGTGCAAAAACCCCCCTCCACCTCCTCGGAATCTCTTCCTCTTCTTAACCGAGTTAACGAGTATAAACAGTGTCGAGTAATCGGGTCAGAGCATAGTGTCGAGACCCACTAGCATGAATAGTGGGTGAGGAGTGAAGGCATAAGTGAGTGGGGACCTAACCCTAGAGTGTCGAGGAAAACAAGCCTATGCACAAATTCCTTTTATCTGCTGCTCTCGGTTTGGTGCCCACAATGTGGGACTACATAGCAATGTTTTCCTCGCATGCACAGCGAAGGTTTGAAGCTCGAATTGGAAGTATTGTCGAGGCTCGCTGCTCAATTGAAGATGCAAAAGCCCTCACGAGGTGAGGCTACAACAATTGAGGGTGGCAACGATGGTGACGATGGCCAAAAGGTGGCAGACAAAGGTGGAGATCTGGAGCTCATCAGCGAGCACCTATGATGCACAAGAACAACCTTTCGACCCAATTAATAGGTTCAGCAAACTCACCATAAGACGAGGAAGTTAACGGCGATGGTGGTGAGGAGATTGGAGGTGTGTGGAGTACAGTCAGTGTCGGGGAAGACGCCGAAGGTGTGGGTTGTTCGGTGAAGTTGTGGAGTGGTTGCTTCGCGCAATAGGTTTAGGGATGTTGAAGGTGAGGGTGTGGCGAAGCTTTTAGGAGTGGCGGCGTGGCGTTTGGCGGTGTGAAGCGGCATAGCAACCATGCTGGAGGCGTGACCAGAGACAGGGAAGAAGAAGTTGAAGAGTAAGAGATTGAGGTCTAACCTAAAATCTAAACACCTAAAACTAACCTAGAGACTAAGAGGGAGAGAGAACTACTTTACTAGATGAAAGGGAGAGGAAATCCATGATGGCTTGCTTTGTAGACACCATGGATGATGAAGACTCCAGTGGTGAGAAGCGACGACGATGAAGGGGGAGATGGCGTTAACTAATGTGCACTAGACGCGAAAGACTTTAGGGAAGATCATGGGCCATTCAATTTGACCAATGGATAACCAAAGGATGGAGATCGAGAAGGGTCGTTGGAGTTGACGGAGCTCACAGCTAGAGAGAAGGGAAGGAGATTTCCGACATAGAATTGACTAACTAGCACACTGAGAACTTGGGGAGCTTATATAGAGCATGAGTTGGGCCTCAATTGTCAAGATTTCACATATTTGAGTTGAGCTTTTAGGAAACAACACCCTTGATTTTCGCAAGCTCACTAGGGTTCTAGGATTCGAATTAGTTGGAATCTAGTCCAATGGATTCCTCATGATCTAAACACCAATCCCTCCAAATTTGGAGGGATTTGGTGCTGATTTGAGAGAGATATTCTCTCTCGAATCTTGACTTGCTATGTGTTCACACGTTAATGGTGGAAGGGACCAAAATGTAAAGAAGATGACAAAGCTAGGAGACTAAATGCAAGAAACTTGAAACTTAGGGGCTTGAATGTGAGAAATAGAGATTTTAGGAACTAAAATGTAAACTAGGTCAAGATGGACTCTGATTGGGCCCAAATTTTGGTGTTAACCTAATTTGGACCCAATGAATCTAATGGTAAACTTAGATTTGAGTTTTGACCACTTTTGACTAGATAATTTGTATAGAAACCCAAATCAGGGTAAATTCCTATCTGAAACTCTGTTCTAGGTCAAAATGAGTTCAGATGGTCAAACCAAAGGTATCAAACTTAGAATATTTTTTCATGAATTTTAGAAGGTTTAGATTGATTTGATCCTGACTAGAACCTTTTCAATTCAAGTGGGATTGATAATTAGGGCTTTATGTACTGTTTCGATTCTCAAAATGCGTGAAATCCTGTTTCTATTAGTATGAACCCACTTTTAGTCTTTTATAGCCAATTAACCTTTAATTCACCCCTAAGTAACCCCGTGGCTATTCTGCATGTAATGTGATGTTAAAACTATAGAATTAACCCTATTTTAGTGTCTTCTCCTTAAAACAGATCAGATTGGAATTATGGTCCTCAGGCGATCATTTAGGAGCATTTGTCTCTTAATTTCAACTAATTTAAGCTAGTTATGACAAATGATGGCATTACCATCACTAAGCCTTGAGTTTGTGAGGAGAATACTAAGTGTTTCTCAACACTTAGTGAAATTTGTAAATGTTGTTTAAATAAATACAAAAGCTTGTATTGTTAATCAAAACAACATTTTATTTCATGTAAATAGTATAATCTTTCTAATTCTTTTTATACATGTTATTCTTTGGAATTGATTAACATGTTTAAGGCTTAATTGTTGTAATTAATTCATATGGTTAACCTATTCTAATTATATGATTAATTAAGTAATTAGCATAATTATATAACTTAAGTACTTAGTTAAGATAAGAGTATTAGGTTAATAAACTATGTTAAGTAATTATAACTTAATAAGGAGTAGTATAAGTTAAGTTATGCTATAGTTATATAAGTTAAGTAGTTTAATAACTAAGTTAAGTAAGAGTATTAACTTATAAGTTAGGTAAAGATATTATTCCTATTTATATGTTAATTTGTAAGTAACCTAATTAATAAGTTAAGTAGTTAACTTATAGTTATCATTAATTAAGTAATTTATTAGTAAGGAGTAATAAGTTATATAAGTTAGTAAGTTAATTAAGTAGATAAGTTTACGTAAATTATGTATTGTAAGTATTATTTAAGTATAAGTAGTATAACTTATTAATAGATCTTTAGTATTAATTTAATTAAAGAATAAAAAATAAATTAAAGAAAAATTGGTGAATTTCGCTAATTTAGCCTCCCAACGAATGACCTGAACTCAACCAGTATAAATTATAAAATATGTTGTCTATCTTGCTCACTATATGGCACAACAATGGCTCCTTTTTAATAATGCAAGGTAGTTCACCACCATGCACAAACAAAAGGGTTCACAATATAAGCTTAATTAATGTTGTCTCGTTTATGATTCAATGTTAGTATTAATGGATTTTAAGGGTTTACTTGGTACGATGTTCTCAATCAAGGTTTTAGTGGAGCAATCAAAGGTTCACATGTCCCAATTTGTTTGATAGATTTCCTTTTAAAAGATACGTGTGAATATGCTCTACCCTAGTGTGAAATCCCTATTGAATAGATAGCTTTAAATAATGATTTTAGGTCCAAAGAGCATAATGTGGTGCAACCCAACCAGAGCAATCAACAGGCCTACTGCACCACTAAGGCACACTAGAAAGATTTTTGTAGGATTTTTAATGCATGTTTTATTTTTTTTTCAGATTTAAATGTGCATTGGGGTCTTCAAGTCTATTTTGACATGTAGTCAGTGATCAGGTTTACAATGGAATCAAACATTCTCAAAGATGTTTTTTTATATTTTTCATTTGATGTTAAGTTACACAAGGATTTCAACATCACCAATTTTAGGTCAATCTGATCAGTATAGAAATTATAAAAATTCACGAACAAAAGCAAAATAGAGGTAAAAGTCGAATCTGATATTGGTTCACTCCACCAAATTTTAAAATTTTTCCACAACTCAGATGAATCTAAAATTTGGATGCGACAACTCGTTAAGTAGATATGTGTACCTCGCACCAAAAAGAAAATCAAATTTAAATGTGCCTAAAAAAAAATCAAAAGTAAACAAATGATTAGATGCAAGTTTAACAGGCCTGTTGCCTCCCCGGCAACAGCACCATTTGAAAAGATGATTTTTACTTAACAAGATGATAATTAAAATGATTTATCATTTATATTTCTAAGTGGTGGAAAATCGACTAATCAAAGTATTGAATTAAAATTAAACCACTCGAGATAAGAAAAGGTCATGTCCACAAGGAGGCACTAACCTATTAAAACTCACACAAGTCGAAATATTATTGTTCACGAATAATTTCCTCAAGAAATTGAATCCACAATCCCTTTAGATTAAAGTTATAACAAGGATTTCAGTTGAAATAGGCATAAAAAGAAAGAGGGG
This sequence comes from Thalassia testudinum, assembly GCA_037157565.1. NCBI lineage: Eukaryota > Viridiplantae > Streptophyta > Magnoliopsida > Alismatales > Hydrocharitaceae > Thalassia > Thalassia testudinum. Next base: position 63,052,216 of record JAZHRO010000003.1, read on the forward strand.
CATTCATATAAATCCACACAATATCTTATTAATTAAATGATAAATGTTATCCTCGCAATGGCATAAGATGTAAAAAGAAATTGAGAAGTTACTGTGCAAAAATAGGGGATTGACTTCCCCTTGAACTTATGCACAAGAGAGAGAGAGAGAGGTAGACCGCAAGGAGTGCATCGGAGGTAGAGTGGAGCGAGGGCTCTGTAGCGGTGGTGGTGGTGAGGAGCGGCGTGCTCGGAGATAGTCGAACGAAGAGACGAGAGGTGGTGGGTGTGTGCTGCTAGCAGTAGCCACACACACCCCTGTTTGGGCGCAAGGGGTAGTGGAGCTGCAGCTGGTGGCTGCACGTGGGCGGAGCGGAAAGGAGAGGGCAGTGCTAGAGGGTCACGCGCAGTGTGGGGCGGTGGCACTACAGCTGGCTGCTACACGCAGGTGGGGGCCGCAAGTAGGTTGGAGGCGAGGGGATGCAAGCGGCCTACAGCATGCGTGAAGGTGGCTGCTACTAGCACACGCGGGGCGATCGCGGAGGGTTGTTGCTAGCTGCTTGTCTTGAGTAGTGGTAGTGAGGTGGTCGACGATGGTGGTGGGTTTGTTGGGTTCATGGGGAAGGAGGAAAGGAAGATGAGAAAAGAAAAGAAGGTGGTGAATGAAACGGAAAAAGACAAGGAAGAAGAAGAGGCAATAGAGATGGTGGTGGTGCGTGGAGTTGGTGGTGTTGTGCGGTGAAGCTTGAGGAGGATGGTGGTGCGGGTTGCTGAAGGTAGTGGTGGTGGGTTCCTTGCAGAAGAAGAAAAAGAAGAAGAAAAATAACTACATGGCCTTCAAGCACAAGCTCAAGGTGAGCTGGAGCCACAATGGCTCGCGCACGATGACGGTCGAGTTCACCGGATCGGCATGGTGGTCTGTCACCCCGCCGACCCACGATGTGGTGGAACTCAGCCTTGGAGACGGACAGTGATGGAATGAAGGTGAGCTCAAAGCTCTTTACAATGGTAGAGTCAGGGCAGAGTCTCCGAGAGCATGGCAACCTCCCGCTCTCTTTTGTAGTTGCAGCCACTTGAATTTGGAGCATCAAGATCCGCATTCTCCACTCCTCTTCATGTGGCCTTCATTCCATGCATTGTGGAAGCTGCAGCAGCCGTTGAAGAAGAAGAGAAGTGAATTAATAAAATAAGAAAAAGAAATGATGGCTTATTTATCTATAAGTCCTCACAAACAATGTTAATTCAAATACATGCATGTAATGCACCTAATTAGTTTACTAATCAAATGCATGCCATTCTAAGTCAATTCTAAATGCATTTAAATATGAATGCAATGCATGAATTATGCAATCAAACCAAAAATATGAACTAATCTATTTACATCCTAATGCATGTTAAATAAATGTTAAAGATAACTTAATGTCTAGGCATATAAATACCTAAATAGCCCACAAATATGAGCTCATCAAATATGCCCTCATGCCAAGTTTTTGCTATTCCCTAGCAAAGTCAAGCAATAACCTAGCTCTCCAAGTAGGCTCGCCAACCCAATCAGTCTTCCTTTAGAAACATGTTACATTAAAGACTTTAGACTTAAGGTACCTAAGTAGTTACTAAATTACATATTAGGTCGACTAAGGATAAGTTACAGGCATAGGTTTCCTTGATTTCTAGCTCTACCCTAGGGTTTATTGGTCCCAGAGATTAAAGCATCGATGCATGTGCATTGGTCTGAGTTATTCGAGGTTGGTATGATTTCCAACCTAGAAAGAGAGTAAAAAGTTTATATATATATATATATATATATATATATAGTTTGATCCTTTAAGTATAACCTTGGATCAGCTATCAACACAATCTATGTCGGATTCATTGTCCCCATCACCGAACCTTAAAGGGTGTCTGGCATTCAATGCTTCAAGATAGCACTGACCATAGCGATCACAAAAACTCCTGGCAATCGACACTTCTAGATAGTATCACCCATGGATTTCTTAAGCGAATTCGGGCCTGTGGCAATAGGCACTTCGAGATAGGGCCGCAAATGGTACCTGAACCGTACAATGCACTTACATGCCCCCAGTAGAATGGATATCCTAAGAGACAAGTGCCAAGGAGGTGACATGTTATCATCGCATCATCAAGGTAAGCATATACTCCACCTCTCATGCGGCAAGAACTCATCCAATCAAGTTGTGTTTTTAAGCTTCTCCTAAGTCAGAACTGAGAAAAGCAAACTTTTTTTAAGAAAGGAATTAAGGTGATCACTATTTACACAAGACTAAGTGTGTGTGAAATGTGGATGCTTAAGTTACGAGGACCCGTAAACCAAAATATAGAAAAAGACACCAGGTACTACCTTGCCTTTAACTCAATCCCTAGCTTTCCTTCCTCAACCTCTTGAGGAATGGTCCGCAACTCAACTTCTACTTAAGTTTTTAAGTCCACAAAGGACCCTAAGGGTCTAAAGCTAGTAGCTCAACTTAGCTTCTAAAGTCAGACACCTAGAGTCAACTTAATTTAACCTAAAGTTCTGATCTTATACCTAAGAATGTAGGGCCTAGCCAGTTAAGCTCAATGCATTTTTTTTAAATAAATGCAAATGTATGCAATGCAGAATATTTTAACTAAATGCATGAATGCACTATGTATAAATGTTATGTATATCCCCTAAGTACACCCCCCCATGCCTAAAATCTACAATGTCCCCATTGCATAGAAGGTTATTACCTAGGTCAGAGTTGGGCTGCCATTATTTTGTCAGCAGCTAGGTAGCCAAACAAACCTACAAGTCACATTCAAGGATCGCAAAAATAGGCCCTAAGAATGAGCGTAACAATATAGGCCTAAAAAATAGGTAACCTAGGATGTTGGCGAGTTGATGATGGATACCAATGGCAAATGCTCACCCAACCAAGATGGTGTAATTTCCCTACTTGGAGGGGTGAGATCAGTGTGACGTAAAAAATGCGCAAATGAAATATAAAGCAATCTCAAAAAGACAATCACACAATGTACACAAAAAGTTTTTAGGTGGAAACCCAAACCGGGTGAAAACCACCACCTAACCCTCTCGAGTTAGGATTTTCCGATCAACCTAGTTGATCAAATCCACTAAACGAATCACTTTAAAACGAGGGTGATTCAACCTCAGTACAACCACGCTACAAGTACGAGGGTAGCGTTCCTCAACCCCTTCTCTCCACGAGAAGGATTTTGTCCCACGAAGGAGACGGGAATTCGCAAAGCGAATACCCAACCAAAAGACAAAGGTAAAATAAACAGCAAACCTATAGAGCCAACAAAGTAATAAACCTAAGCTTTTATAGGATTTAGGAAACTCCCCTTTGCAAGGAGTGCGTTGACGATGACGCGGTGCGTGAGCCACGCGACGGCGCAACTTCGCTCTCGTGAACTACGGTGGGAGAGCGGGTGCGCAACAGCTTGATGCTCTCAAGAGAATGGTGCTTGAGCTTGGAGAGCAAGAGCTAGCTAGGACACAAGAGAGTGGAAAGTGTAATACAAATTGTTTCTTGTGTATCTTGGTCTCTCTAGGTGTGTATCTTGTGTGTAAAGGCTCCCCTCTATTTATAGAGGCCTTAGGAAGGCTTTGGAAGGCTTGGAAAAGCTTCCATAGCCGTTGGGTGCAAAGCCCAAGTGAATCAGCCCGAAATCAGGAACAATCATTGTTCTGACAGGCTTATCAGACGTCTAATTCTAGCATCAGACGTCTGGAAGTTCACTATAAGACGTCTGATTCAAAGGTCAGACATCTAATTTTGGGCGGGTCACTCCCTGACTTGGATCAGATCTAAACAGGGTTTTTACACAAGTCCATCAGACGACATACAGGACGTCTGGAACTATGTCTGGACGTCTGGAAACCTACTTTTACTGTGGGAATTGATTTCCAAACGTTGCAACGGCTAGAAAATCTCTGAGAAGAGATTTTGGGTCAGCCGAGGCAAAACGGTCATTTATCAGACGTCTGGACAGTCCTATGGACGTCTGATAAGGCTCTAACGGTCATATCTGGAGTGTTTGAGAAGCCAGCCAACGGTCCACTAATTGGACGTCTGGCAAAGTCATCAGACGTCTCCTAAGACGTCTGGTCTAAGGTCTGGACGTCTGATTTCATCAGACAGAACTAACTATGTCCAGCCTAACAGTTATCAGACGTCTTAAAATACATTATCAGACGTCTGATTTGGGAATTAGACATCTGGAAAGTCTGTTTGAACCCTATATTGGTTTTCTAAGTATTCTACAGAAAACCTAAGTATCCTAGGGTTGTGCCGGTGTTCCTAGGACTACTGTTAGGGTTCTTTGAGGCTCTTTAACATGAAATATCTAAGGAAATAAAGAGCAACAAAAGAAACGAAAAATACAACAAGTACAAAAGAAGGAAATCTATCCTATTCTTCATTTCCTTCCATCTTCAATCTTTCACTCCACACGAACCTCCTTTGTTTTCCGTCAAGCTCCTCCAATCCATCCTGGATGCGAGCTCGAACTCCGTCTAAACACGTCCACATTTGCAATTGACCTGAAATCTAGGACTCAAATTGCAAATGTTAAATAACACATGTTTTGTTATCATCAAAACAAATGATCGTGGTGCTCTAGCACCAACAATCTCCCCCTTTTTGATGATGACAAAACCGTAAATAATAATGCATAAAAATCCTCCCCCTTTTTGACATTATCAAAAAGGTTTAATTGATTTTATATTTCCTATAACTCCCCCTTAAAACATGCTCTTCTATGAGTTTCTTTTGACAAAGGTAATGTCCTCCCCCTTTTTGTAACAATGAGATAGCTATTATTTTTCTCCCCCTTACTAAAGGAAATTTAGCTACCTTATATCTCCCCCTTAAAAATTAACAATTAGCTCATTAATTTTTAACTCCCCCTATCTAAATGCTACTGATAAACAAAGATAGGGTAAATGATTTTTACCTCACCTACCATGGCCAGTAAAATGGCCCAAATGGTGGTGGTGGATGCCACATCGGATGGGGTTCCCATTCGTAGCTTGGAGGCCCGGGCATTGGCGCCGGTCTCCAATCTGGTGGTCGACGTGCGGCGGGTCTGTCGTTTGTTCGCCGTCTCGTCGGTCTTCTTGTTCTCCTCCTTGGTCTACTCCTTGGTTCCCCTAACTTGAGTTGACCAGCCTTGAGCTTGTAGGTCCAGTCCCTTATGTTGTAATTATCCCTGAACCCTACAAAACAAGATTCTAATTCTTTTTTCAGTATCCAAGTGGGCTTGGATCCGGATTTGTTAGAAGGTCTCCTTGATGGAGATCCTTTCTCAACCTTAGGGCTATAAAAATTATCAACTTTGTTGATTAATTTGTTAGAATTTTCCCTAAGACATGTAATTTCTTTTTCTATAGTTTGCATCTTAGTCTTTCAATCATAGATTTCTAACTTTAGACTATCATTTTCCTCAATCAACTTATTATTTTCATTGATGAGGTTATGATTTTCTAATAATAGGTTATCATTTTTAGGACAAGTTTCTAGATCCTTAAATTTTATTTCTAACCTATCATTTTCATTTTTAAGAAAACTAAGGTTCTTTTTAATGCTTTTATTTTCTATCCTAAGTGATTTACTAATCTCAAAAAGTTCATTAAAAGCTTCTTGAAGATCAAGATTTACCTCGTTGTCTGAGTCGCTTTCGCTTTCGCTGTCGCTTCCTCTAGCCATGAAGCCGAAGCAAGCGGTTTCTTCTTCTATGGTCTTTTCTTCTTCTTCCTCCGAGCTAGAATCATCCCAAGTGGCTTGGAACGCCTTCTTCTTAGATTTCTTCTCCTTTTCCTTCTTCTTCTCCTTTTTGAGAAGAGGGCATTCTGGTCGCAGATGCCCTTTCCCGTTGCAGTGGTAGCAACGTCTCGGGCTTTCCTTCTTCTCCTTTTTCTCTTTCTTTAATTCCCTACAAAACTTGGAAAAATTTTTAAGTAAAATTCTAAAGTCTTCGTCGTCGGAACTTACCTCGCTATCCGATGCGGCTCTGAAGGCGAGAGTCTTCTTTAGTTTAGGCTCCGGTGTATCCTTCTTCTTCTGCTTCAACTTAGTCTCGTAGGCCATCAGATTGCCTAGGAGATCTTCCATGTTGAGCTCCTCCATTTCGTTCGCCTCTTCGATGGCGGTGACCTTCTATTCCCATTCCGGTCCAAGGGAACGAAGAAGCTTCCCTTGAAGCTCCCCCTTGATGAAAGTCTTCCCTAAAGCTTTCAAGTTATTTACTATGACAGTGAACCTAGTGTTCATCTCACTTAAAGTTTCGTTAGTTTTCATAGAAAAAGCCTCAAATTCTTGTGAAAGTAAATTGAGTTTAGAAGTTTTTACCTTAGAGGTACCTTCATGAGTTACCTCGAGTGTGTGCCAGATCTCGTATGCGGTGGCGCATTGCGAGATTCTGTTGAACTCCTCCGGGCTGAGCGCGCAATACAATGCGTTCATTGTTTTCGCGTTGAGAGAGAGCTCCCGGATCTGCTGCTGCAAGTATCCTCCGGCGGGTTTCTCTGGGATGTCGAAGGGGGTCTCGCACCTGGCCCAGACTGTGAAGTCGGTGGCTTGAAGCCACGTCTTCATCCGCAACTTCCAGTAGGGGTAGTTGCTCCCGTCGAAGAACGGCAGACGGGTTGTGGACTGCCCCTCGAAAATCCTGCTTGTGGAACAGCTTCCTTCCATGTGATCTTTCCGCAGATGTTACTCCTGTCGGTGGAAAACCTGCTCTGATACCAAATGTAATTTCCCTACTTGGAGGGGTGAGATCAGTGTGACGTAAAAAATGCGCAAATGAAATATAAAGCAATCTCAAAAAGACAATCACACAATGTACACAACAAGTTTTTAGGTGGAAACCCAAACCGGGTGAAAACCACCACCTAACCCTCTCGAGTTAGGATTTTCCGATCAACCTAGTTGATCAAATCCACTAAACGAATCACTTTAAAATGAGGGTGATTCAACCTCAGTACAACCACGCTACAAGTACGAGGGTAGCGTTCCTCAACCCCTTCTCTCCACGAGAAGGATTTTGTCACACGAAGGAGACGGGAATTCGCAAGGCGAATACCCAACCAAAAGACAAAGGTAAAATAAACAGCAAACCTATAGAGCCAACAAAGTAATAAACCTAAGCTTCTATAGGATTTAGGAAACTCCCCTTTGCAAAGAGTGCGTTGACGATGACGTGATGCGTGAGCCACGCGACGGCGCAACTTTGCTCTCGTGAACTACGGTGGGAGAGCGGGTGCGCAACAGCTTGATGCTCTCAAGAGAATGGTGCTTGAGCTTGGAGAGCAAGAGCTAGCTAGGACACAAGAGAGTGGAAAGTGTAATACAAATTGTTTCTTGTGTATCTTGGTCTCTCTAGGTGTGTATCTTGTGTGTAAAGGCTCCCCTCTATTTATAGAGGCCTTAGGAAGGCTTTGGAAGGCTTGGAAAAGCTTCCATAGCCGTTGGGTGCAAAGCCCAAGTGAATCAGCCCGAAATTAGGAACAATCATTGTTCTGACAGGCTTATCAGACGTCTAATTCTAGCATCAGACGTCTGGAAGTTCACTATAAGACGTCTGATTCAAAGGTCAGACATCTAATTTTGGGCGGGTCTCTCCCTGACTTGGATCAGATCTAAACAGGGTTTTTACGCAAGTCCATCAGACGACATACAGGACGTCTGGCACTATGTCTGGACGTCTGGAAACCTACTTTTACTGTGGGAATTGATTTCCAAACGTTGCAACGGCTAGAAAATCTCTGAGAAGAGATTTTGGGTCAGCCGAGGCAAAACGGTCATTTATCAGACGTCTGGACAGTCCTATGGACGTCTGATAAGGCTCTAACGGCCATATCTGGAGTGTTTGAGAAGCCAGCCAACGGTCCACTAATTGGACGTCTGGCAAAGTCATCAGACGTCTCCTAAGACGTCTGGTCTAAGGTCTGGACGTCTGATTTCATCAGACAGAACTAACTATGTCCAGCCTAACAGTTATCAGACGTCTTAAAATACATTATCAGACGTCTGATTTGGGAATTAGACATCTGGAAAGTCTGTTTGAACCCTATATTGGTTTTCTAAGTATTCTACAGAAAACCTAAGTATCCTAGGGTTGTGCCGGTGTTCCTAGGACTACTGTTAGGGTTCTTTGAGGCTCTTTAACATGAAATATCTAAGGAAATAAAGAGCAACAAAAGAAACGAAAAATACAACAAGTACAAAAGAAGGAAATCTATCCTATTCTTCATTTCCTTCCATCTTCAATCTTTCACTCCACGCGAACCTCCTTTGTTTTCCGTCAAGCTCCTCCAATCCGTCCTGGATGCGAGCTCGAACTCCGTCTAAACACGTCCACATTTGCAATTGACCTGAAATCTAGGACTCAAATTGCAAATGTTAAATAACACGTGTTTTGTTATCATCAAAACAAATGATCGTGGTGCTCTAGCACCAACAGATGGGAATGAAATCTTCCTAGGTCACCGGTGGAGGTTCTAATGGATAGGCAGGAATAACAACCTCCATGAGGGTAGAGGGAGGATGACAAGGATCCTCCAAAAAGAATGGGGAAGGAATAGTGCAAAGATATACCCCCAGGGTGATGGAATGACCATAGAAAGCATCAATCCATACTCGGTACCCCAATATAGGAAATATTGGTTTGTTAAGCCCCCTCGGTCAAAACAGTAGTGAGCATGTCCTTAAGCCAAGGATTGTCTAGGGTGTCCAAGTTTCGAGGTTGCGGGATGGCCATAAGATCTAGGTTGGGTTTATTCAACTCGGTATCCATCCTTAACAATCTTTCTAATTCCTCAATTGCATCCCTAGCATCCCTACTAATGTCATGTACATCATCCTGCACTTCATCAGTGATCATTTCAAGGAATGGAATCAAAATTTTTCCTTCAGACATAAGTAAATCAGAGGGTGACTCTGAATCAAATGAAGGCAGGTTGAAAGCAACAGATTTAGAGATTACCTTATCAATCTCATCCCTGGGTTCTTGTTCTTTACTCAATTCCTCCCCAGAGTCTATATGTGAATCCACATAAATCTCAGAAGTTGCTTCCACATTTTCCATTTTTTTATTATCATGAGGAGGGATATCATCAATGGGTGTGCTAAGGAAACCTAATTTGATCAAATTTATGACATCCTCAAGTCCTAATTCCTCAAAGATGACATATTTACCCTTAGCGTCATTCCAAATCCTAAGTGTAGGTTCCTCAAGTAATTCGTCCTCCTCAATAGTCAATTCATCATTCACCCAAGGTTTAAATTCATCTAACATTTTCGCAGATCCCTTGGGGCACTCTATCTAAGGTAAAATGTTCCAAATTGTATCATTAGACTCCTCAGATAAGTAAATTTCAGGGTTAAGTTCCCTAAGGGTGGGTTTGAGTTCCATCTCATGATCAGAAGGGAGGGTAGGATTAACAATTTGACTTCGACCGACTTCATCAAATGTCATGAAAATACTATCATCTTGGTTGAGGTCTTCCAATGGTACCATCATTCCCTTCTTTTTACTCCAATATAATTCAAGTGGATACTCAATTTGATCAACATCTTCCTCGAGTTGCCACCTTTCTTCATCCAATGCATAGCTACCTTCATACATATCCTCCTCCCACTTGAGTCATGGACCTCTCAAGGAAGTGTCATCTAGAAGAGAAGTTTCAAAATCAATCCTCGAAAAGTAGCTATTCTTTCTTACAGAATCTCCAAAATTTCCCTCCAACTTAGGGTGTGGCTCTCCCACGGGAGATGCATCTAGTGTCGAGGGGTGCATGTCATCCTCAATGGGGTAGGTTGGGTGGCTAACGTCTTCTTTTTCTTGTTGTCCTACTCTCAAAGATTCTCCTAGTAATTTAATCATTTCATCTTACATTTTCTGTATTTCCATCTTCAAGGTGGAGAGATCATCACTATTTTCAAGCAAGGAGTCAGGCTAAGTGGTATAATACATAGGAGTTCCTGTCCAACCATTAAAATCATTCAAGGAGGGTGAGTTGGGTATTTCTATGGTGTGTGGGATATTGAGCAAGGCAAATCCTACTCCTAGGTTTTGCTCACTAATTTGAGACTTAACCAGGCCAATACTCCTATAGTAGGAGTAAAAAGGATCCCAATGACTGTTACCACATCAAAGGATGGACCATCTCGGCGTATGGGATCAAAGATCGCAAAGTGCGAGTAAGAATGTGGGCAAGATGTGAAAGGATGGAAGTCAAGGTGGTCCATTCTAACTCACACCACAGTCAGATTTTCCCAAGCAAACACAAATCAAATGACTTTTTAGGTCTTTAATCAGTTAAGACTTTTGAGATTTAAGTCCAGTTGTAGGTGACAAATCAAGTTATCTAAACAATTATGTGCCTACTTGTTGACCTACGATATGCCTAAGAAGACTTAACTGGGACTTAGGTGATCCTCCCTAAAGCCTAAAAAGTTTAGTCACCACCAAACATGGCAAAGAGGGCTGCAAGTAGGGTCAAGCCCTTCCTTTGAAGCGTTGCTTTCACGGTCCTTCTTAACTACCCTCAATCCGCAAGGTTTGGAGGCAACTTCACCTTTGAACTAAAGTTTGGGTCACTTCAGACCCTAGTAATAGGAGGCTCTAGTCTTAGCGATTCCAAACCTAAGGAGTGTCTAAATGCATGCCATGATGCAAGAGTATACAAGTGTGCATACACCGCAAAAGGATTTTGAATTTTGAATCGCACAAGTTTGAAAATCAAGTCCTTGGTTTTTAAATGTTCCTCCTTTAATTAGTCCTTTTTCAAAAAATATAACCACTTTATTAGATCGGTTCAAGACAGATTATGTGGTCTTAAAATTAATCCAAATGCATTTGCATGATAGGTAGAAATGCAAAGTTAGAAGTACATACCTGATTCCAGCATTCTTCATGCAATATGCAAGATAGGAAATTAGATCTAGATGCTGTTCATTCAATCCTAAATGATTCGACCTAGGGGCAAGCAGCTTCTACCAGGCAGCTCATGTATTTTTATTTTTATTTTTTTTTACCTACTTATATACAAACAAGAAAGGATAAACTCCACAAAAGAAAAACAAAAACCTAAAGACAAAGAAATGGGAACAAACTCCCAAAAAATTACCCACGCAGGGGCCTAAAATAACGGTGGGGAACAAACCCCTCAAAATGTACCCCAGAACAAGGGTCTCAAACCAAATAAATATGCAAGAAAAATAAAATCAAGTCTAAAGTCTAAATCCTATACTGCTCAGTTCAACAAAGATGATAATCACTCCGGTGTCCTCCAGCGGTGGAATCAAGGTCCACCACAATCATGCATCGAGCTCCTACCTTCAAAAATGGAGCTCCTTGTGTCCTTCGAATGGTGGAAACAAGGTCCACCAAGGCATAGTTGAGGCTGATGCAACAACTCATTAAGCAGATATGTGCACCTCACACCAAAAAGAAAATCAGAGTAAAATGTGCTTCAAATAAAATCAAAAGTGAACAAATGATTAGATGCAAGTTTAACAGGCCTGTTGCATTCCCGGCAACGGTGCCATTTGAAAAGATGATTTTCACATAACAAGATGATAATTAAAATGATTTGTCCTTTGTATTTCTAAGTGGTAGAAAATCAACTAATCAAATTATTGAATTAAAATTAAACCACTTGAGATAAGAGCGAGTCGTGTCTACAGGGAAGCACTAACCTATTAAAATTCGCACAAGTTGAAATATTATTGTTCACGAATAATTTCCTCAAATAATTGAATCCACAATCCCTTTAGATTAAAGTTATAACAAGGATTTCAGTTGAAATAGGCATAAAAAGAAAGAGGGGTATATCTTATTAATTAAATGATAAATGTTAAGAAATTGAAAAGTTATTGTACAAAAATAGGGGATTGACTTCCCTTGAACTTGCGCACGAGAGAGAGAGAGAGGTAGGCTGCAAGGAGTGCACCGGAGGTAGAGTGGAGCGAGGGCTCTGCAGCGGTGGTGGTGGCGAGGAGCGACGTGCTCGGACATGGTTGAATGAAGAGACGAGAGGTGGTGGGTGCGTGCTGCTAGCAGCAACCACACACACCCCTGCTTGGGTGCGGGGGTCGGTGGCGCTACAGCTGGTGGCTACGCATGGGCGGTGTGGAAAGGAGAGGGCAACATCGGAGAGTGGCATGCAGCAAGGGGCGGTGGCGCTATAGCTGGCTGCTGCATGCAGGTGGGGGCCGTGCACAGGCTGGTAGCGAGGGGATGTGGCTGGCCTACAGCGTGCGTGAAGGTGGCTACTGCTAGCACACGCGGGGCGATTGCAGACAGTTGTTGCTGGCCGCTTGTCTTGAGCAATGGCAGTGAGGTGGTCGGCGATGGTGGTGGGTCTGTTGGGTTCGTGGGGAAGGAGGAAAGGAAGATGAGCAAAGAAAAGAAGGTGGTGAATGAAAAGGAAAATGACATGGAAGAAGAAGAGGTGATAGAGATGGTGGTGGTGCATGGAGTTGGTGGTGTTGTGTAGTGGAGCTAAAGGAGGACGGTGGTGCGAGCTACTGAAGGTGGTGGTGTTGGCTTCCTTGAGGACATAGAAGAAGAAAAAGAAGAAGGATAAGTGCATGGCCTTTAGGCACATTCTCACGGTGAGTTGGAGCCACAAGGGCTCACGCACGGTGATGGCCGAGTTCATCAGATCGGTGCGGTGGTCTATCACCCTGTGGGCCCACAATGTGGTGGAACTCGGCCTTGGAGATGCACAGTGGTGGAATGGAGGTGAGCTCGAAGCTCTTCACGGTGGTGGAGCCGGGGCAAAGTCTCCAAAAGCACGACAACCTCCCGCTCTCTTTTGTAGTTGCATCTTCTTGAATTTGAAGCGTCAAGATCCACATTCTCCACTCCTCTTCACTACAGCCTTCATTCCATGCGTTGCGGAAGTTATAGCAGCCGTTGAAGAAGAAAAGTGGATTAATAAAATAAGAAAAAGAAATGATGGCTTATTTATCTATAAGTCCTCACAAACAATGTTAAATTAAATACATACATGTAATGTACCTAATTAGTTAACTAATCAAATGCATGCCATTCTAAGTCAATTCTAAATACATTTAAATATGAATGCAATGCATGAATTATGCAATCAAACCAAAAATATGAACTAATCTATTTACATCCTAACGCATGTTAAATAAATGTTAAAGATAACTTAATGTCTAGGCATTCAAATACCTAAATAGCCCACAAATATGAGCTCATTAGCGGCTAGGATAGGATATCAAAGGTGGCGTGGGTTGGTGATGGAATGTGGACCATATGATGAGAGATCAAGGATTGGGGTTTGAATGACACAAGTGGTTGCAAGTTGAGAAGAATGTGGATCTTGGATTTGAATGACACAAGTGGTTGCAAGTGGAGGATTTATGGTGTGTTGGATTAGGATAGGAGTGCCTAGGATGGTGACAAGTGTTGGTCTTTGGCTGGTGTTGAGGAGTTGAAGTGGATAGGTGTAGTGTGTTTAAGTGGATGGTTAAGATAGGACTAAAGTGTGTGAAGGGCTATGATTGGTTAGGAAATTATGTAAGTAGGGAGCTGTTTAGGCATGGGATAATTAGGCTAGGTGGGCATGAGTGGAGCTAGGTAGGTTGAGTTGAATTGGGTTTGGTTTGGAGGTAGCACCAAATTACTGAACTCCTTCCTTGGGTCTTCCATGCATTCTTAAATTAGCAACTCCACTATTCCTTCCACTAGCATCTTCAACCTAGCTTTCCTACATTATTCACAAAACACCATAATAAGCACAAATTATGTATAAAAAGAATGCATGGCCTAACTATTCCAAGATGCCTACTCTGCAGTATTTATAACCTATATGCATGCTTCCCCAAAAACTAAACATAAAATAGGCATCTTAGATCTCACAATTATGTAATTATCAGGGGAGGTGTCATTTTGTCAAGTTTATCTATTCATTTTTCTTGTTTTTCCCGTGTTTTCATTTTGCAAGAGAAAATATATATATATGTCAAAAAAAATTGGTGTTTTTAGAGTCTTGAGCTAGCAAAAGATTGAAAATTTTTAAAATTGAGGATTTACCAATCTTAGGAAATATATAATTGAGATCTTTACACCTAGACTCTTTAGGTCAATTTTCGATTGAATTAACTTGTGTATTTACTAAAATACAAATTTGTTTTTTGAGTCCTCGAAGGAGATTTGAAAATGTTGAGGTATTAAGATGAAGAGGTGATAAGTATGTGACACATCTTCCCACCCACTAGTTTGAAAAGCTTTTGAAACTTAAGAAATCTGACCTCACATGTATGCAATAACTCACCTTTTGGGTGACTACTTATTGAAAACTAAGTGGTCAATGGGGCTTATATTGAGGGTCTTGCGACCCTTATAGATACGGCTAACATGTTGGCATTAGGTTTTCTCCCCAGATGCAAGGTGTTCAGATCACAACTTTATGCTTTTAGCTTTTCGAGCCTTTTCCTAGGAGATGTTCTCGAATGGGATTCAGAAGAGCCACCTACCTAGAAAAATGAGTGAGGAAAAAGGAGAAAATGAGAAAAATAAAATAGCAAAAAGAAGAAATATATATATATATAAAGTGTGTCAAAAATAACATAAAAATAAAAAAGAGTGAGGAATAATAATAAGAGGCCAAATGACACAATCGGGGAAATATATACTAGATTTACCCTTGTATTGACCTCAGAATAGAAAAGAGTAGGAAGAAAGCTACCATGTCTTAGTTAGGCAAATTTGAAAATGGGGTCCAACAGAGTAAAAAGATATTCTGACGACTTAGTGGAAACTTAGCATTCAACCAGGTTGGCCACTCGATGAGTGATTTCAACACACACTAGATGCTTAAATTTCAATTTCAATTCAAACCATGGATAGATTGAAAGAGCCACAAAAGTTTCTCTTGTGACCCAAATATAATGCTACTAAAGTCTCTGATAGGATTTAGGTGGTTTGTATTGTGGTCGGTAACTTAGAAATGTTGAGTCTCCATGGTTAAGATTTCGTGTAAAAATTTCCTTCGGTTTGGTAAAATTTTGATGTCTCTATTCTTAATTCACCCGAGCCCAAACTCGCTTTTCAATTTTCGAATTGATTTTCGTCTATTGGTTTGCTCGATGACTAACAAAGGATAGGTGTGGGAGTGTGATTAACTCATATTTAAGTATATAATTAATGCCTAACTATTGTTGGTTTAAGGGTATTTTAGGTATAACTGCATTAGGTTAGGGCATTTTGGTCATTTATGCTTCATTTTATAAATAATGCAATTTAGGGTTTAATCGTAATATTTCAACTTAACTTTATGTGGTGTAGTGATGTGTGTTTTATGTCCTTGCAGGAGTTGGTGTTAGAGCACCACGATCGTTTATTTTGATAATAACAAAACACGTGTTATTTAACATTTGCACTTGAAGTCTTAGATTTCATGTTAACTGCAAATGGAGACGTGTTTAGACGGAGTTTGAGCTCGCATCCATGGCAGATTAGAGGAGCTTGACAGAGAACAGAGGAGCTTCGTGAGGAGCGATAGCCTGAAGAAGCGTGAAGACAAGAATAGGATAGATTTCCTTTTATCTTGTTCTATGTAATTTTTGTTTCTTTGTTTTGCTCATTATTTCTTTCTTAGATCTCATGTTAAAGAGCCTCAAAGAACCCTTTTAAAGTAGTCCTAGGAACACTTGCACAACCCTAGGATACTTAGGTTTTCTGTAGATAACTTAGAAAACCAAAATAAGATTCTAACAGCTTAATCAGATGTCTAATATGAAAACTAGACCTCTGATAGTAACTTTTATGACGTCTGACTGTTGACTCAGACATCCAATAACATAGGTTGGACTTTGTAGCTTCTATCTGATGAAATCAGACGTCCAGACCTTAGTCCAGACATCTTAGAAGACGTCTGATGTTTGTGCCAGATGTCCAATTAGTGGAACATTAGCTACCAAGTAAACATTGAGGAATATAACCGTTAGACTTATATTAGACGTCCGTAAATGACCCAAGACGTCTGATATGTGACCGTTTCACCTCGACTGACCCAAAATCTCCTTTGTAAGATTTTCTAGCCGTTAACCTATCTTGGGAATCCATTTCCGCAGTACAATAGGTTTTTAGACATCCAGACCTAGGGCCAGACGTCCTGTATGTCGTCTGATGGCCATACACTAGAACCCTATTTAGGTCTGAACCAAGTCAGGAAATGTAACGAACGCGTGCCCCAGACGCCTTTTAAGACGTCTGGGATGTGGCCCAGACGTCGGACCAGACGTCTGGGATCACATCCAGACGTCTGACCAGACGTCCGGGATCGTTTCCAGACGTCTGGAGAACAGTTATGTTCGCACGGGAGATTCGTCTGCGCGCCTGTGCGCGCAGACCTGCGATTCCTCTCTCTCTCTCTGCGGCTGCAGGCGCGCTGCGACCACCTTCTCTCTCCTCCTCGCGCGGCCTTAAAAGGGCCACGCCTCCCCTCCCGTCTCCACCGTCTCCTCCTTCTTCTCCTTCCTGAGCGCGAGAGCGAGCGAGCGCGAGGGCGGCAGCGGCAGCCACAGTCAGCGCGGAGGAGGTGCGGCGTGCGAGGGCGGGGCTCTACCGTGAGGGCGAGCTCGCCGGAGCGGCTTGGCCGGCCGGCGGAGGGCGTAGGGGGCGCGGAGCGACGCGGAGAGGGACTTGCTGCGGGCTGAGCAGCAGACGCGCGAGGTGCGACGCAGGCGGCGTCGCGAGCGGAGGCCGAGCAGGGTTCTGATTCTGGAAAAATTTCCAGAATCAGACGTCTGGGTTGATAGCCAGACGGCAAGGTCGACGTCTGTAAGATCATACAGACGTCTGAAAGGTGAGTTTCCGCTTTCTTCTTCCTTCTTCTCGACTGACCGTACTGAGGGAGGGGGGTTGGCTGTGTGCAGGTTCGCTGATTCGCCATCCTTTGCGAATCAGACGTCTGGAAGTTGTACCAGACGGCGGGAGTGATCTACAGACGTCCGTGTGGACCATCGGACGTCTGGGGTATAGGGCAGACGTCCCCGCAGACTTCTGGACGTCTGGGAAACCACGCTGAACAGGTAATTCTCTGATCCACCGTTTAAGATGTCTGGAAGGAGTTCCAGACGTCTGATTTTGCACAGTATCGTCTTTCTCGACCCGTTTAGGGCCCGTTTGGGCTCCGTTTTCCGCGATTCGAGTTGCGTTCGTTTCAGAATTAATTCCTCTACCCGTCTACAGTAGCTATACACTGTTTTGAGACACTCCTTGTGTTTGATCCTTGTGATAGGACCTCGTTCGGTTGCAGTCTTGAGAGTCGCGGAGGCACGCGGGATTCCCGATCACGCCCCCATTACTCCCGTTGTACCTGGTAGAGTGGCTTAAGTTATTTTTTTTTAAAATCTGTTAAAGTATGGAACCATAACTAGAATCTAGGACATTGCATGAATCCTAGGAATGAGAAATGTATGGAATGATAGCTCCTAGGTGATGCATGAATCCTAGGGCTGGAAAACTAGTTGTATGCTAGATCCTAGGATGTGGCATGAATCTTAGGATGGAAAAACTAGTGGAATGTATAATACTGCAGTCTTGGAAAAATGGAAAGGAATATAAAGCTGCCTGTAATTTGAATTAACAGCTGCCTGTTATGAATAAAGAAACATGTTTGAGATCATGGATTTTGAGAACGTGAATCTGGAAAGTGAAACATATGATGTTCTGAGATAAAGAGCTGGAACCCTACGGGGAATTAGGAGTGGAACTCCTGGAAAGAAAAAGGAATGGAACTGAGATGTAGTTTGTACTGTCTCTTGGGTACGTAGTACCAAGGGAAGTACCTGTACCTGTTTAATGCAGAGTGGGGCCAGCCGCCCCAGGGACCCGGGGTTAGGATTGGCCGCTCTGTACCGACTTGTTGGCCCTCGTGTACGTAGTACCGAGGAGAGCTAGTAGTGTTAGGAGAGTACTAGCTACCCCACGGGCCCCGGGGTTCTGCTAGCCTCCTTCACCGACTTGTTAGGCCCACTAGGGCAAACCAGGGTAGTCAGGCGAGGGTGCGCGGACTGTGGAGGGGCAAGGCCCCGGTTTGGTTACTGTGGAGGGGTTGGACCCCTGTTACTGAGAGGGCTCTGCCCTGGTTCCGTGCTGTGCTTTGGGCGCACCCGTTAATGGAAACGACTGACCGCGTGCCAGTGCGGGCTAGCTACCTGTGCGTTTATCGCGAGTGCCGTAGTCACCGTTACGTCTGTCAGTGACCTTGGGGTGGTTGACTGAGGGTAGGATCACCACGGGGGACTCTCCCGGCCAGGAGAGCACCACGTGCTACTTCTACTTTTGGAAAAGACTGCAATCAAGATCGTTCCCACGAGGACATTCAAGATCAAGTAAAGGATCTGAGAAATAAATGAAATAGTGAGAAAAATTGAAAGATGTGAATAAAGGAAGTAATAAAACATAACAGCTACTGTACACTCTACTGTTGCCTTTAGTTAGTTTGCCACTCTACTCAGCGTTTTGCTGACGTGTTACACTCGTTACCTTTTTCAGGACCAGGTGTTGAGCAGCCAGGGTCGGCGGCTGTAGAGGACGCTGGGCCGAGTAGGGTCCAGTAGAGTTACCACAGCCTTTTGTACCCCTTTTGTTTCTGTTCTAGTGAGTAGTTTTTGTTTCCGCTGTACCTTCTTTACCTGCAGTTCTTGTTATATGATAAATGCTGTTTTACTGTTGTGGTGGTACCTACTGTAGTAGTTTCTTTCCTTACTGCTGTACTTTCTTACTGTTAGTTATATTCATGCTGAATGTGGTTTATTTTACTGTCTTTTGGTTACTTCCTCGTTGGACGACTAGGTCTTGGGATTAGTCGAGTCGGTCCGGTTCTCGTGTCTCGTAGGGACTCGGGAACCGGGTCGTTACAGGAAAGAAACACACCTAGAATCAGACGTCTAACTTAGTTCCCACACGTCTTAAACAGGTTTTCCAGACATCTGATACCCGGACCAGACGTCTGATGACCCTGTCAGAATCATGATTGATTCTGATTATGGCCTGTTTTGCCTTGGGTTCAACCCCAATGCTATGGAAGCTTTCTAAGGGCTTCCAAAGCCTTCCTAGGCCCTCTATAAATAGAGGAGGACCCTTTCCTTGCAAAAACACACCAAGACACACCTTGAATAGCATTTTCACATCTTTTGTGTCCAAGTAAGGAAGAAGATCATTCTTAAGTGTTGTTGCTCTCCTAGTTCATCAAGCCCACACTTAAGAGCACCACCTTCGTTTGTGCACCCGCTCTCCCTCCGAGATTACGAGAGCGACCAAGCGCCACCGTGTGGTTCACATACCTGCATCAAGCCGACACACTTCTAAGCAAAGGAAAGTAACTTTACCTATAGTAGCTAGGTTAATCTTGGTTGGTTCTATAGGTTGTTTTGTAATCTTTCTTTGTTATTGGTTGGGTATTCGCAATGCGATTTCCCGTCTCCTTCATGAGACAAAATCCTCCTTGTGAAGAGGAGGGGTTGAGGAACGCTACCCTCGTACTTGTAGCGTGGTTGTAATTGAGGTTGGACTACCCTCATTTAAGTAGTTCGTATAGTGTATTTGATTGACTAGATCGATCGGAAAATCTTAACTCGAGAGGGTTAGCTGATGGTTTTCACCAAGTTTGGGTTTCCACCTAAAAATTCTTGTGTACATTGTAAGATTGCTCATTTTGTGAGATTGTTATCTTTTTATTCCGCATTTTATACATCACGCATATCTCACCCCCTCCCGTAGGAATCTACAATTGGTATCAGAGTAGATTCTTGCTTATTTGGCGTAACAACCGACAAGAGATCTATGGAGGGGAGCAGTTCCACTATTAGGATTTCCGAGGGGTAGTCCACGACCCGTCCGCCCTTCTACGATAGGAGCAACTACCTCTATTGGAAGCTGCGAATGAAGATGTGGCTTCAAGCCAATGACTTCACGATTTGGGCCAGACGCAAGACGCCGTTTGACATCCCGGAGAAACACGTGGGAGGCTACTTGCAACAACAAATTCGTAAGCTCTCTCTCAACGCAAAAATAATGAACACATTGTATTGTGTGCTCAGCCCAGAGGAGTTCGACAGAATCTCACAATGTGCCACCGCATACAAGATCTGGCACACACTCGAGGTAACTCATGAGGGTATCTCTAAGGTAAAGTCTTCTAAAATTAATTTACTTTCTCAAAAATTTAAGTCATTTTCTATGAAGACTAACGAAATTTTGAGTGAGATAAACACTAGGTTCACTCTCATAGTAAATAATTTGAAAGCTTTAGGGAAGACCTTCATCAAGGGGGAGCTTCAAGGGAAGCGTCTTTGCTCCCTTGGACCTGAATGGGAGCAAAAGGTCACCACCATCGAGGAGGCGAACGAGGTGGAGGAGCTCAACATGGAGGGTCTCCTAGGAAATCTAATGGCCTATGAGACAAAGCTGAAGCAAAAGAAGAAGGATACATCGGAGCCAAAATCGAAGAAGACCCTTGCATTCAGAGCCGCGTCAGATAGCGAGGTAAGTTTCAATGATGAAGATTTTAAATTTTTACTTAAAAAATTTTCCAAGTTTTGTAGGGAATCAAAAAAAGAAAAGGAGAAGAAGGAAAAGGAAAGCCCGAGACGTTGCTACCACTGCAATGAAAAGGGTCATCTTCGACCCGAGTGCCCTCTTCTCAAGAAGGAGAAGAAGAAGGAGAAGAAGTATAAGAAAAAGGTGCTCCAAGCAACTTGGGATGACTCGAGCTCGGAGGAAGAAGAAGAAAATCTCAAGAAGAAGAATGAAACCACCTGCATGGGCTTCATGGCGACAGCGGGCGACAACGAAAGTGACTCTAACAATGAGGTAAATTCTGATTTACAAGATGCATTTGATGAATTATTTGAACTTAGTAAATCACTTAAGGTAGAAAATGAAAATATTAAAAAAAATCTTAGTTTTCTAAAAACTGAAAATGAAATATTAGAGATAAAACTTAAGAATCTAGAAAGTAGTTCTAGTAATGATAACTTGTTGCTAGAAAACATAGACCTAACAAATGAAAATAGTAAGTTGATTATGGAGAATACTAGCTTAAGATTAAAAATTTCTGATTTAAAGACAAAGATGTATGTTATAGAAAATGAGCTTGTATGTCTTAGGAAGAATTTTGAAAATCTGATAAATAAAGTAGATAATTTGCTTTACCCTAAGGTTGAGAAAGGATTTTCGTCAAGGAGACCAACTAACAAAATCGGATCCAAGCTAACTTAGATACCGAAAGACCAACTTGAATCCTATTTTGTAGGTTTCAAGGGAGACTACAATACAAAAGATTGGACCTACAAGCTCAAAGATGATCAACTCAAATTGGGAGGACCAAGGAGTAGACCAAGGAGGAAGGAAAAGAGGAGACCGGCGAGATGATGAATAACTGACCGACCCGTCGCACGTCGACCGCCAGATTGGAGACTGGCACCGATGCCCGGACCTCCAAGCTACGGTTTGGAACCCCATCCAATTTGGCATCCACCTCCATTTGGGCCATTCTATTGGCCATGGTAGGCGAGGTAACATCTAGACCCTATCTCTTTGTTCATTAGCATATAGATAGGGGGAGTTAAAATTAATGAGCTACTTGTAAATCTTTAAGGGGGAGTTTCAAAAATAAGTTAGCTATATTTCCTTTAGAAAGGGGAAGAAAAAGATATAGCTATCTTGTTACTATAAAGGGGGAGAACATTATTCTTGTTAAAAGAAATTTAACCCAAAAACTAGAATAGCATGTTCTAAGGGGGAGTTTAGGAAAATTAAAATTTGTAATACCTTTTTGATAATGTCAAAAAAAGGAAGAATTTTATGGATTATTATTTATGATTTTGTCATCATCAAAAAGGGGAAGATTGTTGGTGCTAGAGCACCACGATCATTTATTTTGATGAAAATAAAACATGTGTTATTTAACATTTGCACTTGAAGTCTTAGATTTCAAGTTAACTACAAATTGAGACTTGTTTAGACGGAGTTCAAGCTCGCCTCCAAGGTGGTTTGGAGGAGCTTAACGGAGAACAGAGGAGCTTCGCGAGGAGCGATAGCCTGAAGAAGCATGAAGATAAGAATATGATAGATTCCCTTTTATCTTGTTCTATGTAATTTTTGTTTCTTTGTTTTGCTCTTTATTTCTTTCTTAGATCTTATGTTAAAGAGCCTCAAAGAACCCTTAAAGTAGTCCTAGGAACACCTACACAACCCTAGGATACTTAGATTTTCTGTAGATAACTTAGAAAAATAAAATAGGGTTCTGACAGCCTAATCAGATGTCTAATCTGAAAATCAGACCTCTGATAGTGACTTTTAAGACATCTGACTGTTGACTCAGACATCCAATAACTTAGGATAAACTTTGAAGCTTCTATCTGATGAAATCAGACATTCAGACCTTAGTCCAGACGTCTTAGAAGACGTCTGATGTTTGTGCCAGACGTTCAATTAGTGGAATGTTGGCTACCAAGTAAACATTGAGGAATGTGACCGTTAGACTTATATCAGATGTCCATAGGGGATCCCAGATGTCTGATATGTGACCGTTTCACCTCGACTAACCCAAAATCTCCTTGTAAGATTTTCTAGCCGTTAACTTATCTTGGGAATCCATTTCCATAGTATAATAGGTTTTCAGACATTCAGACCTAAGGCCAGATGTCCTATATGTCGTCTGATGGCCATACACTAAAACCCTGTTTAGGTCTGAACCAAGTCAGGAAAGAAACCCACCTAGAATCAGACGTCTGACTTAGTTCCCAAACATCTTAAACAGGTTTTCCAAACGTCTGATACCCGGACCAGACGTCTGATGACCCTATCAGAATCATGATTAATTCTGATTACGGCCTGTTTTGCCTTGGGTTCAACCCCAATGGCTATGGAAGCTTTCTAAGGGCTTCCAAAGCCTTCCTAGGCCCTCTATAAATAGAAGAGGACCCTTGCCTTGCAAAAACACACCAAGACATACCTTGAATAGCATTTCCACATCTTTTATGTCCAAGTGAGGAAGAAGAGCATTCTTAAGTGTTGTTGCTCTCCTAGTTCATCAAGCCCACACTTGAGAGCACCACCTTCATTTGCGCACCCGCTCTCCCTCCAATATTATAAGAACAACCAAGTGCCACCGCGTGGTTCACGCACCCACGTCAAGCCGACGCACTTCTAAGCAAAGGGAAGTAACTTTACCTATAGTAGCTAGGTTAATCTTTGTTGGCTCTATAGGTTGTTTTGTAATCTTTCTTTGTTATTGGTTGGGTATTCACATTGTGAATTCCCGTCTCCTTCATGAGACAAAATCCTCCTTGTGAAGAGAAGGGGTTGAGGAATGCTACCCTCGTACTTGTAGCGTGGTTGTAATTGAGGTTGAACTACCCTCGTTTAAGTAGTTCGTATAGTGGATTTGCTCGACTAGATCGATCGGGAAATCCTAACTCAAGAGGGTTAGGTGGTGGTTTTCATCCGGTTTGGGTTTCCACCTAAAAATTCTTGTGTACATTGTGAGATTGCTCATTTTGTGAGATTGTTATCATTTTATTCCACATTTCATATGTCACACATATCTCACCCCTTCCCGTGGGAATCTACAGTAGGTACCAAATCCTATCTCAATTGGAGCTCCACTTCAGAGACAAACCTAATTAAGCTCAATTGGATTAACCCAACCTAAGCCTAGTTAGCCTAGCCTAATTGACACCTTCATCTCCACCACAACCTAGCCCTAACCATGCTACTATTGGTCGGCCACATCATCCTTCCAACCACCACATGGCCAACCCTACTACTAAATCCTCTCTATATTGTAGAATCTTCCCTAGCAGGAGGGGTGATGTAATAATTGCGGAAATAAAATATAAAAAATCTCACGAAATACAATCACACAAAGTACACAGATTTTTAGGTGGAAACCCAAACCAGGTGAAAACCACCACGTAACCCTCTCGAGTTAGGATTTTCCGATCAACCAAGTTGATCAAAATCCACTAAACGAATCACTTTAAACGAGGGTGATTCAACCTCAATTACAACCACGCTACAAGTGCGAGGGTAGCGTTCCTCAACCCCTTCTTTCCACGAGAAGGATTTTGTCCCATGAAGGAGATGGGAATTTGCAAAGCGAATACCCAACCAAATAACAAAGATAGAATAACAAATAATCCTATAGAGCCAACAAAGTAATATTAAACCTAGGCTTCTATAAGAAATAGGATGCTTCCCTTTGAAAGGAGTGTGTTGGCAATGCGGATGCATGAACAACACGACGGTGCTACGTTGCTCTCGTGAACTACGGCGGGAGAGCGGGTGCGCAAAGCTTGATGCTCTCAAGATGTAGAACTTGAGCTTTGAGAGCAAGAGCAACACAAAATGGTAGAAAGTATGTTGCTTGGGTGTGTCTTATGTTTCTTAGGTGTGTAAAGGCTCCCCTCTATTTATAGAGGCCTTAGGAAGGCTTCGGATGGCTTAGGAAAGGCTCCATAGCCGTTGGGTGCAAAGCCCAAGTGAATCAACCCGAAATCAGGAACAATCATTGCACTGACAGGGTTATCAAACATCTGATTCTGGCATCAGACGTCTGGAAGACCACTTTAAGACGTCTGATTTCAAGGTCAGACGTCTGATTTCATGCGGGTTCCTTCCTGACTTGAATCAGATCTAAACAGGGTTCTTGTGCAAGTCCATCAGACGACATATAAGATGTCTGGCACTATGTCTGGACGTCTGGAAACCTACTTTTTCGTGGGAATGGATTTGCAACGGCTAGAAAATCTCTGAGAAGAGATTTTCGGGTAAGTCGAGGCTAAATGGTCAATTATCAGACGTCTGGAAGGGCTTAAGGATGCCTGATAAGGCTCTAACGGTCATATCCTTGAGTGTATGCTAGGAGAGCCAACGGTCCACTAATTGGACGTCTGGCAAAGTCATCAGACGTCTCCTAAGACGTCTGGTCTAAGGTCTGGACGTCTGATTTCATCAGACAGAACTAACTATGTCCAACCTAAATGTTATCAGACGTCTGAATCAACAGTCAGACGTCTTAAAACACATTATCAGATGTCTGATTTTGGAATTAGACGTCTGGAAATGTTGTTTGCACCCTATATTGGTTTTCTAAGTTCTCCACAAAAAACCTAAGTATCCTAGGGTTGTGCCGGTGTTCCTAGGACTACTGTTAGGATACTTTGAGGCTCTTTAACATAATTTTCTAAGGAAATAAAGAGCAAGAAAATAACAACAAAAGTACATGAAAGGAATAAAATGGAATTCTATCCTATTCTTCTTGCCCTTCCATCTTCAATCTATCGCTCTTCGCGAATCTCCTCTGTTTCCATCAAGCTCCTCCAATCCGTCCTGGATGCGAGCTCGAATTCCGTCTAATCACGTCTACATTTGCACTTGACCAGAAATCTAAGACTCCAAGTGTAAATGTTAAATAAGACGTGTTTTGTTATCATCAAAATAAATGATCGTGGTGCTCTAGCACCAACAATCTCCCCCTTTTTGATGATGACAAAGCCATAAATAATAATGCAAAAAATCCTCCCCCTTTTTGACATTATCAAAAAGGTTTGATTAATTTTAAATTTTCTATAACTCCCCCTTAAAACATGCTCTTCTATAAATTTTTTTTAACAAAGGTAATGTCCTCCCCCTTTTTTTATAATAATAAGATAGCTATTATTTTTCTCCCCATTTCTGAAGGAAATTTTGCTACCTTATATCTCCCCCTTAAAAATTGACAATTAGCTTATAATTTTTTTGCTCCCCCTATCTAAATGCTTATGATAAAAGGATAGGGTAAAGGGTTTTACCTCACCTACCATGGCCAATAAAATGACCCGAATGGTGGTGGTGGATGCTGTTAGTTCAACCACTCGTATATAATATTTTGATGATTTTACAAAATGAAGAAAATGAAATAAAAAATAAAGCGTAGCATATTATTTTCTCTCTGTAATAACATATTTGCAAGATTTCAAAAAGCTTTCCAAGATGGGAGATTAAAAGCGTAAAGACGAGTAGCATAAGTATTAGGTCTTAGGCTTTTTCATGTAAACTTTCAAAGGTTGTAATTTTCATTTTATTTGAGTCTAGAAATATTGTAAAGAGCCCCCGAACAAAACCTATAAATAGCTAACTTAGGCTCTCTACACTTAGGATAAATAAGAAACAAAAACCAAACACTTATACTTTTATCAGACGTCCATAACAGGGGTCAAACGTCAGATTTTCCACTTTAAGACGTCTGACAAGTGTATCAGACGTCTAATTTCAAAGATTTCTACCTTTATTTGTCTCCTCATAAACATCAGTCGAAGGACTTCACTTTCAGACGTCAATAATCTTTAACAGACGTCTGATTGTTTACCCAGACGTCCTCATACTAACCGTTAGACTTCGTCGATGCAAAAACAATTTCCAGATGTCTTGACACACTTACAGACGTCTGCCTTTGAACCGTTGGCCATGATTTTCTGTGCGTATCTCTTCACGGCCACAAAATCTTTTTGGCAGAAAAAGTAAGGAAGAGTATTTAGGTTTCCAGACGTCTGGTAATGTTATCAGACGTCCATAACGACGTCCGATTCTCTAAACCTAGAACCCTGTTTGGATCTGATGATAACAGGAACGAATGCACCATTCATTAGACGTCCAATGAAATAATCAGACGTCCTATGAGATAATATCAGACGTCCTTCTTTTGATCCAATAAAGTCAGCTAAGGATGTCCTGCAATATTAGACGACCATAGGAAAAATCAGACGTCCTGTAAGACGTCTGATACTATAATTAGATGTCTGATGTTGCTGTCAGACTCATCATTGCCCTGATTTTGTGTGGATTTCGTCCTAAACTCTTGGGATTTGTTTCCAACGGCTAGAAGAGCTCTCCCAAGTGTTCTTGAAGGTTCTAAACTTGCCTATAAATAGACTACAACTCCTCTTAGGAAATACACACCTCTTGAGATACAATTCAATTAGAAAAATCTCTTGCTCACTACTCTAAGCTCCATCTTGCCCTTGTGCTGTGCTAATACTCTGATCAAAGGGCAAATCCATACTCCCGGCTCGCTCCATTCTACAAATCATCAGGGAGTTCTTTTCATGCTTAGTAGATAAGAAAGAAACTAAATTATTGGGGTGCTCTATAGGTGTTATTTTTACTTCTTAATTTCTGTATTTTGGGTATCCGGCCTGTTGGGTCCCCGTCTCTTCATTTTGAAGAGAGAAACCTCTGTTTAGGGATCGGAGGTGGGAATTGTAATTGAGGTACACTACCCTCGTTTAAGTAGTGTGGTTAGTGGATTGATCACCTTGTGATAGAAAATCCTAAGTCAAGAGATTGGCTTAGGTGGTGGTTTTCACCCATCTTGGGTTTCCACCTAAAAATAATTGAGTATATCGTGTGATTGAATTTTTTGTATTACAATACTCTATAATTTCACTATTCACCAACCTCTAGTGCAATTTCATTTGGTATCAGAGCAGGTTTTCCGCCTACAGGAGTAACATCCGCTGAAAGATCACATGGAGGGGAAGGCCATTTCCACAAGCAGATTGGAGGGGCAATCCACCACTCGACCACCACTCTTCGAAGGAACCAACTACACTTACTGGAAGCTGAGAATGAAGATGTGGCTTCAAGCCAACGATTTCTCCATTTGGGAGAAATGCGAATCCGCATACGTCATTCCCGAGAAACCAGAAACTGGTTACACAGTGGAGCAAATCCATCACCTTGGACTGAATGCCAAGGCAATGAACTCACTCTACTGCACTCTCAGCTCGGAGGAATTCAACCGCATCAGCCAATGAGAAATCGCCCACGAGATCTGGAGAACCTTGGAGGTTACTCACGAAGGTACATCTAAAGTTAAATCCTCAAAGATAAACTTGTTATCGCAGGAATTCGAAGCTTCCTCTATGAAGGAGAATGAAAGACTTGGGGACATGTACACCCGATTCACGTTAATCGTGAATAACCTCAAGTCTTTAGGAAAGACATTTATAAAGGGGGAGCTTCAAGGGAAGCTCCTTCGCTCCCTTGGACCTGAGTGGGAGCAAAAGGTAACGGCAATAGAAGAAGCCAACCAAGTAGAGGATCTAGACATGGAAAATCTACTTGGGAATCTCATGGCTTACGAATCAAAAATGGAGCAAAAGAAGAAATCAATCTCATCGGAGCCAAAGAAGAAGACCTTAGCCTTCAAAGCTACTTCGGATGATGAGGTAAGTACCGATGACGAAGAATTTGTTTTATTAGCTAAAAAGTTTAAAAAGTTTCTCAGAAATAGAAGAGAGATCAAGGGATGGAAAAGAGAAGATCCTCTAATTTGCTATAATTGCAAAAAGAGAGGTCACATAAGGAAAGATTGTCCCTTACTCAAAAGGGATGATGAGAAGAAACCCAAGAAGCCTTCTGACTACAAGAAGATCTCCAAACCGAAAGGATTCAAGAAGAAGGCGTTTCAAGCAACGTGGAATGACTCCACCTCCGAAGAAGAAGAGGAGGAGGAAACAAATGAAGAAACGGCATGTTTGGGATTAATGGCAACAAATGATGGTTCTGAGTCTGAATCTGAGGAACCTGAGGTAAACTCCTATTCTTTAGATGAATTACAAGATGCCTTTGATTCACTATATGTAGATATTAAGAAAATAAAAACCCAAAGCAAGGCTTTAAAAGAAGAAAACCTAGAAAATAAGAGATTAATCAATGATCTTGAAGAAAAGAATCTAATTCTTACAAAAGAAACCACTGCTTTAAATATGCAAATAAGAAATCTAATGATTGAGAAAGATTCATTAACAAATGATTTGTATACAGCAATGAGTGAACAAAAATTTTTAGATAGAGAAGAATTACTCGACAAAATTCATGTGCTTGAAAAATCAAACTCCTTTAAAAAGGATGAAAATGGCTTACTTAGAGTAGAAATTAGAGCATTAGAAGATAAACTAGACATAATGAAAATAGAGATAAATCATCTCAAAGAAAAGTCAAACCAACTTCTTGAGGACCTATCCAAATTTACAAAGGGGAAAGATAACTTGGACAAACTCATTACCCATCAAAAGCCTTCCTCAAGTAAATTTGGATTAGGCTTTTATGAACCTAGTCAAAGTGAGCCGAAAAAGGATCCTCCTCTAAAGGAGACCACTAACAAATACAGATCCACTTTACAATGGATACTGAAAAGACAACTCTCACTTTGTTTTGTAGGGATGAAAGGACATCATAATGTCAAAATTTGGATATACAAAATGAAGGATGGACGACTCAAATTAGAAAGACCTATAGAAACACCAAGTCACCATCGAAGATCTTTTGTAGGAGGAAGAAGGTCTACAAGGAGGAAGACAAGGAGACCACCACCACCAAGGAGGCCGATGGGTGATGGACTCTGGATGCTCCAAACATATGACAGGAGACAAGCGCCTATTTTTGGACCTCCAACCTACGGATGGAGGAACAGTTACATTTGGCAACAACCACAAGGGCCATATTATTGGCCTTGGTAAAATAGGTAACCCTCTCTCTCCCATCTCAAATGTTTCTCTAGTTAAAGGACTAAAACATAATCTTTTAAGTGTAAGTCAAATATGTGATAAGGGCTTTAAAGTAGTGTTTACTTCTAAAATGTTTGAAATTATGCATACATTAACCAATGAAACCCTTCTTAAGGGAACTAGATTTAAAGACATTTATGTCGTAGAATTTGATAAAAATGGCACTTATGAATGTCTTGTAGCAAATGATGAGTTAAGTATATGGCATAAAAGACTAGGACAAGTTCATATGAAGCTGGTTCAAAAATTAGCTAAACATGAACTAGTCCGAGGTATTCCTAAAAGAAAATTTTTAAATGAGCTTATTTGTGATTCATGTAAATTAGGTAAGATTATTAAATCTAGTTTTAAAAGCAAAGAAGTTATATCCACATCATGACCTTTAGAACTACTTCACCTAGATCTGTTTGGACCAATAAAATATGAGAGCCTCAGTGGATGCAAATATTGCCTTGTAATTGTAGATGATTTTTCAAGGTTTTCATGGGTCTCCTTCTTGAGATCTAAAGAAGGAGTGTTTT
Source organism: Thalassia testudinum (assembly GCA_037157565.1). Classification (NCBI taxonomy): domain Eukaryota; kingdom Viridiplantae; phylum Streptophyta; class Magnoliopsida; order Alismatales; family Hydrocharitaceae; genus Thalassia; species Thalassia testudinum. The sequence continues at coordinate 63,082,318 of JAZHRO010000003.1, forward strand.
CCGTCTTTTCTATTTTTTGTAGGAAAATTCAAACTGAAAAAGGCTACCAAATCACTCGTATCCGTAGTGATCATGGGGGCGAGTTTGAAAATTCCTTGTTTGATGATTTTTGTCAAGAGCATGGTATTGCTCATGAGTTTTCTTTTCCTCGAACACCTCAACAAAATGGGGTGGTTGAGAGAAAGAATCGTACTCTTCAAGAGTGTGCTCGAACATTGCTCATAGACTCGGGGTTACCGAAGTACTTTTGGGCTGAGGCGGTTAACACGGCTTGTTACGTGTTAAATCGCACCTTAATTCGATCCGAATTGCGAAAAACTTATTTTGAATTATATTATGGGAAAATACCCAAAATTAGTTATTTTAAAGTTTTTGGATGTCGATGTTTTGTCTTGAATACCCGCTCTAATTTAGATAAATTTGATGCCAAAGGTGAAGAAGCCATCTTTATTGGTTATTCCTCACGTAGTAAGGCATATCGGGTTTTTAACAAGACCACATTAATAGTGGAGGAAACCCTTCATGTCTCCTTCGATGAATCTCCTCATTCCTCCATTGACCGAGTCAATATGGATGATGAAGATGATTCTACTATTGATGTGTCTAACATTCCAAACTCCAATATCCATAATCTTCCAAAAGATTGGATATATCAAAGGGATCATCCCGAAAGTCAAGTCATTGGAAGTGTTTCTGATGACGTTAAAACCCGATCTCGTTTTAGTTGCTCCTTTGGTCTCTCCGCCTTTGTATCTCAAGTTGAACCGAAGAGTGTCGAGGAAGCGTGCTCCGAAGAAACTTGGATGATGGCCATGCAGGAGGAACTCAACCAATTCCAAAGGAATGAAGTTTGGGATCTAGTACCTAAGCCTGAAGGGCAAACGGTAATAGGTACCAAATGGGTATTCCGGAACAAGTTGAATGAATCCAGTATAGTTATTCGAAACAAGGCTCGGTTGGTAGCACAAGGGTACAACCAAGAAGAAGGAATTGATTTTGATGAGACCTACGCTCCCGTAGCTCGACTCGAATCAGTTCGCATGCTTCTTGCTTATGCCGCCTTTCTTGGCTTTAAACTCTTTCAAATGGACGTTAAGAGCCCGTTTCTTAACGGATTCATTAAGGAGGAAGTTTTTGTAAAACAACCTCCTGGTTTTGAGTCTCATGATAAGCCTCATTTTGTCTACAAATTAAACAAGGCACTATATGGTCTAAAGCAAGCTCCTAGAGTTTGGTATGAAAGGCTCAAAGACTACTTGTTAAATGCAAAATTCTCAATAGGGGAAGCTGATTCCACATTATTCATTAAAAGAAAAGGAAAAGACATTTTCTTAGTTCAAATATATGTAGATGATATTATATTTGGTGCTACTAATGAATCTATGTGTAGAAAGTTTTCAGAAATTATGCAGGAAGAATTCGAAATAAGTTTGATGGGTGAGCTCAAGTTATTCTTGGGCTTGCAAATTACTCAGCTTGAAATTGGAACCTTTGTGTGTCAATCAAAATACACAAAGGAGATGCTGAAGAGATTTGATATGAACAAAAGTAAAGGGAAGAACACTCCTATGAGTGTCACAACTTCCTTAGACTTGGACAAATCAGGTACGCCCATAGATCAAAAGCTCTATCGTAGCATGATTGGATCTTTACTGTATTTAACTTCCAGTAGACTTGATATTTTGTTTAGTACCTGCTTATGCGTTAGGTTTCAATCAAACCCTAAACAATCACACCTAAATGCTGTAAAATGAATATTTAGATATCTAGTTGACACATCTGATTATGGCTTATTCTACCCTAGGAGTCCAAAATTCAACTTAGTTACATATAGCGATGCGGACTACGCAGGTAGCCGCACCGATAGGAAGAGTACTAGTGGGACATGCCAATTCTTAGGCGAATCACTAGTCTCTTGGTTCTCAAAGAAACAATCTAGTGTAGCTTTATCAACTACAGAAGCTGAATACATAACCACCGCACTAGCATGTTCCCAAGTGCTTTGGATGAAAAATACTTTGAAGGATTTTAACTTGATATTTAATAAGATAAAAATATTATGTGACAATACTAGTGCTATCAACCTCTCGAAAAACCCCGTACATCACTCTCGCACAAAACATAATGATGTTCGACATCACTTCTTGAGAGATAATGTACTTAAGGGAGAAATCGAAGTTGAATTTATTTGTACTGAACTACAATTAGCTGATATTTTCACTAAACCTTTGAATTATGATCGCTTTAATTATATACGTAGGAAACTAGGCATATGTAAGCTAAGTGATATTTGAAGAATTTAGTGATTTAATGGAACCTCTTTTGTCATGAGCATAGATAGAACCTTGATTTCACTAAGTTAGAAGCCTTCATTCTCAGTTCAAACATCTAAATGCACATTCTGTCCAATAGCAGACATCTGATTAAATCATCAGACGTCTTATACATTAAAATTCGTCGTCTAAACATCTGGGACAGACGACGATTTTATATAACAAAACAGTCATATCAGACGTCTGTTACACCACACAGACGTCTGAGGTGTCGTCCAAAGGTGTTGACAGACGTCTATCTCGGAGACAGAACATGTACTACCTGTAGGACATCTGAATCTGTGGTTAGACGTCGTAGAGGTCGTCTGACAGGAAAAGCGGACGACCCTGTAACGTTAGACGAAAGTCCAGGAAGGTCGGTCTGCAGAAATCGGACGTCTAATATTATATTTAGACGTCTTCCTTGTCGTCTGAGGAAGAAATCAGACGACAACCTGGAGAATAAATCATTTTCCTGGGGAGGATTCCTGCAGAAATCAGACGTCTAGTTATATAATTAGTCATCTGATTTATCGTCTGATGAATAAAACAGACGTCTCCCTGAAATGGGCTAAAATCCCTCTGGCAAATCCCGACGTCTGACGTCGTTTACAGACGTCTGATCGGGGAAAAATCTGCGCGTCGCGGCTTTTCTCTGGACGGTTTGAAATGCAAATCTCCCCAACTTCAGGGGGAGACTTGCTACGTGACCTTGGGATATAAGATCCCCTTCGCAAAGGTCCCACTCTCCTGTCCAAAATCCCTACCCCACACAAAATCTGTGCGCCGCTCTCCCTCACACCCGACGGCCTACAGCAGTAGTTGGCGAAGTTCTGCTCGCCGCCAGACGACCGTCGCGCCTCTTCGACGACTGACGGAACTGCTGCTCCTCTGCGCGCGTCCTCCCTGCCTCTCGACCGCACATTTGGAGGCTTCCCTCCTCCCGTGGGTATATCCTCTCCACTCCTAGGGCGTATCCATGATCTTTTACCCACGACCTTGTAGCATCTTGTAGCATCTAGTTCTCCTTCTTGATTCACTTGACCTACATGTGCATTTCATATCATTATCAGCCTTAGAACCCTAACCCTCGGTCAAGAAAACCCTGTTAGCCCTAGCTGCATCTTCCATGGCAAGGGTATTACCTCATGAGGTTCAAACCGACATTTTAGTGGCTTGCATCCAAAGGTATATTGCCAAAACTACATGGCAGGTTGTATTGCCTCAAGGCATACTGCCACATATTTTTTCAATGATGATTGCAGTGTTTGAAACTATGTTTTGGGTGAATGTTGTTTGGTTGGTTGAATGTTCTTGTATGGTTGTTTCTTTTTTGCAGGTATTCTATCCTCAAAACACCACTCATTTTTTTCCTAAACCTAACCGCCCATTCCACCAAAAATGCCTCCCCGTAGGAAGCAAGTTGAGGGATCTTCCAGTTCCTCTTCCACTTATTTGGCAGATCAATTGCGGGGTGACATCACCAGGCAGCGATTTCGTCGTTTCGCGAAAGACAAAGTTAAATGCCCTCGTTTTATTGTTTGGAATGATTTTGCCCATTTGAACCTTCAGGAACACTTCCAAACTCTCCATCTTTTCCAATATTTTGACCGTCAATTCCACTCCGGCATTGGAACTCTTGGTGTGTTCCCTGATCTTTGCCGTCTCTTTTATGCCAACATCGTTGAGGACTACAGCAACGATGAACTTGAACTCCATACCCGCCTTTTTGGTCGCGAAATACACATCACATCCGAAACTATCTCCGACCTTATAGCCATCCCCAATGAGGGAAATGATTTCAATGACATTCTGAGGCAATACGACCCAGAAATCATCAATCAAGAGTTAGTTCTCCCAGAAAAATATGTTGAAAACCTTGGCACTCTACCGTGCAAAAATCTCAAACCCCTTCCACGTCTACTCTCTCACATTTTTGGGTGGGACCTCCTAAACAAATCGGGAGGTTTTGATTACATCTCGCGCCAACACAAGGCGCTCCTTTTTGCGGCCGTTCGTCATATTCCTTTTAATTATTGCCGCCTCATTGTTCGCGTCATGAATGAGGACCATGGGGCATCACTTCCATTTGGGTCTATTCTATCCAAAATCTTTTCATCCCATCGGATTTCCATAACTGACCAAGCAGTTGACAAGAAAATTGAGCCTTACAACCGGGCCACAGCCGCCAAGATGCATATACTTAGAGAACATCTTGAGCCCACCGACGAACCCATGGAAGAAGAGCCCCTTCCACCCTTTCCAGACTTCCATGAACCACGGCCCCTTCAAATAGAAGCTCCCCGCTCGAGCTTTGATGAAGCATGGGATCCAGCCACAGATTCCCTCTCCTCCGGCATCTCCCTCCTGCTGCGTCGAACCGGCGAGATGTACACCTATATGGGAAGCATGCGCCGCAACATCGACGAACTTAGATCAGATGTTCAAAATTTGCAGATAGGACAAGGACCCGCTCGTCGCCGCCGCCGCCAAGATCAAGAAGAATAGTTTTAGTGCTTCTATTTTTCTGTCTTTTATTCTAAGTTTGTATTAAGGGGCCTTGATCCCGTACTTAATATTTTTGGGAACAAATAGCTAGTCCATGCTTAAATATTTCTATTCCTAATCAATTTTCCTTATTGCCTTGTCATCTTTTAAACATGCAATTTTACTCATGCACTCTACTTTGTAGATATCACTCTTGTAGTTTGGATTTCAACTCCCTTTAACAACCCTTCATGATGATATTCAAAAAGGGGGAGAAGAATGTAGGTAAGAACTTAAGGAATAATATAAAGACTACCAAGTACAACCTTTAGGGGGAGGAAATAGGAACCTACAGCTATATTTTGAAAATCATCAAAAAGGGGGAGATTGTTAGTTCAACCACTCGTATATAATATTTTGATGATTTTACAAAATGAAGAAAATGAAATAAAAAATAAAGCGTAGCATATTATTTTCTTTCTGTAATAACATATTTGCAGGATTTCAAAAAGCTTTCCAAGACGGGAGATTAAAAGCGTAAAGACGAGTAGCATAAGTATTAGGTCTTAGGCTTTTTCATGTAAACTTTCAAAGGTTGTAATTTTCATTTTATTTGAGTCTAGAAATATTGTAAAGAGCCCCCGAACAAAACCTATAAATAGCTAACTTAGGCTCTCTACACTTAGGATAAATAAGAAACAAAAACCAAACACTTATACTTTTATCAGACGTCCATAATAGTGGTCAAACGTCTGATTTTTCACTTTAAGACGTCTGACAAGTATATCAGACGTCTAATTTCAAAGATTTCTACCTTTATTTGTCTCCTCATAAACATCAGTCGAAGGACTTCACTTTCAGACGTCAATAATCTTTAACAGACGTCTGATTGTTTACCCAGACGTCCTCATACTAACCGTTAGACTTCGTCTATGCAAAAACAATTTTCAGACGTCTTGACACACTTACAGACGTCTACCTTTGAACCGTTGGCCATGATTTTCTGTGCGTATCTCTTCACGGCCACAAAATCTTTTTAGCAGAAGAAGTAGGGAATAGTATTTAGGTTTCCAGACGTCTGGTAATGTTATCAGACGTCCATAACAACGTCTGATCCTCTATACCTAGAACCCTGTTTGGATCTGATGACAACAGGAACGAATCCACCATCCATTAGACATCCAATGAAATAATCAGACGTCTTATGAGATAATATCAGACGTCCCTCTTTTGATCCAATAGAGTCTGTTGAGATGTCCTGCAATATTAGACGACCATAGGTAAAATCAGATGTCCTATAAGACATCTGATGTTGCTGTCAGACTCATCATTACCCTGATTTTGTGTGGATTTCATCCTGAACTCTTGGGATTTGTTTCCAACGGCTAGAAGAGCTCTCCCAAGTGTTCTTGAAGGTTCCAAACTTGCCTATAAATAGACTACAACTCCTCTTAGGCAATACACACCTCTTGAGATACAATTCCATTAGAAAAATCTCTTGCTCACTACTCTAAGCTCCATCTTGCCCTTGTGTTGTGCTAATACTCTGATCAAAGGGCAAATCCATACTCCCGACTCGCTCCGTTCTGCAAATCATCAGGGAGTTCTTTTCATGCTTAGTAGATAAGAAAGCAACTAAATTATTGGGGTGCTCTATAGGTGTTATTTTTACTTCTTAATTTCTGTATTTTGGGTATCCGGCCTGTTGGGTCCCCGTCTCTTCATTTTGAAGAGAGAAACCTCCGTTTAGGGATCGGAGGTGGGAATTGTAATTGAGGTACACTACCCTCGTTTAAGTAGTGTGGTTAGTGGATTGATCACCTTGTGATCGAAAATCCTAAGTCAAGAGATTGGCTTAGGTGGTGGTTTTCACCCATCTTGGGTTTCCACCTAAAAATAATTGAGTATATTGTGTGATTGAATTTTTTGTATTACAATACTCTATAATTTCACTATTCACCCCCCCTCTAGTGCAATTTCAGATGCCACATCGGATGGGGCTCCCATCCGTAGCTTGGAGGCCCGGGCATTGGCGTCGGTCTCCAGTCTGGTGGTCGACGTGCGGCGGGTCTATCGTTTGTTCGCTGTCTCGTCGATCTTCTTGTTCTCCTCCTTGGTCTACTCCTTAGTTCTCCCAACTCGAGTTGACCAGCCTTGAGCTTGTAGGTCCAGTCCTTCGTGTTGTAGTTATCTCTGAATCTTACAAAATAAGATTCCAAATTTTTCTTCGGTATCCAAGTGAGCTTGGATCCGAATCTGTTAGCGGGTCTCCTTGATGGAGATCCTTTCTCAATCTTAGGGCTATATAAATCATCTACTTTGTTAATTAATTTGTTAGAGTTTTTCCTAAGACATGCAATTTCTTTTTCTATAGTATGCATCTTAGTTTTTAAATCACAAATTTCTAACTTTAAACTATCATTTTCCTCAATCAATTTATTATTTTTATTGATGAGATTATGATTTTCTAATAATAGGTTATCATTTTTAGGACTAGCTTCTAGATCCTTAACTTTATTTTCTAATCTTTCATTTTCACTTCTAAGAAAACTAAGATTCTTTTTAATGCTTTTATTTTCTATCTTAAGTGCTTTACTAACTTCAAATAGTTCATTAAAAGCTTCTTGTAAATCGAGATTTACCTCGTTGTCGGAGTCGCTTCCACTGTCGCTGTCGCTATTGCTTCCTCTGGCCATGAAACCAAAGCAAGCGGTTTCTTCTTCTTTTTCTTCTTCTTCTTCCTCCGAGCTCGAATCGTCCCAGGTGGCTTGGAACGCCTTCTTCTTAGATTTCTTCTCCTTTTCCTTCTTCTCCTTTTTGAGAAGAGGGCACTCTGGTCGTAGGTGCCCTTTCTCGTTGCAGTGGTAGCAACGTCTCGGACTTTCCTTCTTCTCCTTTTTCACTTTCTTTAATTCCCTGCAAAACTTGGAAAATTTTTTAAGTAAAATTCTAAAGTCTTCGTCGTCAGAACTTACCTCGCTATTCGACGCGGCTCTGAAGGCGAGAATCTTTTTCGGTTTAGGCTCCGGTGTATCCTTCTTCTTCTGCTTCAACTTTGTCTCGTAGGCCATTAAATTGCCTAGGAGATCTTCCATGTTGAGCTCCTCCACTTCGTTTGTCTCCTCAATGGCGGTGACTTTCTATTCCCATTCTGGTCCAAGGTAACGAAGAAGCTTCCCTTGAAGCTCCCTCTTGATGAAAGTCTTCCCTAAAGCTTTCAAGTTATTTACAATGAGAGTGAACCTAGTGTTCATCTCACTTAAAGATTCGTTAGATTTCATTGAAAAAGATTCAAATTCTTGAGAAAGGAAAATAATTTTAGAGGTTTTTACCTTAGAGGTACCTTCGTGAGTTACCTCAAGTGTGTGTCAAATCTCGTATGCGGTGGCGCATTGTGAGATTCTGTTGAACTCCTCCGGGCTGAGCACGCAATACAACGCATTCATTGTTTTCGCGTTGAGTGAGAGTTCCCGGATCTGCTGTTGCGAGTATCCTGTGGCGGGCTTTTCTGGAATGTCGAAGGGGGTCTCGCACCTGGCCCAAATCGTGAAATCGGTGGATTGAAGCCACGTCTTCATCCGCAGCTTCCAGTAAGGGTAGTTGCTCCCGTCGAAGAACGGCGGACGAGTCGTAGACTGGCCCTCGGAAATCCTACCCACGAAACTACTTCCCTCCATGATCTTCTTGCTGGGTTGTTACGCCGAAATAGCAAGACCTGCTCTGATACCAATTGTAGAATCTTCCCTAGCAGGAGGGGTGACGTAATAATTGCAGAAATAAAATATAAACAATCTCACGAAATACAATCACACAAAGTACACAAAGATTTTTAGGTGGAAACCCAAACCGGGTGAAAACCACCACCTAACCCTCTCGAGTTAGGATTTTCCGATCAACCAAGTTGATCAAAATCCACTAAACGAATCACTTTAAACGAGGGTGATTCAACCTCAATTACAGCCACGCTACAAGTGCGAGGGTAGCGTTCCTCAACCCCTTCTCTCCACGAGAAGGATTTTGTCCCACGAAGGAGACGAGAATTCGCAAAGCGAATACCCAACCAAATAACAAAGATAGAATAACAAATAATCCTATAGAGCCAACAAAGTAATATTAAACCTAGGCTTCTATAAGAAATAGGATGCTTCCCTTTGAAAGGAGTGCGTCGGCGACGCGGATGCGTGAACAACACGACGGCGCTACGTCGCTCTCATGAACTACGGTGGGAGAGTGGGTGCGTAAAGCTTGATGCTCTCAAGATGTATAACTTGAGCTTTGAGAGCAAGAGAGACACAAAATGGTAGAAAGTATGTTGCTTGGGTGTGTCTTGTGTTTCTTAGGTGTGTAAAGGCTCCCCTCTATTTACAGAGGCCTTAGGAAGGCTTCGGAAGGCTTAGGAAAGGCTCCATAGCCGTTGGGTGCAAAGCCCAAGTGAATCAACCCGAAATCAGGAACAATCATTGCACTGACAGGGTTATCAAACATCTGATTCTGGCATCAGACGTCTGGAAGACCACTTTAAGACATCTGATTTCAAGGTCAGACGTCTAATTTCGTGCGGGTTCCTTCCTGACTTGAATCAAATCTAAACAGGGTTCTTGTGCAAGTCCATCAGACGACATATAGGACGTCTGGCACTATGTCTGGACGTCTAGAAACCTACTTTTTCGTGGGAATGGATTTGCAACAGCTAGAAAATCTCTGAGAAGAGATTTTCGGGTCAGTCAAGGCTAAACGGTCAATTATCAGACGTCTGGAAGGGCTTAAGGATGTCTGATAAGGCTCTAATGGTCATATCCTTGAGTGTATGCTAGGAGAGCCAACGGTCCACTAATTGGACGTCTGGCAAAGTCATCAGACGTCTCCTAAGATGTCTGGTCTAAGGTCTGGACGTCTAATTTCATCAGACAGAAGTAACTATGTCCAGCCTAAATGTTATCAGACGTCTGAATCAACAGTCAGACATCTTAAAACACATTATCAAACGTCTGATTTTGGAATTAGACGTCTGGAAATGCTGTTTGAACCCTATATTGGTTTTCTAAGTTCTCTACAGAAAACCTAAGTATCCTAGGGTTGTGCCGGTGTTCCTAGGACTACTGTTAGGGTACTTTGAGGCTCTTTAACATAATTTTCTAAGGAAATAAAGAGCAAGAAAATAACGACAAAAGTAAATGAAAGGAATAAAATGGAATTCTATCCTATTCTTCTTGTCCTTCCATCTTCAATCTATCGCTCCTCGCAAATCTCCTCTGTTTTCCATCAAGCTCCTCCAATCCGTCCTGGATGCGAGCTCGAATTCCGTCTAATCACGTCTACATTTGCAATTGACCTGAAATCTAGGACTCCAAGTGCAAATGTTAAATAACACGTGTTTTATTATCATCAAAACAAATGATCGTGGTGCTCTAGCACCAACATATATTACCCGCCATCCTACTCCTAAATCCCCTCTAACAAGACCCTATCATAGCTGGCCCTTATCTCCAACAAACCTAACTTATACTGGCCAGCCACCTAGTCTTATATCCTTAACTATATGGCCAACCATACTAGCCTCCAATCACCACCATTGCTTCAACATCTAATGGCTACCACCTACACCTTTATCCCTTCCTAAACAAACCCTATCTGGTTGATCCCTATCTCTTCAAATCCAAGCCATATGGCCGACCATTTGAACCCTAAATCTCCTCCATCCAATCTAGATCCTAAGGCCACAAAACACCTAACCTAAATCCAACCCAAACCCACCTAATTATCCTTTCATGGCTGGCCATATCCCCTCCAACAAATTGATGTTGGCTGGCCATCACCACCTCCCAATCCCATCCACCCAATTACCATTTAAGGGCCACCAAAACCTTACCCTAATCCAACCTTAGAACCACCTATAGCTGGACACTTAGCCTCAACAAAACCACCATATGGTCATCCATGATCATTGTATCCCAACCCTGCAACTATTCTGCCAAACCATCTCCGCCCTTCATTAAACCCTAACCAACCTATTTAGCTACTTACATCCCAATACAACCTAGCACTAGATCTTAGCCTCCACTTTTTCTAGCCTCAATCGTAGATGTCCATTACAATGATCCAACCCTACACCCTTCCACTAATCATATGCATCCTTAGTCTTTATATATAGACCTCATAGCAAGCCATCTATAGACATTTCTTTCCCTTATAATTCTTCATTAAACCCTATCCCAACCCTGCAACTATTCGACCAAACCATCTCCACCCTTCATTAAACCCTAATCAACCTATTTAGCTACTTACATCCCAATACAACCTAGCACTAGATCTTAGCCTCCACTTTTTCTAGCCTCAATCCTAGATGTCCATTACATTGATCCAACCCTACACCCTTCCACCAATCATATGCATCCTTAGTATTTATATATAGACCTCATAGCAAGCCATCTATAGACATTCCTTTCCCTTATAATTCTTCCCCTTCTAGTTACTCCTCCACATCTCCCTTGTACAACTCCCCTTCCTCCCTCCTTGGCTATCCACTTCCTTCAAAACCTTGGTCTTTGCCTTCATCTTCGATGGATCGAGCCTTCCTCCGCTTCTACTTCAAGGGCAAGAAGATCAGATGGATCTCTCTACCACCATTATGACACTTTACACCTACCTCTACATTCTCTATGACTTTCATTACTTTGTTCTAGTTACACTTTATTTTGTCATAGTAGTTTGGTTCTAGTTGTTTCAATTTCAATTCTAGTTTCTTATTTTTTTGAGATTAATTCTAGTTGCTTATTCTAGTTGCAATCTTTCCTCCATTAGTCATACTTAGAATCTTATTAGCAATAAAAGTTTACTTTTTATTTCATTTATTACTTTCATTCTATTCAATTTCATGCTTTGCTTTCGTAGTTCATAGTTAAGTCACTCTGCTTTGTGTATTTTGTCTTTATAGTCAAAAACCCCAAAACAAATTACAAAATACAAAATACTCAAGTGTTTTGAAAGTGATGAAAAGCTTCATTTCACCTCCCTGAGATGACCCAAATTCCTAATTTCGATTTCAAAATCTTACGAGTTCAATTTTTATAAATTTAAAATGATCACGAAATCCCACACTAGACGACGAATTTATTGTATTAGGGTTTCCACACATCACAAAGGGAGGTGGTGATGGTGATTAATGGTAATGTACAACAAGGAGGAGAGAAGAGGGGGAGGGTGATGATGGTGGGTGGTGGTGGTGTGCAATGAGGGAACACGGGGAGGTGCCAGTGTGGGTGGTGGTGGTGTGCAATGAGGAGGGAACACAGGGAGGGAACAAGGCAGAGGGAGCATGGGAAGGGTGTCGATGGTAGGTGGCGGTCATGTGCAGCAAGTGGTAGGGAGCAGGGGGGTGATGGGTGGTGGTGGTATGTAGTGGAGAGGAGGATGGTGGGTGGTCAGATGGCAACATTGTTGATGTTGCTACTATTATTATTGTTGCTACCATTAGTGATGGTATCATTGCTCTTATTATTGTTGGTGGTGGTGGTGGTGGTTGTGTTGTTGCTGGTAGTGGTCATGGTGTTGAGAGAAGGGTGAAGGAGGGGAGGAGGGGGATGAAAGAGGAAAAGACTTAACGTTTGTCGATCCAAATTAGATGAATGTTAACTTAAGTGACATTTTTGCAAAAGAGGCATACTTTTCATTGACATTAATAGGAATATTTACAATCCAATAATAAAAAAATAATTTCAATAATTTTTAGTGACATGAACATACAAGTCCATTTATTTGATGATTTGTAAATTACTACTTGGCTATTATGATAACTGTGATCCTATACTTTACTTTATGCTTCATACTCGTTGACTCTGAGCTCACCAGGTTGCTCACTAGACAGGACCTGGGTCATCACAATGGGCTTGGCGGAGGACCAGAGAGAAGAAAAGGCCAAAAAAGAACACCGACGTTACTTAAAGTATCATCATTGTTGGCTATGATTCATTGGAAACATTTCAATATTTGAGGATGGTACAAGAATCATTTTTGTAACAAGGCAATTAACATTAATCAGGTCCGTGAAAGGGCAGGTAAAAAGGCAATCTATCATACACCTGTCCCCATAGTTATCGGATAGGGTTAACAATTTGTAGTTCACGAATCACAATTGAAACTGCTGTCTAGGGATGCCATAGATACCCAACAAGAGGACAATCAACCAAATTATCTCTCACCACAAAATGATTTCCCTCCAAAACAGCTTCCATCTCATCGACAATGTAGATTCCAAATGCTATCTATGTGAAACATTGATTAACAATGTCTTGCTTGGCAAATGATGTGAGGCTCCTCTGCATCAACAGAATTCACACTACGAAGCCAAATAGGCTGCCAAAAACCTGGTCATAATCCATTATGAGATGCTTTGTGCTCTTATTGCAAGATGATTCCCTGCTGTCTTTCAGAGCAGACTGTGAGCATTTGATTCGTCTTATCCTTTGACTTGGCATAGTCATTTTCCATGCATCTCAGACTCATCGGACGAAGAACAGGTTTTAGTGCCAACATATCCTCATGTTCACGATGGTTATTATCTTTCCTTCACTCTCCAGAAATTAGTAAATTAACAAAGAGAAACCACAATGAAAGAAAACGGCCAATCCATTCGTTCATCCTTGCACTACCAGATACCTCTTTACATCTTTTGCAGGCACATTGACTCGTGGTGTGTCCAAGTTAAAGGATATGGACAAAGGGTGGTGCATCCCTTCTGGGTCCTGCAACTGAGCGGTAAATGTAGACTTTCTCTGCAAAAATATTGTCATCCCCATCCTCCTTGATTACCTCTACATTAAGTCTTGGCATCTCCCTCGCCAGTAACCTACAAGCATTCATGGTTAAGTTGCATGCTGACATCCAAAGTGATCTCATTGACTCGTATCTCCCCAACCCTGAAAGCAAAGCTGCATTCCCAAAAGGACAATCCCTTATTTCTAATTTACGCAACTTTGGGCATCCTTCAAGGACAAATTGCATCCCCCTGTCACTTCTTCCAGCAAAAGCGACAGAGAGGGTTTCAAGATTTTTAGCATGGCGGCCAATGTACTCAAAAGTTTTGTCAGTCAGGAGCCCTGACACAGAGAGCCTTTGGAGCTTGGAACAAGTTTTCACAACAGAACCAAAAGCTTCATCCATGGGCTCACCAGTGAGGTGATCGGGTTGGTGTGGATTCATGATACAGAGACGGAAATGCGTGAAGTTGGGACAATTTTTTACAACAGTGGCCACTGCAGCATTTGTCATCTGGTGACAAAAATAGAGAACATAATGGAGATTTCGGCAGCCCATAGATACAGCAACAATGCCAGACTCAGTGGCCCCACTACCTAGACCATCTACAGCTAATTCTTGGCCAAACAGATCTGCAGGGAATACTCTAAGTTCTTCAAGAAGGGGACAACTAGCCCCAACAGCATCTAGACCTTTATCTTCTATTGTATCCAAGACCTGAACATGGAAAAGACGCAGCTTAGCTGTAATGATACAATATATAAATGATAAACAGCTAGATACCATTAAAACTTATGTCTTCAGGCATCCCCTTAAGTATTAGATGCCACTGGAGACCTTTTTTTTGTGGCAGTTGGGAGTACATGTTTCCATAGAAGTCACAAGGTCACAAGACCACCTGGTATGTTTACAATTATACTAATTAAAGAATGAGGAATATGAACTGGAACCCTCTGGCAGGGTTGGCTAGCTTTAAAGAAAACACAACATATTACATATTTAAAAGGGGAAGTTGACAAAATGCAAATAAAAGAGGTACTAAAATGAATGTTGGCAGGGCAGGGAAATGATTAATGATATAAAATGAAAGTAAAGAAGCACCACCATCATAAAGATGGAAAGCTAGCCAACTTTCATAAAGATATAAATAATTAATAACATTAGCATCACCTCCCACAAAGCTCCACATTCCCACTAAATCAAGGAGACACAGATGTCTCACTAGCACAGGCATATCCGACAGTAGCAGTGAATATCCAGATGGCTTCATTTACACAGGCATACTTTCGGAAAACCAAGTTAAACATGCCTTTGTGGAAATGATGACAAAGATGAGCAATAAATGCAAGAAGAGTACTAAAATGATATATTTACATGTTAAACAAGCCAGGGCATGAGAAATGGTTTTGTAACATCTTTGATCAATGATATACAAGGAACAAGAGGACCTCGGATCAATAGCAATATTCTTCCCATATCATCGACAGGTAACAACTAACAACTATGGACTATTGCTTATTTGAATTCTGATAACAAAAGGGTTACCACAATTCATAATAAAAATACCATATGCAAAACCCATTGTCTTCATAACTGTGTGAATATGCATATATTTTTCATCTCATGCATATAAAAGAAGTGCTATTTTAACGGTGCACTTCAGACAAAATGACCCAAGTCCAAATGTTAACATTAATAGTTTTCCTTGAAAAGATGACATGATTATCATCACTTAAAAGCATCTCTAAATTCCTTTTTCTTTTATAGGGCATCTCTATGGACAATGGACGATGTAGCATGACATTACCATTCACAGGTTAAGCGAATCTCAAGTCTTTGTCTTGTGTCGGTTCTCCTTTTATTTAACATATTATATTTTGTTAAAATGTGACAATAGCCTTCTGACAAGATAGACTGCTTAATGTCACTGCAATGTGATATAAGCATTCTTATAGTTGGGTTGCACCTATTACTTGCAAAGATGATGCATGTAGCCCTTTCTTCTTATTGGAAGGATCAAAGGTCAGATGCCAAAGAACAAGTAAGCATTCTGCTTAAAAAAAGTATTCCACTTATTCATACAAGAGGTAAAGATGCAATCCGAGAGGGTAAACTTTGTCTGTAAACCCTTTACTAATATTCTGATCAAACCATCATCAGTAACCAACTTCCAACTCCTAGAGGAAAGTAGCAGGTAAAGGTCCAATCCAAGAGGGTAAACTTTCTTTGTAAAACCTTTATCAATATTCTGACCCAACCACCATCATTGCCACCTAATAATAGACACATCCAAACTTTACTCCTAGAGGAAAGTAAGAGTGTAAAAAGGCACCTTCCTAACAGTAGAATTTCTATGAGTCAACAAGGATTGAGGGGGATTGAGTTTTAGTGGAAACCACACAACTAATGTAGGAAATTAGAGTTAGTATAACTTACCCAAAGTCGGCACAGAAGTGGACAGTTTGGCAGTAATTTGGCAAGTTCCACACATCGAATACAAGTGTAGCTCAAATTCAGGGACGTCAATGTCAAACAGGCAGGATATAACACAGGAAGACACATGAGAGAAACTTCCCATAATCCTGATAAAATCTGCAAATTCTTACATCTTCTGAATGCATCTTCAAGTTTTCTATAATGCTTTGGAGTCAACTCTTGTGAGAATGATCCAGTTCCAAACTCCACCAACTGCGGTGCTCTCTCCAAAAGTCTTCGAAGTTGATCCATCGTGACATTTCTGTTTACTTTTAAGACCTTCATGGACTTGCATCTGGCCACAAGATTCTCGAGAGCATCAAAGCTTACGTTAGTGCTCAGACTTGCAAAATTCAATACCTCCAGAGATGACAAGTTCTCGGGAAAGCAGCCTAACCAGCTACCACCAAGATCATCAATCTCATTTTCCTGAATATCCATCTCTTTAAGGTTCCTGTAAACATCAGAAAATTAATAAATTAGTAAGGAAGCAACAGCAGATGCAGCTTCCTATATCAAGACATATTCTAACATTACCAGCATCCTTACCATGACATACTTTTCACTTTTAGCTATAGACAAAACTAGGGCCTGTTTCCCCTATTTTACCTTCAAATTCTAGAAATATGTGACTAGAAATATTCAATAGCTAGGTGTGTGCCAAAAATCTCCCATTTTTACAAGAAATCTTCACAGTGAGGCAGGTCTCTCATAAACGTGTTCATAGAAGTTGCATAAATTAAATGGAAAATTGAAGTCAAATGTTAGTGTGGCAGACAAAATAAAACCAGTAATGGAGAGTATAAATCTTGGAAATGAATTCAAATAGTTGAAGGCAAACATAGCTAAAAGTTCAATACGTAAACCTGCAAGCATTCAGGGAAAAAAAGAAAAAGCTAACCTGCAATATGTTGCAATAGAGGCAAGACCATTGGTGCTGAAACCATCACAACTCATTAGAGAAAGAGCTTTAAATCCAGGAAAAGACTGTGCCAAGAACTCAAGGCTCTCATCAGTAACAGTCATCCTCTTAAGCCGCAGTTCTTCCAGGAAAGGATACGCTGATGCAAAAAGTACAAGCCAGCAGTGGATGTTGGCACCCCAATTGGCAGGGACGAGGTTAAAATCGGAGAATCTAGGCTTCCCTTTCAATGTAACGCTCCGGATATTCGGAAATCTTCGAACCAAGATCTCTGGAGAAACCGAATAACAATTTCCAATGAAGACGTGTGTGCGGGTCCAACGATCAGCATTGTACCACTCCCTGCAGACCAGGGAGACAGAGTTCCTATCCTTGTGGGATTTCACAAAGGCAAGAACACGTTCCAACACCTCATCAGGGAAGCTAGCAGAGTGGCGACTCTCAGGTGATCTATCCTCACCCACCGATTCCTTCATTCTCCTCTTACAAGCCATAATTGCAAGCCCCTCCTCCAAGCCCAAATATAACAAATAGCTCTATACTCCAATCTTTGAAGACAGAAACCCCACTCAAACACATCACCCCATGATCTCCACTCCTCAACTACAAGAGGCTCCCAGAGACCAGATTTTTTTCCCCAAGAAGAATCCACCTTTGACCAAATCACACAGCCTCAAGGCTAGTTGGGGAAAAAAAGGAGTACCTGGATGTGTCTTCCGGATGCTTTTGTGGAGTGTTCCAACAAGAAAAGGAGCACCTTTGACCAAATTAAGCCCTTCTGAAATCCTCCTTCCCTCAAACTACTCAATAGCGCAACCCACATCGATTATGATAACGATCAAGAACCAAACTTTCTAACCAAATCTCAGAGAAAACCCACTACATGCACCCCATCAGAAGCGCCAAAGGAACAACTAGACCACCAACACTTTTACCTCTAGTTGAGGGGCTACACCAAGCGAGCTCTTTGACAAGTGGAAGAAGGAACTCGCACCCACCACCTTCTCGTCTCTGCCATATCCACCTTACTCTCTACTAGAAAAAGGAGCTTTCAGATGTGGGCGTCTGCCGATAAGCACGTGAACATGACCCGAACCAAAGGCGAAGATGGGTGTCGCAGCAACACAGTGTACTTATAATAATAGTTTTATCATTGTTGTTACTGTTAAGGAAAGAACCAGGAGCAGAACCTTTTGGGGAATGCGATTTGGGTATCAGAAATCATGTGCAGTCGCAATCCGAGGTGAGATCTCACAGAGGGTTTTATTTTTTATTTTTTATTTGCTGCATCTTTTTATTTTATTTTATTGTTTTTGGTTAACTTTCAATCCGTTGTAAATATGTTTAAAATTTAAGATTCTATAAAATTTGTGAAGTCTTGAAGAGATTTAATGGGTAAAAGAGGGTCAGTGTTATAAATGAAATAATTGAGTTCATATATTATTATTATTATTATTTTATTTATATTGATATGATGAGTGGATTAGTAGGATAGATGTGATGGGTAAGAGTGAATTTATTAAGGATAGATATGATTGATAAGAGATAAATGTGATGGATGATGATAGATATGATAGATGTGGAATAAAATTTTTTTATTATTCATACATTATTTACGTTATCCTTAATACATAAAATAAAATCTTTCTTTAAATCTTAATTTATGTTGCGTGATATATTTCACTAGATAAAAATTTACAAATAGAGAATATCTTATGTTGGTATTTACGTGTAACTCGAGATAATTCAATGAGGGCATTTACATAAATAGTGGATAAGGTAAAAATAAATTAAAATTATAAGGAATTTGCACATGGAATAACTCATCTCTCACTCATACTCAGATTTGAGGAAACATAGGTTTAAAATAAAATACAGATTCACGTATTTTCCTTTGTAAATACGAGAGATCCCATGCAATAAACGGATCCTAAAGTGAAGGGGCAAATCCAAGTACCAAATAGATGGTGCAGATGAGATTGGTGCCATCCCCGCTCTCACATTTGTCACTTTCGTCTTTGTCAATTTCCACTTTTGATTCAGGGAAATGTGAGACCTTGTGTTTCCTTTATATTTTTGTGATCTTGAACGATGGAGTTGGGAGTTGGTTGTGGAGTCTTGTCTAAAATTTAGGTAAGAAGTAGTTAGTTGTCACTTTATTGAGGGAATGATTGGTCTCATTTTTTTCCTCTTGCTCCTTTTTGTGCTTTTTGTTGTTTTAGTTTTGCTTTAGGGGGCATTTGGTTGGAAGAACATGGAAGTTTGTTCTGCGTTTGGGTGTGTGTATTTCGGAATGTATGGGTTCCGAAATTGAGGATGCTATTCTAGGGTGGAATAATTCTGACTCCTCTGCCTCCACGGAATTATTATTATTCCTCCACGTCAACCTCTATTCCACCTGCCCTTCCCCCTCCGCTAACCCCTCTCCCGTGCCCTAATCCCTCTCACGCTGCGCCATCCAGTAATAGCCACCTCCCCGAGCACTCTCTTTGACAGATCTGCATGAATGAGCCATGCCACGTCCATGCGACCTTAGCAATCTCATGTGGGTTGCAAGAATTGTTCCTCTAGAAGGGTCTTCCAGAAAAGATAAGGCCCATGTCTCTTTCGATTTGTTCTATATTGTGATGTTCGATTTTGGGCATTTGTTTGTCATTTTGGGTATTTGCTTGTGGTTATGCCTTGTTCGTTCTTTGTTGTCAAGCGATGGTATTGATTGTTGGATTTTCGAGTGCACAAGAATAATCTAGGGTTTCGCCTTCGCATTTTTCATTGTGTTGTTAGATTTTCTTGTGTTGATAGGTCTGCCATGAACATGAACCTTTGTCTTGGTGCACTTATCTCCTCTTCTTGTACATTCGATGGTTTGTCATTGTAGTCTACCATGGAGATCAGGCTTTTTTCCAAGATGCCCCCTGCATCTCTGTCGAAATAAATGGAGCATTGACCCTATGTTGGTTGGTGGTTGATATTGGTGGCCCATGTTGTGCATTCCCGAGTCTGTATCAAAGCTCATTCTCAATTACTTTTTAGTGAGGATTTATTTCCAAAGTTACAGCTATGATTTTGTATTTAGAAGCCTTACCAATGCCTATTGTTCAGCTGCATTATATGTGTTCTATGTAGTTGTTTCTATGTAGTCCCAAGTCCTTTTAAGTGAGTGCTCTAGTCAAATATGAAGGATGTGAGGCCCTAGTCATCTTGTTGTGGTCGGATCATTGATTCAAAGTGTAGTAACATAAGGAGACAAGTGGGGGGTCAGTGTCAACATAAGGAGCTTGGGTGGTTGCTCCTGACCATCCTGTGGGTGGTTGTTGACTTACTCATCGAGGAGGAAGAGGAAGAGTGTATTCCATTTGGTTCATTTTTCTTGAGCAATTTCCTTGTTCAATTATATGATGTTGATGCCACTGTTCTTCTTGCTAACTTATGTGATTATTTTTTTATGTAGGCAATAACCGAAGGCGGTCCAAGGAGGGTCGACTCTTGGAGGAGTTGAGGGTAAGTCACATTAAGTTAGGGAAGTTCATCATTAGTAGGTACGTAGATTTTTATGGTGGTTGAATTGGTTGAGTATGAATTGGGTGAAATTTTCAGTGTGGCATTAATAGCGTGTATAGGTCTTTTCATTACCTTCCTCAGTATGGAAGTTATGATTAACTTAACTACCAGGTTCTCTATTGATGTTTTCTGAAAAATAAAAATGTGATCCTTACATTCCTTCCTATCTATGCATCTTCATGTAGCTTGTTATCTATCGAGCAACTGGTACCATATCACAAATCTGCAAAAGCTTTTACGATCAGACCCTAATACAAAGCCATAAGCATGAAGGAAAGAGTCCAAAGGTTTTATGACAGGAAAGGTATCATTTGCACACTACATACTGCTGCCCGCATCTGGTTCAAGCCTCCATTGCAAGACACACGAAGATGACTATTACTTTTATAAATTATCAATTCATCATATTCAAATGTAAAGAAAAGTATTTGTTACTCTATAGAGTTGTTTATATCCTGTGACTTGAAGAATTTTGTCCATTGAAATTACTATTAACATTATTTTTGTATATGAGATACTTATATATTTCAGGTGTAAATATATTTACCTATCTTTTCTAAATCATGGTTTATTATTGTAAGACAAATATGAGTAGATTAATGAAAATTTTGTTACCATATCGTCGTTGTCATTTCTACCATTTGAAATACAAATATGACCTTATTAATTGGATCTTCATTCCATTTGTGTATGAAACTAAAAAAAATATAAGAATAAGAACATGCGGGACATACTTAACGTTTCAAATAAATAAATTTATAATTTAAAAATTTATGATAGAATTTATGCACTCTATGACACCACAAGATTTTACTAATTATTACAAAAAAATCAATCAAGCTACTAACTTAACACAAGAGTAAATTCATCCATATCCTCTTTTTCAACTAACTTTTCCTCCTTAATTCCATCAAATTATTCCACCAAACAAATACTTAGGTGGAATAAAATCACCCAATTCCTTGACAAGACACCAAACTAAGCCAAACACCTAAACCCCTCAATTCCTCCTATTCCATTAACATACATTTCTAATTCATCTTAATAATTCCTCCAACCAAAAGCCACGGTGGTGTGAGGGCAAATTCCAAACAGGAACCATTTTCTCCACCTCATCGCTTCAAACTAATTACTTGTCAAGGGCAGCTGTGTGACCAACTCAACCTCCGATGCATCCTACTAGCTACCTTATGGAGAGAATTTTATCTCTCCCACTACAAGTAGAAAAAGAATTCATGACAAATCAGGTACCTTAGTATAGTTCAATTGAAAAAAGTAAAAGGCATCCAACTAACAAACGTCGATGGATACAATAAAATAATTTGAATGAGCAAATCTATCTTCTAAAAAGAAGAATCAAACCAAAGAATAAGTCGTTCCTGCAAAGCCAATCCCTATAGCTAGTCACAGTGATTATGCTCTTATAGGTTGAGTGAAATAAGCACCGGAGAGTACATTAAGACACCATGAGGATTTTGATCAATAAAGAAGTTAGCGTTGTATGTGTGTTGTGATGGAGAGTCAGGAGGTCTATTTATAAAGATATTTTTGTGCCAGTGTTCGGAAAGGACTTAATATGGAAAAGTTAACATTAAGAAATTATGAAAGGTTGTTAAATTTGATCATTATTGAGATCAAATATTTGATTGATCAATCAAAATTACTTTTAAATTTGGTGTAACTTTCTAATTTTGATTAATTAAAAAATTATGTTGATTGATCAAAGTAAGGTTTGAGGCACCATGATCTCTCTCTCTCTCTCTCAAAAAATCAAGTCTTGCTGGGCCATAATCATCGTTCTGTCCGAGAGTCAAACAATTTACCTAAATGCAAGATGGTCCTTTTGATTGATTAAATATGGGGTAAATTTTGTTTGCACTTTATGCAGATTGATAGATTAAATATTGATGTTAATTAATCAAACTTGTTTTGGATCAATCATATGGTGAATTGATCGACTAAATCTAAGGAATGTTAACTATACCTTGAATGACCTTCAATGATCAAGAATTAAATAACTTAAAAAAATGAAATATGTAGATTCAAATGCTTGCAACGGACACATCACTGTTATCGGTGTTACAAGTTTAATGAATGGATTTAAGGGGGTGGGCGTACGGATTGTGAAAAGCTCTATAAATGGGCGGCGTTGAAAGGAGGAGGAACACAACAAGAACTTGCGAGTCTTGAGAGCGCTCGTGAATGCTAATAGAATGTTTTTCCTGATTGAAATCAGAGCAAGGAAACTCACTCGCCAGCCTCGTCATCGAGCATTCTCACGCAACTATCCACTGCAGTCATCGACTTCACCTTAATCGGCATCGCCATCTCCCACTGCACTGCATGCTCGCGTGCTAAATCTTCCGCCACCACCACAAAGGTGCAGCTGCTACATCTCAAAAGCCCTAATTGGGTTACCCGACTTCTTCACTTGCCCAAAAGGTAAACCTAAAGGTAACATTGCAAGCTTCCCCAAAACTTCTTTAATCCTTTATTGCGTGATCCGTGTTTAAAAATTACATGGCGTGAACGTGGGCATCATTCCGTGATCCTTCAAATTGCAAACGACCCATCTTTTTATCTTTTTCTTTTTCTTTTCTTTAATAAAAATTAACTTCCATTAAAAAAGAAAATAACTCGATACAAGAGATGTAAGGGAAAGAGCGAAACACCTAGCTCTCAAAATGAAAAAAAAAAAACCTTATAGAATAGGGGAATGTCAAAACACAAAACAACAGGATAAGAAACATAGGAGAAAGACAAAGAAGCACCCTAAGATTGGGAACCGAATGATCTCTATAAAGAGATCGACTCCACACTCGTAGAACCTGTAAAGTGTCAACAGGCAACCCCTAAAACCACATCAAGAAACTTTGCTGGAAGAAGTACATTGTCACACGTGATCCCAAAACAAAACTAAACAACACTAAAAAAAAATAAAAATGACCTAAAACTCCCAATAACGCAAACCTAATCCTACAACATAAGAACGGTCAAACCACCAGCAAAGCCACCGAGCTTCCAAGCGCCAACCGGCTGGCACCAGCAACAACCACCAACCGTGCGAAACGCTACACTATCGAGCAACCGCACGATGACGACGCCGGTCCTCCATGCAGTCGTGGTGTCCAAGGGTTGGAGACCGAAAGAGTCTCGAGCCGAGGATCCCATCACCTCGCGACGTCAGGATCCCTTCATGCCAAGTGCCCGATCCATGATGCATTGAGCAACAGCTATCACGCGTCGAGAGTCCGACCACCACGCAACCTCTTGAAGCACCAATGCTACTGTTGTGGCTCCGCCTCAAATGGTCACTTCGGGTAACTACCGCCTCTGCATGCCAAGGTGAAGGTCCGCACCGCCAAGAGGAAAGGTCTAGGGAAGAGGAGAGAAAATACGAAAGAAGACACTCCAATGGACCTATACGGTCAGATCGGAGCCCAAAGACCTGTGGTGACTTTTTCCATGTAGAAGGCGCTGAAGGGGGAGGCTCTGGGAAAAAAATGGCCTCAAACGTGACCCATCCTTGATCCTTCATTACGTGGGCTTCTAAAATTGCCAGCTTTGCCCCTTCAAAGTAATTAGAAATTTAGAACCTTTTTTAGAAGCACCCCCGTTATCGTTTTTTTTTGCAGCCGTCGTCCAAAATCTATCTTCAATTTTTTAAAATCAACATAGGAGCCCATCTCCCTCGTCTGTTTAGGCCCCAATTTTTTTACCTTCTATCAATTTTTTTTTAATGGAAAGGTGAGCCTTCTTTTATAAAAGAAAAAATTGCCTTTTATTCTTCTAAGGGGAACCTTTAAAAAAAAAAAAGTTGAAAAATAATTTTTTCTGTTTCTCTTTGATTCTCTCTTATTAACAAAATTAAAATTTACCTTCTCATTTCTCACTTTCTACCTTTCTCTTATCAATTTGTATTACACCCTCTCATCTATTTTGTCCCCTAAATATAGGAACATGGCTGTGAAATTAGTCACAATTACGCTAGTGAAATTAGAATATCGTAACAATGCAAACTCTCAGATGTAAAGCCATAGAATTCGTTAGGTCTAATGCGTGACAATATTCATCATGTGATCGATAAACCTACCTAGAAACTATTTAATAATTCAACTACAGAGGAAATTAAGACTCATGAATTATGAGAGAAAAATGACAATAGGGTAAAAAGTTTTATGTTAATTCACATGGAGGAAAATTAATTAGATGAGAATTTTTGAAAGTTATCAAAATTCATATGATTTATGAAATACTGTAAAAGAAAAATAACATTCTAAATCGGAAGTACCTATTTAGCTTCTATTGCATTAGTATAATTATTCATGCAAAATGAAGGAAACAGACAACATAGCTATCATGTAAACAAAATGATTGTCATGGCAAAGGACTTAGTACCTACGGGATCTGAAATTCCTGAGAGATTGTAAGTGGCAACTATTCTAAATAGTTTGCCACTGTCCTTTAACATGGCTATGACATCTCTTAGGCTATGTGACACTATTAAGAATGTGGTCGACCTTCAATTGGCGATGGAATAGAACTTGGCCAATCAAAGGAAGAAGATAAGGGTCATTGAGACTAAACAAGAAGACAAAGCAAATGCAATACAAAATCAGAAGTAGTTGGAACCCTTTAAGGCTCAATTCAAAGGGAAGCGTGGGAAAACACCATGAGATGCATACTACAATTATGAAAAGTTTGGCCACTTTAAGGTCAACTGCCCCAATGGTAAAAGGGCAAATGCTTCTAAAGGCCAAGAATGAAAAGACCTATATAAGCCAAAATATGTCCCAGTGGTGGAATGCAACTTCTCCATGATAGACTGTGAAGGGTGGTGGATCAACTCTGATGTGACTTACCACATTTTAAAGACAAAAGAGAGTCTGGTAGACTTCAAGGAACTAAAGAAAAGGGAACAACGAGCATACATTGGGAACTACACCTATTTTAGTGACTCGAACCAATGATTCGATTATTTAATCGAATACTAAACCTCGAAACAAACCTGATGCCACTAACCGTGAGCAAATCGAAGCCTACATGAATTAAGAATATGCAATCTAAGTAGAAACCTACGTATTCATCATTTTTGTAATTCAAAATTTGGATTGATGATCCAAAAGTACTGCTATCTTACCGGTGTTAAGAGGATTACGTCGGTAAGTTTTGCATGACGATTGAACCTTGGATAACCGAAATGCGTGTGAACTGCAAGCAACCCTCATGTAACCTGCCTTGGGAATCGCATTGTGTAAATGACCTTGTTTGGAAATCTGCAAATTTTATTAGATTCCTTGACTTAATGATTTCAATGATAAATGCTTCACGGAAATCGAAGCTCATTTGACCCAGTTACGAGAGTGCTCATAGTTCTAGAAAGTTTTTTAAAATAAGGTGTGATGATTCCAATTCCTAATCAACTCTAATACTAAACCTAAAATTTCTACCCCTCTCCCACGTCATTTCTCTTCCCACCCCCACCTACAAAAACCCACCTTAACCTCTTTCTTTTCTCACTTACATAAACACGTCGCCAATAACACACCCCTTCCTGTTTCTTCCTTCACGCACAAGAACAAGAAAGAGAGAGGGAAAGAGAGTGTGAGAGGTAAGATGACCAACAAGGAGTGTAGTGGTAGCGACAAGTATGGTGGCAACGAGTGTTGCTGCAATGGCGACAAAGGGACGTGAGCTTGTTTTCTTGCTTTCTTCTTCCTTTCATGATGCATGGAGAGAAGGAAACAAGAGGGAGAGAGGAATAAAGAAGGAAGGGAAGTGATTGAGTTTTTTTACGTGATTTGTAAAATTAGGGTTTTATCGTTGCAATGCACAAAAAATGATTTTCTTTTAAATTTGTAATCCTAGAAAGAAGTATCTAGGGTCATCCAAGGAGGCCAAATGTTTGGCAAAATCAAGTCTCTTGCTTGGAAATGGAAATCAACTTTCTTTTTGGTATTTTCAAATATATAATTTTTATGTTTTGAATAATGGGGCAATCGCAAAATTGTTGGCGAGAAAGACTACACTAAATTTACTATACTAACACTATGGTGACAATTAATTCCTCTCTCTAAGCTCACCCTAGGCATGTGGATGTTAGTTCAACCACTCGTATATAATATTTTGATGATTTTACAAAATGAAGAAAATGAAATAAAAAATAAAGCGTAGCATATTATTTTCTTTCTGTAATAACATATTTGCAGGATTTCAAAAAGCTTTCCAAGACGGGAGATTAAAAGCGTAAAGACGAGTAGCATAAGTATTAGGTCTTAGGCTTTTTCATGTAAACTTTCAAAGGTTGTAATTTTCATTTTATTTGAGTCTAGAAATATTGTAAAGAGCCCCCGAACAAAACCTATAAATAGCTAACTTAGGCTCTCTACACTTAGGATAAAGAAGAAACAAAAACCAAACACTTATACTTTTATCAGACGTCCATAACAGTGGTCAGACGTCTGATTTTCCACTTTAAGACGTTTGACAAGTGTATCAGACGTCTAATTTCAAAGATTTCTACCTTTATTTGTCTCCTCATAAACATCAGTCGAAGGACTTCACTTTCAGACGTCAATAATCTTTAACAGACGTCTGATTGTTTACCCAGACGTCCTCATACTAACCGTTAGACTTCGTCTATGCAAAAACAATTTCCAGACGTCTTGACACACTTACAGACGTCTACCTTTGAACCGTTGGCCATGATTTTCTGTGCGTATCTCTTCACGGCCACAAAATCTTTTTGGCAGAAGAAGTAGGGAATAGTATTTAGGTTTCCAGACGTCTGGTAATGTTATCAGACGTCCATAACAATGTCTGATCCTCTATACCTAGAACCCTGTTTGGATCTGATGACAACAGGAACGAATCCACCATCCATTAGACGTCCAATGAAATAATCAGACGTCTTATGAGATAATATCAGACGTCCCTCTTTTGATCCAATAGAGTCTATTGAGATGTCCTGCAATATTAGACGACCATAGGTAAAATCAGATGTCCTATAAGACATCTGATGTTGCTATCAGACTCATCATTACCCTGATTTTGTGTGGATTTCGTCCTAAACTCTTGGGATTTGTTTCCAACGGCTAGAAGAGCTCTCCCAAGTGTTCTTGAAGGTTCCAAACTTGCCTATAAATAGACTACAACTCCTCTTAGGCAATACACACCTCTTGAGATACAATTCCATTAGAAAAATCTCTTGCTCACTACTCTAAGCTCCATCTTGCCCTTGTGTTGTGCTAATACTCTGATCAAAGGGCAAATCCATACTCCCGGCTCGCTCCGTTCTGCAAATCATCAGGGAGTTCTTTTCATGCTTAGTAGATAAGAAAGCAACTAAATTATTGGGGTGCTCTATAGGTGTTATTTTTACTTCTTAATTTCTGTATTTTGGGTATCCGGCCTGTTGGGTCCCCGTCTCTTCATTTTGAAGAGAGAAACCTCCGTTTAGGGATCGGAGGTGGGAATTGTAATTGAGGTACACTACCCTCGTTTAAGTAGTGTGGTTAGTGGATTGATCACCTTGTGATCGAAAATCCTAAGTCAAGAGATTGGCTTAGGTGGTGGTTTTCACCCATCTTGGGTTTCCACCTAAAAATAATTGAGTATATTGTGTGATTGAATTTTTTGTATTACAATACTCTATAATTTCACTATTCACCCCCCCTCTAGTGCAATTTCATTTGGTATTAGAGCAGGTTTTCCGCCTACAGGAGTAACATCCGCAGAAAGATCACATGGAGGGGAAGGCCATTTCCACAAGCAGATTGGAGGGGCAATCCACCACTCGACCACCACTCTTCGAAGGAACCAACTATACTTACTGGAAGCTGAGAATGAAGATGTGGCTTCAAGCCAACGATTTCTCCATTTGGGAGAAATGCGAATCCGCATACGTCATTCCCGAGAAACCAGAAACTGGTTACATAGTGGAGCAAATCCATCACCTTGGACTGAATGCCAAGGCAATGAACTCACTCTACTGCGCTCTCAGCTCGGAGGAATTCAACCGCATCAGCCAATGCGAAACCGCCCACGAGATCTGGAGAACCTTGGAGGTTACTCACGAAGGTACATCTAAAGTTAAATCCTCAAAGATAAACTTGTTATCATAGGAATTCGAAGCTTTCTCTATGAAGGAGAATGAAAGACTTGGGGACATGTACACCCGATTCACGTTAATCGTGAATAACCTCAAGTCTTTAGGAAAGACATTTATAAAGGGGGAGCTTCAAGGGAAGCTCCTTCGCTCCCTTGGACCTGAGTGGGAGTAAAAGGTAATGGCAATAGAAGAAGCCAACCAAGTAGAGGATCTAGACATAGAAAATCTACTTGGGAATCTCATGGCTTACGAATAAAAAATGGAGCAAAAGAAGAAATCAATCTCATTGGAGCCAAAGAAGAAGACCTTAGCCTTCAAAGCTACTTCGGATGATGAGGTAAGTACCGATGACGAAGAATTTATTTTATTAGCTAAAAAGTTTAAAAAGTTTCTCAGAAATAGAAGAGAGATCAAGGGAAGGAAAAGAGAAGAAGATCCTCTAATTTGTTATAATTGCAAAAAGAGAGGTCACATAAGGAAAGATTGTCCCTTACTCAAAAAGGATGATAAGAAGAAACCCAAGAAGCCTTCTGACTACAAGAAGATCTCCAAACCGAAAGGATTCAAGAAGAAGGCGTTTCAAGCAACGTGGGATGACTCCACCTCCGAAGAAGAAGAGGTGGAGGAAACAAATGAAGAAACGGCATGCTTGGGATTAATGGCAACAAATGATGGTTCTGAGTCTGAATCTGAGGAACCTGAGGTAAACTCCTATTCTTTAGATGAATTACAAGATGCCTTTGATTCACTATATGTAGATCTTAAGAAAACAAAAACCCAAAGCAAGGCTTTAAAAGAAGAAAACCTAGAAAATAAGAGATTAATCAATGATCTTGAAGAAAAGAATCTAATTCTTACAAAAGAAACCACTGCTTTAAATATGCAAATAAGAAATCTAATGATTGAGAAAGAGTCATTAACAAATGATTTGTATACAGCAATGAGTGAAAAAAAATTTTTAGATAGAGAAGAATTACTCGACAAAATCCATGTGCTTGAAAAATCAAACTCCTTTAAAAAGGATGAAAATGGCTTACTTAGAGTAGAAATTAGAGCATTAGAAGATAAACTAGACATAATGAAAATAGAGATAAATCATCTCAAAGAAAAGTCAAACCAACTTCTTGAGGACCTATCCAAATTTACAAAGGGGAAAGATAACTTGGACAAACTCATTGCCCATCAAAAACCTTCCTCAAGTAAATTTGGATTAGGCTTTTATGAACCTAGTCAAAGTGAGCCGAAAAAGGATCCTCCTCTAAAGGAGACCACTAACAAATACGGATCCACTTTACAATGGATACCGAAAAGACAACTCTCACTTTGTTTTGTAGGGATGAAAGGACATCATAATGTCAAAAATTGGATATACAAAATGAAGGATGGACGACTCAAATTAGAAAGACCTATAGAAACACCAAGTCACCATCGAAGATCTTTTGTAGGAGGAAGAAGGTCTACAAGGAGGAAGACAAGGAGACCACCACCACCAAGGAGGCCGATGGGTGATGGACTCCGGATGCTCCAAACATATGACAGGAGACAAGCGCCTATTTTTGGACCTCCAACCTACGGATGGAGGAACAGTTACATTTGGCAACAACCACAAGGGCCATATTATTGGCCTTGGTAAAATAGGTAACCCTCTCTCTCCCATCTCAAATGTTTCTCTAGTTAAAGGACTAAAACATAATCTTTTAAGTGTAAGTCAAATATGTGATAAGGGCTTTAAAGTAGTGTTTACTTCTAAAATGTTTGAAATTATGCATGCATTAACCAATGAAACCCTTCTTAAGGGAACTAGATTTAAAGACATTTATGTCGTAGAATTTGATAAAAATGGCACTTATGAATGTCTTGTAACAAATGATGAGTTAAGTATATGGCATAAAAGACTAGGACATGTTCATATGAAGCTGGTTCAAAAATTAGCTAAACATGAACTAGTCCGAGGTCTTCCTAAAAGAAAATTTTTAAATGAGCTTATTTGTGATTCATGTAAATTAGGTAAGATTATGAAATCTAGTTTTAAAAGCAAAGAAGTTATATCCACATCAAGACCTTTAGAACTACTTCACCTAGATCTGTTTGGACCAACAAAATATGAGAGCCTCAGTGGATGCAAATATTGCCTTGTAATTGTAGATGATTTTTCAAGGTTTTCATGGGTCTCCTTCTTGAGATCTAAAGAAGGAGTGTTTTCCGTCTTTTATGTATTTTGTAGGAAAATTCAAACTGAAAAAGGCTACCAAATCACTCGTATCCGTAGTGATCATGGGGGCGAGTTTGAAAATTTCTTGTTTGATGATTTTTGTCAAGAGCATGGTATTGCTCATGAGTTTTCTTTTCCTCGAACTCCTCAACAAAATGGGGTGGTTGAGAGAAAGAACTGTACTCTTCAAGAGTGTGCTCGAACATTGCTCATAGACTCGAGGTTACCGAAGTACTTTTGGGCTGAGGCGGTTAACACGGCTTGTTACATGTTAAATCGCACCTTAATTCGATCCGGATTGCGAAAGCTTGTTTTGAACTATATTATGGGAAAATACCCAAAATTAGTTATTTTAAAGTTTTTGGATGTCGATGTTTTGTCTTGAATACCCGCTCTAATTTAGATAAATTTGATGCCAAAGGTGAAGAAGCCATCTTTATTGGTTATTCCTCACGTAGTAAGGCATATCGGGTTTTTAACAAGACCACATTAATAGTGGAGGAAACCCTTCATGTCTCCTTCGATGAATCTCCTCATTCCTCCATTGACCGAGTCAATATGGATGATGAAGATGATTCTACTATTGATGTGTCTAACATTCCAAACTCCAATATCCATAATCTTCCAAATGATTGGATATATCAAAGGGATCATCCCGAAAGTCAAGTCATTGGAAGTGTTTCTGATGGCGTTAAAACCCGATCTCGCTTTAGTTGCTCCTTTGGTCTCTCCGCCTTTGTATCTCAAGTTGAATCGAAGAGTGTCGAGGAAGCGTGCTCCGAAGAAACTTGGATGATGGCCATGCAGGAGGAACTCAACCAATTCCAAAGGAATGAAGTTTGGGATCTAGTACCTAAGCCTGAAGGGCAAACGGTAATAGGTACCAAATGGGTATTCCGGAACAAGTTGAATGAATCCGGTATAGTTATTCGAAACAAGGCTCGGTTGGTAGCACAAGGGTACAACCAAGAAGAAGGAATTGATTTTGATGAGACCTACGCTCCTGTAACGACCCGATTCCCGAGTCCCTACGAGACACAAGAACCGGACCGACTCGACTAATCCAAAGACCTAGTTGTCCAACGAGGAAGCAACCAAAAGAGTAGTAAAATAAACCACATTCAGCATGAATATAACTAACAGTAAGAAAGTACAGCAGTAAGGAAAGAAACTACTACAGTAGATACCACCACAACAGTAGAACAACATTTATCATATAACACGAACTGCAGGTAAAGAAAGTACAGTGGAAACAAGAACTACTCATTATAACAGAAACAAAAGAGGTACAAAGACTGTGGTAAACTCTACTGGACCCTACTCGGCCCAGTGACCTCTGCAGCCGCTGACCCTGGCTGCTCAACACCTGGTCCTGAAAAAGGTAACGAGAGTAACACGTCAGCAAAACGCTGAGTAGAGTGGCAACTAAAACTAAGACAACAGTAGAGCGTACAGTAGCTGTTATGTTCTATTACTTTCTTTATTTACATTTTTCAATTGTCTCACTATTTCATTTATTCCTCAGATCTTTTACTTGATCTCGAATGTTCCTCGTGGGAACGATCTTGATTGCAGTCTTTTCCAAAAAGTAGAAGTAGCATGTGGTGCTCTCCTGGTCGGGAGAGTCCCCCGTGGTGATCCTACCCTCAGTCAACCACCCCAAGGTCTCTGACAGGCGTAACGGTGACTATGGCACGCGCGATAAACTCACAGGTAGCTAACCCGTACTGGCACGCGGTCAGTCGTTTCCGTTAACGGGTGCGCCCAAAGCACAGCACGGAACCAGTACAGGGCAGAGCCCTCTCAGTAACACGGGGTCCAACCCCTCCACAGTAACCAAACCGGGGCCTTGCCCCTCCATAGTCCGCGCACCCTCGCCTGACTATCCTGGTTTGCCCTAGTGGGCCTAACAAGTCGGTGAAGGAGGCTAGCAGAACCCCGGGGCCCGTGGGGTAGCTAGTACTCTCCTAACACTAGTAGCTCTCCTCGGTACTACGTACACGAGGGCCAGCAAGTCGGTACAGAGCGGCCAATCCTAACCCCGGGTCCCTGGGGTGGCTGGCCCCACTCTGCACTAAACAGGTATAGGTACTTCCCTTGGTACTGCGTACCCAAGAGACAGTACGAACAACATCTCAGTTCCATTCCTTTCTCTTTCCAGGAGTTCCACTCCTAATTCCCCGTAGGGGTTCCATCCTTTTAACTCAAACATCCAGGTTTCACTTTCCAGTTTCACATTCTTACAATCCATGTTCTCACCCACGTTTCTTTATTCATAACAGGTAGCTGTTAATTCAATTTACAGGCAACTTTATATTCCTTTTCATTTTTCCAAGACTGCAGTATTATACATTCCGCTAGTTTTCCATCCTAGGATTCATGCCATATCCTAGGATCTATCATACAATCTAATTTTCCAGCCCTAGGATTCATGCAACACCTAGGAGCTATCATTCCATACATTTCTCATTCCTAGGATTCATGCAATGTCCTAGATTCTAGTTAAGGTTCCATACTTTAACAGATTTTAATAACTTAAGCCACTCTACCAGGTACAATGGGAGTAATGGGGGCGTGATCGGGAATCCCGCGTGCCTCCGCGACTCCCAAGACTGTAACTGAACGAGGTCCTATCACAAGGATCAAACACAAGGAGTGTCTCAAAATAGTGTATAGCTACTGTAGACAGGTAGAGGAATTAATTCTGAAAAGAGCGTAACTCAAATCGTGGAAAACGGAGCCCGAACGAGCCCTAAACGGGTCGAAAAAGACGATACTGTGCAAAATCAGACATCTGGAACTTCTTCCAGACGTCTTAAATAGTGGATCAGAGAATTACCTGTTCAGCGTGGTTTCCCAGACGTCCAGAAGTCTGCAGGGACGTCTGGCCTAGCTCCCAGACGTCCGATGGTCACCCCTGACGTCTGGAGGTCACTCCCGCCGTCTGGTACAACTTCCAGACGTCTGATTCGCAAAGGATGGCGAATCAGCGAACCTGCGCATAGCCAATTGCCTCCCTCAGTACGGTCAGTCGATAGGAAGGAAGAAGAAGGCGGAATACTCACCTTTCAGACGTCTGTATGAGCTTCCAGACGTCTCCCTCGCCGTCTGACTATCAACCCAGACGTCTGATTCTGGAAATTTTTCCTGAATCAGGGTGCTACTCGGCCTCCGCTCGCGACGCCGCCCGCGTCGTACCTCGCGCGTCTGCTGCTCAGACCGCAGCAGGTCCCTCTCCGCGTCGCTCCGCGCCTCCTACGTCCTCCGCCTGTCGGCCAAGCCGCTCCGGCGAGCTCACCCTCACGGCAGAGCTCCGCTCTCGCACGCCGCACCTCCTCCGCGCTCACTGCGGCCACCGCTGCCGCCCTCGCGCTCGCGCTCACGCTCACGCTCACGCTCACTGGCTGAAGGAGAAGAAGGAGGAGACGGTGGAGACGGGAGGGGAGGCGTGGCCTTTTAAGGCCGCGCGAGGAGGAGGGAGAGAGAGCGCGGCAGGTCTGCAGCCGCAGAGAGAGAGGGAAAAAGAGAGAGAGAGGGGAATCGCGGGTCTGCGCGCACAGGCACGCAGACGAATCTTTCGTGCGAAAAAAAAACTATTTTCCAGACGTCTGGAAACGATCCCAGACGTCTGGTCAGACGTCTGGATTTGATCCCAGACGTCTGGTCCGACGTCTGGGTCACCTCCCAGACGTCTTGAAAGACGTCTGGGGCACGCGTTCCTAACAATATAACAAACTCAAAGGAAGTTTCGTCCCTGAAACTTGCGCCAACTAGGGTGTGGGAAAAAGATGTCCAAATAACCATAACAAACTCAAAGAGGACCGAAGCCGGTCCGAAAAGACGTACCTGCGAAAAGCTCCGGGTACCGCTCCCGCATTGCCGCCTCAAGCTCACAGGTAGCCTCCTCGTACCGCTGGCTCCTCCACAAAACCTTTACCAGGGGTACTTGCTTTCGTCTCAACCTGTGGACGGCTCGGTCTAGGATCTGCACTGGCCGCTCGGGGTAGGTCAGGTCGTCGCTCACCTCGACGCTCTCGTGGCTCAGTACGTGACTAGAATCGGCTACGTACTTCCTGAGGTTGGACACGTGGAACACGTCGTGCACACCAGAAAGCTGCGGGGGAAGGGCAAGTCTGTAAGCAACGGGTCCAACCCGCTCCAGGACCTCAAAGGGCCCCACGAACCTCGGCGCGAGCTTCCCTCTCACCCCAAACCACTGTAAGCCCTTCATGGGTGAAACACGAAGGAAGACGTGGTTCCCAACCTCGAACTGCACCTCTCTACGTCTGCGATCAGCGTAGCTCTTCTGTCTGCTCCTGACAGTGCAGAGTTGTCTGTGGATCTGCTCAACTACCTCCTGACTCTGCCGGATCAACCTGGGGCCAACCTCCCACTTGGTCCCCACCTCAACCCAACTCAAGGGTGCCGTACACTTCCGTCCGTACAGAGCCTCGTAGGGAGCCATGCCGATGCTCGAGTGATAACTGTTGTTGTATGCAAACTCCGCCAGGGGCAGGTGCTCCTCCCAAGAGCCCCTCCAGTCCAGTACACAGGCACGCAAAAGGTCCTCAAGTGTCTGTATCGTGCGCTCCGACTGTCCGTCCGTCTGGGGGTGGTAAGCCGTGCTAAACCTCAACCTCGTCCCCAAAGCCTGCTGAAACTCAGCCCAAAACTGGGACGTAAAGTGGGTATCCCTGTCGGATACGATCTCTCGCGGAACTCCGTGTAGTCGCACCACATCACGGATATACCTCTCTGCCAACTGTGCTGGTCCCAAAGTGACTCGGATCGGCAAGAATCGCGCCGTCTTCGTCAATCTATCCACTATTACCCAGACTGCGTCGTGTCCCCGCTGGGTAACAGGTAAGCCCACCACCAAGTCCATGGTGATGCTCTCCCACTTCCACTCTGGCACTGGAAGCGGCTGAAGCGGCCCTGCAGGCCTCTGATGCTCGGCTTTCACCTGCTGGCACACTAAGCACTGCTGCACGAACTCACCCACATCCCGCTTCATCCCTCTCCACCAAAACTCGCGTCTCAAGTCATGGTACATTTTTGTGTTTCCAGGATGTATGGTGAATCTGGAACCGTGTGCCTCAGTCAGGAGCTCTCTCAACAGCTCCTCGTCTCTGGGAACACACAACCGTCCCCTCAAGCGTAACACCTGGTCTGTGAAAGAGAAGTCCCCTGGGTCCCTTGTTAGTACTCTGTTGCGCAAAGACTGCAAGTATGGATCGGCCATCTGTCCCGTGATGATGCGGTCTATCAGCTCTGGCCTGGTCTGCCGTGTCATCGTCACTGCCCCACAGTATCCTCGTAACTCTAGAGGTCGCCAACTACCCACCTCATCCAAAAGGCTCCAACTTTGTAACTGTAGACTAGTCAAGAGTGCGGGCGCCTTACGGCTCAAGGCGTCAGCCACCACATTGGCCTTTCCCGGGTGGTAGGAGACGCTGCAATCGTAGTCCTTCAGGAGCTCCAACCAACGTCTCTGTCTCATGTTGAGCTCCTTCTAGTCAAAAAGATATCTGAGGCTCTTGTGATCTATAAAAAAACTCGAAGGTCTCACCGTACAAGTAGTGCCTCCATGTCTTCAGCGCGAAGACAACAGCTGCCAACTCTAGGTCGTGGGTAGGGTAGGTATGCTCATGGGGCTTCAGTTGCCGCGAAGCGTAAGCGACCACGTGACCCCTCTGCATGAGCACACCTCCTAACCCTTGCAAGGAAGCGTCTGTGTACACAACGAACCCGCCACTACTGTCAGGGATGGTGAGCACGGGAGCCAAGGTCAACCTCTCCTTCAGCTCCAGAAAACACGCCTCACAGGCGTCTGTCCAAGCGAAAGGCACGTCCTTCCGGGTCAACTGTGTCATAGGACGCGCAATCTGTGAAAATCATCTGATGAACCGTCTGTAGTAACCTGCCAGTCCCAGGAAACAGCGAATCTCAGTGACTGAATGCGGTCTCTCCCACCTGAGCACTGCCTCGACCTTGGCGGGGTCCACCGCCAGGCTGTCACCAGAGATCACATGACCCAAGAAGGTCACCTCCTTCAACCAGAACTCGCACTTGCTATATTTGGCGTACAGCTTGCGTCGTCTCAGAGTGTCCAGAACCATCCGCAAGTGCTGTCCGTGCTGCATCCGATCTCTAGAATAGATGAGTACATCATCTATGAAAACCACCACAAACTGGTCCAAGTACGGTCTAAACACCCGGTTCATCAGGTCCATGAAAGCAGCGGGGGCATTGGTCAGCCC
Organism: Thalassia testudinum; assembly: GCA_037157565.1. Classification (NCBI taxonomy): domain Eukaryota; kingdom Viridiplantae; phylum Streptophyta; class Magnoliopsida; order Alismatales; family Hydrocharitaceae; genus Thalassia; species Thalassia testudinum. The sequence continues at coordinate 63,119,411 of JAZHRO010000003.1, forward strand.
AAATGGCATGACCAAAAACTCGTAGTGTCTGTACCGGGTGCGGAAAGCTGTCTTGGAGACGTCGGTCTCCCTGATCCTCAACTGGTGGTATCCAGACCTCAAGTCTATCTTGGAAAACACCGTGGCACCCCGCAACTGGTAAAACAAATCGTCAATCCTCGGCAGCGGATATCTGTTCCTGATGGTGACCCTATTCAGCTGTCGGTAGTCCACACAAAGGCGTAGGGTCCCATCCTTCTTCTTCACAAACAGTACCGGGGCTCCCCAGGGAGACGCACTGGGCCTCACGAAACCTTTCTCCAAAAGGTCCTGCAACTGGGACTTGAGCTCTCGCAGCTCAAGCGGTGCCATTCTGTATGGCGCGGTGGAGATGGGGCTGGTCCCTGGTACTAGTGAGATCTCAAACTCGATCTCACGCTCGGGCTGTAGTCCTGGTAACTCGTCTGGAAACACGTCGGGGTACTCTCTGACCACCGGGATGCTCTGGAAGTCTTCCACGGGGCTGGGTTCTGCCACCACACAAGCTAGGAAGCCCTCACACCCCTGGCTCAAAAGTCTCGCCGCCCGAAGTGCCGATATGCACCTGAAACCTCCGTCCACTGGCTGTCCGTGAAACTCGAAAGAAGGAAACTCCGGAATGGAGAAGACGATCTTCCTCTCAAAACAGTCCACCAAAGCATGGTAAGCGGATAGCCAATCCATCCCCAGAATCACTCCAAAGTCCTCCATCTGTATTATAATCAGATCAGCTGGCAGGCTATGTCCCTCGACGCTGACCTCGCAACCCGTGTACACCTCCTCAGCTACAAACAGCTGACCACTCGGACCTCTGATTACGAACGGATTCTCTAACAGTGTATAATCCTGGTCCAAACTAACTGCGAAACTGGCTGCGACAAACGAGTGCGTAGCGCCGGAATCGAAAAGCGTGTAAACGAGTCTGCCAGAAACTGAAACCATACCTGCTACCACGGATCCTGAAGCTCTGGCGTCCCTATGTGTTAGGGCGTTGATACACCCCTCAGCTCTAGGTGCAGACGAAGTAGCCACACTCTGCGTCGGACGGGTAGGTGCTGGCCGGTACCCTCCTCGCGACTACTGTCCTCCTCCTCGCGCCTGGGAACCGCGGCCTCCTGCGCACCCTCTAGTGCTCTGCGCGGGAAGTATCTGCTGACCTCCTGCCCTAGATGGGCAGTCCCTCCTGACGTGGCCCGGCTGGCCACACTGGTAGCAGAGGGGAACCCGACTCCCGCCCTCAGTGAGTCCCTGCTGTCGGCTAGGCGGGGGTCCGGTGCTGGCGACTGGCCCCTGTCGAGGGCCCCCAAAGGCCACTGATGGCCCTGCACAATGTGACGGCTCTCCTGCGGACGCCACGTGTCTCCGTTCTCGCAGGCCCTGTAAGAAGTCTGGCTGAAAGGGCCTCTTCCGCCCGCCGTCGGTCTCTCGCGCGGACGGGTTGGTCTCCTCGTAAGTCATAGCTGCCTCTACCACCCTCGAAAACGTAGGCAGCTTCAGGGGTTTGACATACCCCCGAATCGCAGGCCGGAGCCCCTCGGTGAACCTCCAAAGGCGCTCCTCCTCAGTGGCTACCGCTGTCGCTGCAAAGCAGGACAGCTCCAAGAAACGCGTGCGGTACGCGCTCACAGTCATCGTCTCTGGCGGAGAGTGTGGAACTCCCGCCTCCTCTGGTCCTGCCACGTCTGGGGGAAGTACTGCTTGCAGAAGAGGGTGACGAACTGGTCCCACGTCGGCTCGTCCCTCTCCTGTCCCCGGACCGCCCTCCACCACCGGTGTGCCGCACTCTCCAGCTGGTACGTGGCAAAGGCCACGCAGCACTCCACCGGGGGGCGAAGGGTGTCGAAGATCTTCTCCAGCTGCTCAAGCCAGTCCTCTGCCTCGGTCGGGTCCTCATCCCCCTTGAAGGAGGGGGGCTTCAGCTTCCGGAACTGTCCGAAAAGCTCGAAGTGGCGCTGTAGGGGAGGTGCTGGTGCACCTCCAGGCGAAGGTGCCTTGGGTACAGAAGTGTCGGAGGAAGGTGGGGGCAGCAGTGGCCCATCCCCTCCCTCGTGTCCAGCGCCGTGTCCGTTGCGTGGTCCCACAGAGGACTCCCCCTCTGCAACCCCAGGAGGAGGTGCTCGGGGCGGTGGGTGGAGCTCCTCTCGTACAATATCTCGAATCAGTCTGGCGAGGTCCTGGGCCTGGATGCCAGGGAGTGGTGGCTGGTCCACCGAGACGTCAACGACAGCACGTCCACCTCGTCGACCTCGTCCTCGACCGCGCCCGCGGCCAGTCTCGCCAGTCCCGCGACGAGGCATCTCCTGCAAGGAGACGCGAAACAACACGGAAACGTCAAAACAGATGGTACCTAACGAAACTTCTAAGAGCTCAAGTTAGGAGATATGTCGTGGTGGCTACTCTAGCTATAAACATGCGAATTGGTTATTTTCCAGTCAGTTGATTCACTTCTCGGGACGACCTTGCTCTGATACCTCTTGTAACGACCCGATTCCCGAGTCCCTACGAGACACGAGAACCGGACCGACTCGACTAATCCCAAGACCTAGTCGTCCAACGAGGAAGTAACCAAAAGAGCAGTAAAATAAACCACATTCAGCATGAATATAACTAACAGTAAGAAAGTACAGCAGTAAGGAAAGAAACTACTACAGTAGATACCACCACAACAGTAGAACAACATTTATCATATAACACGAACTGCAGGTAAAGAAAGTACAGCGGAAACAAGAACTACTCACTATAACAGAAACAAAAGAGGTACAAAGACTATGGTAAACTCTACTGGACCCTACTCGGCCCAGCGCCCTCTGCAGCCACTGACCCTGGCTGCTCAACACCTGGTCCTGAAAAAGGTAACGAGAGTAACACGTCAGCAAAACGCTGAGTAGAGTGGCAACTAAAACTAAGACAACAGTAGAGCGTACAGTGGCTGTTATGTTCTATTACTTTCTTTATTTACATTTTTCAGTTGTCTCACTATTTCATTTATTCCTCAGATCTTTTACTTGATCTCGAATGTTCCTCGTGGGAACGATCTTGATTGCAGTCTTTTCCAAAAAGTAGAAGTAGCACGTGGTGCTCTCCTGGTCGGGAGAGTCCCCCGTGGTGATCCTACCCTCAGTCAACCACCCCAAGGTCTCTGACAGGCGTAACGGTGACTACGGCACGCGTGATAAATGCACAGGTAGCTAACCCGTACTGGCACGCGGTCAGTCGTTTCCGTTAACGGGTGCGCCCAAAGCATAGCACGGAACCAGTACAGGGCAGAGCCCTCTCAGTAACACGGGGTCCAACCCCTCCACAGTAACCAAACCGGGGCCTTGCCCCTCCACAGTCCGCGCACCCTCGCCTGACTACCCTGGTTTGCCCCAGTGGGCCTAACAAGTCGGTGAAGGAGGCTAGCAGAACCCTGGGGCTCGTGGGGTAGCTAGTACTCTCCTAACACTAGTAGCTCTCCTCGGTACTACGTACACGAGGACCAGCAAGTCGGTACAGAGCGGCCAATCCTAACCTCGGGTCCCTCGGGTGGCTGGCCCCACTCTGCACTAAACAGGTACAAGTACTTCCCTTGGTACTGCGTACCCAAGAGACAGTACGAACAACATCTCAGTTCCATTCCTTTCTCTTTCCAGGAGTTCCACTCCTAATTCCCCGTAGGGGTTCCATCCTTTTAACTCAAACATCCAGGTTTCACTTTCCAGTTTCACATTCTTACAATCCATATTCTCACCCACGTTTCTTTATTCAAAACAGGCAGCTGTTAATTTAATTTATAGGCAACTTTATATTCCTTTTCATTTTTCCAAGACTGCAGTATTATACATTCCGCTAGTTTTCCATCCTAGGATTCATGCCATATCCTAGGATCTATCATACAATCTAATTTTCCAGCCCTAGGATTCATGCAACACCTAGGAGCTATCATTCCATACATTTCTCATTCCTAGGATTCATGCAATGTCCTAGATTCTAGTTAAGGTTCCATCCTTTAACAGATTTTAATAACTTAAGCCACTCTACCAGGTACAACGGGAGTAATGGGGGCGTGATCGAGAATCCCGCGTGCCTCCGCGACTCCCAAGACTGCAACTGAATGAGGTCCTATCACAAGGATCAAACAGAAGGAGTGTCTCAAAATAGTGTATAGCTACTGTAGACGGGTAGAGGAATTAATTCTTAAAAGAGCGCAACTCGAATCGCGGAAAACGGAGCCCGAACGGGACCTAAACTGGTCGAAAAAGACGATGCTGTGCAAAATCAGACGTCTGGAACTTCTTCCAGACGTCTTAAACAGTGAATCAGAGAATTACTTGTTCAGCGTGGTTTCCCAGACGTCCAGAAGTCTGCGGGGACGTCTGGCCTAGCTCCCAGACGTCCGATGGTCACCCCGGACGTCTGGAGGTCACTCCCGTCGTCTGGTACAACTTCCAGACGTCTGATTCGCAAAGGATGGCGAATCAGCGAACCTGCGCACAGCCAACTGCCTCCCTCAGTACGGTCAGTCGACAGGAAGGAAGAAGAAGGCGGAATACTCACCTTTCAGACGTCTGTATGAGCTTCCAGATGTCTCCCTCGCCGTCTGACTATCAACCCAGACGTCTGATTCTGGAAATTTTTCCAAAATCAGGGCGCTACTCGGCCTCCGCTCGCGATGCCGCCCGTGTCGTACCTCGCGCGTCTGCTGCTCAGATCGCAGCAAGTCCCTCTCCGCGTCGCTCCGCGCCCCCTGCGCCCTCCGCCGGCCGGCCAAGCCGCTCTGGCGAGCTCGCCCTCACGGCAGAGCTCCGCTCTCGCACGCTGCACCTCCTCCGCGCTCACTGCGGCCACCGCTGCCGCCCTCGCGCTCGCGCTCATGCTCACGCTCACGCTCACTGGCTGAAGGAGAAGAAGGAGGAGACGGTGGAGACGGGAGGGGAGGCGTGGCCTTTTAAGGCCGCGCGAGGAGGAGGGAGAGAGAGTGCGGCAGGTCTGCAGCCGCAGAGAGAGAGGGAAAAAGAGAGAGAGAGGGGAATCGTGGGTCTGCGCGCACAGGCGCACAGATAAATCTTTCGTGTGAAAAAAAAACTATTTTCCAGACGTCTAGAAACGATCCTAGACTTTTGGTCAGACGTCTGGATTTGATCCCAGACGTCTGGTCCGACGTCTGGGTCACCTCCCAGACGTCTTAAAAGACGTCTGGGGCACGCGTTCGTAACAGCTCCCGTAGCTCGACTCAAATCAATTCGCATGCTTCTTGCTTATGCCGCCTTTCTTGGCTTTAAACTCTTTCAAATGGACGTTAAGAGCACGTTTCTTAACGGATTCATTAAGGAGGAAGTTTTTGTAAAACAACCTCCTGGTTTTGAGTCTCATGATAAGCCTCATTTTGTCTACAAATTAAACACCTATATGGTCTAAAGCAAGCTCCTAGAGCTTGGTATGAAAGGCTCAAAGACTACTTGTTAAATGCAAAACTCTCAATAGGGGAAGCTGATTCCACATTATTCATTAAAAGAAAAGGAAAAGACATTTTATTAGTTCAAATATATGTAGATGATATTATATTTGGTGCTACTAATGAATCTATGTGTAGAAAGTTTTCAGAAATTATGCAGGAAGAATTCGAAATGAGTTTGATGGGTGAGCTCAAGTTTTTCTTGGGCTTGCAAATCACTCAGCTCGAAATTGGAACCTTTGTGTGTCAATCAAAATACACAAAGGAGATGCTGAAGAGATTTGATATGAACAAAAGTAAAGGGAAGAACACTCCTATGAGTGTCACAACTTCCTTAGACTTGGACAAATTAGGTACGCCCATAGATCAAAAGCTCTATCGTAGCATGATTGGATCTTTACTGTATTTAACTTCCAGTAGACCTGATATTTTGTTTAGTACCTGCTTATGCGCTAGGTTTCAATCAAACCCTAAACAATCACACCTAAATGCTGTAAAACGAATATTTAGATATCTAGTTGACACATCTGATTATGGCTTATTCTACCCTAGGAGTCCACAATTCAACTTAGTTACATATAGCGATGCAGACTACGCAGGTAGCCGCACCGATAGGAAGAGTACTAGTGGGACATGCCAATTCTTAGGCGAATCACTAGTCTCTTGGTTCTCAAAGAAACAATCTAGTGTAGCTTTATCAACTACAGAAGCTGAATACATAGCCGCTGCACTAGCATGTTCCCAAGTGCTTTGGATGAAAAATACTTTGAAGGATTTTAACTTGATATTTAATAAGATAAAAATATTATGTGACAATACTAGTGCTATCAACCTCTCGAAAAACCCCGTACATCACTCTCGCACAAAACATAATGATGTTCGACATCACTTCTTGAGAGATAATGTACTTAAGGGAGAAATCGAAGTTGAATTTATTTGTACTGAACTGCAATTAGCTGATATTTTCACTAAACCTTTGAATTATGATCGCTTTAATTATATACGTAGGAAACTAGGCATATGTAAGCTAAGTGATATTTGAAGAATTTAGTGATTTAATGGAACCTCTTTTGTCATGAGCATAGATAGAACCTTGATTTCACTAAGTTAGAAGCCTTCATTCTCAGTTCAAACATCTAAATGCACATTCTGTCCAATAGCAGACGTCTGATTAAATCATCAGACGTCTTATACATTAAAATTCGTCGTCTAAACATCTGGGACAGACGATGATTTTATATAACAAAACAGTCATATCAGACGTCTGGTACACCACACAGACGTCTGAAGTGTCGTCCAAAGGTGTTGACAGACGTCTATCTCGGGGACAGAACATGTACTACCTGTCGGACGTCTGAATCTGTGGTTAGACGTCGTAGAGGTCGTCTGACAGGAAAAGCGGACGACCCTGTAACGTTAGACGAAAATCCAGGAAGGTCTGTCTGCAGAAATCGGACGTCTAATATTATATTTAGACGTCTTCCTTGTCGTCTGAGGAAGAAATCAGACGACAACCTGGAGAATAAATCATTTTCCTGGGGAGGATTCCTGCAGAAATCAGACGTCTAGTTATATAATTAGTCGTCTGATTTATCGTCTGATGAATAAAACAGACGTCTCCCTGAAATGGGCTAAAATCCCTCTGGCAAATCCCAACGTCTGACGTCGTTTCCAGACGTCTGATCGGGGAAAAATCTGCGCGTCGCAGCTTTTCTCTGGATGGTTTGAAATGCAAATCTCCCCAACTTCAGGGGGAGACTTGCTACGTGACCATGGGATATAAGATCCCCTTCGCAAAGGTCCCACTCTCTTGTCCAAAATCCCTACCCCACACAAAATCTGTGCGCCGCTCTCCCTCACACCCGATGGCCCACAGCAGCAGTTGGCGAAGTTCTGCTCGCCGCCAGACGACAGTCGCGCCTCTTCGACGACTGACGGAACTGCTGCTCCTCTGCGCGCGTCCTCCCTGCCTCTCGACCGCGCATTTGGAGGCTTCCCTCCTCCCGTGGGTATATCCTCTCCACTCCTAGGGCGTCTCCATGATCTTTTACCCACGACCTTGTAGCATCTTGTAGCATCTAGTTCTTCTTGATTCACTTGACCTACATGTGCATTTCATATCATTATCAGCCTTAGAACCCTAACCCTCGGTCAAGAAAACCCTGTTAGCCCTAGCTGCATCTTCCATGGCAAGGGTATTACCTCATGAGGTTCAAGCCGACATTTTAGTGGCTTGCATCCAAAGGTATATTGCCACAACTACATGGCAGGTTGTATTGCCTCAAGGCATACTGCCACATATTTTTTCAATGATGATTGCAGTGTTTGAAACTATGTTTTGGGTGAATGTTGTTTGGTTGGTTGAATGTTCTTGTATGGTTGTTTCTTTTTTTGCAGGTATTCTATCCTCAAAACACCACTCATTTTTTTCCTAAACCTAACCGCCCATTCCACCAAAAATGCCTCCCCGTAGGAAGCAAGTTGAGGGATCTTCCAGTTCCTCTTCCACTTATTTGGCAGATCAATTGCGGGGTGACATCGCTAGGCAGCGATTTCGTCGTTTCGCGAATGCCAAAGTTAAATGCCCTCGTTTTATTGTTTGGAATGATTTTGCCCATTTGAACCTTCGGGAACACTTCCAAACTCTCCATCTTTTCCAATATTTTGACCGTCAATTCCACTCCGGCATTGGAACTCTTGGTGTGTTCCCTGATCTTTGCCGTCTCTTTTATGCCAACATCGTTGAGGACTACAGCAACGATGAACTTGAACTCCATACCCGCCTATTTGGTCATGAAATACACATCACATCCGAAAATATCTCCGGCCTTCTAGCCATCCCCAATGAGGGAAATGATTTCAATGACATTCTGAGGCAATACGACCCAGAAATCATCAATCAAGAATTAGTTCTCCCGGAAAAATATGTTGAAAACCTTGGCACTCTACCGTGCAAAAATCTCAAACCCCTTCCACGTCTACTCTCTCGCATTTTTGGGTGAGACCTCCTAAACAAATCGGGAGGTTTTGATTACATCTCGCGCCAACACAAGGCGCTCCTTTTTGTGGCCGTTCGTCATATTCCTTTCAATTATTGCCGCCTCATTGTTCGCGTCATGAATGAGGACCATGGGGCATCACTTCCATTTGGGTCTATTCTATCCAAAATCTTTTCATCCCATCGGATTTCCATAACTGACCAAGCAGTTGACAAGAAAATTGAGCCTTACAACCGGGCCACAGCTGCCAAGATGAATATACTTAGAGAACATCTTGAGCCCGCTGACGAACCCATGGAAGAAGAGCCCCTTCCACCCTTTCCAGACTTCCATGAACCACGTCCCCTTCAAATAGAAGCTCCCCGCTCGAGCTTTGATGAAGCATGGGATCCAACCACAGATTCCCTCTCCTCCGGCATCTCCCTCCTGCTGCGTCGAACCGGTGAGATGTACACCTATATGGGAAGCATGCGCCGCGACATCGACGAACTTAGATCAGATGTTCAAAATTTGCAGATAGGACAAGGACCCGCTCGTCGCCACCGCCGCCAAGATCAAGAAGAATAGTTTTAGTGCTTCTATTTTTCTGTCTTTTATTCTAAGTTTGTATTAAGGGGCCTTGATCCCGTACTTAATATTTTTGGGAACAAATAGCTAGTCCATGCTTAAATATTTCTATTCCTAATCAATTTTCCTTAATGCCTTGTCATCTTTTAAACATGCAATTTTACTCATGCACTCTACTTTGTAGATATCACTCTTGTAGTTTGGATTTCAACTCCCTTTAACAACCCTTCATGATGATATTCAAAAAGGGGGAGAAGAATGTAGGTAAGAACTTAAGGAATAATATAAAGACTACCAAGTACAACCTTTAGGGGGAGGAAATAGGAACCTACAGCTATATTTTGAAAATCATCAAAAAGGGGGAGATTGTTAGTTCAACCACTCGTATATAATATTTTGATGATTTTACAAAATGAAGAAAATGAAATAAAAAATAAAGCGTAGCATATTATTTTCTCTCTGTAATAACATATTTGCAGGATTTCAAAAAGCTTTCCAAGACGGGAGATTAAAAGCGTAAAGACGAGTAGCATAAGTATTAGATCTTAGGCTTTTTCATGTAAACTTTCAAAGGTTGTAATTTTCATTTTATTTGAGTCTAGAAATATTGTAAAGAGCCCCCGAACAAAACCTATAAATAGCTAACTTAGGCTCTCTACACTTAGGATAAATAAGAAACAAAAACCAAACACTTATACTTTTATCAGACGTCCATAACAGTGGTCAGACGTCTGATTTTCCACTTTAAGACGTTTGACAAGTGTATCAGACATCTAATTTCAAAGATTTCTGCCTTTATTTGTCTCCTCATAAACATCAGTCGAAGGACTTCACTTTCAGACGTCAATAATCTTTAACAGACGTCTGATTGTTTACCCAGACGTCCTCATACTAACCGTTAGACTTCGTGTATGCAAAAACAATTTCCAGACGTCTTGACACACTTACAAACGTCTGCCTTTGAACCGTTGGCCATGATTTTCTGTGCGTATCTCTTCACGGCCACAAAATCTTTTTGGCAGAAGAAGTAGGGAACAGTATTTAGGTTTCCAGACGTCTGGTAATGTTATCATACGTCCATAACAACGTCTGATCCTCTATACCTAGAACCCTGTTTGGATCTGATGACAACAGGAACGAATCCACCATCCATTAGACGTCTAATGAAATAATCAGACGTCTTATGAGATAATATCAGACGTCCCTCTTTTGATCCAATAGAGTCTATTGAGATGTCCTGCAGTATTAGACGACCATAGGTAAAATCAGACATCCTATAAGACATCTGATACTATAATTAGACGTCTGATGTTGCTGTCAGACTCATCATTACCTTGATTTTGTGTGGATTTCGTCCTAAACTCTTGGGATTTGTTTCCAACGACTAGAAGAGCTCTCCCAAGTGTTCTTGAAGGTTCCAAACTTGCCTATAAATAGACTACAACTCCTCTTAGGCAATACACACCTCTTGAGATACAATTCCATTAGAAAAATCTCTTGCTCACTACTCTAAGCTCCATCTTGCCCTTGTGCTATGCTAATACTCTGATCAAAGGGCAAATCCATACTCCCGGCTCGCTCCGTTCTGCAAATCATCAGGGAGTTCTTTTCATGCTTAGTAGATAAGAAAGCAACTAAATTATTGGGGTGCTCTATAGGTGTTATTTTTACTTCTTAATTTCTATATTTTGTATCCGGCCTGTCGGGTCCCCGTCTCTTCATTTTGAAGAGAGAAACCTCCATTTAGGGATCGGAGGTGGGAATTGTAATTGAGGTACACTACCCTCATTTAAGTAGTGTGGTTAGTGGATTGATCACCTTGTGATCGAAAATCCTAAGTCAAGAGATTGGCTTAGGTGGTGGTTTTCACCCATCTTGGGTTTCCACCTAAAAATAATTGAGTATATTGTGTGATTGAAGTTTTTGTATTACAATACTCTATAATTTCACTATTCACCCCCCCTCTAGTGAAATTTCAGTGGAGGCCTAGGGTAATTAAGGAGAGGGGGTGAAAAGGTGCTAGAAAAGAATACAGATAAAAACTAAAGAAAGAAGGAAATTTTATACTTGGAGAAATTCGTTTTACAAAAAATCCTTGTAGAGGAATGCTTCTACAACAAACTAGAAATAAAAAGAAGTAAAACTAAGATCCTCCTAATGATGGTGGTGAAGGGGAAAGAATCCTTGATCCAAGCTCAGTGGCTCCTAGACTTGAAAAGGAGCTCTCCAACTCCTTCCTTGCTTTGCTCCTTCAAGATGGTGTCCTCCAAGATAAGCCCACAAAGGGGGCGTGCACTATGCTCCTCCAAGGTGGATGCTACTACCTTCAAATCTTCTCTAAGGGGGGGCATGCACCACCCTTCTCCTCCAATGCCTGGCCGTCCTCTAAGTTGGAAGCTTGCTCTTCCTTGGCGTGGCACAAGGAAGAAGAGAGAAGGGGAAGAAAGCACCAAGGGGGCGGGTAGGATGCCCCCTTAATCTTCTTCTCTTCTTTTCCTTCCTTGGTCGTGGGTTATGGTGGGTGTAGGGTAGAATAAAACTAAATGGAGGATGGGTTTTTAGTGGTGGTTAGGAGGGGTATATATAGGGTAGGAAGGTGGTGGTTGGCATGGATTATAGATGGAGGGTTAGGATGGAATTTGGGAGGTGGTTAGGTGATCTAAGGGTGGAGGTTGTTGGTGCCAACCTAAGGAGTTTGTAGGGTGGTAGTTATGGTGGTGTTGATGGTTGTTGGTGGTGGAGAGACACCACCAAGTTGGCTCCAACAAGGGGGGTTTCCAGAAGGATGGTGATGTGCATACATCTGATTAACCTACAATGTCTATTAATACATGTTCTTAGTACCATATTAGCATCATACATTGTAAATATTGCATAACATGCATAATCATGCATTTAGGTCAAGTTGTATAAATTGTATAGTAATTATCTCCTTTTATTGCCAGGGATAGGGCAACTTGTTAATTGGGGCCTCAAATCGAAGATCCAACTGTATGGATCTGATTAGGGCAACAATTGGAGTTCAATGACTCCAAGATTGCCCTGATCGGACATCCATAGCACCAGATAGAGACCGAGGAACCCTAAAGATCAAGGGCCAAGATGGTGTTAATCCGCATCTCAGATGACAAATCCGACCGCACGGATGGGTTCGAATCGATGGTCACACCCTAGCGGCATGAAAATCGGTCCAATCCGTCACCCGTGGCACCATCTACAATACTCAAAAGATGGATAGTGGCGCCATCTCGGCCACCCAACTGGCCCCAAGGACCCGCCTCCGCTTCTCTTCTTCACCCGCTCGATGAATTTGCACCGTTGGATGCCCATCCAATGGCCACAAGAGTCATGCACTCAATTCATTCGTGCGACAAAGATGGGTGCTTAGCACAACGGTCGAGCACCCCTTTGCAAGCGAAGGGCACGTGTTCGAGCTGCGCCAAGCGCTTCAATTCAGACGGGCGCGGGTGCAATTGGGCCGTCAGATGAAGATCGGGAAACTGAGGGGAGGAGGCGTGGCACGCGGAGAATCGTCGATCACGTACGTGCGTGATCACGTACGTGCGTGATAATGCACATTTGCATGCCTCATCGCACGTGGACGTGCAGCAGAGGAGTTTCGAAGGCGCTGGCAAGAAGCGTTTTAAGCCGTCCGATCTTTAGATTGGAATGCTGATTGTGCATGAACGTGCACAGGCATTAGGGTGCGAAAGGCAAGGAGGCGCATGCGGCTTGCGCACGTTGGCTACGTTCAGGCCTTTAGTGACAGATAAATTCGTCACTAAAGGCCCTAAATTAATGTTTTTGAAATTAAAATGTCCAAAATGCCCCCACTCCTTGCAACTATAAAAGGAGACCCCTACCTTACGAATTTATCATCCCTTCCTTCTCCTTTCTCCCTCTCCAAAGCTTAAGAGAAGCTTGTCCCACATCCGGGATGCTCTTCAAGAGCTAAAATCAAGTTTTCACCCCTGTTCCGAAAGTAGATCCTGCGACGACGACGACGTGCTGCCTCGTTCCCATTCTTCCGACTTCATCCTCCTTCCCGCCTCGTCCTCCATCTTCTAGACGTCACCTCCGTCCGACTCATCCTCCAAGCATTCGTCGAGGAGGATAACTTCTCTCCTTTTTTTTTCGCTTTCTATAGTAGAATTTTCCCGCTTTTTAGTTGTAGCAGTTTCTCGCTTTCTAGTGTAATCATTTCCTGCTTTCTTAGTTGTAAAACATTATTCAAATATCAAGTGATTGTTCTCTCTCTCACTCTCTCTTATTGTTTATATTGATTTCATTTTGATTACTTCTCCTTTTAAACAAAAATACAAAAAAATATAATTGTGGATTTTGAGATCGACGTAGCCTCCCTGTGTTGGAGCCGAAACTTCTTTACGGATTTTTCAGTATAAATTTCATCTATTGAACAAATTTCTTCACGATTTGAACTACAACGACGGGTTTTCGAATCCAACTCCGAACGCGTAGTTTTCCACCTTCAACATTTTGGCGTCGTTGCTGAGGAGGCGACACTTTTTGATTCTTCGTGTTTTCCGACTTACGAATCGTTTACCTCACTTTTCTCCTTTCTTATTGTGATTGCAGGTACTCTTTTGAGACGAGCAAAGGCGGTAGATTGGAGAAAAGTGCTGTTGAAGGTTCTGTAAGTTTACCCCCACCTCCTACCCATTAGTTTTCATTCCACCACGTAATAACACAAACATAAATCAGCCTAGGTGTTCTTATAAACCCTAAGGTTAGTTTTAATTGTTTGTTTGACACCTACACCCGCCTTACCCTTCGCATTTAAGAAGAAAAATTAAAAAATCTCACAGAGGTACACAACCTCTTCTGATTTTCAAACTCAACCGGTAAACTGATCTTTGGAACTGATACACACACCCAAACAGATAATCGAGTAGAAATCAGATTAGGTAATCACTTGTGTGCCTAATTAAGTCGTGCAACAAGCCAATTGTTTGAGTTGATTGGGTCGCACCACTTCAACTAAAATCAACTCATTAAGTAGCTGCCACATAGGTTTAACTCTTAAGGATTTACCAGGCACTCCACATTCTTTTAAGCTTCAAAGGAAAACATCTTCACCTGTGCTTTCAAAACTTGGTGTGCCAACAAAACTTGTTTGAAAATACCTAAAGTTGAATCCTAAAAGCTACTAAGCAAGATTTGAACCCTAAAATTCACCGCATCAAAAATAATCTTGCTTGAAAACCATTGGTTGTGCACGCACACACACATCAATCAATCATTAAGGGCACAACCCAGATAAAGGGCCCATCACATTCCAAAGCACATTCAAACCTAACCCTAATTAAAATAAAGTAGACGTTGGCCTTAAGGATTAGACTCACTCTTTGGAGCCCAGAACGAGATTATTTTTTATTAGTCTGTTTCTACTGTTCAATCTGATGTCTAGCTAGGGGAGCAGAATCAAACGATCACGGTTGGGGGCTACACTAGGTACCGGAGGCGTAAGCTGAACGAAGAACCTTCTCCCCAATCCCTCCCTCTAATTGGTTGGATTGAACGGACAGAAGTAGATCAAATCATTTCTTTATCTCAAGACGGGTTCTTGGAGTCTATAGGTCTTTACGCTAGCCCACTTAAGGACAGGTTTGATTGTTTATATTGCAGGGCACCTTTCTTCCTCCCATCTATAATGAATCTTTCCACATTTCATATGCATTCCCGCTCTTTCCCTCCTGTTATGACTTATCCTCAACATGAAGATTATCCCGACTCGTACTGTAATCAACCATCTGTTAGTTGGGATAACTCGAATTGGGGATACATTCCATACCTCCGTGTTTAGGGTCTAATCCTGAACACCATGATTGTGATTTCTATTTTTCTCTGAGCCACATTGATTATAGATCGTCCCTTTCATGGACAACCTAATACGATCTACAATTAAGAAGGATACACTGGTCCTTACCCATCCTCTGAATACACTGCCTCTAGGTCATCACCACTTCATGAACAACTTGAAATGACCTATTATCAGAGAGGGTATCACGAATCTCAATTTTTTAACTCCTCTGCACTAATCCCAAACCTGCCTAACCATGAACCAATCCATTTGGTTTAGGTTAACCAGGTCCAAGATAAGGTTTTGGCTAACTTGAGGAATATTATACAATCTTTAGAAGCTCAGCCAATACCTTACATTGAAGAATTAGAGCCCCTGATTGAAATGATTGATGATCTGAACAAGCATTTGTTGGATTGTCTCCAGGATGTTAAGGATAAGGACCCGGGTGAGTTTTTACTTGGAAAGTTATCGAAACCGAGAATGAGATTTGTGGTTGCTTTAGTTCAATCTTGGGATGATTCCCAAGATGAACCCCCTTTAGGAGAGCCAATGTCAGAACCCGCTCAGGCACCTATTGGGGGGGACACGTGTTACGGGGTTGACCAGATTGATCTAGAGCAACCAATTAAGGATGATCTAATTTCTTCACCTGAGATCCCTGAGTCGGGATATGTGGAAACGTATGTCTCCATGGATCAGAAAGTGATGGATGATTTTGGGACGTACATTAATACGAATTTAGATTTATTTGATTCTAAGGGTGAAGATTCAATTTGCGAAGTCTCATGTGAGTTCACAGAACACGATTTCTGTGAGACGATTAGGCCTGCAGAATTGGTTAAATCATTTGATAGCCCAATAACTAAGGAAATTGATCTTATTGGGGCTCACATGACGGATTTAGAATCACATTTTCTGAAGGATTCAATTCAATGCCCTGATTGTCAGTTACACCCCATTGAGCTTACTGACGATTCTGTTTTTGCGATAACTAGACCCAAGTCAATTCTGATTCAATCACATCTTTTAGACTTGGAAATTTCAGTCGGGGTGATTAATATACAGGAGGTCCTGGAATTTGACATTCTAAATGAGGAGGATAGGAGCTGGGAAATTTTGATTTGAGAAGCAAGCTTCGGAGGAAGTAGAAGACCGAGTTTAAGGGTTCTAATTAATCCGAAACCATCAAACAAAGACCCTTATGACATTTGTTTCGAGGATGTCCAACCCAAGTATACATTCATTGATTATTCTTTTGATCTCGAATTTTCTGTAACCCAACTTTTTGGTCTTGGGTTGCATCCTCTTAAATTGCAGGCCCGACCCTGCTTGCATATTGATCTCAGGATCTGGGTAATTTTTATCCAGAACCTTAGATATTCTCGACCATGGGGTATGGGTTTGCACCATAATTTGGTCCACATCTGTGGACATCTACTGACAGGTCTTAGGGTAAATCTTTTTATTCTGATTGTGACCTGCACCTGTGAATTCATTATTTCTTCATCTTTGTATAGTGTTCCTAACTGAAGGCACTAAACTCAGCATGTATACAGTTTCTGTTCATCATTGAGTGGACATGTTATTCACGCAATTTATGTGCTTTCTACTCTACTCCACTCTGTTTTATGTCTTTTTAATACAATGAGGACATTGCATTAGATAGGCATGGGGGGGTGGATATTCATCTTTGAATTATTTCGTCAGCCCGTAACTTCATTTTGTTTTCTTTTATATAAAAAAAAATTGTGGAATTAGGAAAGAGAACTTGGGCTTTCGAAAATTTTCAATCTTAGGAAATAAAACTGTATGATCTGAATACTAAGTCCCTTTAGGTCTTTGGGCTTAATCAGCTTGGGTATCCACTAAAATGTGGATTTGTTTATCGAGTCCTCGCCATCCTGAATTCTATTTTAATTTGATTAAATAAGTTTGGGTGATAAGTATACGACTTATCAACCCACCTTCTGATTTGAGAGAACTTTAAGTCTAAGCATCTACACACTAATCGTCACTGGCTCGTTGTTTGGCGGTTTTAACGAAAATTAGGTAGCTAATGAACCTTTTAGGGTGATATGGCTGACAAGTTACTATGGGTAACAACCCATAGGTAGGTTGTCCAGAGCCCAGTCACTGGACCACTCTCTTCTTGCAGACTTTAGGTAAATTTTAGACCAGGGAAGCCACCTACTTAAATAAAAAGAAAGTTCAAAAAGAAAAAGAAAAGAAAAGAAAAAGGAGAAAAGAAAGAAAAAGAAACAAAAGAAATAAGCCACACTTCGCCGCATGAGTATGGCTGGCAAGTTGTTGGTGGTAACAGGTCACTGACTGGTTGTCCAGATCCCAGCTCAAGAAATGCACATAAAAATTCTTAAAACACTTAGGAAGAAGCAGAGAAGTAGAATAAGCTGAGGAGATTGATGTGAAAAGTCGCATGATTTGTAAAAGCGGGTTTTTAATGTCGTAACACGCGAATTCACATACGCTTTTAAATTTGTATCCTAAATAGGGGAGTATCTAGGGTCGTCCAAGGAGGCAAATTTGCAATTCAATTCTCTTGCTAAAAATAAATCTCAACTTTCTTTTTGGTATTTTAAATATATATATATATTTTTGTGTTTTGAAATAATATGGGCAAAGTGCGAATTGTGACGAAAAAGTGCTAACACCTAAAATGCTAAGCTAAAACTTAAGAGATTAAAATGTCCACTACCTAAGCTCACTCTAGGCAAGTCGAGACCTAGAGTAATTAGGGAGTGGAGGTATAAAAAGTGCTAGAACAAAAGTAACAATTGCAATAAGAAATTAAAAAGAAGGCAATTTGATTAAGCAGAATTTGTGTTCTCTTACAAAAACAAGTAGAGGAATGCTTCTACTAGAAATGTAAAATATAAAAGCAATAGAAGAAACACAAATCCTCTTGTAGAATCTGGTGAAGAAGGGAGTCTTCTTGCTCCAAGCCTAGCTGCTCCTTGGCTTGAAAAGAGCGCCTCCTTCTTCTTCTTCCTTGAGAGCTCCTCCAAGGTGGATGCTACCACCTTCAATGCTCTCCTCCAAGGGTGGGGGTACACCACCCTCAAGTTCTCCTCCAAGGTGGCGTGGACCACCTTCAAGATCTCCTCCAGAGATCTTCCTTGCCTGGCTCCTCCTTTGGCTGGCGTGGGCTCAAGAGAGAAGGGAACAGGGGAAGGCACCAAAGGGATAGAATATCCCCTTAATCTTCTTCCTCTCTCTTGGGCGTGGGCTCTAGGTAGAGTATGAGAGTGAATTTTCTAGCCAAGGATGGTTTGAATGGTGGTGGGTAGTGGTCATTTTATAGGGTAGGATGAGGGGTTAAGGTGACTCTTGAAATGGAGGGCTAAGATGGGAGGATGGAGGTGGTTAGGTGATCCTAGGGTTAAGGATGGTTGGCGCCACCTAAGGGGTGTAAGGGGGGTAGTTATGGGTGGCCAAGGGACACTTAAAAGTGGCGCCAACCATGGAGAGGTGCCATGGGTTGGCGCCAACTTTGAGGCTTCTAGAAGGTGGGATAATGTGGATGGTGGAGATGGGTTTAAGGGGATATGTGTGGTGGAGATGGAGGGGGTTTTTGGAGGGAAAAGTGGCGCCAACAAGGGGGTAGTTAGGGTGGTTTTGGTGCCACTTTTTTGGTGTCTTTTGGAGGTAATGGGTAGGATAGGTTGGCGCCAAGTAGGGTTAGCTTATGTGGAGCTTAGGTAGAGCTAGTTGGTGGAGTTGCTAGGTAGGGTTTTTGGGTGGTAAAAGCCAAGGAAGCTGGAGCATAGCTAAGCTAAGGTAAGCTAAGCTAGCTTAGCTAATGGTGGAGTAGAGGAGGAGGTGTTGGAGCTAGGGTTTGGAGGGAGGAGCTGGTTCTGAAGAATCTGCAGCTGAAGTGGAGCTGGCAGCTTCTGAAGAGGTCAACATGGGGCTACTCCAGCTGGCTTAGCTTGCTAGTTCTTTGCTAGCTACTAAGCCAAGCTAAAGTGAGCTCTGGCTTCTGTTGAATGGAGCTGAGGTGAGTTGGGTCTGGTGCTCCCAGGGAGGATTGAGCTGGTTGAGACAGCTAAGGTAACTTAGCTCACCGAAGTTGAGCTAAGCTGAATTCCCAGGAGTTGGACTTGAGCTTCCTAAGCTGGGATGAGTTCTTCTTCAGCTGGCTGGAGTTGAGTGGAGCTGGATGTAGCTGGATCTGAGCTAACTTAAGCTAGGGTGAGCTCCTCCTTCACCATTTGCCTTCTTGAGTGCTAGGGTTTTAGGGATTTGTATATCTATTCATCCCTAACACTCACAAAAACACATTAAAACAACAAAAGAAAATGCAATGCATGCCTAACCTAGTTAATGCCTAAATGCAGCCCAAAAACCCATTTGTGGAGCAAAACTCTAAGAGCTAGGTTTATTTTAATGCATAAGAATGATGATAAACTGTTGTTTATCACACCCCCATGCTTATCTTTTGCTAGTCTCTTAGCAAAACTTTAACTTTTTTGGAAAACAAAACTTTTGGGAAATCTAATTTTTTCGACTTTTGAGGAGAAAAAGATTAAGGGACCTTAGTTGATCTAAACACAGCAGGCACTGGATTTGTTAAGGATAAACATCGGGATTTATCTTTTTTTTTTTAGATCCAACCATTAGGAAAAACGGGATCAATATATCCTCTAGAAAATTCACAAATTAACCCCTTGTTAATTCAGATGACTTGAAATTTTTGTTTTTAGGATTTTTCTAGCTCATGAATCTGATTTGCAACTTGCAAAATTCTTTAAAACCTTGTGTTCATGCTTATGAAAAGCCAACATTTATAAGGGCGTGTTAATTAATTAATTAATTTATATATATATATATTTTTTTTTTTCTTCTCCCCCATGCTTATTTTTAGCTTAGTCTTACAACAGATGTGTTGGGATTATCATTCCCGTTACCAATCCTTGAGGGGGCTCTGGCACCAGTACTTCGGGATAGCACTGTCCATGACACCACCCAGGAGCTCACAACCCCAAAACACAATGCAGTGTAAAGGGGCGCTCCAAGCAAACTCAAGCTCTTGCTTCGACACTATAGGTAGAGCACCGTCCAAGACACTTGAGTTGTTAAAATGCGCTTTAATGCTCCATCTAAAGATATGAAATATAGATATGGAGCAGCGCCGAGGCAGTAACATGTTGACATTACGTCCTCAAAGGAGGCATTTTCCTCCTTCTCGACGGTGGGAACTCAAACCAATTATCTGCTTCAGACTTTTACTAAGTCCAAACAAGGGAGTTTTTCAAATTTTTAGTTGTTTTTAAGTGTTGGCTTGTGTGTGAAAATTGACACAAGAAGTTCCTTAAGACATGCAAGTTTTTGAATCAGAAACTAAGCCAAATACTTTCCACATTACAAAATAGGATCAAGTCACCTGAACAATCATGAGTTCAGGTGGAATTTTTATAGAAGGATATCTGATCTAGTCTAAAATAGACCCTGAAATTCTAATGATCAGATCCGCATCCTCATCCCTAGTTTGTTAAAGATTAAATCCCATTGTACCAAAAGTGAGCTTTTTTTTTCCTCAAAAAGTTTTTAACATTATTATTATTATTATTATTATTGGGTATGCAAGCAGGAAATAAACTAAAGAAAAATGCATGTTTTAAGTTTTGAAAATCCTAAATCGATCGTCAAATTTTAAAAACACCCCCCCATGCTTAAGATATGCAATATCCTCATGCATTAGGAGGGATTAGGGATCACCTTAATGAAGAACGGTCGATTTTAGGATGGTCAAAACCTGAAAGAAGAAGAAAAAAGGAAAGCAGGAAACGAAATGATGGGTTACCTCCCATCCAGTGCTATCTTTTATGCCATTCAGCTCGGCGTAGTGTGCATTAGTGATCAAGAGTGGCTAGCTCAGTAAAATTAAAAGATTCAGACGGAAGATTAGGCGTATGATCAAAATAGGGCTTTAAACGTTGGCCGTTGACTTGAAAGGTCGAATTAGTTTTTAGATCAAAAAGATCAATAGCGCCGTATGGATATGTTTTATGGACAATAAAGGGGCCAGTCCATTTAGATTTTAATTTGCTAGGAAAAAGACGTAATCTCGCATCAAAAAGCCAAATGCATTGATTAACGTCAAAGGATTTTCGAACAATATATTTATCGTGAAATTTCTTTGTTCGGTCTTTATAAATCCTTGCGTTTTCATAGGAAAAATTACGTAATTCTTCCAATTCAGTTAATTGTAATTTTCTATGGATACCGGCGTCAGATAAATCCATGTTGAGTTGTTTTATTGCCCAAAACCAAAAAGCCCTATGTTCTAGCTCTATCGGGAGATGGCATGCCTTCCCAAAAATCGGATGGAATGGAGACATGCCGAGCAGGGTTTTAAAAGCGGTATGGTAGGCCCATAAAGCATTGTCCAATTTGGTGGCCCAATCTTTTCGGTCGAGCCTAACCGTCTTTTGTAAAATATTTTTAATTTCCCTGTTAGAAACTTCAGCCTGGCCATTTGTTTGGGAGTGATAAGGTGTATAAATTTTATGATTAACCCCATATTTAGAAAAAAGGTGACGGAATTGTGAGTGGGTGAAATGTGAGCCTCTGTCACTGATAATGGCTTTTGAAATGCCGAATCTTGAGAAAATATTTTTCTTCAGAAATTCGACAACCACACGGTGATCACTAATGCGAGTGGGTATTGCTTCTATCCATTTTGAAACATAGTCGACTGCGACTAATATATATAAATACCCACCAGAGTTGATGAACGGTCCTATGAAGTTGATGCCCCAAACATCAAAAATTTCAACCTCTAAAATAGGATTAAGGGGCATCATATCCTTCCAAGTCATGTTGCCGATGCTCTGGCAATGCACACAGGACCGAACAAAGTCATGAGCATCTTTGTGCAAGCTGGGCCAATAAAATCCCGCATTAAGTATTTTAGCTATAGTTTTCTTGCCCAAAAAATGTCCGCCATAGGCCATTGAGTGATAATGTGTCAAAATATCATGGATTTCAGAATCGGGTACACATCGACGAATGACCTGATCGGCATAAATGCGGAAAAGGTCGGGCTCCTTCCAAAAATAATATTTAATATCATCAAAGAACTTATCCCGTTTTATTTTTGGCTAATCAGCGGGGATTCGTTCTATTGCTAAATAGTTTGCGATGGGCGCAAACCAAGGGAGGGTTGTAGCAGCTAAAATGCTTTCATCGGAGAACTGATTAGGTGGGGTCATTATGTCATTCGTCGTAAGATGAGAGAGATGGTCAGCCACTACATTATGCGATCCCGCCTTATCCTTGATTTCCAGGTCAAATTCCTAGAGCAGCAAAATCCAACAGATAAGGTGGGGTTTCGCATCTTTCTTTATCAGCAAATATTTAATTGCTGAATGGTCGGTATATACAGTGACATGTGACCCCAAAAGATAAGATCTAAATTTTTCTAAGGCAAATACAATGGCAAGAAGTTCTTTTTCAGTAACCGTGTAATTCTGTTGTGCATCATCAAGAGTTTTGCTAGCATAATAGATCACAACGGGCTTCTTGCCAATTCTTTGCCCTAGAATGGCCCCTACAGCAAAATCTGAGGCATCTGTCATTAATTCAAAGGGACTATTCCAATTAGGTCCCTACAAAATTGGTGCCTCAGTAACCTCTTTCTTCAACCTTAAAAAACTCTCCAGGCATTTATCATTAAAATCAAATGGCTGGTCTTTAGTGAGAAGTTGACTTAAGGGCTTGGAGATTTGGGAAAAATTTTGTATAAATCGACGGTAGAAACCCACATGACCCAAAATGAATCTGATCTGTTTGACAGTAGTGGGCGGTTGGAGCTTAGATATAGCATCTATTTTTGCTTTATCTACTGCGATTCCTTGTTTTGAAATAACATGGCCCAAGACAATACCTTCCTGGACCATGAAATGACTTTTTTTCCCAACTGAGGACCAAATTGACTTCTATGCATTTTTGGAGAGTTCTTTCAAGGTTTTTGAGACAATGGTCAACAGAATCTCCAAAAATAGAGAAGTCATCCATAAAGACTTCTAAATATTCACCTACCAGGTTTTAAAATATTGCAAGCATACACCTTTGAAAACTCGCAGGTGCGTTGCAAAGACCGAAGGGCATCCTTCGGAAAGCAAAGGTTCCGAAGGGGCAGGTGAAAGTTGTTTTGTCCTGGTCCTCAGGAATAACCGCTACCCGATTATAGTCAGAATAACCATCTAGAAAACAGTAAAAATCCCATCCGGCTAACTGCTCCAAGATTTGATCAATAAAGGGGAGAGGGAAATGGTCCTTCTTAGTGGCGATGTTTAATTTTCGGTAGTCAATACACATGCGCCAAGAAGAGGCAGTTCGAGTGGCTACATTCTCCCCATTATCATTAGTGACAACTATTAGTCTAGCCTTTTTGGGCACAACTTGTGTTGGACTAACCCAGGAGCTGTCAGAAATGGGGTAGATGATATCAGCATCCAGCCACTTAATAATCTCCTTTTTTACCACCTCCTGCATAATAGGGTTCAAGCGCCTTTGTGGTTGGAGGGAGGGGTTAGAATCATCCTCTAAATATATACGATGTGTACAATAGGATAGATGAATACCCTTAAGATCAGAAAGGGTCCAGCCAATAGCTTTTCGATATTTACTCAAAACCTGGAGAAGTTTGTGCTCTTGTGCCCCGATAAGTCCAGAATTTATAATCAGGGGCAGGGTCTGATTAGGACCCAGGAAGACATATTTAAGGGAGTCGGACAAAGGTTTTAATTCCAATTGTGGGCTCGGCTCCGAAAGAATTTCTACTTTGTGGGTTAGTGGTGAGGAGAGAGTGAAAGGGTCAGCTGGAGGGTTAGCTGGACGTGTGGTTAGGGTGGAAGGGTGAGAAGAGGTGGATTTTTCAGGAACCGTATTGATGGAAAAGCAGGAACCTAAATGGGAAATCTGCAAAGTTTCCTCCACAATGTTTTCTATTTCCGAATCTGAATCATCAAAGAAATCTGGTTCTTGGAACCGCCTAGAAGCTTGAAAAATATCTAGGGTTACAAATTCACCGCCACGCATGAACTTCACCTTTCCAGAATCACAATCACTATTCGCGTGGGCGGTGGCTAAGAATGATCTTCCAAGAATAATGGGGGCAAACTTTAGTGCTTCAGGTACCTCTATGTCTAGGACTAACAAGTCTATTGCAAATAGACAATTTTTGACTCGGACAAGAACATCCTCAACAATTCCCCTTGGTTTAATTGTAGATTGGTCGGCTAATTGGAGAGTAACCTCAACAGGTTTTAATTCACCGATCTTAAATTCCTCAAAAACAATTGTGGGGATAAGATTAATTGAGGCACCAAGATCCAACAGAGCACGATCAAATGAGGTATCATTAATGATAACTTGAATTAGGGGGCGCCGGGATCTTTTCTCTTAAGAGGCAGTTGACTCTGCACAACTGAGCTGACTGTTTCAGGAAGGATCACCTTTCCTAAATTTCGAGCCTGCCTTTTCGAAGTACACAAATCTTTTAGGAATTTTGTATAGGCAGGGATGTATTTAATGGCATTTAGGAGAGGGATATTAATTTCTACTGGCCTAAATAAATCCATTAATTCCTTCTCAGTGGGCTCAGATTTCTTCTTCTTATTTGAAGAGTGGAGGGCTTGTGGAAATGGAGCAGGGTTTCCCTGTTTTGCATTAATTGGTTCCTGAACAATATGAGAGGGAGATAGGGAAGAGTTAATCTATGTTTCATTAAAGCAGGTTTCTTTAACAGGTAGGGGATTGTGAGTGGTTTTCCCATTTCTCAAGTAACTGCGTTTGCAGTCTGGTTGTTTCTAGGATGACGACGGGAAGCCTGACTGTTATTGAAACCCGGTGGACGCTGAGGTGCTAGTTGAATGGGTTGACTAGGATATCCACCTTGGAACTGATTCCTTTGATTATTTGGGTTGGGCATGGGTTGGGAAGGTAAATTCCCAATAGGTCGATGATCAGGAGTAACCTTAACTTGGTGTTGCAAGTTGGTAATCATGCGGGTTACTTCTGTCATTTGACTCTGCATTCCTTGTAGATTTTTTCATGACCTGATTATTAATATCGTCCTGGGATGGTCTAGGTTGATACATAGGTTGCCCATAATTCCCAAAATAGTTTTGTTTGGGAAACGGAATCAGGTTCGGGTTTTTCCAGAAGTGATTCGGGTTAGTCCTCCAGTTTTGATTGGAAGTGTTGGAGGGGTTTCTAAATTGCTCCTGGAGAGTATAAATATTTTCCGAGGTGGGATCAAAAATATTTTGATCAAAATTCCTAGTCAAATCTTGCGGGAAATCAGCTAGAAATTGCTGACCAGCAGATGTGGCATCAATGTTGTGCAGATTTTCTCTTCGGAGAATGTGTGGAGGGTTAGTGTGTGGAGAGTGAACGTGTGGAGCTTGTTTATTTGTGAGTTTTTCTTCCATTTTCTTTTGGTGAATTTGCATCTGGTCCAGTGGTTGAGCTAACATATATACATCATCTTGAGTGACTGCAATAGAGGTGGATTTGGAGTCAATTTCATGGACTCCGTGTCTAAGGTTTTGTGATCTACCAAAAGTGTCCATTGAAATCATGTTAAATGAGTTTTCACTCATTTCTTCAAAGAGGAGATAGGCACTTTCGGCATCTTTGTTAAGAAAATTGCCCCCACATGAGGCATCCACAAATTGTTTCAATTGATCTTCTAATCCATGATAGAAGATCTGCACTAACTGCCATTGTGGAATTTCATGGTGGGGACAACTTCTTAGAAGTTCCTGAAATTTTTCCCAGTCTTTGTGGAGGGGTTCACCAATTTTCTGTTGAAAGGTCATTATGGATCTTTTTAATGCATTTGTTCGACCGATCGGAAAAATTTTTTTTAGAAAAGTGTTTTTTAATTGGGCTAGGTGGTAATAAGGCACCCAACCGTTCTAAACCAATGAGACGCTTTGTATTTAAGAGAGAGGAAAAAGTCTCATTAGCCACATGTCTTCATGCACATTGCAGGAACGAGTGGTTTGAGCGAGGACAGTTAATTCCTCGAGATGGCAAAAATGGTCTTCTCTTGGAAGACCATGAAAATGTTTGATAAGGTTTAGAATGGCTGGTTTGATCTCAAAATCCCCTTGTGGTATGACCACCCCTGGTCTTTCCTCATAATTGGAAGGATCATAGAAATCCTTAAGAGGAATGACAGGCTATTCGCAGGGTGGTGGATTTTGTCCTTGGTTAGCTAGGTTCGTGACGGTCCTAGATTTTGTTGTAATCGAACCAAATGGTCGACCATTAAGGCAAAGGGATTTGGATTTTGAGTTATAATTGGAGGGTACCTGGCCCTGCTGGTATTTCTGGTTGCTCCAAATTAGTGAGGTGAGGGAGAGTGAAGTTAGCTTGTGGGTCGGTTGACGGGTTAGAAGTGGAAGCAGAATTTTTTTGTCGGCTTCCTGGATTTTCCATTTTTTTAGAAGAGGAGGGAGAAGAAAACAACGATTTTCTCCTGTGGGGGATGAAATCAGATGTCCCTTAAGGTGTGGTTTTTGGGACTGTCGCCCATGCATGCACTGTTTTGGAAGAATTGGAGGGGAGGAGAAGAGAAAGAGATGAGAGAAAGTGTGCAATTCAAACAATCAAAGCTAGACCTAACTTAAGTGTGACTCCCTAACAATAAACCTAAGACTTGGTCTACGTAGGAAATAAGTAATCAATAGTGAATACCCATTCTGTCAACAAATCTAGCTAATTTGCTTAAGGGGAGGTTTGGGCCCAAACGTTTCCTAGGGAAAACCCCAGGTGCTTGTACAAACCCGCGCCTGGTCGTTTGACATGGCCCCTCAGCCTGAACACCAGATATAGATGATAAAATTGGTATTAACTAAAGAAAACTTAAGACCTATATAGCAAGCCTAAGTTGATGAAGCCTTAGGAGTCAACTTGCTACGGATTTTAGTTAGGTTTAGGATACTATAGTGCACACAAAATGTGGAGGGCGTTAATTGGGTTGTTACCCTGTTATTTCAATTTTTTTTTGTGTGTGCAAGAATTGGAAAGTGGTTCCAATTAAAAAGCAAGTTGTCACACAATTTCTTGTATTTTTGTCTTTTAGGATTTGATTTAATTCAATGTGTTTTAGGGTTTCTCTTATTAAATTTTCAAACAAGTTTGAAACTCCACAATCAAAGGAAAAACAAGTTGTATTGGTGATGGTTAATTTCCTTTAATGTGAGTCTCTAAAAAGAAAGAAAGAAACCCTAAGCCAATTGTCCCTAAGACAGAAAATTACTACCAATGAATTACTTTTAGGCTTTCTGTATTATGTAGTGGTCCAAACAAGTCAAACAACACCTCTACTTTGAAGAAAATCAAACAAGGATTCCAGAAAAGATTTTTGTAAGATTTTAGGAATTTATTTGATAATTGTTTTAAATTTTTACTTGTACTAGTGTCAAAGTCCAGAAATGATACCCATGGGTATTTTGGACTTTTCAGTATTACCATGACCTCAGAAAATTTTGATGATTTTATATAATGTGTAAAACTTCACAAGGATTCCAGAAAATTAAATTTTACAAAAATTGGATGAATATAAAAATTCTAAAAATTCATGGATAGTAGCAAAATAGGAAGATTGGAGGGTGTGACCCCTCTGCAGTCCACGAATTTTAAAAATTAAATACAAAGCCAATTGTTATGAACTTTGGAATAGATGTTCCTAACTTAATTTCGAATCACTGTATGAAGTTTTATGATTTTAGGAGGCATGTGGTGTTAGGGATTGATTTTTCAATTCTGAACAGAAATATGGACCCGAAAAGTAGAACACCAATACTAGAAATGGAGTGGTGTTGATGGTGCAAACAAGCAATCAATGAGTTTTAAAAAGTACCATTCCACATAATTAAGTTATTTAAGGTCCTGAAAGCCAAGTTTAGTGTATTTTGGTATTCTTTTAGTTTAGGTGTGACAAGAGAGAAGAAACCAACCTGAAAATCCGCGGGAAGAAAAGGAACTTTGAGCTTTTGCTTCCAAATTCCCACTTTCTTCCTGCAATACCTACACACACAAGAGAAAAGAAAGAGAAGGGGATGAGATCCACTTCAAGAAAGAGAAAGAAAGATTAAGCAAAGCCGTGCCTCCTCGGCAATGATGCGAAAAAGTGATGCAAAAAGTCACGTGATTTGTAAGAGCGGGTTTTTAATGTCGTAACACGCGAATTCACATACGCTTTTAAATTTGTATCCTAGATAGGGGAGTATCTAGGGTCATCCAAGGAGGCAAATTTGCAATTCAATTCTCTTGCTAAAAATAAATCTCAACTTTATTTTTGGTATTTTAAATATATATATATTTTTTTGTTTTGAAATAATACGGGAAAAGTGCGAATTTTGACGAAAAAGTGCTGACACCTAAAATGCTAAGCTAAAACTTAAGAGATTAAAATGTCCACTACCTAAGCTCACTCTAGGCAAGTGGAGACCTAGAGTAATTAGGGAGTGGAGGTAGAACAAGTGCTAGAACAAAAGTAACAATTGCAACAGGAAATTAAAAAGAAGGCAATTTGATTAAGTAGAATTTATGTTCTCTTACAAAAATAAGTAGAGGAATGCTTCTGCTAGAAATGTAAAATATAAAAGCAATAGAAGAAACACAAATCCTCTTGTAGAATCTGGTGAAGGGAGTCTTCTTGCTCCAAGCCTAGCTGCTGCTTGGCTTGAAAAGAGGGCCTCCTTCTTCTTCTTCCTTGAGAGCTCCTCCAAGGTGGATGCTACCACCTTCAATGCTCTCCTCCAAGGGTGGGGGTGCAGCACCCTCAAGTTCTCCTCCAAGGTGGCGTGGACCACCTTCAAGATCTCCTCTAAAGATCTTCCTTGCCTGGCTCCTCCTTTGGCTGGCGTGGGCTCAAGAGAGAAGGGAAGAGGGGAAGGCACCAAAGGGACATAATATCCCCTTGATCTTCTTCTTCTTCTTCTCTCTTGGGCGTGGGCTCTAGGTAGAGTATGAGAGTGGATTTGCTAGCCAAGGATGGTTTGAATGGTGGTGGGTAGTGGTCCTTTTATAGGGTAGGATGAGGGGTTAAGGTGACTCTTGAAATGGAGGGCTAAGATGGGAGGATGGAGGTGATTAGGTGATCCTAGGGTTAAGGATGGTTGGCACCACCTAAGGGGTGTAAGGGGGGTAGTTATGGGTGGCCAAGGGACACCTAAAAGTGGCACCAACCATGGAGAGGTGCCATGGGTTGGCACCAACTTTGAGGTTTCTAGAATGTGGGATTATGTGGATGGTGGAGATGGGTTTAAGGGGATATGTGTGGTGGAGATGAAGGGGGTTTTTGGAGGGAAAAGTGGTGCCAACAAGGGGGTAGTTAGGGTGGTTTTGGTGCCAATTTTTTGGTGTCTTTTGGAGGTAGTGGGTAGGCTAGGTTAGCGCCAAGTAGGGTTAGCTTATGTGGAGCTTAGGTGGAGCTAGTTGGTAGAGTTGTTAGATAGGGTTTTTGGGTGGTAAAAGCCATGGAAGCTGGAGCATAGCTAAGCTAGCTTAGCTAATGGTGGTGTAGAGGAGGAGGTGTTGGAGCTAGGGTTTGGAGGGAGGAGCTGGTTCTGAAGAATCTGAAGCTGAAGTGGAGCTGGCAGCTGCTGAAGAGGTCAACATGGGGCTCCTCCAGCTAGCTTAGCTTGCTAGTTCTTTGCTAGCTACTAAGCCAAGATAAAGTGAGCTGGCTTCTGTTGAATGGAGCTGAGGTGAGTTGGGTCTGGTGCTCCCAGGGAGGATTGAGCTGGTTGAGACAGCTAAGGTAACTTAGCTCACCCAAGTTGAGCTAAGCTGAATTCCCAGGAGTTGGACTTGAGCTTCCTAAGCTGGGATGAGTTCTTCTTCAGCTGGCTGGAGTTGAGTGGAGCTGGATGTAGCTAGATCTGAGCTGAGGTGAACTCTAGTCAACTCAGCTGAGCTAGCTAGAGCTCCCTGTGGACTAGTGGGAGCTGAGATGAGCTAGACTCAACTAGGTTGTGCTGGATCTGAGCTGACCTGAGCTAGGGTGAGCTCCTCCTTCACCATTTGCCTTCTTGAGTGCTAGGGTTTTAGGGATCTGTATATCTATTCATCCCTAACACTCACAAAAACACATTAAAACAACAAAAGAAAATGCAATGCATGCCTAACCTTGTTAATGCCTAAATGCAGCCCAAAAACCCGTTTGCGGAGCAAAACTTTAAGAGCTAGGTTTGTTTTAATGCATAAGAATGATGATAAATTGTCGTTTATCAGAGATATACACTGGATTCACCCTTGTGTTGACCCCATAAAAAAATAAAAGTAGGGAGAAAGCTACCGGTCGTATAGATACACCTTCAGGTAGATTTCTTTCTAAGATCACCTAGGGGTGTAGAAACTCAAAGTCCATTCTAATTGCCGATCAACGATTCTATCACATTCACAAAAAGATTGTTAAAACTTAGGGTTCTCATCAAATCTTGGGTGCGTTGAGTGGCCGTAGAAAGCCACTCTATAACCCTAAACTTAAAAATTCAGAAAAAAAAATGAATATAAGAAAAAGAGAAAAAGAGATCTTTCTTTGAATTAGGCGAGGGCTTGAGGCAGCCTGCATTTTGGCAGATACCTGGGCGCTATTGTGTCTTTGAAAGTTTAGGTCCTAAGTAAAAATTTCTTAATGTTGAAAATGAATTGTGCCTAAGTAACCCAACCCTAATTCTTTTATAAATAGCATGTAGTTTTTACTAGGGACTAGCAAAAGATAGGCATGGGGGTGTGAAGTGCATACATCTGATTAACCTAAAATGTCTATTAATGCATGTTCTTAGTACCATATTAGCATCATACATTGTAAATTTTGCATAATATGCATAATCATGCATTTAGGTCAAGTTGTATAAATTGTATAGTAATTGTCTCCTTTTATGGTCAGGGATAGGGCAACTTGTTAATCGGGGCCTCAGATCGAAGATCCAACTATACGGATCTGATTAGGGTGACGATTGGAGTTCAACGACTCCAAGATCGCCCTGATCGGACATCCGTAGCACCAGATGGAGATCAAGGAACCCTAAAGATCAAGGGCCAAGATGGTGTTATTCCGCACCTCAGACGACAAATCTGACTGCACGGATGGGTTCGGATTGATGGTCGTAGCCTACCGATGCGAAAATCGGTCCAATCCGACACCTGTGGCACCGTCTACAATATTCAGAAGATGGGTGGTCAAGATGGCACCACGTGGTGCCATCTCAGCTGCCCAACCGACCCCAAGGACCCGCCTCCGCTTCTCTTCTTCACCCACTTGATGGGTTTCTACTGTTGGATACCCATCTAATGGCTACAAGAGCCGTGCACTTAATTCATCCGTGCGACAAAGATGGGCGCTTACTATAGCGGTCGAGCACCCCTTTGCGAGCAAAGGGCACGCGTTCAAGCAGCCCTAAGCGCTTCAATTCAAATGGGTGTGGGCGCGGGTGCAATTGGGCCGTTAGATGAAGATCAGGTGGCCGAGGAGAGGAGGCGTGGCACGCGGAGAATCGTCGATCGCGTACGCGTGTGATGACGTGCGTTTGCACGCCTCATCACACACGGGTGGGTAGCAGAGGAGTTTCGAAGGTGCTGGCAAGAAGCGTTTTAAGTCGTCCGATCTTGAGACTGGACAGCTGATCGTGTGCGAACGTGCACAGGCATTAGGGCGGGGAAGGTAGGGAGGTGCGTGGGTGCTAACGTCGGCCACATTCAGGCCTTTAGTGATGGATAAATCTGTCACTAAAGGCCCTGAATTAATGTTTTTGAAATTAAAATGTCCAAAATGCCCCCACTCCTTGGAACTATAAAAGGAGACCCCTACCCTATGATTTCTCATCCCTTCCTTCTCCTCTCTCCCTCTCCAAAGCTTAAGAAAAGCTTGTCCCACACCCAAGACGCTCCTCAAGAGTTAAAACCAAGTTTTCACCCCCGTTCCGGAAGTGGATCCCACAACGACGACAACGTGCTGCCTCATTCATGTTCTTCCAACTTCATCCTCCTTCTTCCCACCTCATTCTCTGTCTTCCAGGCATCGCCTCCGTTTGGCTCATCCTCCAAGCATTCGTCGAGGAGGATAACTTCTCTCTCCCTTCTTTTTCCACTTTCTAGAGTAGAATTTTCCTGCTTTCTAGTTGTAACAGTTTCCCGCTTTCTAGTGTAATAGTTTCCTACTTTCTTAGTTGTAAAACATTATTCAAATATCAAGTGATTGTTCTCTCTCTCTCACTCTCTCTTATTGTTTATATTGATTCCATTGTGATTATTTCACCTTTTAAACAAATATACAGAAAAATATAATCACGGATTTTGAGATCAACGTAGCCTCCCTGTGTTCGAGCTAGAACTTCTTTATAGATTTTTTGGTATAAATTTTATCTGTTGAACAGATTTCTTTGCGACTTGAACTACAACAATGGGTTTTTGAATCCAACTCCGAACGTGTAGTTTTCCACCTTCAATAGATGGTGATGTGGATGGTGGAGATGGGTTGAGGGAGTAGGTGTAGGGTTGAGATGAGGGCATTTTTGGAGGGAAAAGTTGGCACCAAAAAAGGGGTGGTTATGGGTGTTTTTGGCGCCAACTTATGGTGCCTTTTAGTGGTGGTTGAGGGGTGAAGAGATGGCTAAGGTTGGCCCCAACATGGAGTAGAGGTGGAGGTAGCTTAGGTGGACCTAAGTAGGGTTTAGTTGGTGGAGCTATTTAGGTAGGGTTTTAGGGTGGTGGATGGCCAAGGGAGCTGGAGCTTAGCTAGTAGTAGGGTAGAGGAGTAGGCATATGGAGCTAGGGTTTGAGGAGAGGAGCTAAGAAAGAGAAGTCTGGAGCTGAACTAGACCTGGTAGCTACTGAAGATGATGGAACAGAGCTACTTTAGCTAGCTTAGCTTGCTGTTCTTTGCTAGCTGCTAAAAAGCCAAACTAAAGTAAGCTAGCTTCTGCTAAGGTATGCTAAGATGAGCTGGGTTTGATCTTCCCAGGGAGGACCTAGCTAGTTGGAGTAGCTAAGGTAGCTTAGCTCAACTAAGTTGAGCTAAGTTGAATCCCCGAGAGCTGGACTTGAGCTTCCTGAGCTAAGATGAAGTCATCTTCAACTGTTTGGAGGTGAGTGGAGTTGGATGTAGCTAGACCTGAGCTGGGGTGAACTCCAGTCAACTTAGTTGAGCTAGCTAGAGCTCCTAGTGAACTAATGAAAGCTGAGAAGAGCTAGACTCACCTAAGTTGAGCTGGATCTGAGATGACTTAAGTTAAGGCGAGTTGAGATGAGCTCTCTTTAGCTTCCATTCAGCTGAGATGAGCTGAATGGAGCTAGGATGAGCTAACCCTAGTCCAAGTGAGCTGGAGTCCAGCTATGGTGAGCTGGATCAAGCTGAGTTCTAGCTAGTTTGGGCTTCTCCTTCACTAGCTGCCTTCCTGAGGGCTAAGGTTCTGGGGATCTGACAATCTGTATAATCCTAACACTCACAAAAACACATTAAAAAGAAAACA
This sequence comes from Thalassia testudinum, assembly GCA_037157565.1. Classification (NCBI taxonomy): domain Eukaryota; kingdom Viridiplantae; phylum Streptophyta; class Magnoliopsida; order Alismatales; family Hydrocharitaceae; genus Thalassia; species Thalassia testudinum. Next base: position 63,152,768 of record JAZHRO010000003.1, read on the forward strand.
AAATGTGTGATGCATGCCTAACCTAATTTATGCCTAATGCAGCTACAAAAATCCATTTGCAGAGTTAAAATCCTAAGAGCTAGATTTGTTTAAATGCATAAGAATGATGATAAACTATCATTTATCAGGAAGGTTGTGGGAAGGGAAAGGGAGGTCGGATGGCGACCTTGGAAGTCAAAGATGGTGGCAAGGAAGAAGGTGACCGGCAACAGTTGAAGAGTTTTTAGAGAGAAATGCAGAGCGGTGACATGCAAGATTACTAGTTACTTACCGCTCCCCTACTGTATTAGTTTTTCTTTCCAGTTTTCTTCGTGATGTAATAGATTAGTAGATTTTCTTCTTGGTTTGCTTTTAGTTTCTATTTGGATATGGACCCGACATATTATATTTAATTTTTGCACTTTATATTTTGGTTAGTAATTTATTTGATATTGCGTATGCTTCTTATGTTTATGTATTGGACAATGGGTATTCGAGTTTGAATCTGTGACTAGTTACTACAAGATTTCAGGTTGCCACACCTATCTAGATGTTGAGGGTGTTGGAACATATAGGCTAGATTTGGGAAATAATATCATGGTCCTTCAGGATGTTCTCTATACACCAGGGATCAGCTAGAACCTCATCTTTGTCCCTGTGTTCTTAAAGAAGATGCTTGAAGTCCATTTTTATAATAACAGTGTAACCATTGGCAAAGATAAGAAAATCTTTACCATGGAAAAATTTATACCAGGAGATGATTTAATCTGTCTTAATGTTAGCTATGAATCATTGAAGGAAGCTTCTGATTATTCCTTGTGTCATTTATCTATATATGATCTTTGGCATACGTGATTAGGACATCCAAGAAATACTAAGATGGATTAATTGGTTAAAATGAACCTATAGCTAACATTACAAGTGCAACGATGTTGCCTTGTGAATATTGCTTGACCAAAAAATTGATGAGAAAGCCCTTTCCAGAAGGCTCAGAGTCAAAGGAATTGGTAGACTCAATCCATTTTGACATATGTGGTCCCTTAAGTATAAGCACGCATGGAAATAAAGAATATCTCATCACCTTCATTGATGATTATTCAAAGTACTCTTATGTCTATCTCTTAGGAAAAAAGGCTGAAGCCTTTGAAATATTCAAGAGATACAAGACAGAAGTGGAGAAGAAATTGGGAAAACCAATTTATACATTAAGAATAGATAGAGGTGGGGAATTCAACTCAAAGGAAATTAATGATTATTGCATTCAAGTAGGCATTAGTAAGCAAACTACAATGCCTTATACACCACAACAAAATGGTGTTGCAGAAAGGAAGAATCAAACCTTGATGAATGTAGTAAGATGTATGTTATCTCATTTAGGTATCTCAATGAAGTTTTGGGGGGAAGCAGTATTGACTACTAACTACACACATAATAGAATTCCCACTAAGTTTGTAGTGTCTACCCCATATGAAATTTGGACAGGTAGAAAACCTAAGTTGAGCCATCTTAGAAAGTGCGGACGTACTACACACATCATAGTCCCAAGCCAACTTAGGGATAAGTTGGACTTTAAGACATTAAAGTGCAGGTTTATTAGATACAGTGGACAATCCAAAGGATATAGGTTGTTCCTTAAATCTAAAGGTCATATTGAAAGTCAAAATGCTACTTTTCTTGAAAATTAAGATAAAAAAGAGCATGGAATAAAGGAAACAGAATCTTTAATCGTCTTAGAGTGTAATGAAGAAAACTTTGAAATGAGATCGAAAGTTATGTATGAGATCATTCATGTGGAAGTGGAAAATGAACCTCGTTAAATGATGAACCTTTGGAGGAAGTAGGTGAATTGACACAACCCACCAGTATAATCAACAATAAGAGGCCTAGGACATGACCCTTATTGATATATGATTGATCGTTCAGCCACAAATAGATAATTGCATTGTTGTAGTTATGAAAAGATGTCATTTTAAAATTTATAAAATCGTATCACAAAGATCTAAATGAAGTAACGGAAGTACAGGTTGTCTCACAGAGAGGTGAATGACTTAGGATGCTTCTTGACCAATGTAGACTCTAATTAATTTTTTTTGGGGAATTTTTAAAGTGTTTTCCTATTTTTTTGGCTTTTTCTGCTCCAATCAAGTCAAAAGGGTTGTTTTGACCCATTTGGAATGTGACAGCGGAACCTAGATCTAAGCTCATCAGAAAAATTAGTCAATTTTATTTTAGATTCCTGATTTAGCAAGATAAAAACTACAATACATTTTGCATGATTTGGATGAGTAAATAATTTAGTAAAATTCAGGGAAGTTGGGAATTTAATGTTTGATTTGATAGACTGACTTCTTGTTAATGCATAAATTTTATAAAATAATCCAGATAGAGTTAGACCCTTAAATTTGGTGACATGAAAGTAAGCTTGAATACCATCTAACTGACTAAGTTTGGCGAATTTTAGACTACTGTAGAAAGCAAAATCAATTTATCAGTCAACCCTTGCTTGTAGACTTTATACGAATTTACAACTAAACTAACCTAATGCATTGAGTGACATGCTATATATAAAATCAAAATCACATAAATGAATACTTCATTCAAAACCAAGTGCTCAAGATTTCACAACTAAACTACTACATGAAATAAATAAAAATAAAAAAAGAAGAGAGGTAAAGATAGAGATATAGAGAAGCTCATAGTGATGAGATGGTGGATTTGTGGCAAGAGCAGAGGATGCCATTGATGACCATTGTAGATGAGAAGCTCAAGGAAGAAAAAGACCAGAGAGAGTCGTAGAAGCATGAGGATGATAGAGATGCGGAGACAAGGGTCAGAGAAGATATTGTGCTTAGAGAAGATGATGAAGAGGAGAGAGGGTGTAGGGAGGAAGAAGAAGAAGGTGGAGGAAGGAAAGAAGAAGATCTAGAGGGCGAGTGCCTAAGGGGGGAGGAAGAAGAAGAAGGGAAGACCTAAGCTAAGGAGGAGAAGGACCTAAGGGGGGTGCCCATGGAAGAAGAAGAAGAGGTGGAGGAGGGGAAGGGGCGGGTGTGTGTTACGTGAGGTTAATTGCATGTGATAGGGATAGGTGTTGCATTGAGATATGGGATGGGGGGTACGTTAGGAACAGATTACAGATGGTTTAACGTGAGGTTGGCGCATGGGGAGGGTTACATGAGGTATGGGATGGGGGTGGGGGGGTTGCGTGTAGTGCATAAGGAAGTGTTGTACATAAGGTTGGGTTGAGTGCAGGGTGTGTGTGCGTGATCAATGACAGGAGGGTGGTTCTCGTGCGTGTTTTGAAAACAGAGATCTCGTCGTAGTATAGTGCGTGAAAACGATCGTCAAAAATAATTTATAAAATAATGAAACTTGAGTCCCGGTTGTTCATCACTAGGAGGCATTTAGAAAATGCAGATTTGAATTCGATCTGGCTCACTCTACTTATTCAGAAATGCATGCCAGTTTACAATAACTTGTATTGATGCACGACATTCTTAGTTGCAAGAGTATAAATTTCGCGCATGCAACTTTAATCACAAGGAAATATGGCAATCAGCTCATGGTGATTTTCACACATAGACATAGAGATATATAAAAGATGATTTCATTGATTGCAACATGGTCGCTATAGAGTCAAGCTCACGGAATGCTTGTACAAGAAAGCTTGAAAATAATAAACTAGCTAACAAAAAATGACTGCATACATGAATCTATGGGGGGATTATGCATGCATCGTTGGGGGAGAATATTGAGCTACACTACTAAGCAGTAATAAAGCATTAATCTACGAAGAACTATGCTACTTATCTAGCTAACAGAATGAAGGGCATTTGGAGGTAGCTCCGATGGCCTTTGACTTGGTTGAGAGGAGGAGGGGCGGCCAATGGTTCTTAGGTTGGCCCTTGGAGAGAGGTTGGAGGTAATCTAGGCCTGGCATGGAGGTGATGGGGATGCCTGATAGGCGCGGGATGCGTTGGTTTAGTTGTGTCATTATAGCATGCGTTCGTGATGTTGGTTTTAATTAAAGATTGGATTTGGAGAGTCCAAGTGTCGAACAAGAGGAGGCGAGAAATCAGATTACTTTGTTGCTTTTAGTTGTCACAAGAAGTTTGGTTTGCTTGCGAGAAAACGAGAAAGAGAGAGAGAGAGAGTAGGGTTAGAGTTTGTCTTTAAATCACGACATTCATCAGAATAAGATGGGAGTTATATAAGAAACAACATTAACATTAACATTTAGTATGCAACTTGAGTTTGTTCGCAAATACAATAATAGCTAAAAGCTTAAACAAAAGCAATATAAAATTAGGGTAAGGAGAGAGAGAGGAGGAGGCAAGGCAGCCACGGTGGTGGAGGGCTCCGTCGGCAGCTTGATAACTCCAAGGTGTATGTGGAATGTTTGGTGGAGCTAGGAGAAGGCTAGTGTTGTATGGAGAGGGTGTGTGAATTGAATGCCTTTGAATGGGGTGGTTGAAGGGGTTTAAATAGGAGAATAGGGCTTCTAAATGAGGTAAAGGGGGTTTAGCAACGTCCAGGATGTCACTAAACCCCTTCTAGAAACGTCGCTGAAGCCCTCTAGCCACCGGTTCGTTGAGGCACGCGTTCTTCTTCTCCTCAAGCCCTGCCTGCGATCCGTGTGCTTACGCTGTGGGCCGTCCGATCGAAGAACGAATGATCGAGAATCTACGTGGGCGCACGCTGTGGATCGCTCCTTGAGCACATGCGGGAGATCGTGCCCATTAGAGAGTGCCACGTGGCCACCATCCGCACCATCTACACCAGCATCAACGGCTGAATTTTCCTCACGCACGCCTTCACTATTGTTTTGAGCTTCGTTGTGGCTCGATCCTGCATCTGGTGTGCGAGGATAAGGCGCTAACCGCTGTGCTACCTCCACTGGTTTGTGTGGAAGTGAGGTTGTGTGCGGGGAGGCGTCGACTATTGGATGGAAATCCAACGGTCAGGATCTGAAGCTGAGGTCGCTTGTAATTGTGCTGGAGAGACCATTTGTGAGTTTTCAACCGTCTGATCATCAGATCGGATGGCTTAAAGTGATTCTTCGCGAGGGTGCGTGGGTGAGGGGCATGGGTGGGCGTGATGTGGCTGCTTGTGGGTTGTTGATCTGATGATCAACGGTCAGAACTTCTTAGGTTGGTCGAGGGAGCTTAGGATATCAGATTTGAGTGTTTTTGAGTTCGTTGGACTCGATTCGTCAATCTGAATCCATCCGTGCGGTTCGATTTCTCATCTGAGGCTTGTTTCAACATGCACTTGTACATATGGCAATTAAACATTAATTTATAAGCAATCTTAAATCGCAATGCATGCAGTGCTCCTATGCCCATCATGACATATTATTAATGAGCATATATCCTTAAAACTAATCCCAGTTGATGGAATTATCATCATTGAATGTAGAGTTATCATACCCCCATGCTCATCCTTTGCTAGTCCCTAGCAAGGTTTATCCTAGCCATTATTTCAATCAGAATTTGGAATTGATTACTTAGACATTTGTTGCTTGTCAACGGGAGGAAATATACTAAGAGCCTGATCTACAGAGACTAAACAGCGCCCGTGTGTTTGCCAAAATGCGACCACCCAAATCCTCGCTTTACAAATACATATATATATATTTTCTTTTTCATCTTTTCTCATTTTTTTGGACTTTTACAGTTGAGAGTGTGTCGGTAACTTTTTACGACTACCCAACCCACCCATAACTCGAAAAAGACCAAGTGCTAAGCATCTTGGTGTGAATATTGTGATAGACTCATTCAACGGTAATTAAAATAGACTTCAGGTTTCTACACCCCTAGGTGACCGAAAAAGGAAATGCTTGCCTGAAGGTGTATCTATCTGATCGGTAGCTTTCTCCCTACTTTTATTTTGCATGGGGTCAACACAAGGGTGTTTCCAGTGGATATCTCCCTAGATTGCTCTACTTCCCCGCTTCTTCCTTAAGTGTTTTGGACTTTTTCGTGCATTTAGTGAGCTGGGTTCTGGAGAACTGGCTAATGGGCTATTACCCACGATGACTTGTCAGCCATACTCGTGCGGTGAAGTGTCGCTTATTTATTTATTTCTTTTTCTTCTTTTTCTATATATATATATTTCTTTTTTTCTCTTACTTTTTTCTTTTGTTGTTTCAGTAGGTGACTTCCCTTATCTAAGATTTACCTAGAGGCAATAAAGGAGAATGGTCCTATGGCTGGGCTCTGGACAACCGACCGATGGGTTGTTACCCATGACAACTTACCAGCCATACCACCCTATAAGGTTCATTAGTCACCCAATTTTTGTTAGAATCTCCGAGGAGCGAGTTAGTGCAAAAAAATGTGTGCAGATGCTTAGACTAAAAGTCCCTCTGAGTCAGAGGGTGGGTTGATAAGTCGTATACTTGTCACTCTACCTTATTGATCAGATTAATGTAAATTAAGGTTGTAAGGATTCGAGGCTAAATCTGCATTTTAGTGGACACCTAGGCTGATTAAGCCTGAAGGCCTGAAAAGTCTAAGTGTTCAGGTTCTTCTTGTATTATTTCCTACGGTTGACAAACTCCTAATGCCTAAGTTTTCTTTCCTAATTCTTTATTTTATTTTATTATATATATATAATTCAAGCTGATAATATGAACTTAGAGAATGTGAATTACCACCCCCCCATGCTTAAGTTGGACAATGTCCTCATTGGCAAATAAATGTATGCAAGGGGATACAGAAAGAAATCACCTGAGTGCAGCTGTATACCTGATCAGCTTGAATCTTCTGGGTTGCCTCCCAGGAAGCTCTGAGTTTAGTGCCTTCAGTTGGGCATATTGCACAATCATGAATTGTCTGGGTCAAGAAGGTCTAGACAAAATCAGTAAGACCTAAAATTAGAAGTCCGCAGATGTGAACTAGGTTGTGGTGGAGGCCCGTCCTGAAGGGGTGGGAACTCTGCAACAGGTATAACATGCATGCCCATGTTTGTTCTTCTCTTAGTCTGCGGGCATGTAGAGAAGTTGATGTGGATGAACGCACCCCGAATCTAAAATGCTGGACACTAAAGATGTAGGTTTTATACTTAGCTTGTGTCCCTATAAAATTGTAATTCCTTAAAGGTGTATCAATTATAATGCATTCAGGTTGGGGGATTTCTATTCTTGTAGGACATGTAACAAAATCAAGAGTTTCAAAATGAGTCCTAAAATCAAGCATGAGGTCGCTCTCCAAAGAAAAATCCATCTCTTCTTCAACTAGGGTTTCATGGCTTATTCCCTCTAAGTCCTTGACCCCAAGAGTATTCTTTGCAACCTCTTCCATATCAGACTCAATGTCTGAGGTTGCTTTAGAGGTAGGGTTGTTTTCATCCTATAGCTTAGATTCCTTCTCTTGGCCCTCCTCTAAATTTGTGATGGAGGTTTCAACTGATTCAAAATCGATTGTTTCAAGATTGCAATCCCATTCCCCTCTCCAATGTTGGATATCTTTTCCACCGAATCACTTTCCTCAAGGAGATTAGATTTTCCTTCCACGGCATTGCTCCCCAAATTCTCAGTTTCCTCTTGATTTGTGTCCTCAACTCTTCCCAAATCATGTTTTGAGGAATCCTTAATGACATCTTCTATGGAGCTGTCCAACTCCTGGGGAGTATCAATGGTGGACTGAACCAATTTTTGGTAAATAGGTGTAGTCCAATTGATCACGGCAGGGCCTTGCTTCACAAATTCCACAAACAGAGTTGTTTTCAACAATTTTCTTTGGCCCTCTTCCTCCAGTTGTTGGAACATATCCATCATGGCCTGTTGCCCTTTAATCAATTCTTGATTCTGTCTGTGTAATTCTAACTGGAGGTTATCAAGAATTGACAGGGTGTCATTTGGTTTCCCTTGGATTTCTTCCTTCAAATCAGGGCTAGGAAGGTGTGGTTGAGGATGTGTACTAGAATCTACATTGGGGTTTAAGTTCTTGGGTGGGTCCTCTATTCTATCATTTTCAGGGTCTAATTCTTCAAGAGGAACCATTCTCTGTTTAGTCCTACTCCAGAATAATTGAGGTTCTAAGTCTTCCTCCCAATCGAATTCTTCATCAGATGACCAAAAAAAAGGTTGATCATCCTTGATTTGCCTAGGTTTCTGATCATCTTTTGATTTCCATTTGTCTAGAAGCCCTTCCAATCCAAAGGTCAAGTAGGAGAGATCCTTGAATTCAGATGACCTTTCTTGGTTATAGTCCTGGGAAGGGTAGGGATCTTAGTATTCTCCTAAAGTGTAGGTCCCATCAAATTGGTTAGTGAGTGGGAGGGACCTAATTGGAGAGTCGTCATGAGGCGAATAGAGGTAAGGATCCCCAAGGTTTGTGTTGAACGTGTTTTTCGAATCGCTACACTTACGAGATTGGTTTTGGAAAACTTGTCGTTGTAGTTCGAAAGCGAAGAATTCGTGTTCAACAAATAAAATTTATACCGAAATGAAAATTCCGGGTCGAACACAGGGAGGCAGACGTTTGATTTAAAAACTTCGCATTTCTTTTTATATCATGAAGTAATTCAATTTAAACTATCTAATTATTTACAATTAATAAAAGAGAAAGAGAGAGGGTAAGAGAGAGAGAGAGTATTATACATGGAAATCAAAATAAGATGTATAATAAACAAAGAATTTCTCATAGAAGAGACTGTTCATTACAATTAGAATGCATAAAACAATTACACTAGAAAGCGATAAATTTAATCTAGAAAGCATTAAAAGAATGGAGGGAGAAATGTCCTCCTCGACGGTCGCTCAGAGGACGAGTAGATTAATCTAGAAAGCAGTAAATCTATACTAGAAAGCAGTAAAAAGAATAGGGAGAGAGAAATCCTCCTCGACGGTTGCTTGGAGGACGAGCTGGATGGGATGACGCCTGGATGAAGGAGAACGAAGCAGGACGAAGGAGGACGAAGTAAAAGAACGGGAACGGAGTAGCACGCCGTCGTCGTCGCGGGATCCACTTCCGAAGGGGAACGAAAATTGGACTTTATCTCGCAAGAAGCATCCCGGGTGTGGGACAAGCTTCTCTTGAGCTTTGGAGGGGTAGAGAGGAGAAAGAAGGGATGAGAATTTCGTATGGAGGGGTCTCCTTTTATAGTTGCAAGGAGTGGGGGAAAAATGGACATTACAACTTCAAAATAATAAATAAGGGTCTTTAGTGACGGATAAATCCGTCACTAAAGCCCAACATGGGCGTAGCTTCCGCGCCCACGCGTGCCTCCTCGGCTGCCCGCTCATCAACGTCTACGCACGTCCAGTGCTTTTTAGCCGTCCGATCGCGAGATCAGACGGCTTAAGATGCGTCCGCGCCCGCTACGTTGCGCGTCTGATTGCACGTCCGATTGCATGTCCAATCGTGCGTCGACGCTATCGGGCGTGCGCGGCCGTCCGATCTCCATCTGACGCTCCACCCGCGCCCAATCACCGCGTCTTCCAGCCCCCTCTCCATGGCTCAAACTCAAGCCCGGCGCTCGCGATAGCGCGCTCGACCACTGTGCTATGGGGCGCGAATGGTTGAGCGGACGCTTTTAAAAGCGAGCGCCCACAGCCATTGGATTAAGATCCAACAGCGGAGAGAGATTGGACGCGGGGCCTTCACAAGATGAAGCGACCGCTTGGACGACTGAGATGGCTCCACGTGGTGTTATCTTGGCCGTCCATCTTCTGGAAGTTGTAGATGGTGCCACGGATGTCGGATTGACTCGATTTTTGTGTCGTTGGGCTGCGATCGTCGATCCGAATTCATCCGTGCAGTCGGATTTATCATCTGAAGTGTGGATTTACACCATCCTGGCCCTTGATCTTCTAGGGTTCCCGGATCACTATCTGATGCTACATATGCCTGATTAGGGCGATGTTGGAGCCGTTGAACTCCAATCGTCGCCTGATCACATCCATACGGTTGGATCTTTGATCCGAGGCCCCGATAAAATGTTTGCCCTGTCCAAGTACATAAAAGGAGACAATTAACCTCCATTTTATTCGGACTACTCTAAATGCAAGATGATGCATGTAATGCAATATTTATATCATGAAATGCAATCCTATGCTTAAGAACATGCATAAATAGACATTTTAAGTAGTGTAAATGTGTTTACATCATACCCCCATGCCTATCTTTTGCTAGTCCCTAGCAAAAAACTATATGCTATTTATAAAAGAATTAGGTTAGATTATTTGGACTTGAGTTATTTTTCAATCGTTAAGAAATTGTCTACTTAGGAATTGAATTTTCAAAGACACAATAGTGCCCGGGTATCAGCCAAAATGCAGACCGCTTCAAGCCCTCGCCTTATTAAAAGAGAATTTTCTTTTTTTTCTCTTTTTCTCTTTTTTAATTTTTTTTGATTTTCAAATTTTCGGATTTAAGAGTGGCTTTCTACGGCCATTCAACTCACCCAAAATTTGATGAGAACCCTAAGCTTTAAGCATCTTATTGTGATTGTGATAGACTCGTTGACCGGCAATTAGAACGGACTTCGGATTTCTACACCTCTAGGTGACCTAACCAGAATTCTACCTAAAAGTGTATCTTTACAACCGGTAGCTTTCTCCCTACTTTTATTATTTTTTTTACGGGGTCAACACAAGGGTGAATCCAGTGTATATCTCCCCGATTTATTCTACTTCTTCGCTTCTTCCTAAGTGTTTTGGGAATTTTTAGTGCATTTTCTGAGCTGGGTTCTGGACAACCGGTTGATGAGCTGTTACCACCGACAACTTGCCAGCCATACTCGTGCGGTGAAGTGTGGCTTATTTCTTTTTGTTCTTTTCTCCTTTTTTTATTTTAAAAGTAGGTGGCTTCCCTAGTCTAAGATTTACCTAAAGGCAGCAAACTAAGAAAGGCCCAGTGACTAGGCTCTGGACAACCTACCTATGGGCTGTTACCCACGATAACTTGCCAGCCATATCACCCTAGAAGGTTCATTAGCTACCCAATTTTCGTTAAAATCGCCGAATAACGAGTCAGTGCAAAGAAAGTGTGTAGATGTTTTAGACTTAAAATTCCCTCAAATCAAAGGGCGGGTTGATAAGTCGTGTACTTATCACCCAAACTTATTTACTCCAATTACAAAAGAATTAAGATGGCAAGGATTCGAAAGACAAATCCACATTTTAGTGGATACACAGGCTGATTAAGTCCAAAGACCTGAAGGGTCTTTGCGTTTAGATCTTAATGTAATTTTTCCTAAGATTGAAAATTTTCTTAAACCCAAATTCTCTTTCCTAATTTCGATTTTTTTTTAATCAAAAGAAAATAAATCTATGGAGCTGACGAATGAATTCAGAGATAAATATCCACCCCCCATGCCTATCTAATGTAATGTCCTCATTGTATTAAAAAGACATAAAACAGAGTGGAAAAGCGAAGAAAGCACCTGAATTGCGTGAATGTCAGGTCCGCTCTGAGATGAAAAATTAAAAAAAACTGTATATGTGCTGAGTTTAGTGCCTTCAGCTAGGCACACTATACAAAGAAAAGAAATAAATAATTCACAAGTGCAGGTTAGAATTAGAATAAATAGAAGAATCCTCCGACCTGTCAACAGAGGTCCACAGATGTGGACCAGATTGTGGTGCAGACCCACACCCCATAATCGAGAACATCTTAGGTTCTGGATAAAAATTACCCAAAACATAAAATCAGAATGCAAGCGGGGTTGGGCCTGCGATTTATGAGGATGCAACCCAAGACCAAAAAGTCAGGTTACAGAGAATTGAAGCTCAAAAGGATAATCGTTGAATGTGTGCTTGAGTTGAACATCCTCGAAACAAATGTCGTAAGGGTTCTAATTTGATGGTTTAAGCTTAAAAGGAACCCTTCGACTCAATCTTCCATTTCCTCCAGAATTAACTTCCCAAATCAAAACTTCCTAGCTCCTATCCTCCTCATTTAGCATATCAAATTCCAGGACCTCTTGTATATTCATTACCCCGTCTGAAATCTCCAAGTCTAAATGATGTGGCAGAATCAAAATTGACTTGGGTCTAATTATCTCAGAATTAGAATCATCAATAAGCTCAACAGGGTGTAACTGATAATCAGGGCATTAAATTGATTCCTCCAGAAAATGCGATTCTGGATCCGTAATGTGTGCCCTAATAAGATCAGTGTCCTCAGTTATTGGGCTATCAAATGATCTATCAGATTCCTCAGGCCCAATTGTCTCACAGAAATCGTGTTTAGAAAACTCGCGTGAGACTTCGCAACTTGAATCTTCACCATCAGGATCCGTACCAATGTATGTCCCAAAATCAGTAGTCACCTTGTGTTCCCCAGAGACATACGTTTCCTCGTAACTCGGCTTAGGGATCTCAGGTGAAGAAATCAGATCATCCTTCATTGGTTGTTTTAATTCAATCTGGTCAGCCTCGTAACACGTGTCCCCCCAACAGGTGCCTGAGCGGGTTATGTCATTGGCTTTCCTGAAGAGGGTTCATCCTGGGAACTATTCCAAGATTGAATCAAAGCAACCACGAATCTCATCCTCAATTTCGCTAATTTTCCAAGTAGAAATTCACCCGGGTTCTTATCCTTAACATCCCGGAGCCAATCCAACAAAGACTTATTTAAATCATCAATCATTTCAATCAGGGGCTCCAATCTCTCAATGCAAGGTATTGGCTGAACTTCTAAAGATTGTATGATATTCCTCAAGTTAGCTAGAACCTTATCTTGAACCTGGTTAACCTGAACCAAATGAGTTGGTTCAGGGTTGGGCGGGTTTGGGCTTAATGCAGGGGAATTAACGAATTGAGATTCGTTATACCCTTCCTGATAATAGGTCATTTCAGATTGTTGAAAAGATGGTGATGACTTAAAGGCAGTGAAATCAGAGGATGGGTAAGGATCGGTGTATCCTTCTTGATTGTAGATCGTATTAGGTTGTGCATGAAAGGAAGACGATCTATAATCGATGTAGCTCTGAGAAGGATAGAAATCAGAATCAAAGTGTTCAGGGTTAGACCCTAAACATGGGGGTCCAGAATTGTATCCCCAATCCGAATTATCCCAACTAACTGATGGTTGATTACAATACGAGTTGGGATAATCGTCATGTTGAGGATAATTCACAACAGGAGGGACAGAGCGGGAATGCGTGAAATATGTGGAAGGATTCATGAGACACAGGAGGAAGAAAGGTACCCTGCAATGCAAACAATCAAACCTGTCCTTAAATTGGTTAGCCTACAGACCTACAGACTCCCAAAACCCGTCTTGAGATAAAGGAATGATTTGATCTACTTTTGTCTGTTCAATCCAACCAGTTAGAAGGAGGGATTGGGGAGAAGGTTCTTCCTTCGGCTTACGCCTCCGGTTCCTAGTGTATCCCCCAGCCGCGATCGTTTGACTCTGCTCCCCTAGCTAGACATCAGATTGAACAGTAGAAACAGACTAATCGAAAATAATCTTGTTCTGAGTTCTGAAGAGTGAGTCCAATTCTTAAGGCCAACATCTACTCTGTTTTATTTAGGGCTAGGTTTGAATGTGCTTTGGAATGTGATGGCCCCTTTAAATGGGTTGTGCCCTTAATGATTGATTGATTTGTGTGTGCGTGCACAACCAGTGGTTTTCAAGCAAGATTATTTTTGATGTGGTGAATTTTAAGGTTCAAATCTTGCTTAGTAGCTTTTAGGATTCAACTTTAGGTGTTTTCAAACAAGTTTCATTGGCACACCAAGTTTTGCAAGCACGGGTGAAGATATTTTCCTTTAAAGCTTAAAAAGAATGTGGAGTGCCTGGTAAATCCCTAAGAGTTGAACCTAATTGGCAGCTACTTGATGAGTTTATTTTATTTGAAATGGTGCGGCCCAAACAACTCAAACAATTAGCTTGACGCACCACTTAATTAGGCACACAAATATGGTTACCCTAGAATGATTTCTACTCTTTTATGTGTTGCTTTGTGTGTACCAGTCCCACAGATTAGAACCCGGTTGAGTAGAAACAAATCAATTCGGTTAAGTGCCTTTAAATGTCGATGTACGTTGTGTGTTAGTTGCAAATTACCCCACAAGATTATCTTTTTGTTATTTTTTTTATGAATGAGGGTGGAATGAATGTGACTGGAAATCCAAACAACCAACTATTCCTAGGATTTATGCAAACACCTAGGTTAATTGGAATTTGGATTCAATGTGGCGAATGAAATCTATGGAGGGGGAAAGAATAGGGGATAACTTACAAAACCTTCCACAACACTTTACTCCAATCTACCACTTTTGCTTGTCTCAAAAGAGTACCTGCAATTACAATAAGAAAGGAGAAAAGTGAGGTAAATGATTTGTAAGTTACAAAACGCGAAGAGAAATCAAAGAGCGTCGCCTCCTCGGCAACGGCGCCAAAATGTTGAACGTGTTTTTCGAATCGCTACGCTTACGAGATTGGTTTTGGAAAACCTGTCGTTGTAGTTCGAAAGCGAAGAATTCGTGTTCAACAAATAAAATTTATACCGAAATGAAAATTCCGGGTCAAACACAGGGAGGCGGACGTTTGATTTAAAAACTTCGCGTTTCTTTTTATTTGTCACGAAGTAATTCAATTTAAACTATCTAATTATTTACAATTAATAAAAGAGAAAGAGAGAGGGTAAGAGAGAGAGAGAGTATTATACATGGAAATCAAAATGAGATGTAGAATAAACAAAGAATTTCTCATAGAAGAGACTGTTCATTACAATTAGAATGCATAAAATAATTACACTAGAAAGCGATAAATTTAATCTAGAAAGCATTAAAAGAATGGAGGGAGAAATGTCCTCCTCGACGGTCGCTCGGAGGATGAGTAGATTAATCTAGAAAGCAGTAAATCTATACTAGAAAGCAGTAAAAAGAATAGGGAGAGAGAAATCCTCCTCGACGGTTGCTTGGAGGACGAGCCGGACGGGACGACGCCTGGACGAAGGAGAATGAAGCAGGACGAAGGAGGATGAAGCAGAAGAACGGGAACAGAGCAGCACGCCGTCGTCGTCGCGAGATCCACTTCCGAAGGGGAACGAAAATTGGACTTTATCTCGCAAGAAGCATCCCGGGTGTGGGACAAGCTTCTCTTGAGCTTTGGAGGGGTAGAGAGGAGAAAGAAGGGATGAGAATTTCGTATGGAGGGGGTCTCCTTTTATAGTTGCAAGGAGTGGGGGCAAAATGGACATTACAACTTCAAAACAATAAATAAGGGGTCTTTAGTGACGGATAAATCTGTCACTAAAGCCCCAACGTGGGCGTAGCTTCCGCGCCCACGTGCGCCTCCTCGGCTGCCCGCTCATCAACGTCCACGCATGTCCAATGCGTTTTAGCCGTCCGATCGCGAGATCGGATGACTTAAGATGCATCCGCTCCCGTTGCGTTGCGCGTTTGATTGCGGTCCAATCGTGCGTCGACGCTATCGGGCGTGCGCGGCCGTCCGATCTCCATCTGACGCTCCACCCGTGCCCAATCACCGCGCCTTCCAGCCCCCTCTCCACGGCTCGAACTCGCGCCCGGGGCTCGCAATAGCGCGCTCGACCACTGCGCTATGGGGCGCGGATGGTCGAGCGGATGCTTTTAAAAGCGAGCGCCCACAGCAGTTGGATTAAGATCCAACGGCAGAGAGCGATCGAGCGTGGGGCCTTCACAAGATGAAGCGATCGCTTGGACGACTGAGATGGTGCCACGTGACGCTATCTTGGCCGTCCATCTTCTGAAAGTTGTAGATGGTGCCACAGATGTCGGATTGACTCGATTTTTGTGTCGTTGGGCTGCGATCGTCGATCCAAATTCATCCGTGCGGTCGGATTTATCATCTGAAGTGCGGATTTACACCATCCTGGCCCTTGATCTTCTAGGGTTCCTGGGTCACTATCTGATGCTACGGATGTCTGATTAGGGCGATCTTGGAGCCGTTGAACTCCAATCGTCGCCCTGATCACATCCATACGGTTGGATCTTTGATCCGAGGCTCCGATAAAATGTTTGCCCTGTCCAAGCACATAAAAGGAGACAATTAACCTCCATTTTATTTAAACTACTCTAAATGCAAGATGATGCATGTAATGCAATATTTATATCATGAAATGCAATCCTATGCTTAAGAACATGCATAAATAGACATTTTAAGTAGTGTAAATGTATTTACATCAGTTTGGATCATACCCCAGGGTGGATATGTTGGATGTATCCCAATAAGAGGTTGGTGCGGGTTGGTCATAATTACGATAGTTGGGACAAGAGGGATATCCTGGGTTGTACCCCTAACTCGGTGTTGGTTATCCCAAGTAGGCTGTGGATATGGTCTACTTGGGTTAGCATACAAATCATGTTAGGGGTAGTTTGGGTAAGATGGATAGGCATTGAAATCCATGATTCAGAAGAAATGGAGGGATGAGGGAAGAACAGATGAGAGAGCTGTGTGTGCACAACCAAGCAAACAAATCTAGGCCTTACAGTGTAGACCTAGGTGACCTTGAAGCCTCCAAGGGAATGATCAGATCCACAGGTACTTAACCACCCTTCCCGATGTTAATCTGGCTAGGTTGATTACAGGGGGATTGAGGGGAAGGTTCTTCCTTTGGCTTTCGTTGACGGTTCCGTAAACCCTACAACTACGGTCGTTTGACACTTCCTTGCAGCCTAGACACAAGATTCTATAAAGGGAATGAAGGCTAAGTGTTTAGCAAACCTAATCACACCTCCAAGACTTAGACTAGTCCTGCCTAGGGCACGTCTACTCCATTTTAATGAGGGCTAGGTCAGTGCTTGTGCTCAGGATATGTGATGAGGTGTTGTTTGGGGTCATGCCTCTTAGTTAGCCAATTGAGAGTGTGTGTGCACTCAACAAAACATGGTTCTCAAGCAAGGATTTTAGGATGTGGTGTCTTTTAATGATTTGTCCTTGCTTTAGTGCTTTTTAAGGTTGAAGTGCCTTAATGTTTTCAAACAAGGTTTAAGTGGGCACACAAAGTTCTGCACAAAACGGGCGAAAGTCGATTTCCTTTAGAGTGATGTGGCCCTAGAAAAGCAACCCTAATGAGTTCACCTTAGTGTTCATGCAGTTCTACCAGGTGAGTTGATTTTAGATTTGGTGAGTGGTGCGGTCCAAGTCAAATCATGGAGGCTTCGTAAACACCACTCAAAAGAAAGAACACTCAAAAAGATTATCTCCTTAAGAATGTTAGGGTGTATTTTTTTTTTGTTGGGTGATGAGTTTGGAATGTGGGTCAAGTAGTCATTCACCATGCCAATTTTTTATTTATAGTTTTTTGTATTTTTCTTTTTTCAAGCACGCAAACAACCAAAGGGTGGACTGATACTCACAATTGATCTTCGTTGCATTTTACTCCATCTCTACCATCGCGAATCGTGCTCCTTCTCTGCCCACGTGTCGAGTTCCTGCAATCAATCAAGTAGAGGGAGAAAAATGAGTTAGACAATGTGTATACGAATGCGGGATGAAAGCAACAAAAGAAATCCGTTGCCTCCCCAGCAACGACGCCAAAAATTGACGAGCGCGGGACGTGTTGGTTTAGTTGTGTGTTAAAGCATGCGTTTGTGACATCGATTTTAATTAAAAATTAGATTTGGTGAGTTCAAGTGTCGAACACGAGGTGGCATGAAATCGGATTACTTTGTTGCTTTTAGTTGTCACAAGAAGTTTGGTTTGCTTGTGAGGAAATGAGAAGGAGAGAGAGAGAGAGAGAGAGTAGGGTTAGAGTTTATCTTTAAATCATGACATTCATTCGAACAAAATGGGAACTATATAAGAAACAACATCAACATTAAAATTTAGCATGCAACTTGAGTTTGTTTGCAAATACAACAATAGCTAAAAGCTTAAACAAAAGCAATATAAAACTAGGATAAAGAGAGAGAGGGGAGGAGGCAAGGCGGCTACAGTGGTGGAGGGCTCCATCGTTGGCTTGACAACTCCAAGGTGTATGTGGAATGCTTGGTGAAACTAGGAGGAGGCTAGTGTTGTATGGAGAGAGTGTGTGAATTGAATGCCTTTGAATGGGGTGGTTGAAGGGGTTTAAATAGGAGAAAAGGGCTTCTAAATGAGGTAAAGGGGGCTTAGCAACGTCCAGGACGTCGCTAAACCCCTTCTAAAAATGTCACTAAAGCCCTCTGGCTGTCTGTTCGTTGAGGCACGCATTCTTCTTCTCAAGCTGCGCTGGCGATCCATGTGCTCATGCTGTGGGCCGTTCGATCTAAGATCAAACGGTCGAGAATCTGCGTGGGCGCGCGCTGTGGATCATGCCTTGAGCACGTGGGGGAGATCGCATGCATCAGAGAGCGCCACATAGCCGCCATCCGCACCGTCCACGCTCGCATCAATGGCTGAATTTCCCTCATGCGTGCCTTTGCTACCATTTTGAGCTTTGATGTGAATTAATCCCACATTCGGTGTGTGAGGATAAGGCACTGACTGCTATGCTACCTCCGGTGGTTTGTGCGGAAGCGAGGTTGGGGGCGGGGAGGTGTCGATGTCAGGATCTGAAGTTGAGGCCACTTGTGATTGTGCTGGAGAGACTATTTATGAGTTTTCAGTCGTCCGATCTTCGGATTGGACGGATTAAAGTGATTCTTCGCAAGGGCGCGTGGGTGAGGGGCACGGGTGGGCGTGACGTGGTCACTTGTGGGTTGTTGATCTGATGATCAACAACCCTAACTTCTTGGGCTTGTCGAGGAACTCCGGATGTAGGATTTGAGTGATTTCGAGTCCGTTGGACTTGATTCATCGATCTGAATCCATCCATGTGATCCGATTGCTCATCTGAGGCCTGTTTCAACATGCACTTGTACATATGTCCATTAAACAATGATTTATAAGCAATCTTAAATCGCAATGCAAGTAGTGCTCCTATGCCCATCATGACATATTATTAGTGTGCATATATCCTCAAAACTAATCCTAGTTGATGAAATTATCATCATTGAATGTAGAGTTATCAATGCCATGGTGTGCTCGTGGAGATGGAGGTGGAGTAATGGAGGTGGAATGAAGCTAAAACTAGATGGAAGGCTAGATGGGTGCAAATGGCCACCCAAAGGTCCTTTAAGTTGACCCAAAGGAGCCTCTCTAGAGAAGTGTGGAACTCTCTAGAGAGGCATATGGTGGGAGCTCATGGGAGATGTGAGAGAGAGGATGGATGGGTGGTTTTTAGAACCACATTTGGTGGATCTAAAAATTGAATGCATCTTGGTTGCTATTTTTAGCAACCAAGGCAACAACACATGGTAGAGAGTTCTAGAGAACTCTAGGCTAGGTGTTTTCGTGTAGATGGTGTGTGTGGGTTGAAACCTAGGTGGCTAGGTTGATTAGGTTAGGTTTTAGTGGGTTTAGGTCAAGGTAGGTCTCAAATTAGGGTTGTAAACCCTAATTTATTAAGGTAAAATGCAATTAAACTTGATACAAGTTTAATTGGATGTGTGAAACCATAATTGAGAGTAAAATAACTTAATTAAGGTAGGTCTAGGTCAATTGGACTGTCACTGAGTCCAATTGGACAGTGTGTGCTGAGATCATGGCTTAATTGGACTCAATGAGTCCATTTGAATAGGTTGATGGAATTGACTAAGATCCAAGTCAATTAGGTTTAGTGAGGACTTAATTAGGTCCTTAGGGAGGTCTAGAGGTGATGTACTAGGGTTAGGGTACCTTAATTTAGGTGATGGGGTTGGAAATGGGTTTATGGACCTAGGGTACGGTGACCTAATCTAAGGGTGGCTAAGGCTTGGGGAAGCTTCTAGGCTGTCTTAGGGCTAGGATGGACCTAAGTTCTTCGTAATTTACTACTTTATTCCTGCATAACAAAATAGCATACCTCAACCCCTTACATTATTATCTACTACATCTTATTCTTGGTCTTCTGCTCCAACTCTGCTATAACTCTAGCTTCAGGTCCAGCTTCAGATCTAGTCTCATATCCACTCCTAAGCTTCTTATTTCCTGCAATTTATATAATGCACGTAATTATTATATTATAGCATTATTCTATGCATAGCTATAGGAGGAATAGTAAAGATGCAAATAATGCTTATGCATGCATGAACTACCCTAACTTATGCTAAGTCCTAGCCTAATTCTAGACAATTAAGACCTATGATTGCTACGCAATCATATCCCCATGCCTAAATCTTGCTAGTCCCTAGCAAATGCAAATCTAAATTATTCACAGAAGGGTCCCTAAGGGATTGATTATTTTATCAAGTGTATGCCTAGAGATTTTTCTCCTTTTTGTTTTCATCCTATGCTCTAGAAATCTAGACAAATGTGAAAGTGCAGCTACGTAGCTTTTGCAACAGATTTGAGTGAAAGACTTGATTCGCCTCTAAAGCCTGTATTTGACCCCTAGTAAAAAAATTCTATCCGGATAGGCGGACTTCTTCCCTCGGGGTATTCAAGATATTCTTTGAATTCCACCCTGACTTTAAGCTTGGGTAGAGAATGTCTGAGGGATACAGATGTTTATTTGGTGGATTACTCTCAGTTGGTGCTACATAAAGATTAGTACTTCAGAATCTAGATTCCCAGATTATCAAGTAACTCATCTCAGAGAAAGATGAGAAAAACTATGCTCTCTTTTGGTTCCTTTGTATTCATTCTCTTACTCTCTCTATTTTTTTTTTCTTAAAGCTTACAATCTCACCAGATTCTCACGCATGATCCGTGTTTGGTGGTCTCACTTGGCATTACACTTTAATTGAGTTCCATAACCCTAACACTAAGTCAGAATTCCTCAGCCAGTATTCGGTTGGTCAGAAACACAGAAAGATAGGTTAAGGCCTTATTTGGTGGTATTGCCTCAATGCAACTGAAATAAATACTAAATATTCACACTCTTTTTCTTTGCTTTTTCTTCTTTTTCTAATTTTTTTCTTTTTCAATTTTTATTTTTTTCATTTTTTTTCTTCCCTTTTTTTTCTATGTATAATTTTTTTTTTCAACACAACATAAGCTAGCATACATTCATGAACTTTATTGAGGAGGCATTACTAGGGATTGGTCGTACTCAAGAGACATTCGATGGCTTATTTGGTGGAAGTGCCTCCTCATGGCACCGGGAGAGACAGATAGGACGGTGATTTCTGACCTTGACATCAATACCCTCCTTCAGTTGAGGATTTCGTAAAGAATGGTCATAACCATCCACCTTAGCCCTAGTTTTATGAAAATTCGCTCTCCGTGTAATTGCCTTATTTGGTGGCTCTCAAAATTTCGCACAAAAATGTATACACAGGAACCGAGAGCAGAAACTATGCCTAATCTTTGAGTATCATCACCTAATTATCTAGGATTCCAGATTCCTTGCACTAATCTTAGAGCATCAATACTCTCTATTCTCATCTCACACTATTTGGTGGATTTTTGGAAGAAAATCTGCCTAGCTCCCAAAACACTATCCAAGGGTTCAGGAAAAGAAGCACTGCTTCTTCTTGACAGACTAATGACATTTATCAGCCTTCACCGTAAATTCATTGCAAATTCTACGTGTGTGTGAAAAGTTGTACTGGATTCCAGATTACAGGAATCAACTAGAGGATAAAATTCCTAATGCATTCTCTTAATAAAATAATCTTATTCATAGATGCACTATGTATATATGCTATAAACAAGTAACCTCTTATATTTGTACTTCATGAAATTTCCCTCTCCGGTTACATTCAGCTTGGCCCTAAATTTAGAACAAAAGATAAGCGAGTGAGTCAGAAGTGGTTGTTGCGGACGATTTTTAGCTCCAATGCGAGCATTGGAGGTGGAGTCGGTTGTTCTTTTATTTAGGGTCCTAAAGTACATTTGACATACAGCACTAAGGTTTTTCTAAATGTTGGAGTAAAAATTTATAGTTTTGTCTTATCTACTCCCTCATGCCTAAGTTCTTGCATGTCCTCATGCATGAATATAAAAGAAAATAAATACAGCAGGAAGTAAATGGGTAGAAATCACCTGGAATTGCTCCTGAATTTTAATGTTCAGCATCGGTCAACCTAACAGTATGCAATATGCGAAAAGGAAATATACTTAAAAGAAAAATATGCTGTGTATAAAGTGAGTATGTACAGGGTGATGGTAGAATGTGAGGTAGATGCTAAGTTTAACGCCTCCAGCTGGGCGAAAACTCAATCACACGTCCTCAATAAGATGAATGACTTCGTTAGCTGGAGGAGGTTCCTGGGCAAAAAATGGCTTAAGGCATTGGCCATTGACTGTGGAGACATGCCTAGATTTTGGGTCCATGATTTGGACCGCTCCATTGGGATAAGGGTAAATCACAATATAAGGGTTAGTCCACTTGGACCTGAGTTTTCCTGCAAAGAGCTTCAGTCGTGAGTCAAACAACCAGACATGCTGGTTGGGTGTGAATGCTTTCCTTCCGATGTGGAGGTCATGAAAGGCCTTGGTCTTATCCTTGTATATCGATGCGTTTTCATAGGCTTCCCACCGGATCTCTTCTAATTCACTAAGCTGGAGTTTCCTTTCGTGACCTCCCGCATTGAGGTCAAGGTTACACTTTCACACTACCCAAAAGGCATGGTGTTCCATCTTGACCGGAAGGTGACAGGCTTTACCATATACCATATGATATGGTGACATTCCAAGTGGAGCCTTGTAGGTAGTACGATATGCCTAGAGTGCATCAACTAACTTATTGGACCAGTCCTTCCTATCTGGTCTAACCGTCTTCTGGAGAATCAGCTTGATCTGACGGTTAGACACTTTAGTCTGCTCATTGGTCTGCAGGTGATACGGGGTGGCTATATGGTGATGTACCCCATATTTCTTCAATAATGACCTAAAGTGGGCATGGATGAAGTGGCTTCCCCCGTCGCTAATCAGGGCACAGGGTATTCCGAATCTCGTGAAGATATATTCCCGTATGAAAGAAACAACGGTCTTATGATCAGCCCATCTCATCGGGACAGCCTTGACTCACTTCGAGACATAATCAACAGCTAGCATTATGTACTTAAAGCCATGCGAGTTCGGAAAAGGGCCCATAAAATTGATGCCCCAAACATCGAACACTTCTACGACCACGATGGGTTGGAGAGGCATCATGCCTCTCTTGGTCATAGAACCGACCGACTGGCATCGTCTACAGCACTGGGCGTACTCGTGTGTATCTCTGAAAATAGTTGGCCAGAAAAATCCCGACTGTAAAATTTTTGCAGTGGTTTTCCATCCTGAGAATTGACCACCATAAGCATCGTTGTGGCAAAAAGATAACACACTAGGGATCTCAGAGTCTGGGACACAACTTCTAATAATTTGATTGGCTCCAATACGGAAGAGTAGTGGGTCGTCCTAGAGGTAAAATTTGGCCTCTGCAGTGAATTTGAGTTTTTGGTCCTTAGATAGGTGATGGGAACACCATCATTAGCCCTAACTAGCTCATTTTGACGCAGAAAAGAGAACAAAAGCTCCTACATAATCAACTGGAGGTCCTAACTCAATGAATAACCATTCTGAGAGAAAAGCAAGAAACAAGGGGTAAAACTATAATTTTACCATTGCAGTGCAACAATGAGATTTCTCATGGGCTAAACATAGATCAAATGGTCTTAACAAGATAAAAAGTGGGTTGATTCAAACAGAAAATGGTTCATGTGAATTCTTGGAACCCTAAAACAGACCCACTTAATTTAACAAGGTTATGGTTAGAATAAAATTCACCTAAACCCTCTAAAAATCATGGAAAAATATCATCTAAGGTTTAGAACCTTCAATTTGGACCTTAGAACTTATTTTGACCTAAATTGGGGTTTCAATTAAATATTTGCCCTAACTTGGGTTTTTGCATAAATTGCCTAGTCAAACGTGGTCAAACCTAAAATCCAACTTCACCATTGGATTCTTTAGGTCAAAATTAGGTTTGTACCAAAATTTGGACTTACGGGGAATTCACCTTGACCTACTTTGCAAACAGGTCCAGTCCAATTACATTTCTACCCCTAACTTTTGAAAACTTCTGCAGAAACCCCCTATCTTTGTCTTCATTCTTTGCAATTAGGTCCCTCCACCATTATAGTGGAGGGAATCCTACTCCGGCGAGGAATCTAAGGAAAGATCTCTCTGATTCCTCAGAGAATCCCCTTCAAAATTGAAAGGGAGATTCTCTGAGAAATCTCCTCCAGTTTGAACACAATCAGAGGCCTTATTTGGTACCAAATCTCTCATGCGAATGCATGAGAGATTTGGTCTCATTCGACCTTCCATCTCTGGCGAGGTCCAAGCTTCCAAGCACAAAACCTTTCGCCAGTGCCTCTAAAAGCATGGCCAGATCACCCCTCATCCTTTAAGCTTGAAATTGGCCTGAGAAACCCTCTATTTCGTCTCTTCCCCTCCGGTCAGTAACTCAGCAAGCTCTGGTGACCCCCCTCTCTCTCTCTCATCCCTCTGCCACAATACCAGTGGTAGGGTTCTCTTCCTCCTCTTCGTCCGCGTTGCGCCGCACCAGCCGACGTCCTTGTAGCCCCCTCGTCGTCGTCGTCCTCCTCCACTGAGTATTTCATCTTCGGCGATGGAAATACGAGCCGGCCACCATCTTTGCATCCCCCTTCATCTATCCACGCTCAGCTAAGTTCTCTCACCTCTCTCATCATTTTTCTATCTTTATTTCTTCAAAACATGCCTCGACGCACGCTATTGCCTCACCTTCCTCATCTCCGGCCAGACCTTCGGCGAGGCGTTCCCGCTGCTCCACACCTCCATCTGCCATGCCAACTACCCCATAAGCATTGCTACACTCCACTGACCCTAAACCTTCGCTTCACTCACCATGCCAAGCCCATAGAACTCCCCTCGAACACACCCACTTTCGTGTACACAGGGTACCCTAGGCATGCACGCTCCGGCCACCCCACGCCACGTCGACCCTCGCACTACCTTTGCCGTGTCTAGGCGAAGCTGTCTGAGCCTTATGATGAGGCCGCAAGGCCGTTTTCATGGTTGACAGGTTTAAAGTCCCCTCCGCCATTAATGTAAGCAAGGAGCTTGCTTGGGAGCTTCCTCCAGGTTTCTCCGCTCCAGGTGAATTGCCCCAGGCTACGTGGAATCATCTCATGCACTGCCCCAGCCAAGCAATTGGCACTGAAGCCTCACGTTGCTGCTGCAATCAAGGGGACTCCTATTGCGGGCGTTCTCAAAGGAAGGTGGGACAACATAGTCCCACCTTGGAAGCTAACAAGCGAGTGCAGTGGGATAAATTGAAAAAGTGACATAGCCTATTCACCTCCTGACCACGGGATGAGGTCCCTCTCACCTATTACTGCCTCGTCCGTGACCCACTGCCCACAGATCTGGCTTGACCTATATACCCGACCTACACTCCTCGCCCACCACCGCACGCCGATGGGCTTGGTCCCAGGCGCGCACCCGACCTGATTACCCGAGAAGCGGCTTTGGGAGAGCGAGCCTAAGAGAGAAAAAGGAAGAGAGATCGCGGGGGCGGGTAGGGGTAGGTTTTGCTCTTGCAGGTAGGAGAAGAAGCCAAAGAAGAAAGAGGGCGGAGGCCAGAGAAGCTAAGGAAAGAGAAGGCAAGGCTGAAGAGGAAGAGCTGAAGGCTGAAGGGTTGAAGAAGAAAAAGGAGCTGAAGGCAGAAGAAAGGGAAGCCGCCAGAGAAAGAAGAAGAAGGAGAAAGAGAAGAAGCCAAAGCTAAAGGCAGAAAGAAGAGACACAGACTAAGAACAGAAGGAAAGAAAGAAGAAACGAACGAAGCAGCCATAGAAGAACAGAGACAAATCAGAAGAAGAGAGAAAGAAGAGAAATAAAGCACTGTAGCAGCACTAAGTTAAGATGTCTAATTCACAAAATCAGATGTCTATTTTTTTGTTCTCTCTTTACATACATTGTCTTTTTGCATTACAACTATGATTTAAATTGCATATTCAATTTCTGAAAAGTTGTGGTATTGATTTTTAAACCCCAATTTGCTCCCTGTGTTCGACCTCGGATTTAAAACTTTGAGTAATAAAATTTATTTGTTTTCGAGTGATTTCAACTATACTACGTCGGATTGATTTTAAAACATTGATCTCGCCCGTTAAAAATTTTGGTGCCGTTGTTGGGGAGCAACGGACGATTTAGAAATCTTGATCACAAATTTTTGATTTGATACTAACTTGATACATCTCTTTTGTTGTGATTGTTTCAAGGGAGAAGATTCAAAAGAAGACGGCCACACAGCAAACACACCAGGAGCAGGTAATCTCTGATTAGCCCTTTCTCTTAATCCCCTCATTTTGAAAAGGGAAAACAAAGATAAAAATCAATTTAGGGCTACTTGCTTTCCATATTTATCTAAGTCACCAAAGTTGCCTGATTTTGACAACAACAAATATTGATTTGTGCATCCATTTAAGGTAACTAGGGCTACCACCTTCTTGATTGACCCTAGATACCATATTTGTGGCAACTAAATTGGACCAAAATTAGAGCCAAATTAAGGATTCCAATTTAGGGTTTTAGAGACACATCTTTCTAAGCAAGAATCAACTATTCCAAAAAGAGGTGTGCCTAAACCTTGATTGAAAAGACTTATTCAAGAGAATCCCTAAAAATTCAAGCTCTTAATTTCACTTGAACCCTAAAAGAAAGGACCTAAAGCTCTCAAAGGACAAATAGGTGAAGTTGACATGTCGTTGGGTCAACCAACCTTGAAATTAGGTCACTTTTGCACTCAATAAATCTAAAAGTTCAAGTGGAATCATCAGCACCTTTGCTCTTAAATAAAAGTAGTAGACTTAAGAGGTCAAAGTCCCCATTCTGGTCTACCTGGAATCTCAGTGACAAGAGAGGTCGGGTAGGGGAAACCCTGTAACTCGTGGGGACGCTCTACCGTGTAGGGGTCTTTGAGGGATTCTCCCTCTTTAGCTACCCAGGTATTTCTCAGGTGGATGACTTTTCTGACTAAGGGGTATCATACGCCCTGAACCTCTATAGTCATCCAAATTTTTTGGGTGTCTTGATTGGGTCCAGCACATTCTATTCTCATCCAAACCTTCGGTGCATGTTCGGTAGGAGGTCCTTAAGACCATCCTTAAGACCTTTAATGATCCACTCCCGTCGAGGCCAAGCCTCGACGTCCGGGTTTGTGCAGCAACCCCACCACATAGACATCTCCTCTGATTCATCAGAACCCAATTCACCTTCAATCATCATGGCACAACTAGTAGAAGAAGAGAATAATCTTGAAAACCAACTCCAGCACCTGAATGATCTGTTTCAAAACTTTATGAACCCGCTACAGCATCCTATGATGTGAGATCACTATAATCCCGCTGCAGTGGCGATCAAACCTCGAGTCCAAATTCCGAATGGAGGTCCTGATTCTGAACTCAAGCCCAACATGATTCATACTATTCCAAAATTTCATGGGCTTAATTTCAAGGATCCTTTCTAGCACATCAAACAACTCAAACGTCTGGCCCAGACCTTCAAGTTAGATTACAAAATTGGGATATTCTTCTTATGAAGATGTTTTCCTTCTCTCTCATGGACAAGGCAGCTCATTGGTATCAGACTCAGATGCGTCCAATCAACACATGGGTCGAACTGCAATCCGAATTATTGAAAAAGTTCTTCCCAGTTGGTCGGACAAATGCCTTGCACCACCAGATCACACACTTCACCTAGCAATCTAGAGAACCTCTTCATGAGGCATGGGACCATTTCTTGGATCTCATGCGAAAGTTCCCCCATCACGGAGTTCCTAAATTGGAACAAGTCCAATCTTTTTACCAGGGGCTCCGTGAAGATATCCGCTTATTCATCAATGCAACCTGTGAAGGAAATATCATGGGTCAACACGAAGACATTGTGTGGGAGATTTTCGAAAATATGTGTGAGAACTCCATCAATAATGACCACATGGGCTTATTCGACTGGATGATTGCCCGCGCATCGACGAATCCAAGGGGAGAACACGAGACGCAGGACCTGTCGGCATCCGTCGACTTGGAACTAATGGCTAGTCAGTTGGACAAGGTCTCTATCATCGAGAAGAAGGTGGACAAGCTGACTCGACATTTGCAGCAAGCCACCTCCGCGCAAAACTCATTTGCACAGCCACCTCTTGGGAGGAAAGCTGTGCATAACATCTATCACCGATCTTCTCAGGGGATGGACCCGTATCCACCCCCGTTTGACTCTAGGATCGGAGGAAACTCCGATCTGACCTACTCTAGTTGGGGGAATTCTGAACCCTCGTATTCTAACTTTCCTGAGGTTCCTCAGACCTGCGAGGACCTCAACTCCATCTAGAATGACCTATTCTCTAATACCTATAACCCTGGATGGCAGAATCATCCCAACTTTCTGTGGGCGGGAAATAATTAGAATCAAATACCACCATATCAGCCCTGTCCACAAGCTCCTCGTCCATATCAGCTGCCTCAGCCTCGGCCCCACCCCACTTATCAATCTGGGCCAAATTAAGAAGATCAAATGATGTTAATCCTTCAGACTGTAGCTGACATTTAGAAGATGAATGCGGCTATGCAAAAACAGCACAAGGACGAGATCACAGAGGTTCGCAATCAACTCGCCCAGATGGCGAATTCCCACCAACCTGAAACACTCCCTTCACAACCTCTACCGAATCCAAATAACGTGACGAACTAGAGGTGCGTTATGAACCCAAATTCGGGCCAAGCCCACATGATTTATTAGGCCCCTTCTGTTCCATCACCCGACGGGATGGAAGCTTCAACATCTTATGTGGGATTTCAACAACAGCCACCTATTTTACCAACCCCAAACCAAAACCAGGCAGGACTAAATTCTGTCACAACCCATAGTGGCAAAGCAACACATGACCCACCTTATCCAAGCCACTCTCAGCCTGGTAGTAACCCAAGCCCTATGATAGTTATCCAGGACACCCCTATCCCAGATCAAGAACCTAATCCTATTCTAGAGGAACCAACCAGGGTTCCATTTCCAGAGGCCTTGACCAAAGGAAAGAAGACAAACAAACCCGTGGCTCCTGAGGAGGATCTGGTCAAGCTCTTTGAACAAGTCCATATAAACATCCCCTTGATGGATGCAATCCGCCACGTACCGGCTTACGCACGATTTATAAAGGACGTGTGTCACCTAAGCGTAAGCCACGAACCAAAAGTGGGAGTCCGATCGTACTGTCAGAGCAAGCTAGCTCTATAATTTTGAGCAAACTCCCACCTAAGGCAAAAGACCCAGGTACTCCCCTGATTTCATGTACCATTGTTGATATCCAATTCGACAGAGCCTTATTAGATTTAGGTGCCTCCATAAACCTAATACCTACATCCCTCCTTGACCACCTTGAAGAATCTGAGCTTAAACCGACAGAGGTGACATTGCAGTTAGCTGACCGATCTATTAACTCACCTAAAGGAGTTCTTGAGGATGTCATCATTAGGGTATGGGATTTCTATTACCTGGTGGATTTTGTAGTCTTGGATATGGTGCACCTGAAAACCCAAGGGATACACCAATTATACTAGGGAGGCCCTTTTTGGCCACTGCTAGGGCTAATATAAACTGTGAGGAGGGCCAAATTGAACTGAAATTTGGGAACCAAACATTGAAAATTGACATCGTTAAGGCCCAACAAAGGATTAATTGTGGTGTTATAGAACATATATGTGATATCAAGGCCATGGTTGATGAACCATATATTGAGGACAACCTGATTACTTCTGATCAACCACAAGAAGATCAAAACCCGCAATCAGAGGAGTTCGAATCTAACTTAGATACACCCATAGCTCCTTCCCTTGCTCCTAACACACATCCTGAACCGCCTACTACTGCTGATAACCCCATTTTGGAACTCAAGCCTCTTCCCAACCATCTAAAGTACATCTTTTTGGGTTCCAATCAGATGTTTCCTGTGATTATCAACTCCAGACTCACACCTGACAAAGAATCCCGTCTGATTACTGTTCTCCAGCAACATCGTAGAGCCATTGGATGGACTCTCGATGATTTGACTGGTATCAGCCCTTCTTACTTCACACACCGTATCTACACCGAAGAGGGCACACAACCTTCCCATGAAATGCAGAGACGTTTGAATCCTAATCTGCAGGAGGTCATCAAAAAGGAGATCATCAAGTGGTTAGATGCAAGGATCATCTACCTGATCTTCGACAGTTGGTGGGTGAGTCCAATCCAGGCTGTGCCTAAGAAGGCAGGGCTCACCGTAATCATGACTGAATCCAGAGAAGTCATACCAACCCATGTGGCGAACTTGTGGAGAGTCTGCATTTATTATAGAATACTCAATTCCTCCACGAAGAAGGATCATTTCCCACTACCGTTTATTGATCAGATCCTCGAGAAACTAGCAGGAAATAGGTTCTTCTACTTTTTGGATGGGTACTTCGGTGGAGAGTCTGCATTGATTACAGAAGACTCAATTCCTCCACGAAGAAGGATCATTTCCCACTACCATTTAATGATCAGATCCTCGAGAAACTAGCAGGAAATAGGTTCTGCGTTTTGGATGGGTACTCCGGTTATAACCAGGTGGCAATCCATCCTGAGGACAAAGAAAAGACCACTTTCACCTGCTCCTTTGAGACATACGCGTTCCGAAGGATGCTGTTCGGTCTCTGCAATGCACCCGCTACTTTTCAGCAGTGCATGCTTGCTATATTCTCAGATATGGTTGGTGACTATCTTTAAGCCTTCATGGATGACTTTTCAGTATTCGAAGAATCATTTGACAATTGTCTCCTGCACTTGGTCCAGATCCTCAGGTGGTGCATTGATGTGAATCTGGTTCTTTCCTGGGAAAAGAGCCATTTCATGGTTCCTGAAGGAATTGTCCTGGGACATCTCATCTCAGAAAAGGGCATCCAAGTCGATCAAGACAAGGTGAACTTGATTTCCAAACTCCCTATGCTTAGCTCAATCAAGGACATCCGATCTTTTCTGGGGCACGTCGATTTTTACCGTCGATTCATTCCTGATTTCTCAAAGATTACACGCCCCCTAACCACTCTACTTCCTAAGGATGTACCTTTCAAAATCTCCAAGGAATGCACTTGAGCATTTGAAATCCTCTGTGATCGAGTTACCTGAAACGCTGGCTTCGAGAGATAACCGGGTTTTATTGTTATAGCGTTGTAGTATAGCCAGTTATTGCCATCATTTCAAATATATAATTTTTTTACTCGGAAAATAAAAGAGTTCCCGAGGTCGAACTCAGGGAGCAAGTTGTATTCTAGGGGTACAAGTTTCTTTTACAAAAATAAAGAAAGAGAGAGAGAAAGAATTTGTTGTCTTTTCTTCTTTTCTCTTTGCTTCTCCTCGTCTCAGATCTTCTGTTATCTTCTTCTTCTTTATCTGCAGTGGTGATGTTCTTCTTCTTCTTTCAGCTGTTCCTGCTCTTCCTTTTTCTTCTGCAGAGCGGTCCTGTTCTTCTTCTTTTCCTTTCTTCAGATCTTCTTCTCGTGCTCTTCTTCTTTCAGTTCTTCCCTTGTTCTTTTGTGTTCTCCTCTGCCTCGCCTTCTTCTGTTGTTCTTCAGATCTCCTTCTTTCTTCTTTTCTTTTTCCTGTCAGGACGTCGTCTCTCCTTTCTTCTTTTCCCTTCAGGACGTCGTCTGATTTTCCAATCAGACGACTTAAACCGCTTGTTGCTACAGTGTCTCCCTCAGCTTCCTTCTTCTTCCGCGGTCCTTCTTCTTCACCTGTGCCTTCACACTTCAGAGTTTACGTCAGAGGGCAAAACCTACTCTACCCCCCGCCCCGCGTCTCTCTCTCTCACAGAAGCCACTCTTGGGAAAGCTCTCCCAGAGCTGCCAGGTAGTCGGGTACGGGTCGTGCCCGGGTCCAGGCCCACCGGCGTGTGTGGTGGGCGAGGAGTGCAGGTCAGTCTAAGTCGGGTCGGGCCAGGTCCGCGGGGCGTGAGCGCGGATGAGACCGGGTAACCGGGCGGGTGAAGGGGACCTCACCCCGTGTGCTGAGGCAGTAAGCCTCCAGCACTTTTGCGCCTTATACCGCTGCGCCTCTTCAGACTTTTCCGAGGTGGGACTAAATGTCCCACCCTAATTGAGCGCTCGCAGCGGAGAAAGCAGCGGGCGATCGCGGCTTCACGCGAGGCCTTCGCCCCAGCTGCGAGCCTGATGCTTTGTCGAAATGCCTCGCAAGGCCTGGGAGTCGAATCTGGGCGTGGCGCGCCTGCAGCTGCAGGCGGAAGCAGCTCCTTCTGCACGGCAATGGCGGCGGAGGTCGGGTGGCCTGTTCACAGCAAAACGGCCTCTCGGCCTAATCAGAAGGTGCCGGGAGCTTCGCCAGAGTGCGGCGAAGCTCGTGTGGGTGGTGGCGAGGCGTGGGGTGGCGTACAAGGGCTGCCCTAGGTCGGACTGTGGGTCGGAAGATGGGCTTGTTCGGTGGGGTTGCAGAGGGTGATGTGGGGGAAGTGGAAGGGCGGGGGTTGATCAGAATGAGGAGGCGGAGGTTCTGCGGTGGTCGGCGAGCTGTGTGGGTTGCTGGGGTGATGGGGGGGTCTCGCCGGAGTTTAGCCGGAGACGAAGGGGGTGACGGTGGACAGGAGCGGTCGAGGGTTTAATCAAATAAAAGACAGTGAGGAAAAGAAAGAGGGGGAGATGGGGAGGAGTTCTGACCTAGCTACGGAGACGAAAGGGGGAGCAGCAGGGCGACAGTCGTATCGACTGTCGCCGGAGAAGAAGATGCCCAGGGGAAGGGGCGGCGGCGAGCAGAGAGCTGGAGAGGCGCCAGCTGGGTACGGCGTGGCGCGGGAAGAGCAGGGGAGGAAGTCTCTGCTGCTGGTATTGCGGCAGAGCGAAGAGGAGGAGGAGGAAGAACCGCCGGAGCTGGTGGGCGTCTGCCGGAGTGAGAGGAGAGGAAAGTTGGGGGTTTTCTCCGTCAGATCCGAGCTGGGAAGAACGGTGGAGCGACGGGGGTATTTATAGGGACCGAATCAGGGAGGAAGGCGGAGGGAGACGACGTGTCTCCCTCGCCGGAGGACGCCGGAGATGGAAACCCATACCATCCGTACGTTCGCACGGCCGGTATGGTGGGTTACAGCGACCAGGGGGGTGTCCCTGCGATGGCTGACGACGCAGGGCACCCCCGGTTTACTTGCCAGGCTCTCCCCCTCACCCTGGTCGCCGGAGCATGGTGCTGGCAGGTTTTGCAGGGGGGACCTGAACGCAAAGAACAAAGGAGAGTTAGGGGCCAAAATGCGAGGGTTCAAAAGTTGAGGGCCAAAAAGTAAATATATGAGGACCAAAGTGTAAAGTTGGTCAAGGAGGTTTCTTCTTAGGCTCAAGTTTTTATACATGACTAATTAGGACCTAAGGAATTTGATGGTGAATTTCATTTCTATATTAAACCTTGTTTGATCGGTCAATTTATGCGAAAACCCAAATTAAGTTATTAATTGGGCATGGTTCTCAATGTAGGTCAAAATGGGTTCTGAAGGTCAAATTGAAGGTTCTAAACCATAGAGATTATTTTTCTATGAATTTTAGAGGGTTTATTCTATTTTTACTTTGCCTCGAACCTCGTGAATTGAAGTGGGTTGTTTTAGGGTTACAGATTATCATTTAGTTCCTTGGAATTGCTGTAGCCCTTACTAGATCATCTCATCCCACTTTTATTCTTATTAAGTTGCTTTGACCTATGTTTGGGCCCTGTATTACCCTGTATGCAGATTATACTGGTAAAATTACATTTTTACCCCTTATGACTTATTTTCTCCTTAAACTCAGAATTCTCTGAGTTAAGCCTTTCCTTGAGTTATGTAGGAGCTTTTATCTTTTGTATTAGGTCAAAATGAGCTAGTTATGGCTCATGATGAGGTTCTCATCATACCCCCATGCCTAGCTTTTGCTAGTCCCTTAGCAAAAACTTAAGGTTTCAACCCTTGTTCTAGACCATGAAGTTTTTAATAGCTTCAGATAGGTGCTTTTTCATTTGAGCTTAGATTAGGTTAGAATGCTGACCATAGGCCTAAAAGGTACTCTAGTATCAATCAAGATCCAAATCTGTCTAGCTTTAGCCTCAGTATTTAGCAAAGGTTTTTAAGGCCCACAAGAACTAACCTAAAGTTTATTGGACTTTGTGGATAAAGCACCCGTGCTTGAAATGATTTTAGCCCTGGCTCAGTTCGCAGTGCGTTTTGTAAGAGAGAGAGATAGAAGATTTTTCTGTCTGGAGAGTTTTCTCTCTCTTTTTCTTTTTAGTTCTAGCCTAGGATTGGCTTTTCAACAGGTCTGTATCAGATTCCTTGCTCCCATCATCAATCCTCAAGGGTTCCTGGCAATCGATGCTTCGAGATAGCACCGCCCATGGCAACCCCCGGAACCCTGGCTATTGAGATTTCGAGATAATCCCATCCATGGTGTTCCGTGGCCGAATCCAGACCCTGGCAATTGACACTTCGAGATAATGCCATCCATGGAATCTGAACCAGCAGAGTGCTTACATGCCCCCAGTAGGATATGTAAATATCCTAAGAGACAGGCACCGAGGAGATGATATTTTGTTACGCATCTTCGAGGGGATTTCCCACCTCTCCGCGCTGGGAACTCGTCCAAATCAACTTGTGTTGATCGGCCGCTCCTATTCTAGGTGTTCTTTTCAGAATTTTGCGACGCTTCTGCGTGATTCTGATTTGTACGCTTACTGAACCAGGCTGTGTGTGAGGTTAGGGTGCTTAGGTTACTGAGTCCCGTAAACCAAAAATTAGTTAACGAGGCCAAATACTCCCTAAGCCTTAGACCTAATACTTCAGCTTTTCATTTTCCTCAACCTCTTGAGGAGTGTCTAGATCTTAATGGGTACTAAGAGTCTATTCAAGAATGCCTAAGGTTTGCGTTCTTACTAATCTTATTATGCACTTTTCAGTTATTTTCTTGAATGAGGTCTAGAACTTAGGTTAATTCCTTAGTTCCTTACTAATGACTATCACCTTTTTTTATAATTTTGTGCTCCTTTTTCATTTTGTTTCTCTTCTCCTTCTCCTTCAGAAAATTTCCTTCTCCTCTTTTCCTCTTATTCTTTTTCAAAAATTTTTTTTAATTTTTATGGTATTTTTGGCATATGTGAATTTTTTGTTTGAAACCTTTTCTTACAAGTTTTTGCACTTTCCTACCCCCCCATGCCTAAGATTTGCAATGTCCTCATTGTAACCTAGGGGTTTTTATTCAACTAAGTTCATACATTAGGATAGCTGCTTTGATGAGTGAATGGGTCGGGGTGACTGTTGCGGACGATTTCTAATCTCAGATGCAAGCACCTGAGGTGGAGTCGGCTGTCTTAAAGTGTGAACTTCAAGTGCAAAAAGCTGTCAGAACAAGTTTCAGGTTTTCAAAGAGAATGATGGGCTGCCTCCCGTTGAGCACTAAATTTGATGCCTTCAGCCAAGCGGGAAATGCGATGGAGAGGGGATGGTCAAATCAGCGGAGTTTTGTAAGACAAGCACCTTGATTAAGAGCCTGGTTGGTCCAACCAGGTGCTTGTTCAGATCAACAGGCTGATGATGCAGCCCAAACCCAATCAATCTGGTGGGTTGATAGATGTGGATAAAAAGGTGTGGAACCCACCATAAACTATGAAGCTCAGATGGATGTGGAAGTGTAAACGCAGGGTTTGGCTGAGTCGAATCAGCCTGGTCAGAGTAGGGACCCGTAGAATAATCAATGAATGACGCGGAAACCCTACGGGGGTGATCAGAGAATGATAGAGCATGGTATGTAGTCTGATCAATGTTCGAAACCCGATGTGGAAATGCAATCGGCTCGGTGAGAGGTGAATCTGAATAGAAATTGAGTCCGGTTGCGGGTCGGGGTTTGGGAGAGGTTTTGATCTGTTCTGTGTGTGCGGACGAGGTGGCCATTGTGTACGAGGGCACTTCTAGAAACAGATGATAGGTGGTTTTCTGTAGAGA
Source organism: Thalassia testudinum (assembly GCA_037157565.1). Lineage (NCBI taxonomy): Eukaryota > Viridiplantae > Streptophyta > Magnoliopsida > Alismatales > Hydrocharitaceae > Thalassia > Thalassia testudinum. Next base: position 63,188,633 of record JAZHRO010000003.1, read on the forward strand.
GTCCTCTGGGTAACTATCAAATGCCGGAAGAGTGTCTGTAGGATGAAAGGAATCGGATTCGAGAAAAAATTTGGATTCTGGGTTACAATCACTCTTGGCATTTTCTGTTTTTGGTTCCTGAGGATCGAAAAGGAATGATTCTGTGTTATCAGTGATCTCGAGAATCAGGACCTCAGAGTCGGAGTCAGAGTCATGAGAACTGAGGTCGTAGATAGGCCTGGCGTGTTCAGGAAGGGGAATCTCTCCGCAATTATAGTCAGATTTGAAATTGTCGGAGAGTTGGCGAAAATGAGATTCATGATCATGAATTCCACCACAGCAAAAATCATCAGATGTGGAATCAGCAGCCTGATTGGGGTCTAGCCTATATGTCAATTCTGGGCTCGAAAAGGTATTCTGTCTAGGCTCAAGCTCCAAGCTGGTAGGATAGACCCAATTAAAATCCAACTCGTCCAACTCCTCAGTTTCTGTATCATAAATTGGCATGTTTTCTGGAAAATCGATCAGATTTTCTGAAGATGTTGGAGAGGGATATTCATCAAATAGAGGCCCGGAATCATATTCTGCAAAAATTTGATCTTTCTCAAAAGGGGCCTCATAATCTTCCCAATAAGTTTTGGATCTAGGTTCTAGGCTTAGGATGTGGGTAGAATTATTAGAACCTAAGTCCGAATAACCTTCGAGGGCTACCTTATCAAAATAAGGGGCGGAATTTATACCCTCGAAAGGTTCAGTAGTGATCTCATTATTGCAGGAGTTTTGGAATTCTAGGCTTGGCAATTCATGGTCTAAGTTTGGCTTATCATTGTGTTCTCCTGCAATATCCCAACCTAATTCAACATTGTCTTCAATCTGGGTTGGGATTTCACAACCACTTTGTGCCTCAATCCCGAGATCTGGGATACTGTTCCAAGATGGTTCATCCTCTATTTCTGGTGTATACGGGTATTTTTGGTTGATAATTTGTTCTACTGATTTCATCATTTCTACCCGTTTCATAAGGGCATCTTGGTGTTGTTCCCAAAGTACAGGATTTGTCAAGCATTGCAGGTATTCAGATTGGTGTAATTTTTCCATCTCAATGTATCCTGTCATGAGCATATCTCAGGTCGATCCTTTTGAAATTTCAGTCAATAGAATTTGGGCACAGTTTATGATGAAAGCTGTGGTTGTTGGAACATCAACCTGAATGTTTCCTATTGGTGTTGAGGGTTTATATTTGATTTCATAGATTTCAAGGGCATCCTCAATCATCTTATCTTTCATGGATCTCAGATATTCAGGTTTTTTACATTGTAGTCTTGTTAGGTAATTAGGCTGCATCTTCGAATCAGGTGGTGGAATCAAGATAGAATCAGAAGTTTGAATTAATGGAAGAAGGGGACTTTGTTCAGAATCAGAGGAAAGAGGGGCTATGTGAATGATTTCTGCAAAAACAAGGGAGCCGAGGCTTAGCCTCGGGGAGAATGAATTTCTATAGGAAGTTTCAAGGACCTCCTGCAAAGTACTGAAGGGCTGGATGAGATAAGCAGGTGCTGGACCCAATCAAGACACCCAAAAAATGTTGGGTGACTATAGAGGTTCGGGGCAGATGGACCCCTTGATTAGAAAGATCGTCCACCTGAGAATTACCTGGGCAGCCAGAGAGGGAGAGTCCCACGAAGACCCCTACACGGTAGAGCGTCCCCACGGGTTACAGGGTTTCCCCCACCCGACCTCTCTTGTCACTGCAGTTCTAGGTAGACCAGAATGGGGATCTTGACCTCTTAAGTCTACCAATTTTAAGATCAGGGTGCTTAAGGTTTCACTTGAACTTTAGTCTTTTAAGTGCAAAGAGTGACCTAATTTAAGGTTGGTTGACCCAAGGGGTCAACTTTACCTCTTGTTTTCTTTGAGAGCTTTTAGGTCTTGTCTTTTAGGGTTCAAGTGTTTAGAGAGCCAATTGTTTTAGGTTTTCTTTTGAATAGTTATTTTCAATCAATGGTTTAGGCACACTTCTTTTGGATTTTCTCCATTCTTGATTTAAGTAGTGTGTCTCTAAAACCCTAATGTTGAATCTTATGTTGGCTCTACTTGGTCCAGTTAGTTCTTTGTTGGGTAATTAGGGCTCAAGCAAGAATGTGTTAGCCCTTAAATACCCTTAATAGTGTGCAGGACTAATGAGTTGAAAACATGCAACTCTTTATGGTTACTAAGTATGGAAGACAGGTTAGCCCTATATTGCTTGTTCTTTTCTTTTCTTCCTCTTTAGGGTTTAGGGGTTAATAGCGAGAGGAAAAATTTACCTATCCTCGGAGTAGTTGTCGTGCAGTTGCTTGTCTTCTTGATTTCCTGTAGTTTTCTGCACAAAAGAGAGGAGATTATCAGAAATTAAAAAGAAACAGGAATGTTTACCTCTAGAATAGCCGTTGCTCCCCGGCAACGGCACCAAAATGAAACGCTGGCTTCGAGAGATAACCGGGTTTTATTGTTATAGCGTTGTAGTATAGCCAGTTATTACCATCATTTCAAATATATAATTTTTTTTACTCGAAAAATAAAAGAGTTCCCGAGGTCGAACTCAGGGAGCAAGTTGTATTCTAGGGGTACAAGTTTCTTTTACAAAAATAAAGAAAGAGAGAGAGAAAGAATTTGTTGTCTTTTCTTCTTTTCTCTTTGCTTCTCCTCGTCTCAGATCTTCTGTTATCTTCTTCTTCTTTATCTGCAGTGGTGATGTTCTTCTTCTTCTTTCAGCTGTTCCTGCTCTTCCTTTTTCTTCTGCAGAGCGGTCCTGTTCTTCTTCTTTTCCTTTCCTTCTTCTTGTCCTTTCTTCAGATCTTCTCGTGCTCTTCTTCTTTCAGTTCTTCCCTTGTTCTTTTGTGTTCTCCTCTGCCTCGCCTTCTTCTGTTGTTCTTCAGATCTCCTTCTTTCTTCTTTTCTTTTTCCTGTCAGGACGTCGTCTCTCCTTCTTTCTTCTTTTCCCTTCAGGACGTCGTCTGATTTTCCAATCAGACGACTTAAACCGCTTGTTGCTACAGTGTCTCCCTCAGCTTCCTTGTTCTTCCGCGGTCCTTCTTCTTCACCTGTGCCTGCACACTTCAGAGTTTATGTCAGAGGGCAAAACCTACTCTACCCCCCGCCCCGCGTCTCTCTCTCTCACAGAAGCCACTCTTGGGAAAGCTCTCCCAGAGCTGCCGGGTAGTCGGGTACGGGTCGCGCCCGGGTCCAGGCCCACCGGCGTGTGTGGTGGGCGAGGAGTGCAGGTCAGTCTAAGTCGGGTCGGGCCAGGTCCGCGGGGTGTGAGCGCGGACGAGACCGGGTAACCGGGCGGGTGAAGGGGACCTCACCCCGTGTGCTGAGGCAGTAAGCCTCCAGCACTTTTGCGCCTTATACCGCTGCGCCTCTTCAGACTTTTCCGAGGGGACTAAATGTCCCACCCTAATTGAGCGCCCGCAGCGGAGAAAGCAGCGGGCGATCGCGGCTTCACGCGAGGCCTTCGCCCCAGCTGCGAGCCTGATGCTTTGTCGAAATGCCTCGCAAGGCCTGGGAGTCGAATCTGGGCGTGGCGCGCCTGCAGCTGCAAGCGGAAGCAGCCCCTTCTGCACGGCAATGGCGGTGGAGGTCGGGTGGCCTGTTCACAGCAAAACGGCCTCTCAGCCTAATCAGAAGGTGCCGGGAGCTTCGCCAGAGTGCGGCGAAGCTTGTGTGGGTGGTGGCGAGGCGTGGGGCGGCGTGCAAGGGCTGCCCTAGGTCGGACTGTGGGTCGGAAGATGGGTTTGTTCGGTGGGGTTGCAGAGGGTGATGTGGGGGAAGTGGAAGGGCGAGGGTTGATCAGGATGAGGAGGCGGAGGTTCTGCGGTGGTCGGCGAGCCGTGTGGGTTGCTGGGGTGATGGGGGGGTCTCGCCGGAGTTTGGCCGGAGACGAAGGGGGTGACGGTGGACAGGAGCGGTCGAGGGTTTAATCAAATAAAAGACAGTGAGGAAAAGAAAGAGGGGGAGATGGGGAGGAGTTCTGACCTAGCTACGGAGACGAAAGGGGGAGCAGTAGGGCGACAGTCGTATCGACTGTCGCCGGAGAAGAAGATGCCCAGGGGAAGGGGCGGCGGCGAGCAGAGAGCTGGAGAGGCGCCAGCTGGGTACGGCGTGGCGCGGGAAGAGCAGGGGAGGAAGTCTCTGCTGCTGGTATTGCGGCAGAGCGAAGAGGAGGAGGAGGAAGAACCGCCGGAGCTGGTGGGCGTCTGCCGGAGTGAGAGGAGAGGAAAGTTGGGGGTTTTCTCCGTCAGATCCGAGCTGGGAAGAATGGTGGAGCGATGGGGGTATTTATAGGGACCGAATCAGGGAGGAAGGCGGAGGGAGACGACGTGTCTCCCTCGCCGGAGGACGCCGGAGATGGAAACCCATACCGTCCGTCCGTTCGCACGGCCGGTATGGTGGGTTACAGCGACCAGGGGGGTGTCCCTGCGACGACTGACGACGCAGGGCACCCCCGGTTTACTTGCCAGGCTCTCCCCCTCACCCTGCGCGGCGCCATGCTCCGCGCAAGGTCGCCGGAGCATGGTGCTGGCAGGTTTTGCAGGGGGGACCTGAACGCAAAGAACGAAGGAGAGTTAGGGGCCAAAATGCGAGGGTTCAAAAGTTGAGGGCCAAAAAGTAAATATATGAGGACCAAAGTGTAAAGTTGGTCAAGGAGGTTTCTTCTTAGGCTCAAGTTTTTATAGATGAATAATTAGGACCTAAGGAATCTGATGGTGAATTTCATTTCTATATTAAACCTTGTTTGTCTGGTCAATTTATGCGAAAACCCAAATTAAGTTATTAATTGGGCATGGTTCTCAATGTAGGTCAAAATGGGTTCTGAAGGCCAAATTGAAGGTTCTAAACCGTAGAGATTATTTTTCTATGAATTTTAGAGGGTTTATTCTATTTTTACTTTGCCTCGAACCTCGTGAATTGAAGTGGGTTGTTTTAGGGTTACAGATTATCATTTAGTTCCTTGGAATTGCTGTAGCCCTTGCTAGATCATCTCATCCCACTTTTATTCTTATTAAGTTGCTTTGACCTATGTTTGGGCCCTGTATTACCCTGTATGCAGATTATACTGGTAAAATTGCATATTTACCCCTTATGACTTGTTTTCTCCTTAAACTCAGAATTCTCTGAGTTAAGCCTTTCCTTGAGTTATGTAGGAGCTTTTATCTTTTGTATTAGGTCAAAATGAGCTAGTTATGGCTCATGATGAGGTTCTCATCATTACCCAAGTCCCGATCTTATAGTCCTCTGATTGGTCTCAACCCTTTGAGATCATGTGCGATGCATTGGATTTTGTGTAAGAGCGGTACTCAGGTAGAAAATTGACAGGAAACCTGTGGTCATCTACTACGCTAGCAAGACACTTGACGAGGCTCAGCGTAACTACACAGTTACTGAGAAAGAGCTGATAACCATAGTATTTGCACTGGAAAAATTCAGATCTTATCTCCTAGGTTCCCGTGTTATCGTTTACTCGGATTACACAGCTATGAGGCATCTCCTTGCGAAGAAGGATGCGAAACCTCGATTAATCCGCTGGATCTTGCTGTTGCAAGAGTTTGACCTCGAGATTCGTGACAAAGTGGGAAAATAGAATGTGGTAGTTGATCACTTATCCCACCTTCCTTTTGAGATCATCGACCCTTCCGGACCCATCACGGAACATTTTCCTGATGAGCACCTTTTGACTATCAATACAGGGCTTCCATGATTTGCTGATATAGTAAATTACCTGGCATCACATTAGATCCCGTCTGATTGGCCGAAGGCCAAGAATTACAAATTGCTTTCTGATGCCAAGTATTACTTCTGGGAAGACCCGTATCTTTTCCGCATTGGTGTTGATCAGATCATTCGATGATGTGTCGCAGAAGCGGAAATTCAAGACATACTATCTTTTTGCCATGACCAGGCATGCAGTGGACATTTTTAAGGTCATAAAACCATAGCAAAAGTCCCCCAGTGCAGCTTTTATTGGCCCACGATTTTCAAAGACGCGTACGATCACTGTAGGGCATGCACTCGTTGCCATACCTTGGGTAACATGAGCCACTGTGATATGATGCCTTTACAGTTGATTCTTGTATGTGAAATCTTCAACATATGGGGGATTGATTTTATGGGATCCTTCCCTGTTTCGGACGGCTTCGAGTACATTTTACTCATTGTTGACTACGTGTCTAAATGGATCGAAGCCATTTCGACCCAAATCAATGATCAAAAAGTGGTTATCAAATTCATTCATCATAACATCTTTTCATGGTTTGGGATTTGATTGTGCAGCAATCATAGGTCTTAATTAACCTAAATTAGGCTAGGACTCAGCATAAGTTCGGGTAATTCATGCATGCATAAGCATTATCTACATCTTTACTGCTTTCTTTTAGCTATGTATAAAATAATGTTATAATGTGCTGATTAAGTGCATTATGTCAATTATAGGTAATAAGCTGGATCTGGAGCTGGATTTGATGTTGGATCTAAAGCTGGATCAGGAATAATCAGTGTTGCAGCAGGACTGGAGCAGAAGACTTAGATTAGATATAGTGAATAATGATGTAAGGGTGTTAAGGTATGCTATTCTATTAAGTAGGAATAAAGCAGTAAAATATGAAGAGCTTAAGTCCATCATAGCCCTAGGATAGCCTAGAGACTTCCCCCAAGCTTTAGCCACCCTTAGATTAGGTCACCGCACCCTAGGAAATCCTAAAACCCTAGTTCCAACCCTTATCTGGATGTCTAGATAAGTTATAGGATTTCCAGAACCCTTAGCCAACTCCTGCACACCTCAAACCCACTTCTGCAGTGTTATTGGACGTCTAGACACTTTATCAGACATCCAATTTCTGCAGAATACCCAAGATAGAACCTTGAATTCTTCTTGACTCTGATTGGATGTCCAAACAACAAGTTTGGATTTCTGATTTTTGAGTATAAGACATCTGGTTCCATTTTTGGATGTCTGGAACTGCTCTCCAGTTCCTATTTTGAGATTCAAGCCTTGATCTTGGATCTCTAGCTCCCTAGACCCAATTCCAACCCCATAGGAACCTAAATTAAGGTACCCTAACCCTAGTACATCACCTCTAGACCTCCCTAAGGACCTAATTAGGTCCTCACCAAACCCAATTGACTTAGATCATAGTCAATTACCATTACCTAAGCCAATTGGACTCATTGAGTCCAATTGAGCTCAGATCTCAACCCACACAAGTCCAATTGGACTTACTGAGAGTCCAATTGATCTAAGCCCAACCTAATTGAGTTATTTCACTCTCAATTAGGTTCACACTCATTCAATTAAACTTGTGTTAAGTTTAATTGCAATTCCCCCTTAGCAATTAGGGTTTGCAACCCTAATTTGAGGCCTACACCTACCCAAATCCCTTAGGACCTAACCTAGACAACTTAGCCACCTAGGGCACGACCACACACTCACACACACACACACCCATTCATGCACTCCCACACAACCTAGAGTATTCTAGGTCCTTCCAATGGTGGCGTCACTCTTGGTTGCCAAAATTAGCAACCAAGAGACATTCAAATTGAGATCCACTTTTTGTGGATCTAAAAACCACTTGGCCAGCCACTCTTGGGACTCTCTCTAGAGAGTTCCACACTTCTCTAGAGAGACTCCCTTAGGTCTATAAAAAGACCTAAGTAGTGGCCATTTGCACCCATCCATTTTCTTGTCATTCATTTCACTAGGCTAGCCACATTCATCTCCACTCCACCTCCACGAGGAGCACCACCATGAAGGCCACCATCTCCATGCCAAGATGCTTGATCATCTCTCCAACCTCTCTCTAAGGGCCAGCCTAAGCACCATTGTCCGCCCCTCCTTCTCTCAGCCACTCAAAGGCCATCGGAGCCCACCTCCAAATGCCCTTCCTTTTTGCTAGATTAGTAACTTAGCTCTTCGTAGTTTACTGCTTTCATTTACTGCTCAGTAGTGTAGCTCTTATTCTCCCCCAATGATGCATGCAAAATCTCCCCATAGATTCCTATATGTGATGATTTTCTGTTAGCTAGATTTGTGTTTTTCAAGCTTTCCTTTACAAGCTTTCCTCTACATTCCATGTTGCAAACATCCTCTGAATGAATGAATAAAAGATATATTTTTATACATATATCTATGTTGAAATCACCATGAGCTTATTGGTTGCCATCTCTTTTGTGTGATTCAAGTTGCCTGTTTTTCACTTATATATATTTTGCAACAAGCATGTCGATTCCGAAAAATATAGAAGACCCAACTATAAATAACCACCACGTAACTAGAATTGTGCACATCGAAACTCATACTTTCACTTTTGTTATCTATCTAACACATGCGCATGTAATCAGAATTCACAATAGAAGTGGCAAAACTTTAATCCAAAGATTGGAAACCGGCGTGCGATTTTAAATAAGTAGAGCGAGAAAAGATCGATTTCAGAATTAAACAAACGCCTCCCAGAGATGAACGATCAGGACTCAAAGTCTCGTTATCTTTTTATAAATATTTTGTTTGATCGTATTACGCACTATACTATGATGCATTTTCATATCAAAACGTGCTCTACGACTCACAACAAATGGCACCGTTGCTGGGGAGGCAACATCATTTTTTTTTATTTCGATATTTTAAACTACCACTGACAAATCTTCCTCTACTTTGTTTTTGGATGTGCAGGACAACACAGGAATAAAAATGGGATCTGCACACACGTCGAGCGTGGAAAAAGAAATCCGGTGCACATTGGTCGGGCTCGGATAAGTTGTGTTAATATGGTGATTTAATCGTTGAAATGAGTATAATGGTTAACCTAAATAGAGCCTAACCATCTTTTTACAAAATTTTTAACCTGGAGTACTTGATTTTATCTTGGTCTATTTTAGGCCCAGGGTCGAACTCAGGGAAGTAGGATTAGAGGTGAATAAGTTTCTATGCCTTTCCTACAATGAATCTCTTCCGTTCGTTTATTATGTTTTTGGTATATTTTTTTCTATTTAAGATTTTTTTCTGATAATTTTTGCCCTTGAGGTACACCCTCAAAATCAGGTTCTTGGCTTCGAGCCAAATTAGGGTTCCAAAACTGGTCTCGCTATTCGCAAGACTGAGTACCTGCAAGTCAAGGAGTATCTTTTCTCTTTTATATATATTTTTTTACCTTTTTAATAGCAGGAAAGAGAAATAGAAATAAGATAAATATAGTATATATATATATATATATGGATATATATATTATATATATATATAAGGGTGGGGGTGGAGGTGGAAATGGTGTGTAGCACGGTGTCGAGTTGATTGTCGTCTAAGAAGACGCAACCAATAGGACGAAGTGCCGTGTGGAGTGTTGGATGGATGGGTGGAAGGTGTGTGCGGAGACGCTTTCTGTACGCGGGTATCGGGGAATATCAGCAACTGGTGCAAATGTCCCCGCGATATAACGTGGGGTAGGTGATACGAAGGTAAGTATATATTTATATGTATATATATAGATAGGGTTATAATTATATAGGTGTATATGTAGTTATATATATATATGTATATGTATATATATATAAAGATATGTAAATATATATATATAGATAGATATATGTATATATATATTTATAATTAGATGTATAGGTATAACTATATATATATATATATATATACATAGATATATATACATATATGTATATATGTTATAGATATATTAGTATAAGTATCTATGTATATAGATATATGTAGATATATATATATATATATATATATATATATATATATATATATGTATATGTATTTATATCAATAGATATATCTATATATATGTATGTATATTTGTATATATATATATATACATATGTATAAATATATGTGTATATATATGTATATATATATGTATGTATATATACTTATACTTAGTTGTATAGGTAATAATACATGTATATATATATATACACGTATATAAATAAATATATATATAAATATATATATGTATATATATATATAAGTATATAGTCGTGTACAAGTGGGTGGGTGTGTGTACACATGAGGGTGTACAAGTGTGGTGTGTGTGTGTGTGCGTGAGGTGTGTGTTTGTGAGAGAGAGAGAGAGAGCATCTGCTGGAGGAAGAGGGCACGAGCATTTAAGCTGTTTGGAGGCTGCGCCCATCGTTTGATGGCTCATGCGCAGGCACAGGCGCGCGAAGATGCGCACGCACGCTTGCGGGAGCAGGCATGAGGCGGGGACTGTAGCGCACCACGTTGCGGGCTGGAGTGACGCTGATGAAGATGCGGATGTGGGAGCAGGCGGGTGCAGACGCGAGCGCAGGCCCTGGAGCGGGTGCGGGGAGAGACGTAGGCGTGGGCTGGAGGCGGTTGCGGTGCGGAGAGAGAGCATGCGGTGACCGGATAAGTGAGAAACTTTCCGGTCACCGCACTGTAGCTACAGTGTCGCGCTCTTTAGTGTGAACAGTAGCTACAGTGCTCGCTCGTCTCGGGCGACCGGCTGCGCCCGGTTCAGCGTGCGCAAGCGCTGCGGAGTGAGCCTACGCGCGCGGAAGGTGATGGCGCCAACTGCTGGCATGTGCGTGGAGGCTTGCGCTCTGCATGGGGCTGCCGGTGCCTTGCTGCTGCTGCTGTTGAGCTTCAAAGCTCGACTCTGTGGCAATGGCGGAAGAACTTTGAGCGGGTGAAACAACGAAGTGAACCACCATGCCCACCGGCTCTTGGATGAGCTGGGTGGTGGTGGGACTCACAGTGGTGGTTGTCGACCACTGTGAGCTGCTCCTGCCCGTAGCATATCTCTTCAGGAGGAAGAGATGCTGTGTATGGAGGGGAGAGGGGAGGAGACGGTGTGAAGAAGGAAGGCTGTTGTGTGCTTTGTGTGGACCAAGCTCACTGCAAGGAAGATGGCTGTGCCCTTTTTAAAGAGGAATGAGGCATGCACAGCCATGCCCTGGGCTGCATGCATGGCTAAGCATGCGGCTGGCAGGGAGTGGCACGAAGAATAAGCAGCCATGCCCTGTAGCCGCGCGGAGAAGAAATTCAAAGCCAAATAAAAATAAAGATGGTGATTTTGCGAGGCAACACTTGAAGAATACGTTAATTACAAGGCCAATTTATTCGCTCTCCTCCCCTCTCAAATAAATGCATGCATGCGTTTATTTTTACAAATGCAACTATGGCTACCTAATATGCACTGGCAATGCTAGGAAATAGCACAAGATGGCACAATTGTTGGTGTATTTTTGCTGTGCAATCATACCCCCATGCCTATCTTTTGCTAGTCCCTAGCAAAACATTTTGTACTGTATTTAGAAATGATCTTAAGTTGAAGATTTTCTTTTGAGGCGACATAGGTGTGTTTATTTGTTGGATATTGTGAGAACCAATTGTAGAGAAGACTACCAGTACTTTAAGTCTTACATGACATAGACCATCTCTCAACTAACCTGGACTCTTGATATTTATACCTTAAGTACGATTTCCAGGACCCAGGAGGTTTTTGCCGTACTCGAGAGCTCAAGAGATTATGGCTTGTGCATAGTGAAGGATCAAGACTGACCAGACGAACATTAAGACTCAAGCCCAGGGTTTCACGAATTTTTTAAGTGCAGGTTGGTCCCAGTTTCAACTCGTGTCTTTGGATTGACCCTTAAAAAGATGATGGAAAACTCAATTCCCATTTTATTACATTTGTGGCTCAAAGAAAACAAGGTATTTGTAACTTGCCCTGAAGAACTTTTGTAGGGGGAAGACTTTATAGATATTTGTGAGATATACTGACTTATTTGCAGCTCTTTTCTTTTTGAAACACGTGTCAGCATATCTCTTACAACTTTATTTGGAGGAGAACACTTTTCTTTTGGTGGGAGAGTTCCATTTTGGTGGAAAGAGTCTCTCCTAAACTCAAGACTAAAGCTTGGGATAAAAAGTCTACCTGCACGCACAGGTAAGGACTCCACCTTCCCTAATGAACACTAGGGTTGGATCTTATGTTCGCCTGGTCTTTCTTGATATGTGTAGTGTGAACCAAGATTACTTAGGCTCCTGAGTAGAAGCAAACAAATGAATCTTGTACTGGTGTCTCAGGTACAAGAATACGTCCTTAGTTAGGAGAGATTCTGATCTATCTTGTCAATGCTTAAGTGAATTAAGCCAAGCCTGAGTGAATCAAGCTTCTGTGGCCTGGAAAGTCTTCAAAATAGTGGTTGAATATCCATAAACACTTATTGTATTTTTGTTTCAACCTTCAGATCATTACTAAACACCATTTTTTTTTTTAACATATTTATAGATAGATGGAGACTGCATGATACCCTAAAATACCCAGATCCTATGGATGCCTATCCACCCCATGCCAAACGATGCTATGTCCTCATATGCATGCAGGGTAGGGTAGAGGAAGGACCAAAGATTGGGTAACGAGAGCTGAGGTGCAGGGTAAACAGCAAGGTGGTAGGGTGGGTGGTGAAGTGAAAAGTGAAGTGAGCGTGACAGTGGCGGAGTGTTGTTGGGGTGCCTCCCAACGAGCGCTGAATTTAACATCCCCAGCTGGACTCAGAATGAGGCACAACCTTAGTTACCCTCCAGCAGGGCAACAGTTTCTACAATGGGGGCAGGTTCATGAGTAAGATAGGGTTTCAAATGCTGCCCATTGACCGTAAATTTATGCCTAGATTTGGGATCTTCAATCTCAACGGCCTCGTTGGGAAATGGTCTCGAGACCAGGAAAGGACCAGTCCATTTGGACTTCAATTTCCCAGGAAAGAATTTGAGCCAGGCGCTGTAGAGCCAAAATTGCTGAGATGGCTCAAATTCCTTTCGCCGAATATGGCTGTCGTGAAAAGCCTTAGTGCGTTGCTTGAAAGTTAAGGCAGAATCATAGGCTTCACGACGGAGCTCTTCCAGCTCTTGGAGTTGGAGTTTCGTTTCTCGACCACACAGGTCTGGGTCGAGGTTACATTGGCGAACCGCCCAATAAGTGCAGTGCTCCAGCTCCACGGGCAAATGACAAGGCTTCCTGTAAATGATTCTATAAGGAGACATACCAAGGGGAGCCTTGAAGGCGGTTCGATACGCCCAAAGTGTGTCAATTAGCTTGTCGGACCAATCCTTACGGTCAGGCCGAACCGTTTTCTAGAGAATTTGCTTGATTTGCCGGTTTGGCACCTCTTCCTGGCTGTTCATCTGAGGATGATATGGGGATGCGATATGATGGTGGATTCCGTATTTCCTCAGAAGTGCCCGAAAAGAAGCATGGGTAAAGTGGCTTCCTCCATCCAAGCTAATGGCTCGAGGGATCCCAAAGCGCGCAAAAATGTGGTCTTTGACAAATCAAGTGGATATGACATGGTCAGCACGATGCGTGGGAATAGCCTCGATCCATTTCGAAACATAATCAATAGCCACGAGGATATATTCGAAGCCGTTGGAAGGAGGAAAGGGACCCATGAAATCAATTTCCCAAATGTCGAAGATTTCCACAGCTAGGATGGGTTGCAAGGGAATCATGTCACGACGTGACATTGATCCTAACGACTGGCACCTAGTGCAATGTTTGGCATAATTGTGTGCATCCTGGTGAAGGGAGGGCCAAAAGAAATCGTACTGCAACACCTTGGCTGCAGTTTTCCTCCCAGAGAAATGGCCTCCGCAGGCCTGATCATATAGAAGGATAGCACACTGGGGAATTTGCTGTCAGGAATACAGCGACGGATGATTTGATTAGCACCTATTCGAAAAAGAAGTGGATTATCCTAGAAATAATACTTTGCTTCTGCCATGAGACGCTAGCGCTGGTTTTTAGGCCAGCCACGTGGAAGGGATCCAGAAGCAAGGTAATTGGCAATGTCGGCATACCAAGGTCCACTTGCCACATTAATTGCCAATAGGTGCTCATCGGGAAAAATCTCATTAATCGGCAGAGTAAGTCCAATATGGTTAGGGTCCAGTCTAGAAAGATGATCAGCCACAACATTCTGGGCTCCGACCTTATCACGGATCTTAATGTCAAATTCTTGGAGCGGAAGGATCCAACGAATCAATCTAGGCTTGGCATCCTTCTTGTGCATGAGATGGCGAATGGCCGCGTGGTCAGTGAAAACAATAACATGTGAGCCCAGAAGGTAAGAGCGGAATTTCTCCAGCCCAAAGACGACTGCCAGTAGTTCTTTCTCAGTGGTAGTATAATTACGTTGGGCCTCGTCCAACATCTTACTGGCGTAGTACACCATGAAGGGGTGTCTATCGCGTCTTTGTCCTAGGATGGCTCCGACTGCAAGGTCGGAAGCGTCACACATGAGTTCAAAGTCAAGGGACCAATCAGGTGGCTGGAGAACAGGGGCCTTGGTGACAGCATTACGCAGCTGCGTGAATGCTTGTATGCAGTCGGGGCCCATATCGAAGGGTACGTCGATTGATAGGAGATGAATCAAAGGTCGAGAAATCTTGGAGAAATCTCTAATGAATCTCCTATAGAAACTGACGTGTCCCAGGAAGGAGCGGATTTGTTTGATAGAGCCAGGCACAGGTAAATCAGCAATTACATCAAGCTTAGCTCTGTCAACCTCGATACCCCTATCGGAGATGATATGTCCGAGAACAATTCCCTCGTGTACCATAAAATGACTTTTTTCCCAGGAAAGTACGAGGTTTACATTAATACATCTCCTAAGGATACGGGTCAGGTTGGCAAGACAGTCATCAGAAGATGGTCCAAAGATCGAAAAGTCATCCATGAAGACCTCGAGAAAGTCACCCACCATGTCATGAAATATCACCAGCATACATCTCTGGAAAGTTGTTGGCGTGTTACAAAGTCCGAACGACATCCTTCTAAATGCAAAGGTGCCGAAGGGGCAGGTAAAAGTGGTTTTCTCTTGGTCCTGGGGGTCAATTGCCACCTGGTTATATCCTGAGAATCCATCCAGGAAACAGAAAAATTTATTTCCCGCTAACCGCTCCAAGATTTGGTCAATGAAAGGTAGTGGAAAGTGATCTTTCTTAGTTGCAGCATTGAGTTTCCTATAATCTACACACACCCTCCAAGATGTAGGAGTGCGTGTAGGGATGGATTCACCCCTGTCATTGACAAGGATGGTGAGTCCCACCTTGTTGGGCACGACGTGAATCGGACTCACCCAGGGGCTATCGCTGATCGAGTAGATTATACCTACATCCAGCCACTTAATAATTTCCTTCTTAACGACCTCCCGCATGTTAGGGTTGAGACGTCGCTGCATCTCGCGAGAAGGTCGAGCCTCCTCCTCCGTATATATACGGTGAGTGTAGTAGGAGGGGCTAATGCCAGTTAAGTCTGATAAAGACAATCCAATGGCTGCCTTGTGTTCCATAAGGACCTTCGTTAGTTTGCACTCTTGCTCCCTGGTCAATTTTGAACTGATGATTACGGGGAGTGTTTCATTTGGTCCCAAGAAAACATACTTAAGTGTACTAGGTAGCTCTTTCAGCTCGGGAGTGGATGGTGAAAGATCTGGCATTTCTTGGGACGAGAGTGTCCCAGGCGGATTGGAAAACAAGTCAGGAGGAAGAAGTTGGCCCTTAGATTGGCCAAGAGGAGGGGCTTCTTGGATAGATGGATCCAAAAATGAATAGGCCCAGTGAGTAGTATATGGGCTCAAGGTCCCAGTGTGGAGTTGCAACTCTGCCTGATTTGGCGGGAAAGAAAGGGCAATCTGGTCTTCAAGAGTGTGGACCGACGGTGAGTAGCCCGGATATGACTTAGACCACGAGGTATGGGAAGCGGAGAAAACCTTGTCAGAAGTCTGGTCAGGAGAAGGTACGGGAATAGGGAGGGATGGGGGAATGTCACAATATGTGTCGGTCAGGCAATCGTCAGTGTTTACAGGTAATCCGCAGCAGTCAGAATATGTCCCATTTAGTCCGATACATATGCTGACGGCCATGTCCTCGTTAGACGTGTCATCCTCGATGCAAACGCAATCAAAGTTCTTGGCTGCCTTGAAGATGTTAAGCTTGAGCTTCTCAGATCCAACGACTCGCAGTCGATATGGGCGTGGGCTGTGGCCAAGAAAGGTCGACCAAGGATGATCAAACAATCAGAAAGTGAGCTAGGAACTTCCATATCTAAAACAAGAAAGTCAACAAGAAAACAGAGACTGTTGACCCTAACCACCATGTCTTCCACCACACCCTTTTGAATTTTGACAGAACGATCTGCCAACTATAACATGACAGGGGTGGGTTTCAGATTTCCCAAGGAAAATTTTTCGAGCATGATGGTTGGTAGAAGATTGATGGAAGATCCTAGATCAAGCAGGGCACGGTTAAAATTGTAGCCTTGGATGCTACAGGAAATAAGTGGTGTGCTAGATCTTTCTTCTTCGGTGGTAGATTTGACAGTATAGCACAACTCGTATGAGGCGAGAGAACCACCGGATTCTTAGTTTTCTTTGACTGTCGCTTGGGTGTTGTGTAGTCTTTGAAAAATCGGGTGACAGTAGGTATGTGGTCGATAGCCTCTAGCAGGGGTACCTTGATTTCAACATCCCTGAATAAATTACGTAGTTATCAAAGGCCTGCGTATCCTTCTTCTTGCCTTTTGGCTCCCTCAGTAGAGCCTCAGGGAATGTGACTGATTCTGGCACTAATTTGGGTGTATCATCCCCTCGCAAATGCGGTGCGCATCCCGAATGAGAGGGAGATGAAGAAGATGGGCCAGGATCATGTCGAGGTGGATTGACGGTTTGCTTACCCCTCCTCGTAGTGATCGCATTGGACGATGCAGGTTCAGTGGGATCATAAGGTGGAGGAGGGTTCACAATAGGGACATAAGAGTGAGGTGCTGCAGTGGGATTAGCCTGAAATCCTGGTGGAATGCTCGGAGCCTGTAGAATTTGATGAACCTGCCCCTGAGAAGGTCGTACCTATGGTTGAGGACCACGGGGTACGAAATTTCATGAGTTGGGAACAGGTTGGGCTGGAAGAGTGCCCTGAGATCGAGTCGCCATGCGTAGTTGACTGATCTCAGCATTCTGCTGCGCCAATTGGTGCTGAAGAGAGGTCATGTTCTCTTCATGGGGCTTTGACATTTCCGTCATCATTCGCATCAATTTATCAAGAGGACTTGATCGTGTTCTGTTTGCGGTATGCAAGGACCCGATGGCGAATTTGCCATAGGATTAGATTGCACCCTTGGGATGACGGGCGCGGATGGTTGCATTGGTCCACCCGTGGGGTTTTGGCGCTGTAGGTTGCTGGACCATGCGAAGTTCGGATGATTTTGCCACCCTGGGTTATAAGTGGCAGAGAACGGGTTGTTTCCCAAGGTGCAAGCATCTTCTATGCCAGAAGACGCGTCCGCATGTAAATACGCATCCGAGCACACGGAGGCTTGGTCCTCCGTGTCAAAATACTGGCTTGCAGAAGCCAGATCCACATGACTTACCGAATCGCTCGGCGCAACACTTGGTAAGGAAGGTCTTACGGGGTTTCTAGGGATAAGCCTGGAGTTGGAAGAATTGGGATTGTGACGAAGTGGTGAGGTGGGGGTGTTTGCCATAGAACGGGCGGGATTGGCCAGAAGCTCGTCCAGTTTCTTGTGCACGATGGAGACTTCATCCAATTTCTGTGAGATAAGGCTGAGATCTGTGGATGAATGTGAGGGTCCCATGTCAACTTCGTGGACATTATGGGGCAGGCTGGTACGATTAAAGGTGACAATGGAGGCATTGTTCATTGAGTTTTCACTCATATTTTCAAATAATTCGAATGCTCCATTTTTGTCTTTATTCATGAAATTCCCTCAAGCTGTCGATCACCCTCCAAAGCGAGCCAACCCTTTGGAGGCATTAAAAGAAGAGTTGCAAGAATTGATGCGGAAATTGATGCAAGATAGCTTACAAATCATGAAGGTAATGGCTGACTAGATACATAGCATCCAAAACATGCAGAACCAGTTGTTGTAGGAGCATAGGATCAGAGAGCCTTGCCCTCCCAACCTATCCCGAACCCACGATATATGCAGAACGAGGGTAGCCCACCTAGGTTTCAGGCATCGTAGGGACAGGCGCACACTATATTACAAGCGCCTCCTACACCACCCGGTTATGCTCAAGGCCAACCGCCTTTATTGCATAACCCCACCTACTCTGCCCCTTTCGCTCCTCCACCACCTCACTAACAGCATGCCGATGCAAAAGCTGTTTCGTTGAGAAGTGGAAAGAAGACATACGACCCACCAATTAGGCAGGCGAGTACTGATTTTTCATTCCCTCCAAGCAGGATGGTTTGACTCCTTCACCTCAAGAACCATCTACGATAGCTAAGGGCAAGAAGCCCATTGAACCTGAGATTCAAATCCCTCTCCTCGAGGCCATCGATTACATTCTCCCTGTCTAAGTTCTTTAAGGACTATTTACCCTGAAGCGACAGCAAAAGAATGAACGACATGCAGTATTGTTGGAGGAGGCTAGCGTCGTGATTCTAGCTGACTTACCACCTAAGAAGAAAGACCTTGGTACTCTACTCATTTCCTACTTTTTGTAGGATTCTCCATTTGATCAGTCCCTTTTTGATCTGGGTTCATCCATCAACCTGACTCTGACTGTCATATATGATCGATTTTGATTTGGGGAGTTAAAACCCACCTCTGTTACTATTCAGTTAGTCGATTGATCAATGAAAACACTAAGGGAGGTGGTTGAGAATGTGATCATTAATAAAAGCTTGATTTGGACAACCAATTAATCTAATTTGGTTGATCAATATCCTAAAAGCTTGATTTTAATATGAAGTGCAAAAATCCATTTGAGACTTATTTTGAGGTTCCTTACAAAAAAATGTTCTAGACTCAATAAAGATAAAAGACACTAAGTCACAGATCAGCATTCTTCTAAACTTGGTCCATGAGAAAAGCACTGATCCGTGAGAGTCTTGAAATATTTGCTTTGCAAGAAGCATATAATTTTGGTGCATCAAAATAGAGGTGCTTACATTCTCCCCCTTTTTGATGACAACAAAATTATAATTATGAATTGAAATGGTTATGCATAATATCTCCCCCTTTTTGTTTTAGCAAAAAGTAAAACATGCTGTTATCAATTTCAATTAACTCCCTCTTAAGCATGTAAATGAAGCAATAATAATTTCAGCATGCAATTTTAAGAGAGTAAAATATAGCTAAAAGAGATAATATCCATGGATATAGCAACAATATAAATGAGTCTAGATAAGTAGAGCAAAATAAAATAGTCCATAGAATTATAAGGTTTTACAATCCAAGAAGCTAAGCAAAATAAAAACTAAGTTAAAGCTACTCTTCTAAAGATGCCATGAAGGCATCCATCGTGCTCTGGAGGTCAGTATCTAACTCGAGGTCCATCGAGTTTGATCTCTTTAAAGTAGCAGGCTGGCCAAGACATAGGCGTCGTTGAGCTGATGATCTCGGTGTCGGCTACCTAGATGTCTGGCGAGGAGGTGTCACCTGCTGGTCTACTGGTGTTGCTGTAGTGGTAGGAGGAGGAGGAGGTGTTGCTGATGATGGAGGCATGGTAGTAGATTGGCGAGGACGAGGAGGTCGGTGAAGCTATTGCTGAATCCCATGAATAGACTCTCCAAGTCTATCCAAGAATTAGCTTTGAGCATTCAGGTATTCTGATACTTGATGCCTATGTCTCATCATCACCATGTTGGTCTCTCTTTGCTGATGCATCATCAAAGAAATACCATCTGTCACATCCTGTATGCTGACAAAATTCCTGCATGTAAGAGGTTTGTCCAAAAGGCCCCAGTTTTTCTCGTAGAAGGATGGAGAGGGTCGCACTGGAGGAGGACATGTCATGGTAAAATGCTCGTAAGGTAGGAATGGAGGAGGGACTGCTGATGGCTCATGCTGCTGCTGCTCTTGGGCTGCTTCCTCACCACGGGCATCCTGAGCTTGCTCCATCTTTGTATAAGTAAGCTTATAAAAAATGGAGACTCTAGTAATAAGTTGTTTATGATTGATATCCATGGGAACACTAAAATGTAGGATGATGTGAAAGAAGTGTCCCAAACTGGAAGGAACTGGTGGGCTGCTTGCTCATCAAATATAGAATCAGTGATTCCAGTTGAACTACTTGTTCTTAAGAAAAGTATAAAGGGTAATGAGCATAATGCTAGGGTAGTTCTCAAATGAAGTGGATTTGGACATAAAATTCCAAAGAAATACACGATTAAGAAATTGTGGAAGATGACGAAAATAAGGAGACTTGGCAGGATGACCCAAGTCAAAATGCGAGGGAGTGAGCAGGGTCTCCTTAATGACATTTGTCTGTGTCTACTAGTGAAGCTCTAGAAAAGTAGGACCAATAGACAGACAACCAAGAATTTCTGAAACCACATCTGCATTGACCAGAACCTCTATGCCATAGACGTTCGAGGTCAGCTCGATGTTGAAGCCCTCACCTATATTCTTCAAGTTGGCATAAAATAGGTGACAGGCCATAGGGTCAACACCGGGTATGAGGCTATTCTTGGAACCCACATAAAAGTTCTGCTCACAAAGATGTAAAATCTGATGATATGCAAATTTTTCTTGGATTCCAGGAAAGAATGACTTGAAATAAACAAAATTAACAGGTTTACCAATATGCAAGGAAAGTTTAGCTAAGAGTGAAAAGCAATTGTGAGCAGCCTCTGTGATGAAAAAGCGGTCAAAAATGTCATCACGATGAGAAGAAGAAAAGGCATGTGCGTGCTTGGGATCCATGATAGAAATGAAATTGCACGTTGGTCGATCAAATAAGGATTTTTGGTCGATAAAAAATGAATCAGATAAGGTTCTCGAAAAATCAGCTTTTGGTCGATCAACCAAGAATTTTGGTCAGCCAAAAGCGATTAGACGTGAAAAAAACAAGATGTACACAGATGATTTGCTCACTTATACTACAAGATTTCACAAGCAATCACATGTTTAAACAACAACATTGTCAAATCTATTCATAACACATTTAAAACTCAAGAAAAATCTGAAAGAAATGGATGTAATCTAAGTTTAGAGTGTACCATGATCAATCAATATTGGTTGATCAAGGGAGCATGGTGTGGATGGTGAAGGCAGTGAGCACGGCTAGTCAAGTGAGGGGTTGCACGGCAGGAAGGTTGGCGTGCGTGAAGCTCCAGGATGTGTGGAGATATCAGTGCGGAGGAGTGCTTGGTTTCGACATTTGCACACACGAAGGGCAGCGTGGCTTGCTCTCATGAGAAGCGGCATTGTTTGGAGGTATCAGGGAGGTTAATTGGTTAGAATGGCCAGAGGAGAAGTGGGGTCAGTTGATTAAGGGTTTGTTTTGGTGGAGAGAAGGAAGTAGGACCGTCGTGTGGGCTATGGGTAGTAAAAAAATAGGTTTAGAGGTAAAAACGGTGGTGTTTTAAAAAAATTTAGATTAACAAAATAGGTAAAAACATTTTGGGTAGTTAAATCTCGATCAAAAGATTCGAGGTGAAAAGATTGCAATCTTGAAAAGTGAATCCGCCCAATTTTGGTCGATCAAAACAGAAAATGATCGATTAATGAAGTTAATTGGTCGATCACGATTCAAACGATTGGAGGAAAAATTCCTGCCCAATCGGATTGGTCGATCAAATAATTAAGTTGATCGATCAAAACTCAAATTTTTGGGGGGAAATTTCCCACCCAAGAATTTGTTTAATCAATCAAGAACTTTGATCGATCAAAGATTTTGGTCAATCAATTTGAAAAAATTGATCGATCAAAGATTGAAAGTAAATCAATCAAAATGATCGATTAAGCTCTTTTAACGTAGATAAACCTAGTGAATGGCAAATTAGGTTAAATCTTTCCTTTGGCAAAGGTTTTGTGAAGATATCAGCTAATTGATTTTCTGTTTTAACAAATTCTAAGTTGATTTCTCCTTTTAGGACAATCTCCTAGAAAATGGTATCTAACATCAATATGTTTAGTCTTAGAGTGTTGAACTAGATTTTTAGATAAGTTTATGGCATTAGTGTTGTCACAAAGTATTTTGTTATCCTTGTAGGATAGGACAAAATCTTGTAGGGTTTGTTTCATCCATAATAGTTGTCAATAGGCTAGAGATGCACCTATATATTCAGCTTCTGTTGTTGAAAGTGAAACAGTATGTTATTTTCTAGAGAATCAAGAGACTAGGGAATTTTTGAAAAATTGACACATTCCACTAGTACTCTTTCGATTTGTAAAGCTACCCACATAATCAGCATCACAAAAGGAATAAAGTTCCAATGACTTCGGATAGAAAAGTCCTAAGTCTTGTGTGTGGTTTAAGTATCTAAGTATTCTTTTAATAGCATTTAGATGTACTTCTTTCAGGTTTACTTGAAAGCGAGCACACAAACAAGTGTAAAATAGAATATCAGGTCTGTTAGCAGTCAAGTATAATAAAGATCCTATCATGCTTCTATACAATTTTTGATCTACAGACTTACCTGTGTTGTCAGATTTTAGCTGTGTAGAAGCTACCATAGGTGTTTCTTTTCCTTTTACTTTGTCCATGGAGAATTTCTTCAAGATCTCCATGGTGTATTTGGTTTAAGATATGAAAATTCAAGAGGATAGCTGGTCAATTTGAAGTCTGAGAAAGAAATGAAGTTTTCCCATCATGCTCATCTCAAATTGATCTTGCATTACCTTTGCAAATTCTTGGCATAACAGATCATTAGAAGCACTGAAAATGATATCATCTACATAAATTTATATTATTAAGAGATCCTTTTCTTTTCTTTTTGTGAATAAGGTTGGATCTATTTTACCAATTTTAAATTCATTTTCAATTAGATAAGTTTTTAATCTGTCGTACCAAGCTCATGGAGCTTGTTTTAGACCATATAGTGCTTTATTTAATTTGTATATGTATTCTAGATGTTTAGAATCTTCAAAGCCGGGAGGTTATTTAACATAGATTTCCTCCTTGATAATCTGTTAAGAAAGGCGCTTTTGATGTCCATCTGAGAAGGTTTAAATTCCACATGGATAGAAAAGGTTAGCAGCATTCTAATGGATTCTAGGCGAGCTACAAGTGCATATGTTTCATCAAAATCTATTCCTTCTTCTTGATTATAACCCTTGGACCACAAGTCTAGCTTTATTTCTTACTACTTCTCCCGATTCATTAAGTTTATACCTAAAGACCCATTTGGTTCCTATAATGGTCTGAAAGTCTAGTTTTGGAACAAGTTCTCATACTTGATTTCTTTTGAATTGATTCGGCTCATCTTCCATTGCAATAATCCAACAATTGTCAGAAAAGGCTTCCTTGACATTTTTAGGTTCTAACTGAGAAACACAGGCTATGAAAGCTAAGGTGTTGATGGAAGATTTGGTTTGTACTCCTTTGGATAGTTCTCCTATCACCAATTCCTTTGGATGATCTTTTATGTAGGATATATCTTTAGGTAGTTCAACTGAAATGTTCTCTTCTGATATGTTTGATAGGTCATCTATTAGGTCATCATCATCATTTACAAAAGATTGAGGGTGAGCTGGTGTTTCATCGAATGATACATGCATAGTCTCCTCAATAACAGAATTCTTTTTGTTAAAAACTCTATACGCTTTACTTCTAGTTGAATAACCTAAGAAGATTCCTTCCGAGCTCTTAGCATCAAATTTATCAAGATTATCCTTGGTGTTGAGTATAAAACATCTACAACCAAATATCTTGAAGTAGGAAATTCTAGGTGTTCTTCTGTGAAAAAGTTCAAAAGGTGTTTTGTTAAGGATTAGTTTAATCAGGGATCTATTTTGGATGTAACAAGTAGTGTTTACAACCTCTTCCCAAAAATATCGAGGTAGTTTTGACTCGCATAGCATTGTATGGGCATGTTCTTGTAGGGTCCTATTTTTCCTTTCAACTATACCATTCTGAGGTGCGGCTCTAGGGAAGGCAAATTCATATTTTATCCCATATTGATCATAGAAATTAGAAAAAGATTCATTCTCAAATTCTCCGCTGTGATCACTTTTAATCCTAATCACCTTAGATCCTTTTTCATTCTGTAGTCTTCTTACAAGCTTACTAAAGATATCAATAGTTAGATCCTTACCTTTTAAGAAAGATATTTAGGTAAATCTAGAGAAAATATTGATTATGACTAAACAATATCTGCACTCACTTAAGCTTTCGGATTTGGTTGGTCTGAATAAGTCTAAGTGAAGTAGCTCTAGGGGTTGAGAGGTGCTAACCATCCTTTTTGGTTTAAAAGGATTTTTGGTTTGTTTGCCAACTTGACATGAATCGTACACTTTGGTTTTCTTGAAGTTGATCTTTGGTAGACCTTTGACAAGCTCATGTTTTACAAGTCTACGAATGTTTCTCATGTGAACATTATGTAGTCGTTTATGCCAAAGTATTGCCTCTTCATCAGATGTGACAAGACATTCAAGATTGTCACATTTGTCAAAGTTGACAGTATAGATATCTTTATGTCTATTTCCTTAAAGGAGAGTTTGTTTTGTTTCCTTATCCCTTATTTTAAAACCATTTGATGTGAAAGTGATTTCATATCCTTTATCACATATTTGACTTACACTAAGAAGAATATGTTTTAATCCACTAACTAAATTTACATTATCAAAAGATGTAGAGGAGTTACCAATTTGGCTAGTACCAACAATACGACCCTTGTAGTTGTTCCCAAATGTAAGCGTACCACCTTCTTGGAGGTGGAGTTGCAGGAATAGGTCTTCCTCTCCAGTCATATGCTTGGAACATTCGCTGTCCATGATCCACCTTCTTTCTTCTCGATCCTATCATTAGTTTGCATTTGTGAGGTCTTGGTTTAATTGATCTATAGAGTGGCTTCAGATTTCCATTTGTTTCTTGATATGTCCACCTTTTATAGTCTACTTGACCTACAAAATAGGATTGTAAAAGTGCTTTTGGTACCCATTTTTCTTTGGGTCCACGATGGTTAGTTGGTGCTGCCTGTTTAGACAAGCTACCTTTCTTCTTGCTTTGGCTAGAACTAGGTGCTTTATGATCATTTTTAGGTATGTAACTTAACCCAAAGTTTGCAGTGCTTTGAGTTTGTGTTCCTAAGAGTTTATTCAAATTTTTACTACCTTTAGTAAATTTAGTTAGATCATTTAAGAGAATAGCAGAATTCTCTTTTAGCTTATGTATATCTACCTTTAGATTGTCTATTTGTGATTTTAGTAAAGTAATTTCAGTAGATAATTCTTTATTTTGTAAAGTAAGCATATCTTTTTGTTCTCTTTCTTCTCCTAATGCTTTTGCTAAGTTTTTATTCTCTACTTTTAGTGATTTAGCTATCTCATGCATCTCAAAAAATGCTTCTAATAATTGATCTTGTGAAAAGGAGGTTACCTCATCTTCTAGAGCCATAAGTCCTAGAATAGCTTCTTCTCCAGAGGATTCTTCTTCTGAAGTTGAATCTGATTCATCCCATGTTGCTGTAAAGGCCTTTTTCTTCCCATTTTTTCTAGGAAATCTCTTCTTCTTTTCTGATTTCTTCATGAGAAGTGGACATTCTTTCTTGATGTGTCTTTTTCTCTTGTAGTTGTAGCAGATAATGGCATCTGCTTTGGATTCTTCTTTCTTCTTTCTCCAGCTCCTTTTATTTTTGAGGAACTTTCTGAACTTTCTGGAGAGGAGGGCTATGTCTTCCTCTTCATCTTCGCCTGAGGCATCTTCAGATTGTTGTTTGGATGCTAGGGCTATGGTCTTCTTTTTGATTCCTTCATCTTCATGCTCCTTCATATGTTGGAGCTAGACCTCGTAGGCCATTAGGATTCCAATAAGATCATCTAGTTTCAAAGTAGATAGATCTTTTGACTCTTGTATGGCCATAGTCTTAGTCTCCCAATCACTAGTGAGCGATTAGAGGATCTTCCTCACCAAGGCTTCGTTCTTGATTTCCTGGTCTAGATTCCTTAGGAAGTTTATGATGTCCATTAATCTTGTGAACATCTCTTTGATTGATTCTCCCTTTTTCATCCTGAAAAGCTCATAATTTTGCATCAGTAGATTGACTCTAGTTTCTTTTACATTAGATGTCCCCTCGTGGGTGACTTCGAGGATGCTCCAGATCTCGTAGGTTGTCTTGCAAGCAGGGATGCGATTGAATTCTACTCTAGAAAGCCCACAGAAGATTGCATTCATGGCCTTTGCATTATGCATTGCCATCTTCTTCTGATCTAGAGTTGCTGCCACTCCCTTTATAATCTTGGCGCATGTGTACTTGGAATCAATGACATACCATACCTCAAAATCCATTGACTCTAGGAAGATCTGCATCCTGGTCTTTCAGTAACTGTAGTTCGTTCCATCGAATAATGGAGGTTGAACTACCGATTATCCCTTTGCATTTGTGTCAATGATTGCATAACAATCATGCAACCTAAACCACCTGAATTAAGTTAGATTCTAGCATAACTTAGGAACAATGCATGCATAAGTGTCATAATTCACATAATAGTCAGTCTGTTAGTTGCATAAATAATATTGTTATTTTATGCACTAAAAGAGAGATGAAATTAATTGCAGATGATTTGAGGTCGCAAATGATAGATTAGACCATACGGATGTGATCAGGACGACGACGGGAGTCCAACGCTTCTGGAATCGTCTTGATCAGAAAATCGTAGCATCACGTACAATCCATAGGAGAATAGATGCATGACTATGCATAATCTCATGTGCCCTCTTTAACGAAGGCGGTGTAGGCGTGAGTTAAGTCGTCTGATCGCAAGATTGGATGGCTAATGTTAAGGGCATGCAATATGAATGTGTGGGTGTGCATGAGGAGAGAGAAAATGGCAGCGGTGTTGGAGTGGGCAAGCGGGAACGTCTGATCACGATCTGAGGGTTGTGGGAGCACTACGTGTCAAGCCCAGGTTAAATCCAAGCGTAGAAGGTGCAAATGAGGTTATTTTGAGGTCTGATTAGAGCCGTTGATCTCCTGATCGACGGATCTGATCAACCTAGAGTTGTTGCACGAGTTGGAGGGCTAAAATGCCCTCTTTACCCCTCATTAAAGATATAAAAGAAGACCAGGGCCCCCTGTTGATCATCTCTTCCACCAGACTCCCACCAGATACAACTCCAACCTCTCTTCCTCTCTGCAACTCCTCTTCGGACTTCATCTTGGCACTCTGGATTTGAAGTGCTGCCACACTTCCCACAAGAATCCCACAAGCGGCATCGTCGTCATCTGCTCTCTATCTCTTTCTATCTCTTTTTAGCATAATTACTTATATTCATAGTTGAAAAACTGTTTCCAATTAGCAATAAAATTTTGATTATCTTGATATCTGATGTCAATATATATACGTATATAAATAAATATTTGTTTAGAATGACTTTGTGAAAAGCTTTAGCAAAGAAATAGTGTTCGCCTCCCTGCGAATGACTTGGTATTCACCAAACTTTATAAATATTATTTATTTTATTGAGATTTGCACTACATCGATAAACTTAATCTTTTAAGCGTCTCACGAGCAAATAAGTTGGCACCATTGGCGGGGAGGCAACGAAAATTTTTAAAAGCTTTTTGATGTAAACACATTTACACTACTTAAAATATCTA
The DNA here is from genome assembly GCA_037157565.1 of Thalassia testudinum. Classification (NCBI taxonomy): domain Eukaryota; kingdom Viridiplantae; phylum Streptophyta; class Magnoliopsida; order Alismatales; family Hydrocharitaceae; genus Thalassia; species Thalassia testudinum. The sequence continues at coordinate 63,216,189 of JAZHRO010000003.1, forward strand.
TTTATGCATGTTCTTAAGCATAGGATTGCATTTCATGATATAAATATTGCATAACATGCATCATCTTGCATTTAGAGTAGTTTGAATAAAATGGAGGTTAATTGTCTCCTTTTATGTGCTTGGACAGAGTAAACATTTTATCGGGGCCTCAGATCAAAGATCCAACCGTATGGATGTGATCAGGGCGACGATTGGAGTTCAATGATTCCAAGATCGCCTTAATCAGGCATCCGTAGCATCAGATAGTGACCGGGGAACCCTAGAAGATCAAGGGCAAGGATGGTGTAAATATGCACTTTAGATGACAAATCCGACTGCATGGATGAATTTGGATCGACGATCGCAGCCCAACGACACAAAAATTGAGTCAATCCGACATCTGTGGCACCATCTACAACTTCCAGAAGATGGACGGCCAAGATGGTGCCACGTGGCTCCATCTCGGCCGCATGCAACCTCTGAAGATCCCGCACCCGCTCACTCTCCGCCGTTGGATCTTGATCCAATGGCTGTGATCAGCCATGCCTAAAAGCGCCTGCTCGACCATCCGCGCCTCGTAGCGCAGCGGTCGAGCGCACTTACGCGAGTGGCGGGTGCGGGTTCGAGCCACAGCGAAGGGCTGGAAGGCGCGGGCAATTGAGCGTGGGCGGGCGTTGGATCGCAATCGGACAGCCGTCTACGCTCAATCGAGATCACGCGCGATTGAACGCGCAGCATGGATGCGCGATTGCATGCGCCAGGTGGGCGCACAACGAGCAGGTGGAGACGCGTCTTAAGTCGTCCAATCTCGTGATCGGACGGCTGAGAATCGAAGAACATGCGTATGCTTGAGGAAGCAGGCAGTTGAGGAGGCGCGCGTGGGCACGGGAGCTACGCCCACGTTGGGGGCTTTAGTGACAGATTTATCCGTTACTAAAGACCCCTCATTTATTATTTTAAAGTTGTAATGTCCATTTTGCCCCCACTCCTTGCAACTATAAAAGGAGACCCCTCCATACGAAATTCTCATCCCTTCCTTCTCTTCTCTACCTCTCCAAAGCTCAAGAGAAGCTTGTCCCACACCCGGGATGCTTCTCGCGAGATAAAGTCCAAATTTTCGTCCCCCTTCAGAAGTGGATCCTGCGATGACGACTGCGTGCTGCTCTGTTCCCATTCTTCTGCTTCGTCCTCCTTCGTCCTGCTTCGTTCCCCTTCGTCCAGGCGTCGTCCCGTCTGACTCATCCTCTAAGCGACCGTTGAGGAGGATTTCTCTCTCCCTATTCTGTTTACTACATTCTAGTATAGATTTACTACTTTCTAGAGTAGTTCTGCTCGTCCTCCAAGCGATCGTCGAGGAGGACATTTCTCCCTCCATTCTTTTAATGCTTTCTAGAGTAAATTTATCGCTTTCTAGTGCAATTGTTTTATGCTTTCTAGATGTAATGAACAATCTCCTTAATGATAAATTCTTTCTTTATTCTACATCTCATTTTGATTTCTATGTGTAATATTCTCTCTCTCTCTTACTCTCTCTCTCTCTCTTCTATTTATTGTAAATAATTAGATAGTTTTAAATTGAATTATTCCGTGACAAATAAAAAGAAATGCATAGTTTTTAAATCAAACGTCCGCCTCCCTGTGTTCGATCCGGAATTTTCATTTCGGTATAAATTTTATTTGTTGAACATGAGTTCTTTGCTTTCAAGCTACAACGATAGGTTTTCCAAAACCAAACACGTTAGCGTAGCGATTCGTACATTCAACATTTTGGCGTCGTTACCGGGGAGGCGACGCTCTTTGATTTCTCTTCGCGTTTTGTAACTTACAAATCATTTACCTCACTTTTCTCCTTTCTTATTGTAATTGCAGGTACTCTTTTGAGACGAGAAAAAGCGGTAAATTGGAGTAAAGTGCTGTGGAAGGTTTTGTAAGTTATCCCCCATTCCTTCCCCCTCCATAGATTTCATTCGCCACATTAAATCCAAATTCCAATTATCCTAGGTGTTTGCATAAATTCTAGGAATAGTTTGGTTGTTTGGATTCTCACTCACATTCATTCCACCTTCATTTATATATAAAAAAATAAAAATAAAAAACAAAAAGATAATTTTGTGGGGTAATTTTCAACAAACACACAACGTACACCCACATTCAAAGGCACTTAATGGAATTGATTTATTTCTACTCAATCGGGTTCTGATCTGTGGAACCGGTACACATAAAGAAACACATAAAAGAGTAGAAATCATTCTAGGTTAACCATCTTTGTGTGCCTAATTAAGTGGTGCATCAGGCGAATTGTTTGAGTTGATTGGGCCGCACCACTTCAAATAAAATCAACTCATCAAGTAGCTGCCAATTAGGTTCAATTTTTAGGGATTTACCAGGCACTCCACATTTTTTTTTTAAACTTTAAAGGAAAACATCTTCACCTGTGCTTGCAAAACCTGGTGTGCCAATGAAACTTGTTTGAAAACTCCTAAAGTTGAATCCTAAAAGCTACTAAGCAAGATTTGAACCTTAAAATTCACCACATCAAAAATAATCTTGTTTGAAAATCATTGGTTGTGCACGCACACACAAATCAATTAATCATTAAGGGCACAACCCATTTAAAGGGCCCATCACATTCCAATGCACATTCAAACCTAGCCCTAAATAAAACAGAGTAGACGTTGGCCTTAAGGATTGGACTCGCTCTTCAGAACTCAGAACGAGATTATTTTCGATTAGTCTGTTTCTACTGTTCAATGTGATGTCTAGCTAGGGGAGCAGAGTCAAACGATTGTGGCTGGGGGGTACACTAGGAACCGGAGGCGCAAGCCGAAGGAAGAACCTTCTGCCCAGTCCCTCCTTCTAACTGGTTGGATTGAACAGATGGAAGTAGATCAAATCGTTTCTTTATCTTAAGACGGGTTTTGGGAGTCTGTAGGTCTTTAGGCTAGCCCATTTAAGGACAGGTTTGATTGTTTGTATTGCAGGGTGCCTTTCTTCCTCCCGTGTCTCATGAATCCTTCCACATATTTCACACATTCCTACTCTTTCCCTCCTGTTGTGAATTATCCTCAACATGACGATTATCCCAACTCGTATTGTAATCAACCATCAGTCAGTTGGGATAATTCGGATCGGGGATACAATTCCGGACCCCCCTGTTTAGGGTCTAACCTTGAACACTTTGATTCTGATTTCTATCCTTCTCAGAGCTACATCGATTATAGATCGTCTTCCTTTCATGCACAACCTAATACGATCTACAATCAAGAAGGATACACCGATCTTTACCCATCCTCTGATTTCACTGCCTTTAGGTCATCACCATCTTTTGAATAATCGAAAATGACCTATTTTCAGGAAGGGTATAACGAATCTCAATACGTTAATTCCCCTGCATTGATACCAAACCCGCCCAATCTTGAACCAAATCATTTGGTTCAGGTTAACCTGGTTCAAGATAAGGTTCTGGCTAACTTGAGGAATATCATTCAACCTTTAGAAGTTCAGCCAATACCTTGCATTGAGAGATTGGAGCCCCTGATTGAAATGATTGATGATTTGAATAAGTCTTTGTTGGATTGGCTCCAGGACGTTAAGGATAAGAACCCGAGTGAGTTTCTACTTGGGAAATTAGCGAAATTGAGGATGAGATTCATGGTTGCTTTGATTCAATCTTGGGATGATTCCCAGGATGAACCCTCTTCAGTAAAGCCAATGACAGAACCTGCTCAGGCACTTGTTGAGGGGGACATGTGTTATGACCAGATTGAATTAAAGCGACCAATTAAGGAAGATCTGATTTCTTCACCTGAGATCCCTGAGCCAGGTTACGAGGAAACGTATATCTCCTTGGAACAGAAAGTGACAAATGATTTTGGGATATACATTGATATGGATCTTGATTTCTTTGATGGTGAAGATTCAAGTTGCGAAGTCTCACACGAGTTTTCTGAACACGATTTATGTGAGACGATTGGGCCTGAGGAATCTGATAGGTCATTTGATAGCCCAATAATTGAGGAAACTGATCTTAGGGCACACATTACGGATCCAGAATTACATTTTCTGGAGGATTCAATTCAATGCCCTGATTGTCAGTTACACCCCGTTGAGCTTATTGATGATTCTAATTCTGAGATAATTAGACCCAAGTCAATTTTGATTCTGCCACATCATTTAGACTTGGAGATTTCAAACGGGGTGATTAATATACAAGAGGTCCTGGAATTTGATATGCTGAATGAGGAAGATAGGAGTTGGGAAGTTCTGATTGGGGAAGTTAATTTTGGAGGAAATGGAAGATTGAGTCGAAGGGTTCCTTTTAAGCTGAAACCATCAAATCAGAACCCTTACGACATTTGTTTCGAGGATGTCAAACTCAAGCACACATTCAATGATTATCCTTTTGAGCTTCAATTCTCTGTAACCCGACTTTTTGGTCTTGGGTTGCATCCTCATTAATCGCAGGCCCGACCCCGCTTGCATTCTGATTTTAGGTTTTGGGTAATTTTTATCCAGAACCTAAGATATTCTAGATTTTGGGGAATGGGTCTGCACCACAATCTGGTCCACATCTGTGGATCGCCGTTGTTAGGTCAGAAGATTCATCTATTTATTCTAATTCTGACCTGCACTTGTTAATTCTTCATTTCTTTTCTTTGTATAGTGTGCCTAGCTGAAGGCACTAAACTCAGCACATATACAGTTTTTCTTAGTTTTCATCTTGGAGCAGACTTGACATTCACGCAATTCAGGTGCTTTCTACGCTTGTCTACTCTGCTTTATGTCTTTTTAATACAATGAGGACATTGCATTAGATAGGCATGGGGGGGTGGATATTTATCTCTGAATTCATTCATCCGCTCCGTAGATTTGTTTTATTTTCTTTTACAAAAAAAAAAATTTAGGAAGGATTAGTTGGACATTAGGACTTTTCAATCCTAAGAAATTTTACATTAGGATCTGAACACAAAGACCCTTCAGGTCTTTGGACTTAATTAGCCTTTGTATCCACTAAAACGTGGATTTATCTTTGAGTCCTCGCCATCTTAATTCTATTATAATTGGAATAAATAAGTTTGGGTGATAAGTACATGACTTATCAACCCACCCTTTGATTTGAGGGAATTTATGAGTTTTAAGCATCTACACACTTTCTTTGCACTGACTCGTTGTTCGACGATTTTAACGGAAATTGGGTAGCTAATGAACCTTCTAGGGTGATATGGCTGGCAAGTTATCGTGGGTAACAGCCCATAGGTAGGTTGTCCAGAGCCCAGTCACTGGACCTTTCTCTTCTTACTGCCTTTAGGTAAATCTTAGATCAGGGAAGCCACCTACTTAAGAAAAATAGAAAAAAATCAGAAAGAAAAGGAGAAAAAAAAAAGCCACACTTCGCCGCACGAGTATGGCTGGCAAGTTGTCAGTGGTAATAGCTCATCGACCAGTTGTCCAGTGCCCAGCTCAGTAAATGCACTAAAAATTCCCAAAACACTTAGGAAGAAGCGGAGAGGTAGAATAAACCGGGGAGATATACACTAGATTCACCCTTGTGTTGACCTCATAAAAAATAAAAGTAGGGAGAAAGCTACCGGTTGTAAAGATACAGCTTTAGGCAGAATTCTTTTTGAGGTCACCTAGAGGCGTAGAAATCCGAAGTCTGTTTTAACTACCGGTCAACAAGTCTATCACAATCACAATAAGATGCTTAAAGCTTAGGGTACTCATCAAATCTTGGGTGAGTTGAATGGCCGTAGAAAGCCACTCTTAAACCCTAAAATTTGAAAATTCAAAAAAAATTAAAAAAGAGTAAAAAGAGAAAAAGAAAATTTTCTTTGAATAAGGCGAGGGCTTGAGGCGGTCTGCATTTTTGTTGATACTTGGGTACTGTTGTGTCTTTGAAAGTTCAATTCCTAAGTAGATAATTTCTTAATGATTGAAAATAACTCAGGTCCAAATAACCCAACCTAATTCTTTTATAAATAGCATATAATTTTTTTTGCTAGGGATTAGCAAAAGATAGGCATGGGGGTATGATGTAAACACATTTACACTACTTAAGATGTCTATTTATGCATGCTCTTAAGCATAGGATTGCATTTCCTGATATAAATATTGCATAACATGCATCATCTTGCATTTAGAGTAGTTTGAATAAAATTGAGGTTAATTGTCTCCTTTTATGTGCTTGGATAGGGCAAATATTTTATCGGGGCCTCAGATCAAAGATCCAACCGTATGGATGTGATAAAGGCGGTGATTGGAGTTCAACGACTCCAAGATCACCCTAATCAGGCATCCGTAGCATCAGAAAGTGACCGGGGAACCCTAGAAGATCAAGGGCCAGGATGATGTAAATCCACACCTCAGATGACAAATCCGACTGCACGGATGAATTTGGATCAACGATCGCAGCCCAACGACACAAAAATCGAGTCAATCCGACATCCGTGGCACCATCTACAACTTCCAGAAGATGGACGGCCAAGATGACGCCATGTGGTGCCATCTCGGCCGCATGCAACCTCTGAAGATCCCTCACCCGCTCGCTCTCTGCTGTTGGATCTTGATCCAACGGCTGTGATCAGCCGCGCTTAAAAGCGCCCGCTCGACCATCCGCACCTCGTAGCGCAGCGGTCGAGCGCGCTTACGCGAGTGGCGGGCGCGAGTTCGAGCCGCAGCGAAGGGCTGGAAGGCACGGGCGATTGAGCGCGGGCGGGCGTTGGATCTTGATCGGACGGCCGCGCGCACCCGATAGCATTCACGTGCGATTGAACGCGCGGCATGGACGCGCGATCGCACGCGCCAGAAGGGCGCTGCAACGGGCGGAGATGAGTTTTAAGCCGTCCGATCTCGCGATCGGACGGCTGAGAATCGAAGAACATGCGTATGCATTGAGGAAGCAGGCAGCTGAGGTGCCACACGTTGGCACGAGAGCTACGCCCACGTTGGGGGCATTAGCGACGGATTTATCCGTCACTAAAGACCCCTCATTTATTATTTTAAAGTTGTAATGACTATTTTGCCCCCACTCCTTGCAACTATAAAAGGAGACCCCCTTCATACGAAATTCTCATCCCTTCCTTCTCTTCTCTACCTCTCCAAAGCTCAAGAGAAGCTTGTCCCACACCCGGGATGCTTCTCGCGAGATAAAGTCCAAATTTTCGTCCCCCTTCGGAAGTAGATCCCGCGACGACGACGGTGTGCTGCTCCGTTCCCGTTCTTCTGCTTCGTCCTCCTTCATCCTGCTTCATTCCCCTTCGTCCAGGCGTCGTCTCGTCCGGCTTATCCTCCAAGCGACCATCGAGGAGGATTTCTCTCTCCCTATTCTTTTTACTGCTTTCTAGTATAGATTTACTGCTTTCTAGAGTAGTTCTGCTCGTCCTCCAAGCGATCGTTGAGGAGGACATTTCTCCCTCCATTCTTTTAATGCTTTCTAGAGTAAATTTATCGCTTTCTAGTGCAATTGTTTTATGCTTTCTAGTTGTAATGAACAATCTCCTTAATGATAAATTCTTTGTTTATTCTACATCTCATTTTGATTTCTATGTGTAATATTCTCTCTCTCTCTTACTCTCTCTCTCTTCTATTTATTGTAAATAATTAGATAGTTTTAAATTGAATTATTCTGTGGAAAATAAAAAGAAATGCATAGTTTTTAAATCAAGCGTCTGCCTCCCTATGTTCGACCCGAAATTTTCATTTCGATATAAATTTTATTTGTTGAACACGAGTTCTTCGCTTTCAAGCTACAACGGCAGGTTTTCCAAAACCAAACACGTTAGCATAGCAATTCGTGCATGCAACATTTTGGCGCCGTTGCCGGGGACCATTTCGTGTGCTCAACATTTTGGCGCCGTTGTCGGGGAGGCGACGATCTTTGATTTCTCTTCGCGTTTTGTAACTTACAAATCATTTACCTCACTTTTCACCTTTCTTATTGTAAATGCAGGTACTCTTTTGAGATGAGCAAAAGCGGTAGATTGGAGTAAAGTGTTGTGGAAGGTTTTGTAAGTTATCCCCCATTCTTTCCCCCTCTATAGATTTCATTCGCCACATTAAATCCAAATTCCAATTAACCTAGGTGTTTGCATAAATCCTAGGAATAGTTTGGTTGTTTGGATTTCCACTCACATTCATTCCACTCTCACTCATAAAAAAACAAAAAGATAATTTTGTGGGGCAATTTTCAACAAACACACAACGTACACCCACATTCAAAGGCACTTAACGGAATGATTTATTTCTACTCAACCGGGTTCTGATATGTGGAACTGGTACACATAAAGCAACACATAAAAGAGTAGAAATCATTCTAGGTTAACCATCTTTGTGTGCCTAATTAAGTAGTGCATCAGGCCAATTGTTTGAGTTGATTGGGCCGCACCACTTCAAATAAAATCAACTCATCAAGTGGCTGCCAATTAGGTTCAATTTTTAGGGATTTACCAGGCACTCCACATTCTTTTTAAGCTTCAAAGGAAAACATTTTCACCCATGCTTTCAAAACCTGGTGTGCCAATGAAACTTGTTTGAAAACACCTAAAGTTGAATACTAAAAGCTACTAAGCAAGATTTGAACCTTAAAATTCACCACATCAAAAATAATCTTGCTTGAAAACCATTGGTTGTGTATGCACACACAAATCAATCAATCATTAAGGGCACAACCCATTTAAAGGGCCCATCACATTCCAAAGCACATTCAAACCTAGCCCTAAATAAAACAGAGTAGACGTTGGCCTTAAGGATTGGACTCGCTCTTCAGAATACAGAACGAGATTATTTTCGATTAGTCTGTTTCTACTGTTCAATGTGATGTCTAGCTAGGGGAGCAGAGTCAAACGATCGCGGCTGCGGGGTACACTAGGAACCAGAGGCGCAAGGCAAAGGAAGAACCTTCTCCCCAGTCCCTCCTTCTAACTGATTGGATTGAACAGACGGAAGTAGATCAAATCGTTCCTTTATCTCAAGACGGGTTTTGGGAGTCTGTAGGTCTTTAGGCTAACCCATTTAAGGACAGGTTTGATTGTTTGTATTGTAGGGCGCCTTTCTTCCCCCCGTGTATCATGAATCCTTCCACATATTTCACGCATTCCCACTCTTTCCCTCCTGTTGTGAATTATCCTCAACATGACGATTATCCCAACTCGTATTGTAATTAACCATCAGTCAGTTGGGATAATTCGGATTGGGGATACAATTCTAGACCCTCGTGTTTAGGGTCTAACCTTGAACACTTTGATTCATATTTCTATCCTTCTCAGAGCTACATCGATTATAGATTGTCTTCCTTTCATGCACAACCTAATACGATCTACAATCAAGAAGGATACACCGATCTTTACCCATCCTCTGATTTCACTGCCTTTTGGTCATCACCATCTTTTGAACAATCTGAAATGACCTATTTTCAGGAAGGGTATAACGAATCTCAATTCGTTAATTCCCCTGCATTGATACCAAACCCACCCAATCCTGAACCAAATCATTTGGTTCAGGTTTACCAGGTTCAAGATAAGGTTCTGGCTAACTTGAGGAATATCATTCAATCTTTATAAGTTCAGCCAATACCTTGCATTGAGAGAGTGGAGCCCCTGATTGAAATGATTGATGATTTGAATAAGTCTTTGTTGGATTGGCTCCAGGACGTTAAGGATAAGAACTTGGGTGAGTTTCTACTTGGGAAATTAGCGAAATTGAGGATGAGATTCATGGTTGCTTTGATTCAGTCTTGGGATGATTCCTAGGATGAACCCTCTTCAGGAAAGCCAATGACAGAACCTGCTCAGGCACCTGTTGAGGGGGACATGTGTTATGACCAGATTGAATTAAAGCGACCAATTAAGGAAGATCTGATTTCTTCACCTATGATCCCTGAGCTGGGTTACGAGGAAACGTATATCTCCTTGGAACAGAAAGTGACAAATGATTTTGGGATATACATTGATACGGATCCGGATTTCTTTGATGGTGAAGATTCAAGTTGTGAAGTCCCACGCGAGTTTTCTGAACACGATTTCTGTGAAATGATTGGGCCTGAGGAATCTGATAGATCATTTGATAACCCAATAATTAAGGAAACTGATCTTAGGGCACACATTACAGATCCAGAATTACATTTTCTGGAGGATTCAATTCAATGCCCTGATTGTCAGTTACACCCCGTTGAGCTTATTGATGATTCTAATTCTGAGATAATTAGACCCAAGTCAATTTTGATTCTACCACATCATTTAGGCTTGGAGATTTCAAACGGGGTGATTAATATACAAGAGGTCCTGGAATTTGATATGCTGAATGAGGAAGATAGGAGCTGGGAAGTTCTGATTGGGGAAGTTAATTTTGGAGGAAATGGAAGATTGAGTCGAAGGGTTCCTTTTAAGCTGAAACCATCAAATCAGAACCCTTACGACATTTGTTTCGAGGATGTCAAACTCAAGCGCACATTCAATGATTATCCTTTTGAGCTTCAATTCTCTGTAACCTGACTTTTTGGTCTTGGGTTGCATCCTCATAAATCGTAGGCCCGACCCCGCTTGCATTTTGATTTTAGGTTTTGGGTAATTTTTATCCAGAACCTAAGATATTCTCGATTATGGGGAATGGGTCTGCACCACAATCTGGTCCACATCTGTGGATCGCCGTTGTTTGGTCAGAAGATTCATCTGTTTATTCTAATTCTGACCTGCACTTGTGAATTCTTCATTTCTTTTCTTTGTATAGTGTGCCTAGCTGAAGGCACTAAACTCACCACATATACAATTTTTCTTAGTTTTCATCTTGGAGCGGACTTGACATTCATGCAATTCAGGTGCTTTCTACGCTTTTCCACTCTGTTTTATGTCTTTTTAATATAATGAGGACATTGCATTAGATAGGCATGTGGGGGTGGATATTTATCTCTGAATTCATTCGTCAGCTTCATAGATTTGTTTTATTTTATTAAAAAAAAATTGGAATTAGGAAAGAGAATTTAGGTTTAAGAAAATTTTCAATCTTAGGAAATGCTACATTATGATTTGAACACAAAGACCCTTCAGGTCTTTGGACTTAATTGGCCCGTGTATCCACTAAAATATGGATTTGTCTTTGAGTCCTCGCCATCTTAATTCTATCGTAATTAGAATAAATAAGTTTGGGTGATAAGTACACGACTTATCAACCCGCCCTCTGATTTGAGGGAATTTTGAGTCTTAAGCATCTACACACTATCTTTGCACTGACTCGTTGTTCGACGATTTTAATAGACATTGGGTAGCTAATGAACCTTCTAGGGTGATATGGCTGGCAAGTTATCGTGGGTAATAGCCCATAGGTAGGTTGTCCAGAACCCAGTCACTAGACCTTTCTCTTTTTGCTACCTTTAGGTAAATCTTAGACCAGGGAAGCCACCTACTTAAAAAAAAAAAAAAAATCAAAAAGAAAAGAAGAAAAAAAAAAAGAAATAAGCTACACTTCGCCGCACGAGTATGGCTGGCAAGTTGTCGGTAGTAACAGCTCATCGACCGATTCTCCATAACCCAGCTCAGTAAATGCACTAAAAATTCCCAAAACACTTAAGAAGAAGCAGAGAAGTAGAATAAACCGAGGAGATATACACTGGATTCATCCTTGTGTTGACCCCGTAAAAAAACAAAGTAGGGAGAAAGCTACCGGTTGTAAAGATACACCTTTAGGCAGAATTCTTTTTGAGGTCACCTAGAGGCGTAGAAATCCGAAGTCTGTTTTAACTACCGGTCAACGAGTCTACCACAATCACAATAAGATGCTTAAAGCTTAGGGTTCTCATCAAATCTTGGGTGAGTTGAATGGTCGTAGAAAGCCACTCTTAAACCCTAAAATTTGAAAATTAAAAAAAAATTAGAAAAGAGTAAAAAGAGAAAAAGAATTTTTCTTTGAATAAGGCGAGGCTTGAGGCAGTTTGCATTTTGGCTGATACTCGGGCATTGTTGTGCATTTGAAAGTTCAGTTCCTATGTAGACAATTTCTTAATGAATGAAAATAACTTAGGCCCAAATAATCCAACCTAATTCTTCTATAAATAGCATATAGTTTTTGCTAGGGACTAGCAAAAGACAGGCATGGGGGTATGATGTAAACACATTTACACTACTTAAAATGTCTATTTACGCAAGTTCTTAAGCATAGGATTGCATTTCATGATATAAATCTTGCATATCATGCATCATCTTGGAAGACGCAGGCGATTGAGCGCGGGCCGATGTCGGATTGCGATCGGACAGCCGTCTGCGCTCAATCGAGATCACGCGCGATTGAACGCGCGGCATGGACGCGCGATCGCATGTGCTTGGCGGGCGCACAGCGAGCGGGCGGAGATGCATCTTAAGCTCTCCGATCTCGCGATTGGATGATTGAGAATCGAAGAACATGCGTATGCGTTGAGAAAGCGAGCAACTGAGGAGGCGTGCGTGGGCGCAGGAGCTACGCCCACGTTGGGGGCTTTAGTGACGGATTTATCCGTCACTAAAGACCCATCATTTATTATTTTAAAGTTGTAATGTCCATTTTTCCCCCACTCCTTGCAAATATAAAAGGAGACCCCCTCCATACGAAATTCTCATCCCTTCCTTCTCTTCTCTACCTCTCCAAAGCTCAAGAGAAGCTTGTCCCACACCCGGGATGGTTCTCGCGAGATAAAGTCCAAATTTTCATCCCCCTTCTGAAGTGGATCCCGCGATGACGATGCTGTGTTGCTCCATTCCCGTTCTTCTGCTTCGTCCTCCTTCGTCCTGCTTCGTTCCCCTTCGTCCAGGCGTCGTCTCGTCCGGCTCGTCCTCCAAGTGACCATCGAGGAGGATTTCTCTCTCCCTATTTTTTTTACTGCTTTTTAGTATAGATTTACTGCTTTCTAGAGTAGTTCTGCTCGTCCTCCAAGCGATCATCGAGGAGGACATTTCTCCCTCCATTCTTTTAATGCTTTCTAGAGTAAATTTATCGCTTTCTAGTGCAATTGTTTTATGCTTTCTAGTTGTAATGAACAATCTCCTTAATGATAAATTCTTTGTTTATTCTACATCTCATTTTGATTTCTATGTGTAATATTCTCTCTCTCTTACTCTCTCTCTCTCTCTTCTATTTATTGTAAATAATTAGATAGTTTTAAATTGAATTATTCCGTGACAAATAAAAAGAAACGCGTTGTTTTTAAATCAAATGTCTGCCTCCCTGTGTTCGACCCGGAATTTTCATTTCGGTATAAATTTTATTTGTTGAACACGAGTTCTTCGCTTTCAAGCTACAACGACAGGTTTTCCAAAACCAAACACGTTAGCGTAGCGATTCGTATGTTCCACACTTTTCCTGTAAAAGTGCTTATTTGAGATTCTAACTTGCTATTTTTGATTGCGTAGGAATCACAAAATTGCACGAAGATACACGCAAAAACAAAAAAAAAAAGGTGAGAATCTCAGGTAACTATTTAATCTTAGATAAGTTTAAATTTCAAAAAAAAATAAAAACAAAAATTTAGGTGTTTTTGCTTGATCCTTAGGATTAGTTAGCATTTGCTTGCTTTTTGAAAAAAAATCTCTCTTGGTGATTTTTCTGGCAGAAGCAAACTTCCATATTAAAAATTCAATTCCTAAAAATCCACATATCCAAAAATTATAAAGTTTTTATTGGATGTGGGTTTTGAAGTTAGGAACAACATACACAAATTTCGTGTAAACTTGAGTTACATAAAAATTTTAAATATTCATACACTGATCTGTTATCAATTCAGTTACTGTTCCTAATTTTTCAGAGTTCAAAGCATCATAAGAATTGTTATACAACTTTGATTGATTTGAAATTTGCGCACTGAATTCTTGTTGAAATCAATAATTTAATAAAAATCTGAAAATAATATTTTCTGCACATTTGATTACACGGATTATTCAATCACTAATTAGGTGTCAAAATAGACTATAGAACCCCCAGTACATTTTAAATCTAAAAAAATAGAAAACATGCATTAAAATTCTTGAAAAAATATTTTCTGAGTGCCTAATTAGTGGTGCAACAAGACCAATTGATTGCATTTCTTGGGTCACACCACTTCTCTGATTTTGAACTTAAGAAGAAACATCTTAGCACTATATGCTTCTAGGGTTTCACACTAGGGTAGAGCACACCTGCATTTCTATTCATAAAGCAAATCTATCAAACAATTGGGATTTGCAAAACTCTTGTGTGCCTCAATAGAACCCTTGATTAAAGATATTAACTAAAGTGAACCCTAAAACTGACTAATACAAGCATTCGAATCTTAAAATCCATTTCATCATAAAAAAAATTGTGTGTAAACCTTTTGCCTATGCACTTCACACTTCTAAAAATCAATCTTAATGGCAACACCCCCCTAAAGCCCATCATATTCCAAAACCACATCAAGCCTAAGCCTAAAACTGAGTAGACGTGCCCTAGGCAGGACTAATATTCTTGGGGACTTGAAATTAGATTGGGCTAAGGGCAAGGCCTTATCTACTTGGACCCACAGGTGACAAGAAAGGTTAGTGCGGTAACTGCGCTAACCCTGAGTGGTGTCCCACCTTTCGTGGTGTCCTAGGGGGTCCCACACTTTTGGCCAGCCAAGTAATTCAAGGGTTGATCTAACCTAGTCGTGTTTTGGGGAACCAGAATTAGGTCTATTTAGGGTTTACCCTCTAAGAAATAGCTTGATTACTTGCATGGAAAGGGTGGGGTATTCTCTCATGTGTCTTCTCTCTCTCATCTACGAACATTCTTCTAGCACATGCAAGGAAGAAGATCTCTACATCCTGATTTGCTACCACCTTTAGAAAGAAATCTTAGGTAAAGACCTATTTGTCTAGAATCTAAATCTGAATCCTCTGCAGTGGCTAGTCATCATGAGGAAGATGAGATCAAAGAGGAGGAATAAAATATGGATCCAATGACTCTCTTACAAAGGTAGATCACTAAGCAAGATCGGCATCATGACAGATAAATAGAGGTGATAGTGCAGGCTATTACTTGACTCCAAAATGAACGAGCAGACTGGACTCTCCATGACTTTTACAATCCTCCTGAAGCCCAATCTGAACCTTTTATTAGGGTACCTCAGGATGGGGATGATTTTGAACTCAAACCACAGATCATCAATCTGATTCCCCACTTCCATGGCTGTGAGTCTGATGACCCGTTCCACCACCTCGAAGAACTTCTACACATAAGAAGGACCTTTGGCCCTAGGAACCTGAATGAAGGTACCTTAATGATGAAAATGTTCCCATTCTCCTTAAAAGATAAAGCTGCTCATTGGTTGAGGATTATTGGTAGACCGATCCTAACATGGGAAGATTTAAACACATTCCTAAAAAAATTCTTTCCCATAGAAAAAACCAATGCCCTCAGATGTGCCATTACAACCTTTAACCAGAACCCTGGGGAACAACTACATGAGGATTGGGAGAGATTTAATGATTTGGCTAGAAATTTCCTTCATCATGGGATTCTGAAGTGGCACTTGGCCCATATTTTCTATTATGGGTTAAGTGACAATCTGAAGAATTTTGTTGATGTGGCATGGGGGGGCAATTTCCTAAGTAGAGATGCTGAGGGAGCCTTTCAATTATTTGAGAATATGAGTGAAAATTCCATCAACAATGCCTCAATGTCTGCCTTTAATAGAGCAAATCAACCAAGGAGCGGAGTTTATGAAGTTAAGGATAATTCAAACTCGGTTGATTTAGAGTTAATTGCACAATGATTGGACAAGGTGGAACTCTTGGGAAAGAACATAGAAAGTTTGGATAAGAAACTAGACAACCTTCTGAAGGGTGGGAGTTCCTTAGGTACACATTCTAGAGTAAATCCTATGCCTACCCAAGGAGTTCCTATGTTAACCCTTACCCAACTCCCCAACCCTTAAGGTCAGGAAATGGTGCACAATCTTAATGACCTGACCATGGCTCCACCTATGAGCCAACTCTACTTGGACCCATCTCTTTCTGGATAGTAAGGAGGGACCTGGATGCCCTCAAATTTTGAACTAGGCATCCCTATGCCTAGTTATCTTGAGGATGTGAATGCACTCCAGGGTTACACTAGAAATGACCCCTATTCAAACACTTACAACCCTAGATGGTGCAACCATCCTAACTTTGCTTGGTCATGTCAGAAACCCGCCCAGGGTCCTAACTTGACTAAGCCAAACACTTATGGGCAACCCAGTAGGTACACACAATCACGCACATGTTAGCCACAACCTACTCAGGAAAACCAACCCTCTGATTTGAGTCTGGTCCTCAAGGAAATGCAAGAAATGAATCTAAGACATAAGGAAGAAATAAATCAATTGAGGATAGAATTGATGAGATGACTAGACCAGCTAGTTGATGCTAGACAACATGGGATGCTACCATCCCAACTCGTCCCCAACACAAGGAACTTCAATAGAGTTAACCAGCACATCACATGGGAGCAACATGCTCATATAGTTCAACCTGCTCCCCAGCACCCACCTGGTTTTGTTAACCCCAACCCAACCCAGGCTCAGCCTATCTTGCCAAACCCACCTCACCCTTCTAACCCTAATGCCTATGCTTGTGCTATTACTTTGAGAAGTGGGAAACAAATCCAAGATCCTTATCCTTCTACATTGAAATCTTACCAAGATCTTAAGGAGCCTGAATCTAACTGTTAGTCGCTTGAGATCAGGTTTTAAATCGTTGCGTTGCAGTATAGTTGAAATCTCACAAAAAGATAGATAAAATTTATACTCGAAAAAGTCTGAGGTCGTTCGCTGGGAGCAAGTAGGAATTCAATTCTCAAAATTGCAATTTAAAATAATAGAGAAAAGAAATTATAATCAGAAATTGATTCAAAATAATGTAGCAATGATATCAAGTGTTAGACTGCAAAAAGAATGGAGTAAAATGGTGATTTGAATCACCAATTACTCCCTACAATAATAGCAAGTGGAACTCAATAGCTATGAAATAAACTCAAGTCAACCATCTGATTATTCAATCAGACATCTTAAACATCTGATAAACAATGCTTTTCTTTTCTTGATTGTAGACTCTTCTTTCGTCTTCTTTCTCTGTTCTTGTGCAGCTCTTCTTCTTTTCCTCTTTTTTCTTTCTCTGCTTTCTCTCTTCTTCTTCTTTTCCTCTTCTCTTGTGTGGCTCTTCTTCTTTTCCTCTTCTTTCTTTCTCTGCTTTCTCTCTTCTTCTTCTTCCTCTGCTCTTCTTTTTCTCAAGCACTGGGGATGGGTCTTTAGATTTGGCTAAGTGTTAGCCAACTTCCCAGAGAGCAAAACCCTCCCCTACCCCGTGCAAACTCTCCTCTATTTCTCTCCTTGGTTCATGCTCTCCCAGAGCCTTCAATGGTATCGGGTATTCTAGTAATCAGACCTAGAGCGCACCTGGGTCTAAGGCTGTGGGCGTGGGTCGCAGTCGAGGAGTGTACAAAGCTTAGGTGGGTTATCAGATCTACACCAGGTCCGCGGGGAGCATGTCGCGGACGAGGCACATGAGGGGTGTGAGGGACCTCACCCCTTGTGTATGAGGCGATAAGCCCGTATCACAAATTCAATTTATGCGATAGCAGTTGCTCCAAATCTTTCGAGGTGGGATTAAAGTCCTGCTTCGTTCTCGCGTACACAGCCACAAAGGAGATCTGTCAAATTGGTGAGCTGCAGTCATGGAGTTCCTTAATTGAAGACTTAGAGGCTTCCCTAGAGAGATTCCACTACACCTGGATGCGTCACCTGGAGCTGCAGGCGAGGAAGAAGCCTTGAAGCTTGCTTCAAAGGAGGTCTGCTAATGGCGCTGGGGGCTGGTACCTGAAATCACAAATAAGGCCTTTCAGCCACGTCAAAAGGATTAGGAACAATCGTCGGAGCATGGCGAACTTGATGAGGGGATCGGCGTGGCGTGTGTGTGAGTGATGAGGCCTGTCGACCTCGTGGAGGGTGGTCGGATGTGCGTTTGTTTGATGGGGCATCTGGAGGGGCAATCATCCTAACAAAGTTAGGGCTTTTGCTCCTGAGGTCGAGGCAGAGGTGTGGAGTGTAGGAGCATTTGGGTTGACGTTGTGTGGAAGCCGCTAGGGCTTGCCGGAGGTCTGTCGGAGAGATGGAAGATGGAGTCGCGGAGAGCGTTGGCGAGGTCAAAGCGGTGTGTTGGAGATGCTGGTGTGATGAGGAGAAGTTGAGGAGTCGGTTGAGAGAGGTAGTGGACGAAGAAGAGAGGAGATGGTGCCAGTTGCGGTATGGCCGACGCTGGAGAAGGAAGCTGCTCCGATGGATAGGAAATGCCGAGGAAGACAACAAAAGGGGGCGTTGGCAGGTACGGTTCGACACGGAAGAAGATGGGGGAGATAGCTCCACCGCCAGTATTGCAAACAGAGGAAGAATAGAGGCAGGGAGGGTCATCAGACATTGAGGAGCAATTTGATCAAGAAAGAGGAGAAGAATTGGAGGTGTTCAATGCCAAATTTGAGCATGGGGAGAATAGTTTAATCTGGAGGTTTTTTTATAGGCCTTTAGAGGTGGTTTTGAGCTTGGGAAGCAAGCTTCCCAAGCTTGGAAAGCTTTACCAGAGTTAAGATTTTTAGGATACCCTAATCTCTCACACATTTATTATGAGAGATTGGGAAGGTTTTAGGGAGTGGGAATTGGCTCAAAAGGAAGGGAATTCCTTGATGAACTTCCCTTTCAAATCTGAGAGGGATTCGTCAAGGAATTAAGGAGAACTTGACACTTTTAGGTCGCCAAAGTTTGTAGGAATAGATTTAATGGTGGCAGGGACCTATTCATGGAAATGATGACAAAGTTAGGGGCCTTTTTATAAATATTTTGAAAGTTAAGGGCATAAATGTGATTATACAGGACCAAGTTGCAAACTAGGTTAAGATAGCCTCAAATTGGGCCCAAATTTTGGTACAAACCTAATTTGGACCTAAGAAATCCAATGGTGAAGTTGGATTTTATTTTTGACCACGTTTGACTAGGTAATTTATGTAAAAACCTAAATTAGGGTAAATGTTTGCCTAAGACTCTGTTTTAGGTAAAGAGGATTTTGATGGTTAAATTGAAGATACCAAACCCTAGAAAATATTTTTTTATGAATTTTAGAGGGTTTAGGTGAATTTTATCCTGACCAGAACCTCAGTTAATTAAGCGGGTCTATTTTTAGAGTTTCAGAAGTTATTTAATTCTTAAAACATGCAAAAGCCCTTTCCTGTCTGTTCTAACCCATTTGTTAGCCTTTTAAGACCATTTGACCCTCAATTAACCCCTAAGAAAACCCGTGGTTGTACTGCATTCATGATATGATGGTAAAAGTGTAGTTTTAACCTTGGTTTCTTATCTTTCTCTCAGAATGATTATGCAATGAATTACAATCCTTTGGCGGTTATGTAGGAGCATTTGCTGACTTAATCAGATCAAATTGAGCTAATTATGGCTCATGATGGTGTTCCCATCACTGACCTGGGAGACCAAGCTAATCTAGAAAATAAGACTTAGGATTTGAATACTCATGATTTCTCTCAAGCACCTTTTCCTAAAGCCTTGAACAAATCCAGAGAAAAGAAAACCAGTCAATCTAAGGAGTGGGTTGAGACTTTAAAGTAAGTCCAAGTAAATATACCACTCCTTGAAGCCATTGAAAACATCCAGGCCTGTGCGAAATTTCTGAAGTAATTATGCACACCGAAACACCAGGCCAAGTCATCAAAAAGGGTCACAGTTTCTGAACAAGCCAGTGCCATCGTCTTAAACAATCTCCCTCCTAAAAAGAAAGATCTAAGAACCCCCTTAATTTCATGTGAGATAGATGGGTTTGTCTTGGATCGAGCCTTGTTGGACCTTGGTGCCTCCATCAATCTAATCCCCACAAAATTATATGAAGAGTTGGATTTAGGTCCCTTGCAACACACTGAGGTTACCCTTCAGCTTGCTGATAAGTCAACCAAGATTCCAAAGGAACTCCTACAAAATGTGATTATCAAAGTGAGGGATTTTAAGTACCTGTGGACTTTCTAGTTTTAGATATGGAGGCATTAGAAAACTTGAACCACACCCCGATAATCTTAGGAAGACCTTTCTTGGCCATAGCCAAGGCCCTAATCAACTGTGAAATGGGGATTATGCAAATCACTTTTAGAAGGAAAACTTGTCAACTCAATATCTTTAAAGCCTCCCAAAAGAATAAGGTGAATTGTGGTTCTATCACGATCGCAGAAACAATTGAAGAGGCTTTGGCAATTTACACTAAAGATGACCTGAATGCTGCCAAATCTCAAGATCAACATGAAAGACAAGAAAGTGATGTACTTGAGGATGATTCTGATTTACCACCTCCCATAGAAAATCAAATTGAAAAAGACATTAGTGAGATTGAGAAACTCTTGGGAGTATCTTATGATGAATTAGATGATAACATAAAGAATCCTCAATACATCCACCCTGAAATTCAAAAACTGTTGAACTTTGATGGGGTTCAAGAAATTGGACAATCTAAGGACATGAATTAGGTAAACGAAGAAACAACCTCAAAAATAGAAGCTCAAATCATGATGGCTTGGGGAAGAACTTATACTCCAACTGGTTCAAATGGATGGCTTGAATCTGAAGAAGAAATGACTTCTGATGAGGAAGATGTGATTTTTGATGAGGATTTTGATGAATTCAGCACAACTCTACCTTTGTCTTCATATCACCCAGAGCCTGGAGAATTCATGATTTTTGACATCAACTACCATTCCTTATGATTCTAATTTAGAACTAGATTTAAACCTCAATCTTGCTTTCAATCTAGACCCTCTACCACCTCTTCTTGAATTATGGAACTAGATTAATGAACAGGCTCTGCTTCATGAACCCCATCTATCGACCCTATTGTCTATCTCAAATCAGAGAAACTCTTTGGAGTAGGACAACATCATCAGTTGGTTCGCATTTGTGGATCATTGATTCTTGGACCAAATGATCATATCTTTATACTAATTTTGAATCTCTTAGCGATAGTCATTACTCCTCTTCACCCACAATATTAAAATACATATTTCTTTTGGGTTTAAGTTCGGCAAATGACGTTAAACTTAGCGCTGGCTGGGAGGCAACCTAGTACTCTTTATAGGTAGTTTTGCATCCAAGCTGACCTGGAATAAATAGTTCAGTTAGGTCATATCCCCTCCTCTTGCTTGTTACTTTTTGATTTTCCTGCATACATTTCAATGAGGACATTGTAATGAATAGGCATGGGGGGGTGGACATTGCATGTCTTATTTTTATGTCAGAAAAAAAAATTGCATTTAGGCATAAAGAATTTTTATCAAAAAGGTTTTATTAGGGATTTATTCTTAAGTTGAATCCTAAGTTTAGAATACAGTATAATTTCACACTTACACATAAAATTTTTAATGGATCCTCTGTGAAGACTGATAAACATCTTAAGTTTGTTGAGAAGAAGCAATGCTTCTTCTCTTGAACCCTTGGACAGTAATTAGGGAGTCAAGCAAATTATCTTCTACCAGATCCACTAAACAAGTGTGAGGTGAGAGTAGAGAGTCTATTGGTGCTCTAAGGCTAGTATGAGGAATCTTAAATTCTGGATAATTAGACAATGATACTCGGAGTTAGGCATAATTTTTATCTCTCGATTTTCGCATATAAATTCTTAGTGCGAATCTTTTGAGAGCCACCAAATAAGGCAAATACATAGAAAGCGGGTTCTGATAAAACTAGGACTGAGGTGAATGGTCACGACCGTCCTTTACGGAATCCTCGGTTGAAGGAGGGTATTAGTGTCAAAGTCAGAAATATGTTGTCCTATCCATTCCTTTCCCAGTGCCGAGAGTAGGTATTTCCACCAAATAAGCCACCCGATATCCTCTTGAACATCCCCAATCGTGCATAATGCCTCGTAAATAAAAGTTTGTATGCTATACTGCATTGTGTTAGTAGATATATGGATGTGAAAAAATAAGAAAAAAAGAAAGAAAAGGAAAAAATATATACATATATAGAAAAAACAAGAGGAAGAAAAAGAAAAAGAAAAGAAAAAGAACATATATATACATAAAAAAATTTAGAAAAAGGAAAGAGCAGAAAAAAAGAGTTTGAGTTTAGAATTTATTTCATGTATATTGAAGCAATAACACCTACTACCATCACGATCCACCAAATACAGCCTTGACTTACTTTTTGGTATTTCTGGCCGCCTATATACTGGCTAAGAAATTCTAACTTAGTCATAGGGTTATCAGAACCTAATCATAGTGTTAATGCCAAGACAGACCACCAAATATATTGACAAATCTGGTGAGATTGTGAGCTCAAAAAGAAAGAAAAGAAAAGAGAAGAAAGAAGAAAGAGAAAGGGATTGAGTACAAAGGAGGAGCACAGTTTCTCCGCATCTCTTTGAGTTAATTTTTTTAATAATATGAAAATCTAGGTTCTAAAGTACTAGTCTATATGTAGTACCAGATGAGTATGAGCCACCTGATGCGAAAAGTCCCGTGATTTATAAAAGTGGGTTTTTAATGTCGTTGTAACATGCGAATTCGCATACGCTTTTAAATTTATATCTTAGATAGGGGAGTATCTAGGGTCGTCCAAGGAGGCCAAATGTTTGCAAAATTAATTCTCTTGCTTACAAAACAGATCTCAACTTTCTTTTTGGAATTTTAAATATGTAATTTTTTTTTTGTTTTGAAAAGTCGAAGGCAAAATGCGAATTGTGGCAGAAAGTACTAACACCTAAAATGCTAAGCTACAACTTAAGAGATTAAAATGTCCACTACCTAAGCTCACTCTAAGCAAGTGGAGGCCTAGAGTAATTAGGGAGTGGAAGTAGAATAAGTTCTAGAACAACAGTGACAATTGCAATAGGAAGTTAAAAAGAAGGCAATTTGATTAACTAGAATTTGTGTTCTTTTCAAAGACAAGTAGAGGAATGCTTCTACTAGAAATGAAAAAATATAAAAACAATAAAAGAAACACAAATCCTCTTGCAAAATTTGGTGAAGAAGGGAGTCTTCTTGCTCCAAGCCTAGTTGCACCTTGGCTTGAAAATGGGGCCTCCTTCTTCTCCTTTCTTGAGAGCTCCTCCAAGGTGGATGCTGCCACCTTCAATGCTCTCCTCCAAGGGGTGGGCGTGCACCACCCTCAAATTCTCCTCCAAGGTGGCGTGGACCACCTTCAAGATATCCTCCAAAGATCTTCCTTGCCTGGCTCCTCCTTTGGCTAGCGTGGGCTCAAGAGAGAAGGGAAGAGGGGAAGGCACCAAAGGGATAGAATATCCCCTTAATCTTCTTCTTCTTCTTCTCTCTTGGGCATGGGCTCTAGGTAGAGTATGAGAGTGAATTTTATAGCCAAGGATGGTTTGAATGGTGGTGAATAGTGGTCTTTTTTTAGGGTAGGATGAGGGGTTAAGGTGCCTCTTCAAATGAAGGGCTAAGATGGGAGGATGGAGGTGGTTAGATGATCCTAGGGTTAAGGATGGTTGGAGCCACCTAAGGGGTGTAAGGGGGGTAGTTAGGGTTGGCCAAGAGGCACCTAAAAGTGGCGCCAACCATGGAGAGGTGCCATGGGTTGGCGCCAACTTTGAGGCTTCTAGAAGGTGGGATTATGTGGAGGGTGGAGATGGGTTTAAGGGGAGATGTGTGGTGGAGATGAAGGGGATTTTTGGTGGGAAAAGTGGCGCCAACAAGGGGGTAGTTAGGGTGGTTTTGGAGCCACTTTTAGGTGTATTTTGGAGGTGGTGGGTAGGATAGGTTGGAGCCAAGTAGGGTTAGCTTATGTGGAGCTTAGGTGGAACTAGTTGGTGGAGTTGTTAGGTAGGGTTTTTGGGTGGTACAAGCCAAGGAAGCTAGAGCATAGCTAAGCTATCTTATCTAATGATGGAGTAGAGGAGGAGGTTTTGGACCTAGGGTTTGGAGGGAGGAGCTGGTTCTGAAGAGTCCGGAGCTGAAGTGGAGCTGGCAGCTGCTGAAGAGGTCAACATGGGGCTACTCCAGCTGGCTTAGCTTGCTAGTTCTTTGCTAGCTACTAAGCCAAGCTAAAGTGAGATGGCTTCTGTTGAATGGAGCTGAGGTGAGCTGGGTCTGGTGCTCCCGGGGAGGATTGAGCTGGTTGAGATAGCTAAGGTAGCTTAGCTCAATTAGCTTGAGCTAAGCTGGGTACCCGGGAGCTGGACTTGAGCTTCCTGAGCTGGGATGAGTTCTTCTTCAGCTTGCTGGAGTTGAGTGGAGTTGGATGTAGCTGGATCTAAGCTGGGGTGAACTCCATTCAACTCAGCTGAGCTAGCTAGAGCTCCCTGTGGACTAGTGGGAGCTAAAATGAGCTAGACTCAACTAGGTTAAGTTGGATCTGAGCTGACTTGAGCTAGGGTGAGCTAAGATGAACTCTCTTGAGCTACCATTCATCTGAGATTAGCTGAATGGTGTTGGGATGAGCTAACCTAGTTCAAGTGAGCTAGGTTCCAGTTGTGGTGAGCTGGATCAAGCGGAGTTCCAGCTAGTCTGAGCTCCTCCTTCACCATTTGCCTTCTTGAGTGCTAGGGTTTTAGGGATCTGTATATCTGTTCATTCCTAACACTCACAAAAACACATTGAAACAACAAAAGAAAATGCAATGCTTGCCTAACGTAGTTAATGCCTAATGCAGCCCAAAAACCCATTTGCGGAGTAAAATCCTAAGAGCTAGGTTTATTTTAATGCATAAGAATGATGATAAACTGGCGTTTATCACACTCCCATGCTTATATTTTTCTAATCTCTTCGCAAAACTTCAAATTTTTTGGAAAATGGAATTTTTGGGAAATCTAATTTTTTTCTACTTTTGAGGAGAAAGAGATTAAAGGACCTTGTTTGAACTAAACATAGGAGGTACGGGATTTGTTAAAGATAAACATCAGGATTTGTTTCGGATCCAACCATTAGACAAAGCAGAATCAATATATCCTCCAGAAAATTCACAAATTAACCCCTTGTTAATTCAGATGAGTTGAAATTTTTGTTTTTAGGATTTTTCTAGCTCATGAATCTGATTCGCAACTTGCAAAATCCTTTAAAACCTTGTGTCCGTGCCTGTGAAAAGCCAACATTTATAAGGGCGTGTTTTTGGTTTAAAACTTTTTTTTTCTCCCCCATGCTTATTTTTAGCTTAGTCTTACAATAGATGTGTCGGGATCATCATTCCCGTTACCAATCCTTGAGGGGGCTCTGGCGTCAGTACTTCGAGATAGCACTATCCATGACACCACCCAGGAGCTCACAACCCCAAAACACAATGCGGTGTAAAAGGGCGCTCCAAGCAAACTCAAGCTCTTGCTCCGACACTATAGGTAGAGCACCGTCCAAGACACTTGAGCTGCTAAAATGCGCTTTAGTGCTCCATCTAAAGATATGAAATATAGATATGGAGCAGTGCCGAGGCGGTAACATGTTGGCATTGTATCCTGAAAGGAGGCATTTTCCTCCTTCTCGGCGGTGGGAACTCAAACTAATGATCTGCTTCAGACTTTTACTAAGTTCAAACAAGGGAGTTTTTCAAATTTTTAGTTGTTTTTAAGTGTTGGCTTGTGTTTAAAAATAGACACAAGAAGTTCCTTAAGACATGCAAGTTTTTGAATTAGAAACTAAGCCAAATACTTTCCACATTACAAAATGGGATCAAGTCACCTGAACTATCATGAGCTCAGGTGGAATTTTTAGAGAAGGGTATCTGATTTAGTCTAAAATAGACCCTGAAATTCTAATGATCAGATTCGCATCCTCATCCCTAGTTTGTTAAAGATTAAATCCCATTGTACCCAAAAGTGAATTTTTTCAACCTTAGTCTCGATTTCAAAAATTTTCCTAAAAAAGTTTTCAACATTTTTATTTTTTTGGGTATGCAAGCAGGAAAATAAAATAACTAAAGAAAAATGCATGTTTTTAGGGTTTGAAAATCCTAAATTGATCATCAAATTTTAAAAACCCCCCCCGCATGCTTAAGATATGCCATGTCCTCATGCATTAGGAGGGAAAAGGGATCACCTTAGTAAAGAACGGTCGGGTTTAGGATGATCAAAACCTGGAAAAAGAAGAAAAAGGGAAAACAGGAAAAGAAATGATGGGTTACCTCCCATCCAGTGCTATCTTTTACACCATTCAGCCGGGTGTAGTGTGCATTAGTGATTAAGGGTGGCTGGCTCAGTAAAATTAAAAGATTCAGATGGAATTTTAGGCGTATGATCAAAATAGGGCTTTTGATGTAAACACATTTACACTACTTAAAATGTCTATTTATGCATGTTCTTAAGCATAGGATTGCATTTCATGATATAAATATTGCATTACATGCATCATCTTGCATTTAGAGTAGTTTGAATAAAATGGAGGTTAATTGTCTCCTTTTATGTGCTTGGACAGGGCAAATATTTTATCGGGGCCTCGGATCAAAGATCCAACCGTATGGATATGATCAGGGCGACGATTGGAGTTCAACGACTCCAAGATCGCCCTAATCAGGCATCCGTAGCATCAGATAGAGACCGAGGAACCCTAGAAGATCAAGGGCCAGGATGGTGTAAATCCGCACTTCAGATGGAAAATCCGACCACACGGATGAATTCGGATCGACGATCGCAGCCGAACGACACAAAAATCAAGTCAATCCGACATCCGTGGCACCATCTACAACTTCCAGAAGATGGACGGCCAAGATAGCGCCACGTGGCGCCATCCCAGCCGCCCAATCGGCCGCAGAAGTCCTGTGAAGACCACGCAACGTCTCCTCTCCGCCGTTGGATCTCGATCCAACGGCTGCGGTCGCGCGCGTTTAAAAACGTCCGCGCGACCATTTCGCCGCGTAGCGCAGCGGCTACGCAGCTGCGGGCGAAGCGGAGGTCGCGGGTTCGAGCCGCGGAGAGGGGGGCGAAGGCGCGGGCGAGCGGGCGCGCACGAGCGTCGGATGAAGATCCAACGGCCGCGCGCGCCCGATAGCGCCGACGCGCAATTGGACGCCCTGGTGGGCGCGCGATCGCACGCGGGCGGCGCGCTACGCAGCGGGCGCGGGCGCGATCTAAGCCGTCCGATCTCGCGATCGGACGGCTGAGACGACGCGGACGTGCGTCTGCGTTACGCGCGCAGGCCAGCCGAGCGGGCGCGCGTGGCGCGGCGGCGACGGCGACGGCGGGGCTTTAGCGACGGTTTTATCCGTCACTAAAGACCCCTTATTTATTATTTTGAAGATGTAATGTCCATTTTGCCCCCACTCCTTGCAACTATAAAAGGAGACCCCCTCCATACGAAATTTTCATCCCTTCCTTCTCCTCTCTACCTCTCCAAAGCTCAAGAGAAGCTTGTCCCACACCCGGGATGCCTCTCGCGAGATAAAGTCCAAATTTTCGTCCCCCTTCGGAAGTGGATCCCGCGACGACGACGGCGTGCTGCTTCGTTCCCGTTCTTCTGCTTCGTCCTCCTTCGTCCCGCCTCGTTCTCCTTCGTCCAGGCGTCGTTCCGTTCGGCTCGTCCTCCAAGCGACCGTCGAGGAGGATAACTTCTCTCTCCCATTCTTATTTACAGCTTTTCTAGTGTAGAATTTTCCTGCTTTATAGTGTAATTGATTTCCCGCTTTCTAGTGTAACTTTAATTTCGTTTGCTTGTATAAACAATTAAAATATTGAATGCATGTTCTCTTTCTCTCTCTCTCTCTCAATTTGATAGCTCCATTGTAATTATTTCGCCTTGTTTATCAAAAATCCTAAAAAAAACATAATTGCGAATATAGATCAACGTAGCCTCCCTGAGTTCGACCCGGAATTCTTATTTCGGTATAAATCTTATTTGTTGAACACGAATCCTTCGCTTTCGAACTACAACGACGGGTTTTCCAAAACCAAACACGTTAGCGTAGATTCTCGCGCTCAACAGCTTTAAATGTTGGTCGTTGACTTGAAAGGCCGAGTTAGTTTTTGGATCAAAAAGATCAACAGCGCCGTATGGATATATTTTATGGACAATAAAGGGGCCGGTCCATTTAGATTTTAATTTGCCAGGAGAAAGATGTAATCTCACATCGAAAAGCCAAACACGTTGATTAACATCAAAGTGTTTCCGAGCAATATATTTATCATGAAATTTCTTTGTTCGATCTTTATAAATCCTCGCATTTTCATAGGAAAAATTACGTAATTCTTCCAATTTAGTTAATTGTAAATTTCCTATGGATACCAGCGTCAGATAAATCCATGTTGAGTTATTTATTTTCCTAAAAAGCCCTCTGTTCTAGCTCTACCAGGAGATGGCATGCCTTCCCAAAAATCAGACGGAAGGGAGACATGCTGAGCGGGGTTTTAAAAGCGGTACGGTAGGCCCATAAAGTGTCGTCCAATTTGGTGGACCAATCTTTACGGTCGGGCCTGCCCGTCTTTTGTAAAATATTTTTAATTTCCCGGTTAGAAACTTCAGCCTTGCCATTTGTTTGGGGGTGATAAGGTGTGGAAATTTTATGACTAACCCCATATTTAGAAAAAAGGTAACGGAATTGTGAGTGGGTGAAATGTGAGCCTCCGTCACTGATAATGGCTTTTGGTATGCCGAATCTTGAGAAAATATTTTTCTTAAGAAATTCGACAACCACACGGTGATCACTAGTTCGGGTAGGTATTGCTTCTATCCATTTTGAAACATAGTCGACTGCGACTAATATATATAAATACCCACCAGAGTTGATGAACGGTCCCATGAAGTCGATGCCCCAAACATCAAAAATTTCAACCCCTAAAATAGGATTAAGGGGCATCATATCCTTCCGAGTCATGTTGCCGCTGCTCTAGCAACGCACACAGGACTGAACAAAGTCATGAGCATCTTTGTGTAAGCTGGGCCAATAAACTTCCACATTAAGGATTTTAGCTGCAGTTTTCTTGCCCGAAAAGTGTCTGCCACAGGCCATTGAGTGACAATGTATCAAAATATCATGGATTTCAGAATCGGGTACACATCGTTGAATGACCTGATCGGCACAAATGCGGAAAAGGTCAGGCTCCTTCCAAAAATAATATGTAATATCAGAAAAGAACTTATCCCATTTTGTTTTTGGCCAATCAGCAGGGATTTGTTCTGTTGATAAGTAGTTTGCGATGGGCGCAAACCAAGGGAGTGTTGTAGCAGCTAAAATTCTTTCATCGGGGAACTGATCTGGCGGAGTCATTATGTCATTCGTCAAAAGACGAGAGAGATGGTCGGCCACTACGTTGTGCGGTCTCGCCTTATCCTTGATTTCCAAGTCAAATTCCTGGAGCAGCAGAATCCAACGGATAAGGCGGGGTTTCGCATCTTTTTTTGTCAGCAAATATTTAATTGCTGAGTGGTCGGTATATACAGTGACATGTGACCCCAACAGATAAGATCTAAATTTTTCTAAGGCAAATACAATGGTAAGAAGTTCCTTTTCAGTAACTGTGTAATTCCGTTGTGCATCATCAAGAGTTTTGCTAGCATAATAGATCACAACGGGCTTCTTGTCAATTCTTTGCCCTAGAACGGCCCCTACAGCAAAATCTAAGGCATATGTCATTAATTCAAAGGGACTATTCCAATCAGGTCCCTACAATATTGGTGCCTCAGTAACCTCCTTCTTCAACCTCAAAAACTCTCCAGGCACTTATCATTAAAATCAAATAGCTAGTCTTTAGTGAGAAGCAGACTTAAGGGATTGGAGATTTGGGAAAAATTTTATATGAATCGACGGTAGAAACCCATATGACCCAAAAAGGATCTGATCTGTTTGACAGTAGTGGGTGGTGGGAGCTTAGATATAGCATCTATTTTTGCTTTATCTACTGCGATTCCTTGTTTTGAAATAACATGGACCAAGACAATACCTTCTTGGACCATGAAATGACTTTTTCCCCAACTGAGGACCAGATTAACTTCTATGCATTTTTGGAGAGTTCTTTTAAGGTTTTTGAGACAATGGTCAAAAGAATCTCCAAAAATAGAGAAGTCATCCATAAAGACTTCTAAACATTCACCTGCCAGGTTTGAAAAAATTGCAAGCATGCACCATTGAAAAGTCGCAGGTGCATTGCAAAGATCGAAGGGCATCCTTCGGAAAGCAAAGATTCCGAAGGGGCAGGTGAAAGTTGTTTTGTCCTGGTCCTCAGGATGAACCGCTACCTGATTATAACCGGAATAACCATCCAGAAAATAGTAAAAATCCCGTCCAGCTAACCGCTCCAAGATTTGATCAATAAAGGGGAGTGGGAAATGGTCCTTCTTGGTGGCGGTGTTTAATTTTCAGTAATCAATTCACACATGCCAAGAAGAAGCGGTTCGAGTGGCTACATTCTCCCCATTATCATTAGTGACAACTGTTAGTCCAGCCTTTTTGGGCACAACTTGTGTCAGAAATGGGGTAGATGATATCAGCATCTAGACAGTTAATAATCTCCTTTTTTACCACCTCCTGCATAATAGAGTTCAAGGGCCTTTGTGGTTGGCGGGAGGGGCGAGAATCGTCCTCTAAATATATATGATGCGTACAATAGGATGGATGAATACCCTTAAGATCAGAAAGGGTCCAGCCAATAGCTTTTCGATATTTACTCAAAACCTGGAGAAGTTTGTGCTCTTGTGCCCCGGTAAGTCCAGAATTTATAATCAGGGGCAGGGTCTGATTAGGACCCAGGAAGACATATTTAAGGGAGTCGGGCAAAGGTTTTAATTCCAATTGTGTGGCCTGGCTCCTCCTTTGGCTGGCGTGGGCTCAAGAGAGAAGGGAAGAGGGGAAGGCACCAAAGGGATAGAATATCCCCTTAATCTTCTTCTTCTTCTTCTCTCTTGGGCATGGGCTCTAGGTAGAGTATGAGAGTGAATTTTCTAGCCAAGGATGGTTTGAATGGTGGTGAATAGTGGTCTTTTTTTAGGGTAGGATGAGGGGTTAAGGTGCCTCTTCAAATGAAGGGCTAAGATGGGAGGATGGAGGTGGTTAGATGATCCTAGGGTTAAGGACGGTTGGCACCACCTAAGGGGTGTAAGGGAGGTAGTTAGGGTTGGCCAAGAGGCACCTAAAAGTGGCGCCAACCATGGAGAGGTGCCATGGGTTGGCGCCAACTTTGAGGCTTCTAGAAGGTGGGATTATGTGGAGGGTGGAGATGGGTTTAAGGGGAGGTGTGGTGGAGATGAAGGGGATTTTTGGTGGGAAAAGTGGTGCCAACAAGGGGGTAGTTAGGGTGGTTTTGGAGCCACTTTTAGGTGTATTTTGGAGGTGGTGGGTAGGATAGGTTGGAGCCAAGTAGGGTTAGCTTATGTGGAGCTTAGGTGGAGCTAGTTGGTGGAGTTGTTAGGTAGGGTTTTTGGGTGGTACAAGCCAAGGAAGCTAGAGCATAGCTAAGCTAGCTTATCTAATGGTGGAGTAGAGGAGGAGGTTTTGGACCTAGGGTTTGGAGGGAGGAGCTGGTTCTGAAGAGTCCGGAGCTGAAGTGGAGCTGGTAGCTGCTGAAGAGGTCAACATGGGGCTACTCCAGCTGGCTTAGCTTGCTAGTTCTTTGCTAGCTACTAAGCCAAGCTAAAGTGAGATGGCTTCTGTTGAATGGAGCTGAGGTGAGCTGGGTCTGGTGCTCCCAGGGAGGATTGAGCTGGTTGAGACAGCTAAGGTAGCTTAGCTCAATTAGCTTGAGCTAAGCTGGGTACCCGGGAGCTGGACTTGAGCTTCCTGAGCTGGGATGAGTTCTTCTTCAGCTTGCTGGAGTTTAGTGGAGTTGGATGTAGCTAGATTTAAGCTAGGGTGAACTCCAGTCAACTCAACTGAGCTAGCTAGAGCTCCCTATGGACTAGTGGGAGCTAAAATGAGGTAGACTCAACTAGGTTAAGTTGGATCTGAGCTGACTTGAGCTAGGGTGAGCTAAGATGAACTCTCTTGAGCTACCATTCATCTGAGATTAGCTGAATGGTGTTGGGATGAGCTAACCCTAGTTCAAGTGAGCTAGGTTCCAGTTGTGGTGAGCTGGATCAAGCGGAGTTCCAGCTAGTCTGAGCTCCTCCTTCACCATTTGCCTTCTTGAGTGCTAGGGTTTTAGGGATCTGTATATCTGTTCATTCCTAACACTCACAAAAACACATTGAAACAACAAAAGAAAATGCATCGCATGCCTAATGTTTGCACCTCAAAACACGCCTATAAGGACGCCTTCTTATGCTATTTTCTAGCATTAACTATGTATATTATAATCCTATAGTCGCATCTGTAAAAATACTTGCATTCATGCATTTAATTAAGAGGAGGGAAGATTGAAATAAATGACTTCATAATTCACTTTTTTCCTCGAGTGCATATTTGCAAAAATTCCCTTCTCTATTTTTATTTCCTCTTGATTTCTATTTTTTCTCCCGCTGCTGCAACTTCTTCTCCGCTGCCTCTCCCTACTGTCCTTCCCGCTGCTGCAACTTCCCGCGCCCTCTCCCTGCCCAAGCCATTCCCTGCGGCTGCCATTCCTCCCATTTCCCGCATGCTGCATGACCATGCTCTCTTCTTCTATAAGAAGCCACTGGTTCTTCTTCTTCAGGGGACGTTGCTGCAATACGCAGCTGCGGCAGCTGCTGAAAAATCGCCACGCTGCAGTCCACCACCTTCCTCGCCTGTTCTCCCCTCCCATACGCCGGTCCTCCGTCGAGGAGGCACCCGACGAGCAGGAGAACCCACTGTGGTGCACACCACCACAGTGGGAGCACCACCGCCTAGCTCTTCAACGAGCCGGTGGGCGTGGTGTGTTCTTTTCTCTTCGTTTGCATCTCCACGCCATTGCTGCCGCTTCAAGGTCCGAAGCTTGAAGCAGCAGCAGCAGCAGCAGCCCAGCGGCGACAGCAGCAGCAGCAGCACCCCCGCCTCCTCCGCGACCTTCCCCGCAGGCGCTCAGCTCTCCGCGCGCGCCTGCAGGGCACTTCCCCGTCTCCGCCTCTGCTCTGTCGCCTCTGCAATTCCACCCGCGACAGGCCGCTGCGCGCACTGCAGCGGCCGGCCAGGCCTCCTCGCGCCGACCCCCGCGAACCTCTGCAACCCTCCGCGACCGACTGCAGACTCCCCGCCGCCTTCTCCGAGCGCGCCATCGCCCGCTCTCCGTCCTCGCACCCGGCCTGCAGACACGTCACCTTCTCCGCGCGAAGACGCGCCTGCATCCGCGATCTTCAGACGTCCGCCGCCGCGAGCAGACGCCTTAACTCGCTGCCATCGTTCGCGCGTCCGCGATCTCTCCCGCCCGCTCCCTCTCTGTCTGCCGCTCTCTCTCTCTCACGTATTCTCTATCTCTCTCTCTCTCTCTCTCTCTCTCTCTCTTTTTTTTCACTTACAGCAACACACACACACCCATTCACCGACACACACACTCACACACTAATAGTAACTTATATACATACATATATATATATATATATACACATACTCATATACATATATATATATATACATATCTATATACTTATACATATACACATATATATATACATATATATCTAGATACATATATACTTATATACATATATATATATATATCTATATAGTATTATATATATATACATATATATATATACATATCTATATACTTATACATATACACATATATATATACATATATATCTAGATACATATATACTTATATACATATATATATATATATCTATATAGTATTATATATATATACATATATATATATACATATCTATATACTTATACATATACACATATATATATACATATATATCTAGATACATATATACTTATATACATATATATATATATATCTATATAGTATTATATATATATACATATATATATATACATATCTATATACTTATACATATACACATATATATATACATATATATCTAGATACATATATACTTATATACATATATATATATATATCTATACATATATACTTATACATTTATATACATACATATGTACATATATTTTCACGTTATTTATTATACGCTGTATCGCGGGGATATCTGCACCAGTTGCTGATATTCCCTGATACACGCGTACAAAAAGCGTGGTCCCATACATCATCCATCCTCCATCCACACTCCACGCGGCACCTAGTCGTGTTGGTTGCGTCTCTCTAGACGTCGGCTGACTCGACATAGTGCTACACTCCATCGTCACCTCCACCCCCACCCCTATATATATATACTACATATAAATATATATCTATAGCTACTATATTTACTTTCTATCTGATAGCTTCCTTAGTAAAAAGATAAAAAAAGGTATAAAAGTGAAAAGATAATCTTTGATTTGCAGGAACCCCGTCTTGCAAGTAGCAAGACGTGTTTTGAAACTCTGTTTTGGCTAAAAGCCAAGGACACAATTTTGAGGGTGTGCCTCAAGAACAAGGATTACCAGAAAAAAACCTAAATAAGAAAAATACCAAAAACAGAATAAACGAACGGAAGAGACGCGTTTTAAGGAAAACGTAGAAACTCAACTTGAACCCCACTTCCCTGAGATCGACCCTGGGCTTAAAAGTGACAAGATAAAATCAATTAGGCCAGGTTAAAAATTTTGTAAAGAGATGGTTAGGTCTGAATTAGGTTAACCACTATACACATTTCAACAATAAAAATATCATATTAACAACCTATCCAGGCCGACCATCATAGCTTTTCTGGCGCCGCTGCCGGGGAGGTGCACTTTCGAGTAAGTTTCTATCCAATTCCTTTAAATTTGTCTCTTCTCTCTTCACGGGTATTGTTGTTTTTGGTGTGCAGGTGAACCTAGTGGAAGGAGAAGAAGGCTGACGAAGTCGAGGACGTGAGCAGATCCAAGGCGGGAACGAGAGCGTGAAGACGCCGACATTGCATTGGAACTTCGCACACGTTGCCGAACAAGTAGGTTTTCTTTTCTCATCAAATTAGGGTTAACTTGCCACCACACACAAAAAAAAAAAAAAATTTTAAAACTAAAAAGTAGAAAAACTTCTTGGGATTTCTTGAGGGCAAGTGGATTAAAATTCACTTGATTGATTGGTTGTCTTCACTCCCACTGCCCCGGGATTTCCCGCCTTACTTCGCATAGCGAAAATTCTAGAATCTTGATTCTTAGATTTTTCGCCATGGGAAGTATTCTTTGAGGCAAAGAAAAAGATTGCTTGTATCCCTCTTTTGCCTCACTTATCTTTAATTCAGGGTCACATTTTTTGGTGGGGAGACTTGGAATTGAGTTGATTCCAACCCCACCACGACTTTTCAAATTTGCCTGTGATTCGATCCTGAATACTTCAACCCCAAAAATTTTATTTTCTTTATCTGTTGGTTGAAGCCTTGTGTGTGGATATCTTTCTAGTGATTGGGAGCACTTGAATTGAAGTGCTTTGGCTCCCTTTCACATTGGTATAAAATTGATTCGCGCATCCACACATAGAAATCTCCATTTAGGGTAGCCCATTGCATTTTAGCATGCATTAACTAATTGATAATTGAAGAAGGGTTTCTTGGGCTTTAGAAAGAAAACCTGTATTCTTGCAAAACCCGGAGATTGGTTGAATTGGTAATTCAGCAAAATCCTAAAATTCATACTACTTAAGGTTGAACTCTAAAAACCATTCACCAATTAAAACTTCAATTCGGGGAGATTTCCCCGTTGCATGCTTGTTCTTACACACTCTTAAAATCAATCACTTGGGCATTACCCGTAAACAACGCCCTTCACATTCCAAAAGCACTTGACCCTAAGCCTCTAATTAAAACTGGTAGTAACTTGACCCTTACTAAGGATTGGAGGTCTAACTACCTGTGTGTAGCGACTACGTGCTGGTGAGAGTTCCCGCGTGCTATCGGGTGTCTAAGACTGGGGCAAACGGCCTTTCAATCTGGCCCGGTGGTTCCGCGGTGCTCGCATTCGGTTCCGTAGTTCGTGATAGTAGGTAACTTAGATCTTTAGGTCTAAGGGCACACTGTAGAGGTTAGGAACTTGACTGTATTGATTTGTAATCAAGTGTACCTTTGCGGAGTCATTTCTCTCATCTCTTTTCCCTTCTCATCTCCCCAATTCTTCCTGCGGTAGTGCATGTTTGGGAGGAGGTCACAAAACCCTGAATTGCTTGTATTGACTGATAAATCTAGAAAAAGAGCCGAATCATCCTCCTCCTCCACAAACATGGCACACACCCCCGCCTCACCACTTCGTCACAATTTCAATTCTTTCAACACCAGGCTTATCCCGAGAAACCCTGCAAGACCTTCCTTATCGAGTGTCGCGCCAAGCGACTCGGTAAGTCATGTGGAACTGGCTTCTGTGAGCCAGTATTTCAACACGGAGGACCAAGCCTCCGTGTACTCGGACACATATGCGGACACGTCTTCTGGCATAGAAGATGCCTGCACCCTGGGGAATAACCCGTTTTCTGCCACGTATAACCCAGGGTGGCACAATCATCCCAATTTTGCATGGTCCAACAACCCGCAGCGTCGAAACCCCGCTGGTGGACCAATGCGATCGTCCGCACCCGTCATCCCAAGGGCCCAGTCTAATCCTATGGCAAATCTGCCATCAGGCCCTTGTGTACAGAAAACCAAACACGCATCAAAACCTCTTGATAAATTGATGCGAATGATGACGGAAATGTCAAAGCGCCATAAAGAAAACATGACCTCTCTTCAGCATTTGGCGCAGCAGAATGCTGAGATCAGTCAACTAAGCATGGTGACTCGATCTCAGGGCACTTTTCCCGCCCAACCTGTTCCAAACCCGCAAAACTTTGTACCCTGTGGTCCGCAACCACAGGTACAACCTTCTCAGGAACAGGTTCATCAAATTCTGCAAGCTCCGAGTATTCCTTCGGGATTTCAGGTTAATCCCGCTGCAGCACCGCACTCTTATGATGATAGTGATCACATCAAGGATGACACGTCTGACGAGGACGTGACTGTCAGTACGTGTATCGAACTAATTGGAGCCGATTCAGACTGCTGCAAATTACCTGACGACTGCCTGACCAACACAAACTGTGACGTTCCCCAATCCCTCCCTATTCCTGTACCTTCTCCTGACCAGACTTCTGACGAGGTTTTCTCCGCTTCCCATACCTCGTGGTCTGAGTCATTGCCGGGCTGCTCACCGTCGGTCCACACTATGGAAGACCGGATTGCCCTTTCTTTCCCGCTAAATCAGGCGGATTTGCAAATCCACACTGGGACCTTGAGCCCACATCTTACTCACCGGGGCTATTCCCTTTTGGATCCATCTATCCAAAAAGCCCCCCATCTTGGCCAATCTAAGGGCCAACTTCCTCTTCCTGATCTGTTTTCTGATCCGCCTGGGACACTCTCGTCCCAGAAAACGCCAAATCTCTCACCATCCACCATTACTTTTCACGCCTCTATCGCGATTACTTCGCTTTTCTCTTCACCACCCACCATCCACCCACCCTTCCACCCTGATTTATACCCTAAACCTCAGCTCCTGTTACCCGATCTGTCGTCCGTTCTCTGCCTTTCCTTGCATGCATATGAGGACATAGCATTGTTTGGCATGGGGGGGTGGATAGGCATCCATAGGATCCGGGTATTTTATGGTATCAGACAATTACCACCTATTTATAAATATGCAAGAAAAAGAAAAAAGAAAAGAAAAAATATATATATATATATATATATATTAGTAATAAATGGTGTTTAGTAATGATCTAAAAGCTGAAACAAAAATACAATAAGTGTTTATGGATATTCAACCTCTGTTTTGAAGAATTTCCAGGCCACAGAAGCTTGATTCGCTCAGGCTCGGCTTAATTCACTTAAAGCATTGACGAAATAGATCAAAATCTCTCCTAACTAAGAACGTTTCTTGTACCTGAGACACCAGTACAGGATTCGTTGGTTTGTTTTTTCTTGAGAGCTTAAGTAAACTTGGTTCACACTACACATATCAGGAAAGATCAGGTGAACATAAGATCCAACCCTAGTGTCCATTAGGAAAGGTGGAGTCCTTACCTGTGCGTGCAGGTAGACTTTTTATCCCAAGCTTTAGTCTTGTGTTTAGGAGTGGCTCTTTCCAACAAAAAGAAACTCTCCCACCAAAAAAAAAAAAAAAAAAAAAAAAAAAAAAAAAGTGTGCTTCAAAATGTGTTGTAAGAGATATACTGACACGTGTTTCGAAAAAAAAAAAAAAAAAAATCAGAAAATGGGAGTTGAGTTTTCCGTAATCATCTTAAGGGTCAATCCGAAAACACGAGCTGAAATTGGGACCAACCTGTACTTAAAAATTTGTGAAACCCTGGGAGTGAGTCTTAAGGTTCATCTGGTCAGTCTTGATCCTTCACTATGCACAAACCATAACCTCTTGAGCTCTCGAGTATGGAAAAACCTCCTGGGTCTTGGAAATCGTACTTAAGGTTTAAATATCAAGAGTCCTGGTTAGTTGAGAGATAATCTTTGTCATGTAAGACTTAAAGTACTGGTAGTCTTCTTTACAATTGGTTCTCACAATATCCGATAATAAACACACCGATATCATCTCAGAAGAAAATCTTCAGCTTAAGAACATTTCTAAATACGATTTTGCTAGGGACTAGCAAAAGATAGGCATGGGGGTATATGTTTGCACCTCAAAACACGCCTATAAGGACGCCTTCTTATGCTATTTTCTAGCATTAACTATGTATATTATAATCCTATAGTCGCATCTGTAAAAATACTTGCATTCATGCATTTAATTAAGAGGAGGGAAGATTGAAATAAAT
This sequence comes from Thalassia testudinum, assembly GCA_037157565.1. Lineage (NCBI taxonomy): Eukaryota > Viridiplantae > Streptophyta > Magnoliopsida > Alismatales > Hydrocharitaceae > Thalassia > Thalassia testudinum. Next base: position 63,254,864 of record JAZHRO010000003.1, read on the forward strand.
GACTTCATAATTCACTTTTTTCCTCGAGTGCATATTTGCAAAAATTCCCTTCTCTATTTTTATTTCCTCTTGATTTCTATTTTTTCTCCCGCTGCTGCAACTTCTTCTCCGCTGCCTCTCCCTGCTGTCCTTCCCGCTGCTGCAACTTCCCGCGCCCTCTCCCTGCCCAAGCCATTCCCTGCGGCTGCCATTCCTCCCATTTCCCGCATGCTGCATGACCATGCTCTCTTCTTCTATAAGAAGCCACTGGTTCTTCTTCTTCAGGGGACGTTGCTGCAATACGCAGCTGCGGCAGCTGCTGAAAAATCGCCACGCTGCAGTCCACCACCTTCCTCGCCCGTTCTCCCCTCCCATACGCCGGTCCTCCGTCGAGGAGGCACCCGACGAGCAGGAGAACCCACTGTGGTGCACACCACCACAGTGGGAGCACCACCGCCTAGCTCTTCAACGAGCCGGTGGGCGTGGTGTGTTCTTTTCTCTTCGTTTGCATCTCCACGCCATTGCTGCCGCTTCAAGGTCCGAAGCTTGAAGCAGCAGCAGCAGCAGCAGCCCAGCGGCGACAGCAGCAGCAGCAGCACCCCCGCCTCCTCCGCGACCTTCCCCGCAGGCGCTCAGCTCTCCGCGCGCGCCTGCAGGGCACTTCCCCGTCTCCGCCTCTGCTCTGTCGCCTCTGCAATTCCACCCGCGACAGGCCGCTGCGCGCACTGCAGCGGCCGGCCAGGCCTCCTCGCGCCGACCCCCGCGAACCTCTGCAACCCTCTGCGACCGACTGCAGACTCCCCGCCGCCTTCTCCGAGCGCGCCATCGCCCGCTCTCCGTCCTCGCACCCGGCCTGCAGACGTGTCACCTTCTCCGCGCGAAGACGCGCCTGCATCCGCGATCTTCAGACGTCCGCCGCCGCGAGCAGACGCCTTAACTCGCTGCCATCGTTCGCGCGTCCGCGATCTCTCCCGCCCGCTCCCTCTCTGTCTGCCGCTCTCTCTCTCTCACGTATTCTCTATCTCTCTCTCTCTCTTTTTTTTCACTTACAGCAACACACACACACCCATTCACCGACACACACACTCACACACTAATAGTAACTTATATACATACATATATATATATATATACACATACTCATATACATATATATATATATACATATCTATATACTTATACATATACACATATATATATACATATATATCTAGATACATATATACTTATATACATATATATATATATATATATATCTATATAGTATTATATATATATACATATATATATATACATATCTATATACTTATACATATACACATATATATATACATATATATCTAGATACATATATACTTATATACATATATATATATATATCTATATAGTATTATATATATATACATATATATATATACATATCTATATACTTATACATATACACATATATATATACATATATATCTAGATACATATATACTTATATACATATATATATATATATCTATATAGTATTATATATATATACATATATATATATACATATCTATATACTTATACATATACACATATATATATACATATATATCTAGATACATATATACTTATATACATATATATATATATATCTATACATATATACTTATACATTTATATACATACATATGTACATATATTTTCACGTTATTTATTATACGCTGTATCGCGGGGATATCTGCACCAGTTGCTGATATTCCCTGATACACGCGTACAAAAAGCGTGGTCCCATACATCATCCATCCTCCATCCACACTCCACGCGGCACCTAGTCGTGTTGGTTGCGTCTCTCTAGACGTCGGCTGACTCGACATAGTGCTACACTCCATCGTCACCTCCACCCCCACCCCTATATATATATACTACATATAAATATATATCTATAGCTACTATATTTACTTTCTATCTGATAGCTTCCTTAGTAAAAAGATAAAAAAAGGTATAAAAGTGAAAAGATAATCTTTGATTTGCAGGAACCCCGTCTTGCAAGTAGCAAGACGTGTTTTGAAACTCTGTTTTGGCTAAAAGCCAAGGACACAATTTTGAGGGTGTGCCTCAAGAACAAGGATTACCAGAAAAAAACCTAAATAAGAAAAATACCAAAAACAGAATAAACGAACGGAAGAGACGCGTTTTAAGGAAAACGTAGAAACTCAACTTGAACCCCACTTCCCTGAGATCGACCCTGGGCTTAAAAGTGACAAGATAAAATCAATTAGGCCAGGTTAAAAATTTTGTAAAGAGATGGTTAGGTCTGAATTAGGTTAACCACTATACACATTTCAACGATAAAAATATCATATTAACAACCTATCCAGGCCGACCATCACCTAACGTAGTTAATGCCTAAATGCAGCCCAAAAACCCATTTGCGGAGTAAAATCCTAAGAGCTTGGTTTGTTTTAATGCGTAAGAATGATGATAAACTGGTGTTTATCACCACCAAATATAGATCCACTAGACTCAAAGTATCTTTTACCTAAGCCAAAAGTTGGGGCTGAATTTGTAGATTACTTTATAGCCCCGAGGGAAGAAGTCTACCTATCTCAATAGAATTTTACTAAGGGTCAAGTACAAACTTTAGATGTGGATTGACATTTCACTTGGATTCGTTGCATAGGCTACAATAATACACTTGCTCGACTGCCTGGATTTATAAAGTCTTGGATAAAAACAAAAAGAAATAAATCTCTAATCGAACTCTTGATAAGAAATCTATCATATCGGATCACTTTACATTTAGTCATGAATTTGATAGGGACTAACAAGATTTAGGCATGGGGGTGTGATTATACAGCAATCATGCAACCTAAAGCACCTAAATTATGTTAGATTCTAGTATAACTTAGGAATAATGCATGCATAAGTGTTGTAATTCGCATAATAGTTAGTCTGCTAGCGGCATAAATGATATTGTCATTTTATGCACTAAAAGAGATGAAATTAATTGCAGATGATTAGAGGTTGCAAATGATAGATCAAACCATACGGATCTGATCAAGACGACGATGGGAGTCCAACGCTTCTAGAATCGTCATGATCAGACAACCGTAGCATCACACACAATCCATAGGAGAATAGACGCACACACTACGCGTGATCTCAGCGCCCTCTTTAATGAAGGCAGTGTGGGCACAAGTTAAGCCGTTCGATTGCGAGATTGGATGGCTAATGTTAAGGGCACGTGATTTCAATGTGCGGGCACACGCGAGGAGAGAGAAAAGTGCAGTGGCATTGGAGCAGGTGAGCGGGAGCATCCAATTACGATCTGAGGGTTGCGAGCATGCCACGTGTTAAGCCCAGGTTAAATCTGAGCATAGAAGGTGCAAATGAGGTTATTTTGAGGCTCGATCAGAGTCGTTGATATCCTGATCGATGGATTTGATCAACCTAGAGTTGTTGTACGAGTTGGAGGGCTAAACTGCCCTCTTTACCCCACATCAAAGCTATAAAAGAAGACTAGGGCCCCCTATTGATCATCTCTTCCACCAGACTCCCACCAAATACAACTCCAGCCTCTCTCCCTCTCAGCAACTCCTCTCCGAACTTCATCTCGGCGCTCTAGATCTGAAGTGCTGCCGCACTTCCCATAAGAATCCCACAAGCAGCGTCGTCGTCATTTTCCCTCTATGTCTTTCTATCTCTTTTTAGCATAATTACTTCTATTCATAGTTGAAAAAATGTTTCCATTTAGTAATAAAATTCTGATTATCTGGATATCTGATGCCTATATATATACATATATATATAAATATTTGTTTAGAATGACTTTCTGAAAAGATTTAGCATAGAAATCTTGTTTGCCTCCCTACGAATGACTCGGTATTCACCGAACTTTATAAATATTATTTGTTTTATCGCGATTCGCACTACAATGATAGACTTAATCTTTTATGCATCTCGCGAGCAAGCAGTCAATAGTTGATTTTGATATCTTCTGGACAACTATGCTTTGATACCAAATTAGAGTTGCTGTGGATCGTAATAGTATACTAGAGGGGAAGGGTGAATAGTATTTCTTTAAAAAGAAATATGAATAAAAAATAAATTCGCAATAGAATCAAGCACAAATTACACCTGGATTTACAGTGGAAACCCAAATCGGGTGAAAACCACTACCTAAGCCTCTCAGCTTAGGATTTTCATGACTAGTGGAAGCTAGTCAATCTACTATCGTACCACTTGAACGAGGGTGGCACAACCTCTTTACAAACACTTCTCCTTACAACCTGAAGAGAAGTAGAACAGCAGCAACAACAACGAATCTTCCCCAACGACTTGAGATCCGTTAATCAAAACAACAACGTAAAAGAACAATGTAGAACTATGGAACCTCAATAAAAGTCAAACTAGAATTTCAGCAGAGGTTTGAATCGACATGCTTTGAAAGGCGTGAGAATCGAAGTGTAGAAGCACTTGAAGAAGCACGAGAAGCGCTATTCTTTTGCGAGGACTTTTCTACTTGAAAGTTATATGAAAAATGGCTACGTACGACCTCTATTTAGACTAGAAAATTGACATGAAAAGGAAGTCAATTTGGTTGTTACTACCTGATTCCCGAATCCCTATAGGACACGAGACCGGACTGACTTGACTGATCCCAAGACCCAGTTGTCCAATGAGAAAGTAACCAAAAAGCAGGAAAGTAAACCACATTCACTATGCTAAGCAACTAACAGTAACAAAAGTACAGCAGTAAAGAAGTAAAACTACTACAGTACACACCACCACAATAGTAGAAAAGTAACCAGGTACAAGAATATAAAGTACAGAATGTAAGAGTACAAAAGTCTACTCACTACTGCAAAAGAGTACAGCAAGGGAAACTATAGCTACTGGGCTCTACTAGGCCTAACACCCTCTGTAGCCGTAGGCTCTGGCTACTCAACACCTGGACTTGAAAAGGGGTTATGAGTACACAATGTTAGCGAACGCTGAGTAGAGTGGCAACCAACTAACTAAAGCAGTAAAGGTGGACAGGTAGCTATTGTTTTTCAATTACTTTCTTTAACTAATTATTCTTTTTCACCACTTGATTTATTTATCAGGGCTTTTTCGTGATCTCGAATGTTCCTCGTGGGAACGATCTTGATTGCAGCCTTTTCCGAGGAGTAGAAGGTGCACGTGGTGCTCTCGTGGCTGGGAGAGTCCTCCGTGGTGATCCTACACCTAGTCAACCACCTCAAGGTCACGGACAGACATAACGGTGACTACGGCACGCGATAAGCGCATGGGTAGCTACCCCGCACTGGCATGCGGTCAGTCATTTTCGTTAGCGGGTGCGCCCAAAGCACAGCACGAAACCAATATAGGGCCTAGCCCTCTCAGTAACAGGGGTCTAGCCCCTAAGAACCAAACAGGGGTCTCGCCCCTCCACAGTCCGCGCACCCTCGCCTGACTACCCTGGTTTGCCTAGTGGGCTTAACAAGTCGGTGTAGGGTGGCTAGCTATATCCCAGGCCCCGTGGGGTGGCTAGCTCTCTCCCTACACTAGAAGCTCTCCTCGGTACTGTGTACGCGAGTGCCAAGAAGAAGGTACAGAGTGGCCAATCCTAACCCCAGGTCCCAACCCAAGGGCAACTAGCTCCACTCTACACTAAATAGGGGGACAGTCGCTCTCCTTGGTACTCCGTATTCAATGGCTAGCTCACTTCCCCACTCACATTTCCAGATCCATTCCATTTATTTCCAAGAGCTCTACTCCTAATTCCCAGTAGGGTTCATGCTCATATCCTCAGGCCAAGCCATACTAGGTTTCATCATTTCTATTTCCATTCTCAGGATATACATATGCAGCTCATATTTCTATTGTTTACATTTCCATACACCGGTTATACACAGGTAGCTCGTATTTCCATCATTCACATTACCATTCTCAATTTATATACATGCAGCTCGTATTATGTCATTTAACGTATACAACAGGAATTTACATGCAACAGTTTGATAGTACAAGTACTTTGCATTTCATAGGAAGCTCTTATTTATTTACAGGCATCTGTTATCATTCTATCTACTCATTCAAGACTGCAATTCAATCATCCATTACAGACATTTCAAGTGTTTCTCATCCTACGATTCATGCCATATCCTAGGTTCTAATTATTCATTCCACACATGCATTTAGGTTTTCATTAAATTAAGGGGAAGCCACTCTACCAGAAAACCCAGGAGTAGTGGGGGCTTGAACGGCAGGCTCACGTGCCTCAGCAAGCCCCGAACGCGCAACGGAATGTGGTCCTATCACAAGGATCAATCATAAGAGAATATTTAGAATAGTATAGAAAGTCTTCTAACAAGTAGAGGAAATCATACAGAAAACATCGATATCTTATTTGCAGAAAACGGACCTCAAATGGACCCTAAACTGGTCACAAATAGTGTTTCTGACTCAAATCAAATGTCTGGAACAACTTCCAAACATCTTAAAAGTGTCCAGTGTCATACCTCAAGCCCTACACCAATCCTCAGATGTCCAGGAACTTTTTTGGATTGTCTGGACCTAGTTCCAGACGTTCGACCACCTCTCCGGATGTCTGGAAGTGCTTCCCATCATCTGGTATGTCGCCCAGACATCCGAAATGCATGGGAGGGCATGTCTCGTGCCTTCCTGAAGCGAATCCTGCACGCAGATATCCGATCTTCTCAAATCGGGCATGCAAAAGGGGTATCGGCGGAGCGGCCTGCATGGTCGTATCCGCAAAGGGACGTACCTTCGCGAGACTTCCTCCTCAGACGCCTGGAACCTCCTCTAGACGTCGGCTCCATCGTCTGGATGTCACTCCAAACGTCTGATTTTGGGAAAATCCCAGAACCAGAACCTACTTCTGCCTTCTCGCGCCGCGAGTTGCCGTGCCGCGTCCTCTCGCCTGTAGCTCCGGTTGCAGTAGTGTCGGGGAGGACCTCCCCGACGCACTCTTCCGCCTCATGCACGCGTCGCTCCGGCCATGCGCTCACCGACGAGCTCCCACGCGAGCTCGCAAGCTCAACTCCTCCGCTCCTTCTCACGCCACTCCTGTGCTCTCACTCGCACTGCCTCTCTCGCAGGAGGGAAGAATGAAGGTGGCTTGGAAGTGGGGGAAACGAAGGTGGAGGAGGGGTTTATATAAGGTTGGTGTTAGGGTTTTGCTGGGGCAGAAGAGAGAAGAGGGAAAAGACGAGGGTACTGTCTACGTGAAGCATGCACGCAGATGTGAGTTCGTACCCAAGATTTTCAATTTTCAGACATTTAGAAATGCATCTAGACGTCTGACCCACAGTCCAGACGTCTTAAAAGGCTCAAACAGGATGGGTCTTAACATCATAACAAACTTAAAGGAAGTTTCATCCCCAAAACTTGAGCTAGCTAGGGTGCGGAAAAGGAACAACATACGCATAACAAACTTAAAGAGGACCGAAGCTGGTCCAAAAAGACATACCCTCAAAAAGCTTCGGGTACTGCTCTCGCATCGCTGCCTCAGGCTCTGAGGTAGCCTCCTTGTACCTCTGGCTCGTCCACAAGACCTTCACCAGGGGTACCTACTGATGCTTGTTTTTCACTCAACTCAGTAATTAAGTTAATTTTACTTAATTAAGAGTAGAAGAAATCACTTAGGTTAACTCGAAGTTGTGTCGATTGTGTAGTATAGGGTCGAATTAACCTAACATTTTAGAAATTTTTACTGGTTAAGTCCAGGTCGTTCACTAGGAGGCATAATAATTTTTTTTTTCCAAATTCACTAATTTCCTTTTATCTCTTTAAGTTTAGGAGGTAAAATTAGTTTTACTTATCAAAACATGAATTTTGTCAAATATTGAAACTATGAAGAACATACAAAATTCCATATGCAAACATATTTACTCAAAAAATGTTGTACTTTATTAACAAGTAAACATGCTATTTTTTTCAATTTTATTTCATTAAGGCAATTAGAAAATTATCCAATTAAAGCATGTCTTTTACAATTAAGAACAAAAAGTAAAAGTAAGTATGCAAGAATTCATTTAATTTTTCATCTCTCTACAGCCTCTAATCTTCTTCTCTTTCTTTCTTGTTTCTTCTCTCTCTTTTATTTTCTTCCCTATCTTATGTTGTTCCTGCCTTCTCTTCTTCTTTAGTTCTTCATTTTCCCTTTAATCTTCTCCTGCCTTCTCTTCTTCCCTTAGTTTCTTTCTTTTGTTTCTTAGTCTTTCCTTAACACTTCTTAGCATCCGTGCTCCTTTCTTCCTTAGCCTTCAGCACTTGGCTTTCTTCAGTAGCTTCTCTTTCCTTAGGTTTTCAACTGAACCAGGTTTTTTTTTTTTTACTTTTTAAACCAAAAGTTTTTGTATTTGCGGCGAGATCCTTTCGAGGATACATAGCACCCTGAGACTAGGGTGGGACCAGACCCTACTCGGTCCTCGCCTAATCTCGGGTAGGTTTGTTGTGGTTTATTTATTTGTCGGTTCACATTATCGAGCTGCATCGACTCAACCCGGCCTCCCAGGCCAAACTCACACTCTCTCAGGGCACACATTCACATCCGCAAACACGCCCCCAAGGGTGTGGCCAATGCCCACACTTAGAACAATGCTCAAATCAGATCTGAATCAGAACCGGTGCGCCTTGCGCTTGACGACTGCATAGCGTTAGGAATGAAAAACTTTTGTACTCAGGCGTGCGCTCGTGGATATTCGAGGTGGGACGAAGTTTCCCCTTCCAGACTCGAATTCAATTGATCACAACTTCCTACCCAGAGCTCCAAATTCGATGATTTAAAGTTCGTTGGAAAGCTCTAAGGGTAATCTATTCAATTTTAAGGTTAATTTAATGTTTTAATTATGTTTAGCTCTTCAATTTAAGGGATGAAATCAGGGGTTTCTACGGGTTTTATAACAAGCTGGAGAGTGTTTTTAACTCAGGGAAGTCCTCAGATGGACTTATCTCATCTATTTAAAGATCTGTATACATTATATAAACAATTCCACTTCAGTTAGGATGGATTTAAAGCTCTTGAGACTTACAGAACCTGCAGAGAAGCTTTTCTCTTCTCTGAAAACTTCAGAGATTAATTTTCAGATATCAATTTGTGCAACAGACACTTTAAAGTGTTCCTAATCTATTTAGATTAATTCTAAAGGTTTTAACTAATCAATCTGGGCAGGTTTTAGATTTGAATTTCAACAGAATAGTGCTTCTGTTGGTTTGGGTTCAAGAGTAACCCAACTTAACAGGAACAAAATTTTCACTAAAAACATCATCTGAGCTAACTTAAATCAATTTCAGAGCATCAATTAAGATTCCAGAAACAACTTCCACATCTCAATTCCTCAATTCAAGCTCAGAACACCATTATCAAACTCAGGTTTGACTGTAGAAGCTCGAAATTTGAATTTTTGTTTAAAGCTTCTTCCTAAGATATTAGCACATCAATTAGAGTCTCTTCATCACCTAGAACTCACTCAGATCTTCAGATTTGAGTTCTATCCTTAATTCCTAGGGATCCAGGCTCGCCGCCTGAACTAAATTAGGAATGTGTTTGATAGAGTAAATCAGTGTTTATTATAGTGTTTTAAAAGTTAAAATAGCTTCAGTGCATCGCACTGAAGCTTCTTAGCTCCTTAAGTGTTTCTTAAATCCCTTATAACAGTCTTCTCCAACTCATCGAAGTTGGGGAAGATGAAGTTAAATCTTAAGCTCCAGTGAATGAAACCTCAAACATATTTCTTAAAAATGATCAGTAATCCATGTAATAACATTCTGGAGCCACCTAGCAAGTTCTAGAGGTTGCAACTCAACTTTGACTCGTCGAAACTCGTTGGAGCTCCGGTAAGTCCAGAAAAATACAAAATGCATGTACAGTTTGACAAAATTAATTATTTTTAATCCAAAAATGATTCTGAGGTTACAAGGAACCTCTGTTTCACATTAAATTCCTTGTTTGTTCATTGAAATAGAATATTTGATAGTAAACTTGTTTCTTAAAAATTTGATTTGTTTAAGCTCAGGACTTGATTTAACTACTCGATTGAGTAGTTAAATGAAGTCAACAGGTATTATTAATCATAAATATATATTTAATTTATAGTTTGAATTGTTCCTGAGCCGCCATGGACAGCAAAGTCAGAAACTTAAATTAAATTTGGGCGTTTAATTATAGATGATAGTAATAGGTAATATAAAGTCAATTAGGGTTCATTAGTGATGGTAGGTGATGAAAGAACCCAATGAAGGTGGAATTAGGCTGACTTTTGTCACCATGGACAGTGAAGTAGTCGGTGAAGGTGAGATATGAATTAGGCATTTAGGTGAGATATGAATTAGGCATTTAGGTGATCTAATTAATCTATTTAGTGGATTAGAAATGAACATGGAAGTTAAAGGAAGGTGAACAGTGAGCTAAAAGACAAAATTAAAGTCTCTGGTGAGCTCAAGGAACTTGCCGGAGCTGGAAGAGATGAAGCTAAATTCTACAATTACTCTAACCTAACTAACTAAACTAACTAACTAAGCTAGCCTACTCCTACTCCTACTCCTAGTCTATTGTTTCCTGGATGAAGGGGTCAATAGGGTTCCGCCGAAGTTTCATAGCGGACGACGAAATCAGAGGGTTGAAGAAAGAGCTTCGACGGGCGAATTTGAGGTGGAGCGGAGGAATCCTACGGTCGATGCCTTTGTCAGAGGTGCGGAAGACCACAGCGAATTTCCTCAGCTACTTAAGGTGGATGGAGGAAGTCGGAAGATGAAATGGTTCGCCGGAGGTTTTAGAAGAATAGCCTATCGAAGTCGGCTTCGGTGTTAGAAGAGGGAAGGGAGCCAACTTGCTAAAATCAGAGGTGAGAGGGGGTATTTATAGCATTTTGCAGTGAAGAGAGGGGCGGGGTCTGGCCGAAGAAGAAGCTTAAGGAGCTTAACCTCCGTCGTCGTCTCCGACAACGGTGAGGTTAACTCCCACTAAAAGATAGGATTTTCGGTTAATCCAGACCGATGAATCAAGTGGAGGTGGTGAGTGCAAGCTGCAAGAGCTTGGGCAAAGAGGAATGATGTCGGCAGGGTGGTGATCGCACGGTAGGATGACTCTCTGCCACCAGCCGTTCGTTTGGCTGGAGAAGAAGAAGAAGAAGACGAAGAGGGATCTAGAAGTAATAAAACCTAAGGACTTATGTGAGAAATAAGGACTCGACTATAATGAAAATTAAGGACTAAAATGTAAACCCAGGTTTTGAAGGTTTATTTTAATTTAAATCTTTTTCAGCTTTTTATATATATTAGTAAATAAGGTAAATATTATGTTTACACCTTGAATTTACATCTTTGACCTTTTTAGATTAATTTATTAGATTAAGTAAAATTACTTAAGTTATTACATACTTAGGTATACTTATATTTAAGTTACTTATCTTATTAATTAAGGAAATGATTAGTATGATTTCGAGTCCAATTATTATATAAATTATTAATAATGTTATTTGAATGATGAAATGTCATTTTAAACTTATTTTAAGGTCCTTAACTAAATATCCCTTATTCTATAATTAACCCTTATATATTCATAACCTTAGCTAATTAACTAGGAAGACTAGTTAATTAGGGGTAATTAAAGATCATGATGAGTGTCTCATCACCTACTTCCGTCTCAAACTCCGGACGGCTCTATCTAGTATCTACACTGGTCGCTCGGGGGAGGTCAGGTTGTCACCCACCTTGACACTCTCGTGGCTCAGAACGTGACTGGGATCGACGACGTACATTCTAAGGTTGGACATGTGGAACACGTTGTGCACACCAGAAAGCTGGGGAGGAAGGGAAAGCCTATAAGCAACAGGTCCTACCTACTCGAGGACCTCAAAGGGCCCCACAAACCTCGACGTGAGTTTCCATTCACCCCAAAATGCTGCAGGCCCTTCATGGGCGAAACACGTAGAAAGACGTGGTCCCCAACCTCAAACTGCACCTCTCTGCGCTTCCGATCGGCAAAGCTCTTCTGTCTACTCCTAACAGTGTGAAGCCATCTGTGAATCTGCTCAACCACCTCCTGACTCTGCCGGATCAGCTTGGAGCCAATCTCCTACTTGGTCCCCACCTTAACCCAACTCAAGGGCGTAGTACACCTCCGTTTGTACAGAGCCTCATATGGTGCCATGCCGATACTCGAATGATAGCTGTTATTATATGCAAACTCTGCCAGGGGCAAGTGCTCCTCCCAAGAGCCCCTCCAGTTCAGTACACAGGCACGCAAAAGGTTTTCAAGCATCTATATCATGCACTCTGACTATCCGTCCGTCTGGGGGTGGTACACCGTGCTGAACCTCAACCCTGTCCCCAAGGCCCGCTGAAACTCAACCCAAAACTGGGACGTAAAATGGGTATCTTGGTCGGATACAATCTCATGTGGAACTCCATGCAGACATATCACATCACGGATATATCTCTCTGCCAACTATGCTGGTCCCAAGGTGACTCGGATCGGCAAGAAACGTGCCGTCTTCGTCAATCTGTTTATAATCACCCAGACTGCATCGTGTCCTCACTGGGTAATGGGCAAGCCCACCACCAAGTCCATGGTGATGCTCTCCCACTTCCACTCTGGCACTGGAAGTGGCTGCAACGGCCCTGCAGGCCTCTGATGCTCAGCCTTCACCTGCTGGCACACCAAACATTGTTGCATGAACTCACCTACATCCCACTTCATCCCCTTCCACCAAAAGTCATGTCTCAGATCATGATACATCTTTGTGTTCCCGGGATGTATGGTGAACCTGGAACCGTGTGCCTCAGTCAAGAGCTCTCTTAACAACTCCTCGTCCATGGGAACACACAAACGTCCCCTCATGCGCAGTACCTCGTTAGTAAAGGAGAAGTCTCGAGGGTCCCCTAATAGTACTCTATCACGCAACGACTACAGGTACGGGTCTGTCATCTATCCTGTGATGATGTGGTTTATCAGCTCTGGTCTCGTCAGTCTTGTCACAGTCACTGCCCCACAGTGCCCCAGTAACTCTAGGGGTTGCCAGCTACCCAACTCCTCCATGAGTCTCCAACTCTGTGCCTGTAAACTGGCCAAGTGGGCGGGCACCTTCCGGCTCAAGGTGTCAGCCACCACGTTGGCCTTCCTGGGATGGTAGGAGATGCTGTAGTCATAGTCCTTCAGGAGCTCTAACCAATGTCTCTGTCTCATGTTAAGCTCTTTCTGATCAAGCAAATACCTAAGGCTCTTATGGTCCGTGAATATCTCAAAGGTCTCACCGTATAGGTAGTGCCTCCATGTCTTCAGCGCCAAGATGACAGCTGCCAGCTCTAGGTCATGGGTAGGGTAGCTATGCTCATGGGGCTTCAGTTGCAGCGAAGCGTAAGTGGCAATGTGGCCTCGCTGCATGAGCACACACTCTAACCTCTGCAACGAAGAGTCCGTGTACACAACGAAACCACCACTGCTGTCTGGAATGGTAAGCACAGGAGCCGAAGTCAGCCTCTCTTTCAACTCTTGAAAACATGCCTCACAAGTGTCTGTCCAAGAAAAGGGCACGTCCTTCCGGGTCAACTGTCATAGGATGTACAATCTATGAGAAACCTCTGATAAACCGCCAGTAGTAGCCTGCCAGTCCCAGGAAACTGTGGATCTCTGTCACTATGCGTGGTCTCTCCCACCTGAGCACTGCCTCTACCTTGGCTGGGTCCACAGCTAAGCCATCCCCTGAAATCACATGACCTAAAAAGGTCACCTCCTCAACTAGAACTCGCACTTGCTGTATTTGGCATATAGCCTACATCATCTCAATGTGTCCAAAACCATCCGCAAGTGCTGTCCGTGCTGCGCCCGATCCCGCGAGTAGATGATCACATCATCGATAAATACTACCACGAACTGATACAGATACAGTCTGAACACTCGATTCATAAAATCCATGAAAGTAGCATGGGCGTTGGTCAGCCCAAATGGCATGACCAAAAACTCGTAGTGTCCGTACTGGGTGCGGAAAGCTGTCTTGGAGACGTCAGTCTCCTTGATCCTCAACTGGTGGTAGCCAGACCTCAAGTCTATCTTGGAGAAAATCGTGGCACCTCGCAACTGGTCAAATAGATCATCAATCCTCGGCAGCGGATACCTGTTCTTGATGGTGACCCTATTCAGCTATCTGTAGTCCACACAAAGGTGTAGGGTACCATCCTTCTTCACAAATAATACCGGGGCTCCCCATGGAGATGCACTTGGCCTCACAAAGTCCTTCTCCAGAAGGTCCTGCAACTGGGACTTGAGCTCTCGCAGCTCAAGTGGTGCCATCTTGTAAGGTCCTGTAGAAATGGGGCTGGTCCCCGGTACCAGTAAGATCTCGAACTCGATCTCACGCTCAGCCGGTAGTCCTGGCAGCTCCTCTGGAAACATGTCAGGGTACTCTCTGACCACCGAGATGCTCTGAAAGTCTACCACAGGGCTGGGCTCTACCACTACACAAGCCAGAAAGCCCTCACACCCTTAGCCCAAAAGTCTTGCCGCCCAAAGTGCAGAAATGCACCTGAAGCCTCCGTCCATCGGTTGTCCGTGAAACTCAAAAGAAGGCATCTCCGGTATGGAGAAGATGATCTTCCTCTCAAAATAGTCCACCAAAGCATGGTAAGCAGATAGCCAATCCATCCCCAGAATCATGACAAAGTCCTCCATTGGTATCACAATTAGATCAGCAGGGAGGTTGTGTCCCCCAAGACTGACCTCACAGCCTGTGTAAACCTCCTCAACTACAAACAGTTGACCACCCGGACCGCTGATCACAAAAGGATCCTCTAACAACACATAGTCTTGTCCCAAACTGATCACAAAATTAGCAGCAACAAACGAGTGCATGGTGCCGGAATCAAAAAGTGTGTAAACTAGTATGCCGGAAACTGTAACCATACTTGCCACCACTGAACCTGAAGCTCTGGCGTCTCTGTGTCTCAGGGCATTGATACGCCCCTCAGCTCTCAGTGCAGAAGAAGCAACCACACTCTGCATCAAATGGGTAACCGCTGGCCGGTACCCTCCCCTCGACTACTGTCCTCCCCCACGCACCTAGGAACTACGGCCTCCTGCTCGTCCTCCAACACTCGGTGAGAGGAGCATCTGCTAACCTCCAGCCCTAGATGGGCAGTCCCTCCTGATGTGGCCCGGCTGGCCACACTGGTAGCAAAGGGGAACTCGACACCTACCCTCGGTAGGTCGCTGCTGACGGCTGGGCGGGGGTCCAGTGCTAGCAGCTGGCCCTTGTCGGGGGCCCCCAAAGGCCACTGACGGCCTCGCAAAGCATGATGGCTCTCCTACGGACGCCGCGTGCCTCCTCTCTCATCGACCCTGTGAGTAGTCTGGCTGGTAGGGCCTCTTCCGTCTGCTGTCAGTGTCACGTGCGGCCACGTTGGTCTCCTCATATGTCATAGCTGCCTCCACTACTCTCGAGAACGTAGGCAGCTTCAGGGGTTTGACATACCCCCGAATAGCAGACTGGAGCCCCTCGGTGAACCTCCATAGGTGCTCCTCAGTAGCCACAGCTATCGTGGCAAAATGAGACAGCTCCAGAAAACACGTGTGATACACACTCACAGTCATCGTCCCCTGGCAGAGAGTGTGGAACTCCCGCCTCCTTTGATCCTGCCACGTCTGTGGGAAGTACTGCTCGCAGAAGAGGGTGACAAACTAGTCCCATGTTGGCTCTACCCTCTCCTAACCTCTGATCGCCCTCCACCACCGGTGAGCCGTGCTCTCCAGCTGGTACGTGGCAAAGGCCACATGACACTCCACAGGGGGGCAAAGGTGTCAAACATCTTCTCGATCTGCTCGAGCCAGTCCTCCGCCTCGATTGGGTCCTCATCACCCTTGAAGGAGGGGGGCTTTAGCTTCCGGAACTGTCTGAAAAGCTCGTCATGTCGCTAAAGTGGGGAAATGGGTACGCCTCCAGGCAGGGAGGGCTCATGCTTGGAAGTGTCAGAGGACGGTGGGGGCAGTGGAAGACCACCCCCTCCCCCACATCCAGCACTGCATTTGTCTTGCCGTCCCACAGAGGACTCCCCCTCCACGTCCCTAGGGAGAGGCGCCCGTGGAGGTAGGTGGAGCTCCTCTCGCACAATCTCCTGTATCAGCTGGGCGAGGTCCTGGCCCTGAACGCCCAGAAGTAGTGGCTGGTCCACTAAAATGTCGAGCTCAACACGTTCGCCCTTCTGACCTCATCCATGGCCGTGTCCGCGGCCCGCCTCAATGACTCCATGTCGAGGCATCTCTTGTAAGGAGATGTGAACAACAGAAAAGGAAAACGTCAATTCCAACGGACATTTAGCAAAAGAACCTCAGGACAGATGTCAAAATGTACGTTGTGGTGGTTACTCTAGTTACAAGCACGTGAACTGGTTATTCTCAAGCTAGTTGGTTCACTTCTCGGGATGACCTTACTCTGATACCATCTTGTTACGATCCAATTCCCGAATCCCTACAGGACACGAGATTGGACCAACTCGACGGATCCTAAGACCCAGTTGTCCAATGAGAAAGTAACCAAAAATCAGGAAAGTAAACCACATTCACTATGCTAAGCAACTAACAGTAACAAAAGTACAGCAGTAAAGAAGTAAAACTACTACAGTACACACCACCACAACAGTAGAAAAGTAACCAGGTACAAGAATATAAAGTATAAAATATAAGAGTACAAAAGTCTACTCACTACTACAAAAGAGTATAGTAAGGGGAACTACAGCTACTGGGCTCTACTAGGCCCAGCACCCTTTGCAACCGTAGGCTCTGGCTACTCAACACCTGGAACTGAAAAGGGGTTATGAGTACACAACGTTAGCGAACACTGAGTAGAGTGGCAACCAACTAACTAAAGCAGTAAAGGTGGACAGGTAGCTGTTGTTTTTCAATTACTTTCTTTAACTAATTATTCTTTTTCACCACTTGATTTATTTATTAGGTATTTTTCTTGATCTCAAATGTTCCTCGTGGGAATGATCTTGATTGCAGTCTTTTCTAAGTAGTAGAAGGCGCACGTGGTGCTCTCCTGGTCGGGAGAGTCCCCCGTGGTGATCCTACACCCAGTTAAATACCTCAAGGTCACGGACGGACGTAACGATGACTACGACACGCGCAATAAGCGCACGGGTAGCTACCTCGCACTGGCACGTAGTTAGTCATTTCCGTTAGTGGGTGCACCCAAAGAACAGCACGGAACCAGTATAGGGCCTAGCCCTCTCAGTAACAGGGGTCTAGCCCCTAAGAACCAAATAGGGGTCTCGCCCCTCCACAGTCTGCGCACCCTTGCCTGACTACCCTGGTTTGCTTAGTGGGACTAACAAGTCGGTGTAGGGTGGCTAGCTGTACCTCGGGTCCCGTGGGGATGCTAGCTCTCTCCCTACACTAGTAGCTCTCCCCAGTACTGTGTACGCGAGGGCCAAGAAATGGGTACAGAGTGACCAATCCTAACCCTGGGTCCCAACCCAAGGGTGGCTAGCTCTACTCTGCACTAAATAGGGGGACAGTCGCTCTCCTTGGTACTCCGTACTCAAGGGCCAGCTCACTTCCCCACTCACATTTCCAGATCCATTCCATTTATTTCCACGAGCTCTACTCCTAATTCCCTGTAGGGTTCATGCTCATATTCCTCAGGCCAAGCCATACCAGGTTTCATCATTTCTATTTCCATTCTCAGGATATACATATGCAGCTCGTATTTCTATTGTTTACATTTCCATACACCGGTTATACATAGGTAGCTCGTATTTCCATCATTCACATTACCATTCTCAATTTATATACATGCAGCTCGTATTATGTCATTTAATGTATACAACAAGAATTTACATGCAACAATTTGCTAGTACAAGTACTTTACATTTCACAGGAAGCTCTTATTTATTTACAGGCAACTGTTATCATTCTATCTACTCATTCAAGACTGCAATTCAATCATCCATTACAGACATTTCAAGTTTTTCTCATACTATGATTCATGCCATATCCTAGGTTCTAATTATTCATTCCACACATGCATTTAGGTTTTCATTAAATTAAGGGGAAGCCACTCTACCGGTAAACCCAGGAGTAGTGGGGGCTTGAACGGCAAGCTCACGTGCCTCAGCAAGCCCCGAACTCGCAACGGAATGAGGTCCTATCACAAGGATCAATCACAAGAGAGTATTCAGAGTAGTGTACAAAGTCTTCTAACAAGTAGAGGAAATCATACGGAAAACATCGGTATCTTATTTGCAGAAAATGGACCTCAAATGGATCTTAAACGGATCAAAAGTAGTGTTTCTAACTCAAATCAGACGTTTGGAACAACTTCCAGATGTCTTAAAAGTGTTTAGTGTCATACCTCAAGCCCTACGCTAATCGTCAGATGTCTAGGAACTTTTATGGACCATCTGGACCCTGTTCCAGACATTCGACCACCTCTCCGGACGTCTGGAAGTGCTTCCCATCATCTGGTATGTCTCCCAGATGTCTAAAATGCGTGGGAGGGCGTGTCCTATGCCTTCTCGAAGCGAATCCTGCACGCAGATATCTGATCTTCCCAAATCGGGCATGCAAAAGGGGTATTGGCGGAGCGGCTTGCATGTCCGTATCCGCAAAGGGACGTACCTTTGTGAGACTTCCTCCTCAGACGTCTGGAACCTCCTCCATACGTCGGCTCCGTCGTCTAGACGTTGCTCCAGATGTCTGATTCTGGGAAAATCCCAGAACCAGAACCGGCTTCCGCCCTCTCGCGCTGCGCGTGGCCGTGCCGCATCCTCTCGCCTGCAGCTCCGGCTACAGCAGTGTCGGGGAGGACCTCCTCGACGCACTCCTCCACCTCACACACGCATCGCTCTGGTCGTGCGCTCACCGGCGAGCTCCCACACGAGCTCGCAAGCTCAACTCCTCCTCTCCTTCTCACGCCACTCTCGCGGTTTCACTCACGCTGCCTCTCTCGTTGGAGGGAAGAAGGAAGGTGGCTGGGAAGTGGGGGAAGCGAAGGTGGAGGAGGGGTTTATATAAGGTTGGTGTTAGGGTTTTGCTGGGGTGGAAGAGAGAGAAGAAGGAGGGAAAAGATGAGGGTACTGTCTGCGTGCAGCATGTGCGCAGACACGAGTTCGTACCCAAGATTTTTGATTTTCAGACGTTTGGAAATGCATCCAGACGTCTGACCAGACGTCTGACCCGCAGTCCAAATGTCTTACCAAACGTCTGACCTATAGTCCATACATCTTAAAAGGCTCAAACAGCACGGGTCTTAACATTGGTCAATCAATTAAGTTAGATTGTCAATCAAAATGAGATTTGGTCGATCAATCTAGTTATTTGATCGATCACTGATTACTCGATTAATTAACTGAATTGGTCGATCAAAAGTGTATTAATCAACTTCCTAAAATAGGTTGGTTTGATCGATTAATTGAGTTGGTTGGTTGATCAATATCCCTAAAAGCTTGATTTTAATTTGAAGCACGAAAATCCGTTTGAGACTTATTTTGAGGTTCCTTACAAAAAAATGTTCTAGACTCAATAAAGATAAAAGACACTGACAACAGATCAACATTCTTCTAAACTTGGTCCATGAGAAAAGCTCTGATCCGTGAAAGTCCTGAAATATTTATTTTGCAAGAAGCATAATTTTGGTGTATCAAAATAGAGGTGCTTACACTTCTTTCTTCCTTGGTTCCATGCCTAGGAGCAACCACCATAAGGAGGACAGCTAGACATAGAGGAGAGAGGGTGATGGATGTCCACCCTTGGAGAAAGCTAGAGAGGAGGAGCAACTCTCGAAAGGAGAAGTCCTTTTCAAGTTCAGGAGCTTCTGGACTTGGAGCAAGGATTTCTTTTACTTCATCTATTTGGGAGAATCTTCTATCTTCTTGTATTTTATTTTGTAGTAGCAAGCATTCCTGTACTTGGGGATTATTTGTGTGATATCATTCACACAAGTGAGCGCTTCAAGTAGCTCCGGTAAACCTACTTGCAATTCTATAAAAAATTCTTGCCTTTCAATTTGTGCATTTTTAATTTCAAGTGTTTTCTTTAATTTCTTAGTGCACTTCACTCCATTTTCTAATTACCCTAAGTGCACTTTCCTAGGGTGAGCTTAGAAAGAAGATTTCATTTTGTCACTTAAGCATAGTTTTTATTACATATCTCGTTGTCCCAATTACTTCTTCAAAACCCTAAAAATTGCAAAAATATAAAAACACAAAAAAAGAGGATTTAAGAGTGTTGAAGAGTGAACAAGCTAATTGACTAAGAATTTGGCCTCGGACAACCCTAGATACCCCATTATCTAGATTTTACAAATTTAAAAGTTGGTCGATTTTACTTGTTGCAACAACACAAATTTGCATCAATTATAAAATTGTGTATTTTCGCATCACATCCCAAGATTGGACTAGAGCAACTACAAATCTCATCCTCAATTTTAACAAACTCCCAAGTAATAACTCACCCGTGTCCTTATCCTCAACAACTTGAAGCCAATTCAATAAAGAATTGTTAAGATTGTTAATCATTTTAATCAGGGGCTTCAATGCTTCAGTATCAAGTGTTGGCTGAGCTTCTTAAGATTGTATGGTGTTCCTCAAGTTAGCCAGTACCCTGTCTTAGGCCTGGCTTACCTGAGCCAAATAATTTGGTTCAAGGTTGGGTGGGTTTCGGTTCAGTATATGAGGGTCAAGGAATTGAGGTTCCTGGGAGCCTCCCTGATAGTAGGTCATTTTAGGTTGTTCAATGAGGGGTGGTGACCTATAATAAGTGTGATCTTGGGGAGGGTATGGGTTATAATCCTCATATCCTTCTTGACTGTAGATCAAATTAGGTTGTTCATAAGAGTGCGTAGATCTATAAACATTATAGCTGTGAGAAGGATGGTAATCATAGTCTTGATGTCCAAGGTTAGACCCTAAACATTGAGGTCCGGAATCATATCCCCAATTAACGTTATCTCAACTAGTGGATGGGTGGTCATAAGTCGGGTTGGGATAGTAATCATCTTGGGAATAAGTTGTGTTAAGAGTGTAGGAGTGGAAGTGTGAGTAAGAGGTGGAAGGATACATGGAAAAACAAGAGGGAAAATAGAAAAGAGAAAGGTGCCCTACAGTACAAGTAATCAAACCTGTCCTTAAGCAGGTAGCCTAAAGACCTACAGACTCCCAGAACCCATCTTAAGATTATAAACAATTTGAACTTCTTTCCAGTCAATCCAACCAATTAGGGGGAGGAATTGGGGAGAAGGTTCTTCATTTGGCTTGCACCTCGGGTTCCTTTGATACCCCCCAACTATTGTTGTTTGACGGTACTCCCCTAACTAGACATTAGATGGACCAGTAGAAATAGATTAATTGAAAATAATCTCAATCTGAGCTTCAAAGAGTGAGACAATCCTTAAGGCCAACGTCTACTTGATTTTAATTAGGCTTAGGTTTGAATGTGCTCTTGATGGTGACACCATCATTAGCCATAACTAACATAAATTAGTGGAAATCAAGTGATAAATGCTTCTACATGATTGCCTGAGAACAGTAATTCCATGCAAATCCATTTTGAGAAGAAAACATTAAATAGGGTTAATTCTACAATTTTAACATCACATCACAAATGCAGAGTAACAACGGGGTCACCTAGGGGTTAATTAAATGTCAAATGAGCATTAAAGTCCAAAGAGTGGGTCCACATAGACAGAAAGAGGTTTCATGCGTTTCGAGAACCAAATAGCACACCAAAACCCTAATTTCAGACCTGCTCAAATTAAAGAGGTTCTGGTTAGGATAAAATTCATCCAAACCACCTAAAATTCATATAAAAATATTCTAATTGGTTTGGTGCCCTTGGTTTGACTAGCTAAACCCATTTTGACCTTGGATAGAGTTTCAGACATGATTTTACCCTAATTTGGGCTTCTGTGTAAATTTCCCATAAAAATGTGGTGAAAACTCAAATCCAACTTCACCATTAAATTTCTTGGGTCTAAATTAGATTGGTACCAAAATTTGGGCCCAATCAGAGTTCATCTTGACTTAGTTTGCAATTTAGTCCCTTAAAACACTATTCTTCGAACCTAAGCCCCTAGCTTTCGATTTTCTTGCAATTGGGTCCCTAATTTTCTCATCTCTTTCACAAAGAGCTCCTACCACCATTGAAGGTCTGAAAAGAATCAACCCATGGCCACGCAAAATCAATCAAGGATTCCTTCCTGATTTCTCAACCAAATCCCTCCAAATTTGGAGGGATTGGTTGCCAGAGGATCCTCTTCCTATTGGACCACCTCTCAGATCCTTCTTCGATGACAAGAGCTCAAGCAATCTCAAAATTTTCTAAAAGAAGAGCTTCCAAAATCTTGAGTCAATCGTTCCAATTCTTGCCAATTTAGACCCTGTCCTTCATCTATATAAGGTCCTCGCACTCCCTAGGTCCAAACTAGTAAAGTTTAGGCCCAAAATCCTTCTTCAACTCCTTCCCCGGCCTTCTCCGACCGAGCTTTGATGAGCCTCCTCAACGTCCTTCCTCTGGCTATTAGACGGACTAATCAAGTGGTTCTCCTTCTTCCCCGACTTCGTCCACTCCTTGACAGCCAACTCAGGAGCCGATTCGACCCATTGTTCTTCGTCGTTCCCCCTCCAGAGTTTTCACCTTCTCCGACGCTGGCAATCACTCCGGTGCTCGCTCCTCCCCCTTTCATTAAGCAAATTAGGTTCTTTCTCCCTTCTATCCTCCTTTTGGTTAGAATCAACCCTTTCCTGCCTCGTTTCGACTGACACTCACAGCCTCCCTCTCCATCTTCTCTAACATCGACTGTACCTCCAGCGAGGTTGTGCGACCGCTTCACACCTCCATATGACCAACCAACACCACCACAACCTCCCTCTCACTTTAGGGATCAAAAGCCCTAATGTTATTGGAGCTCTCAATCCCTGGAAGCTGCCATTGAACACCGCACCTTACGCATACCACTATCGAATTCGATCGAATTCCACACATCTCAAAACACTTCATTCTCATCGCCATCACCTACCCTAGACATTAGTGACCCTTTTGAAGCTTCTGATTGGGGCTTTTAGCCCACATTCATGTATGTAGGTACTCACCAAACATCATTCGTTGCTGTTGTCTTCATCAACTTTGTCCGGTCGATTCTGGTCATCCTTCACCACCAAATGAGCTCCAGCATGCATGGAATGTATTCACGATGCTCTCTGGGATCTTGATTTGAAGAAGAATAGGCAACCACAGTGACATTCAGTGAAGACATCAGCTGTAGCAGGCGAAGGCACCACGTGAAGAAGGAGGACTTCGATTTCATCCCACATCGTGTGGGATAAACATGTAAAGATGCATAAAAGGAAAAACTTGCATTGGCTACTTGCCTGCACACGAGGGGTGAGGTCCCTCTCACACTTCTCTCCACTCCTCACCCGTGGTACACACCGTGTGGGTCTAGACCCTATATTCGGATCCGATTATCTGATTGTGAGCTCAATTAGAGAAATAGAGGGAAATTTGTGAGGAGGGTAGAGGGTAGGTTTTGCATTGGGTCTCGTGCCTTATGCTTTGAGATGCATGCATGACCTGCTTGACACTTAGCATTTCGAGAGGTTGGTTGCTTATGCTGTGCTTGAGATGTTGCTCTAAAGCCTTGTACTGAGGCTTAATTCTGAGTTCCTAAGGCCCTTTGCCTTCAGTGATGCCTTGAACATTTAAGGCGTTTGGTTGACTTGGCTGACGTCTGATCACTGTGGACTTATTTACGAGAATTTTGTGGTTCAAGGACCACTGTTGGAATATTTTGCTTAATTGATAATTGTGGGATGTGTTCATTTGAAGGGATTAATTGGTGATTTAAATCACCACTTTTTAAGGTTTCTTCTATTCCTTTTATCCCATTGTTTTTTAGATTCATTGGTCTATAATTGGATATCATTTTGAGTAGATTATTCCTTGAATATCTTTAATTGTGATTTATTGATTGTGCTTATTGTTTCTATACTGCAGCTAATACGTGAATTCCATATTTGCTCCTTGCGAACGACCTCGGGCACATTTTATGTTTTAGAGCACTCTTTATAAATTTAAATGCTGTAGTGATTTTGTTGACTATACTACAACGTGCATCTCTTAATACTCGACGAATCCCTAACAACAGCCCTTGGAATGTGATGGGCCCTTTAATGGGTTGTACCCTTAATAATCAATTAAACAGTGTGTCCATGCACAACCAGGGTTTTCAAACAAGGTTATTAGATTATTTGTCTTTCAAGGTTTATCCTTATTTAGTAGCTTTTAGGGTTCAACTTTTAGGTTAGTTCAATTAAGGTTCAATGAGGCACACCAGGTTTTGAAAGCACTGATATAATTATTTTCCATTAAAAATAAGAAATAAAATGGAGTGCTTGGTTCTAACTTAAAAATTGAATCCTATGGGGTACTACTTGAATCAAATTTAAATGAAGTGGTGTAGCCCAGACAACTCAAACAATTGGCCTAATGCACCACTAATTAAAATACAAAAATGATCAACCTATTTTGATGTCTACCCAATTCTGTTTGTCTTTGCGTGTACCGGTTCCATAGGTCAAAGTCTCATTTGAGTGACAAAATCTGACAGGTTGAGTGCCCCGAGTTTGTGGGTGTACATAGTGTGTCTATTAATTAAATCCCAGAATCAGATCAGAAATATTTTTTTTATTTTTTTTTAAGTGGTTGGGTAAGGTGGGTGAAAGTGACAAACAACATAGAATCTAGCCTAGGGTTTATCCGAACACCTAAGTCGATTCGAAATTAGTTTATTTTAATGGTGGAATGAAATCTAAGGGATGGGGAAGTGGGGGGTACACTTACATAACCTTCACCAAAACTTTTTTCCAATCTTATTGCATTGGCTCACCTTTAGAGAGTACCTACAATCACAATAAGAATGGAGACAAAATGAGATAAAAGTTAGGTCAGTGTGGGTGAATGTGGAAAATCAAAGATCTTTGCCTCCCCTGCAATGATGCCAAAATGATTAGTCGAAAAATCGTGAGGAAAAATAGTGATTAGGGTTTTGAAGAAACCCTCGTCGTAGTATGTTCGAAAATCCAACTACCAAATAAATTTAACCAAGATTGGATGAGTCCCGGGTCGAACATGGGAGGTGACATTCAATTTACAGAGAAATCCGCATTTACATTTATTTATTTTTGGTGTTTTTAGGGCTTTGTACTTTTTTTGTATTTTAATATCAGAAGATCAAGTGAAAACTATATCTAGCTAACTAAACTACTTACAAATAATTAAAATGAAAAAGAGAGAGAAAGAAAGAGAGAATATGATATATTGCAAATCAGAGTTCTATTACAACTAACAAAGTACAAAAATATGATAAGCAAAGTAAAAGAGAAAGGGAGGTGAGAAGAGTCTCTCAAAACAACTTTCCGCCGAGACGACGTTGCTTGGTGCCATTTGGACAACGGGGATGAGGAGCAAGATGACAGAGATGAGGTGAAAGATGAAATCGAGTAGAGGAAGGCTTAGGCCATGCTAATGGGAATATGGGATGATGGATAGGAGTTCCTAATCTAAGGAGATGAAGATGAGGAGGTTGAGGTGATCTGCTTCCTGAATGGGGGTGAGAGGATAGCCCTAGGATTCCTTATGAGTTAGGTGATGTGTAAGAGGAAATATGGATAGAGGGATAGGTTTTCTATGCTAATAAGGGATCCTAGGGCTTGGGAATGGAGCCTTGGGAGCTTTGGTAGCCTTCTTAGGCTCTAAACTAGGTGGGGAAAGCATAGGTAGAGATGGGATGCTAAGGGGGGCTTAGTGAGGTTTATATAGGGATAAGGAGGGGCTAAAATTGACCTTTGGTCGTGGAAGCGGCAAAATTTGCACATAGGAGACCCACATGCATTTTTGCCACTCTCAAATCACGCTCCAGCTATGTGCACAGCGAGAATCAATTATGGCCGTAAGATCTTCATCTTACGGCTGATAGAGGGTGTGGATCGCGATTGCACGTACACTTGCTAGCAAGGAGCACTCTCTGTTGTTTGATTGCCATTAGAGGGTTTTGATCGCATGCCTCTACGTGTTGAGATTGTGCTGAAGGAGCATGTAGGATGCGCATCGAATGCACCCTCCATCCTCTATGCCACATGGAAAGTGCTGTAGCTACGTGATTAGGATCGCACACTCGATCATGCCTTTGCTAGCATATGGGCTACATTGCCCAATCTCAACCATCCCCACATGATCGGACGAGTGAATTTGAAATTCGCTAGGCTTTGCTCAACATGTTTTGAACCTGCACCCATTGTCTTAAGAGACGCCTCATGTACCACCGCCCTATCACACGTGGGGAGCATTCTCCACTGTTAGATCAAGATCCGATGGTAGGGATTTTGTGAGCTCTCTCTCCCTATAGAATGTGAGGGCACTAGAGAGTGGGTGATGTGGCTTTTCGCCAACTGTTGTATCTCGATCCAATGACTAGTCTTGATTGCATGGGAAGAGAGGACTTTGCGGGCGACGTGGTGAGATCAAGGCCATTGGATTGAGAGCCAATGACCCAGATCATGCCACAAGCATGCTTCAAAAATTGAGTGGGGACTTAGGAGTAGCTTTTGGTGGTCTGAATGGCACCACATGGCACCATCTGGGATGTCCATTGACGTGCAGTTGTGCGTGTGTGTTAAGAAGTGTCGTTATAGTCGCACTTGCAGCGTCGGTTTTAAAGTAAATAAATGGAGGTGAGTCTGAGTGTCAGTCTCAGGGAGGCGTGAAAATCGGATTTTTCTTATCACTTGTCACGGAAAGCACGGAGTTTTTTTTTTTTGCTTGCGAAGGTGTGGTTTGAAAAGCGAGAGAGAGATAGAGAGAGAGAGATTAGGGTTAGAGTGTTTCTTGTTTGATCATGCACCTTTAAACATAAATTAAAGTAACAACTGAACAGAAAATAACTTCACTAGTCATGCACTTTTAGTTCATAGCATACAACATTAAATACATGCTCAAACAAAAGTAATGGAAAGCTTAAAAGAGACAGAGAGAAGGGAGAGCGACGAGGCAGCCACAGCGGTGGAGGAGGCTCCATCGGCAGCTCGTTGTCTCCGACGATTACAAGAGGGCCTAAAGCTAGCTAAGAGAGGGGTAGAGTAGTTGCAAGGGAAGTGAATGCCTTGAATGAGTGGTTGAAGGGGGTTTAAATAGGGTTAAGGGCTTTCTAAAAGAAGGGGCTTTAGCGACGTTCGGGACGTCACTAAAACCACTCCAAAAAGCGTCGGTGAAGCCCTCCAGCCTGCTGGTCAACTGCCCGCACTGTTCTTCTTCACACTCGATCCGCGGCCGCTGTGTGAGAGCCGTCCGATCAAAGATCAAACGGTTGAGATCTCTCCTTGGATGCGCTTGGATCGCGCCTCGGGCGCACATGTGCGCGCGCGTCGTCGCTCGGCATGCGCGTGCGCGTGGGTGCTTGCGATCTGTGGGCGTGCCGCGTGGCACGATCTCAGCCGCCCGCTGCTGATCGGGCGGCCCAATTTCGCCACGCGCGCCCTTCGTCTTCGATTTCACGCACCGCGCAGCTCGAACCTGCGACGTGTGCGTGCGGGTGTGCGCGCTAACCGTTGCGCCACGCCCGTGCTTTGTTGCGGCGACTGCGGGCGGGCGTGCGAGTCTCAGCTGTCCAATCAAAGATCAACGGCCGAGATTTGATCTCAGTTGAAGGGTGAGCGGCGTGCGGTGGAGCGGGGGTGACGTGGTGCAATGAGGGCTGTTGATCTCGAGATAAATGGTCAGAACTTCTTGGGTCCATTGTAGGAGTTCCAGATGTCGGATTTGGCCGATCTTGAGTCCGTTGGACTCCGTTCGTTGTTTTGAATCCATCCGTGTGGTCCGATTGCTCATCTGAGGCCTGCTTTGACAAGTGCTTACACAAATGGCCACTAATACAGTTTTATAAGCAATCTTGGTACATGATGCATGCAATGCTCCCATTCTACTTATGTTGTGCCTTTTATTCTTAAGATGGGCTATATTCAACATAATTATCACCCCCTTGTGCAGTGTTATCATACCCCCATGCTTAGTCCTTGCTAGTCCCTAGCAAGGTTTATTCTAGCCTTTATTTTCTTTCAGAACTTAAGAAGTAATTGCTTAGACACTTCGTCACTTGTCAATAAGTGGAAATATACCAAGATCTTAATCTACAAAGACTAAGCAGCACCCGGGTGTCTGCCAAAATACCAATCGCCCGAATCCTTGCTTTAATGTATATAACCATACATATGTATATGTATATATATATATATTTTTTTTTTCTTATTTTTTGAATTTTTTTCGGAATTCAGTGTGGGTTGGTAACTTTTTACGGCTACCCAACCCACCCAAAACTCAGTCAAAACCCTAAGTGCTAAGCATCTTCGTGTGAAGGTTGTGATAGACTCACTTAACGGTAATTTAGACAGACTTCGGGTTTCTACGCCCCTAGGTGACCGGAAGAGGAAATAAATTTGCCTAAAGGTGTATTTGTTCGATTGGTAGCTTTTTCCCTACGTTTATTTTAATTGGGGTCAACACAAGGATTTTTCCAGTGTATATCTCCCCGACTTGTACTACTCCCCGCTTCTTCCTTAAGTGCTTTGGTTCTTTTTGGTGCAGTTATTGAGCTGGGCTCTAGACAACCGACCAATGGGCTGTTACCCACGATCACTTGCTAGCCATACTGGTGCGGTGAAGTGTGGTTTATTTTCTTTTCTTCTCCTTTTTTTTTTTTCGTAGGTGGCTTCCCTGATCTCAAATGTACCTAGAGGCAATGAAGAAGAAATGGTTGTGGCTGGGTTCTGGACAACCTACCAATGGGCTGTTACCCACGACAACTTGCCAGCCATACCACCCTAGATAGTTCATTAGCTACCCAATTTCTGTCAAAATCTCCGAGGAGTGAGTCTGTGCAAAAATATATGCAGATGCTTAGACTCAAAGTTTTTCTGAGTTAGAGGGTGAGTTGATAAGTCTTATACTTATCACCTTATTTAGTAGGTTGATTAGAATGGCTTAAGGTTGCAAGGATTCGAAGCTAAATCCATATTTTAATGAACACTAGGGCTGATTAAGCCTGAAGGCCTGAAAAGTCTAAGTGTTTAAGTTCTTTTTGTATTATTTCCCACTATTGACAAGTTTCTAATGCCTAAGTTTTCTTCCTAAATTCAATTTTTTTTTATTTGATTCAGACTGATTAAATGAGCTCAGGATTATGTAATTTATCACCCCCCCCCATGCTTAAGTTGGACAATGTACTCATTGGCAAGTACATGGATGCATAAGGGTTCAAAAAGATAGTACCTGAGTGATGTAAAATACTAGATCAGTCTGAATCCTCTAGGTTGCCTCCCAGGAAGCGCTGAGTTTAATGCCTTCAGCTGGGCGGTGCTCTGTGTCAGCCCTCAACGAGGGTGACACTTTCCTTTGGGGGAACCTGGGCCAGGAAATGCTTCAATCTTTGACCATTAATAGTAAAAGTGTGCCCAGTGTTAAGTTCAGCGATTTGAACTGCCCCATTAGAGTAGGGCTTAGCCACCCGAAATGATCCTGTCCATTTGGACCTGAGTTTCCCTGGGAAGAGTTTTAGGCAGGCGTCAAACAGCCAGACTTGCTGGTTAGGCTCAAAGGTTTTTCTATGAATCAGTCGGTCGTGGACGGCTTTCATTTTCTCCTTATACAGTCAACTATTGTCAAAGGCATCCTGACGAATTTCTTCAATCTTAGATAATTGGAGCGTCCTTTGCGCACCGGCTGACTGGGCATCCATGTTACATTGCTTGACAGCCCAGTAAGCTCGGTGTTCCAATTCGACAGGAAGATGGCAGGCTTTGCCAAAGACCAGGCGATAAGGCAACATGCCTATCAGGGTCTTGAAAGCGATCCTGTATGCCCACAGGGCATCATCAAGTCGTGTGGACCAGTCTTTCCTGTTAGGTCTCACAGTCTTCTGTAAAATGTTCTTGATTTGTCTATTTGAGACCTCAGTTAGCCCGTTTATTTGCGGATGATACAGGGTAGCAATGCGGTGGTTCACCCCGTATTTTCTAAGTAGGGCACAGAATTGGGAATGAATAAAATGGCTTCCACCATCACTGATCATGGCCTTGGGTATTCCAAACTGGGAAAAGATGTTCTTCTTAACAAAGTCCATTACAGTCCTGTTATCGCATCAGCGGGTGGCGACGGCTTCAATCCATTTGGAAACATAGTCTACTGAGACCAGGATGTACTCGAAGCCGTTGGATGGTGGAAAGGGGCCCATAAAATCGATACCCTAAACGTTGAAGATTTTGACAATCAAAATGGGCTGAAGGGGCATCATATCTTTCTTGGTCATGGTCCCCAGCGTTTGGCAGCGTGAGCAAGTCTTGGCAAAGTTGTGTGCATCCTTAAATAGGGACGGCCAGTAAAATCTAGAGTGCAAAACCTTTGCAGCTATTTTCTTTCCAGAGAAGTGGCCGCCACAAGCCTGGTCATGACAAAAGGAAAGCACACTTTGAACTTCGTCATTGGGGATACACCTCCTGATGATCTGGTCAGCATAGAGGCGAAACAGCATGGGATCATCCCAGAAATAGTGCTTGGCCTCAGCGAAGAACTTGTCCCGTTGCTGTCTAGACACCTGTGCGGGGTTTGTCCTACAACCAGGTAGTTGACGTAGTTAGCATACCATGGCATTTTCTTGTCTTGCACAGCCAGGATGTGTTCATCAGGGAAGGCGTCAGATAGAGGTAGGGAGGGTCCAATGTGGTTTTGATGAAGTCTAGACAAGTGGTCAACCACCACATTCTTTGATCTGGCCTTGTCTCAGATTTCCAGGTTAAATTCCTGCAAAAGCAGGATCCATTTGATGAGCCTGGGCTTTGCGTCCTTCTTGGCCAACAGGTGCAGGATGGCTGAATGGTCAGTGTAAATAGTCACGTGGGATCCCAGCAAGTACGATCGGAACTTTTCAAGTCCAAATACTACAGCGAGCAACTCTTTCTCTATGACCGTATAATTTCGTTGGGCCTTATCCAACGTTTTGCTCGCGTAGTAGATCACCACGGGCTTCTTGTCTTGCCTTTGTCCCAGGACAGCGCCTATGGCAAAATCTGATGCATCACACATAATCTCAAAGTCCTGGGACCAGTCTGGGGGTTGAAGTACAGGTGCAGTGGAGACTAAGTCCCAGAGGGTGTAATAAGCCTGGATGCAATCAGAAGACATATGGAATAGGGCGTCGTTGGCTAGAAGGTCGGTCAAGGGCTTGGAAACTTGGAAAAGTCTTTAATGAACCTTCGATAGAAGCCAACATGTCCTAGGAAGGAGCGAATCTGTCGAACCGAGCTAGGTGGAGGAAGTTTGGAAATTAAATCAACCTTAGCCCGATCTACCTTGATGCCCCTATGCGATACGATGTGACCGAGGGTAATTCCTTCTTGAACCATAAAATGGCTCTTTTTCCAACTTAACACCAGGTTAACCTCGATACATCGTTTTAGGATTTTCTCCAAGTTGCTCAGATAATGGTCGAATGAATTCCCGAATACTGAGAAATCATCCATAAAGACCTCTAAGTATTCACCCACCATTTCCGAAAAAATTGCTAGCATGCAACGTTGGAAGGTCGCAGGTGCATTGCATAACCCGAACGGCATTCGACGGAATGCAAACGTGCCATATGGGCAAGTGAATGTGGTCTTTTCCTGATCTTTTGGAGCAATTGCGACTTGGTTATATCTTGAATATCCATCCAGGAAGTAAAAATACTTCTACCCTGCCAATCTTTGAAGGATTTGGTCAATGAATGGCAAGGGGAAATGATCCTTCTTAGTGGCTTCATTGAGCTTCCTATAATCAATACACACCCGCCATGCGGTGGTGGTGCGGGTGGGGATGGATTCGCCATGATCATTGGTGACAACGGTGAGCCCAGCTTTCTTGGGAACCACTTGAGTGGGGCTCACCCAGGGGCTATCGGAGATAGGGTAGATGATGTTGGCATCAAGCCACTTGATAATTTCTTTCCTAACGACCTCCCACATGTTTGGGTTTAAACGTCTCTGCATCTGGCGAGAAGGTCGTGCCCCATCTTCTAGGTAAATCTTATGGGTGCAATAGGTGGGGCTAATTCCTCTTAAGTTCGAAATGGTCCAACCAATGGCGGATCAATGTTCTGAAAGGGTCGCAGTCAACTTGAGTTCCTGATCCTTGGTTAGATGGGAATTAATAATCACTGGGAAGGTCTGGTCAGGTCCCAGGAAGACATACTTGAGATTCTCGGGCAATGGTTTAAGTTCAGGTGCGGGTAGAACCACAGTCGATGGGAAGGGAAAAGGCAGGAATTGATCAACATCGATCTCCTCAAATGGTGTCATGTGATGGTACTCAGCCTTATAGAGGTCCACGGGTAATGCTGGTGACGGGTCAGAACAGTCACTACGGGTTTGGTGGTATGATACAGAACTAAGGGTGAGGCATTCCTCGATTAGGGTTTCCACGGGATCATGTTCCTCAATGCAATTGCAATCAAAAGACTTTGTCACCTGGAAGATATCCAATTGCATTTTCCTGTCCCTGAAGGCGATTTCCATACATCCCGTGTCGCAATCAATGTTTGCCTTAGCCATAGCTATGAAAGGTCTGCCTTAGATTATGGGTGCGTTTTGTAATTTTTTAGGGACTTCCATGTCGAGCACCAAAAAGTCAACCGGGAAATAGAAGTCCTTGACCAGTACAATCACGTCCTCGACAACCCCCTTCAGGGTTTTCACTGATCTATCAGCCAGCTGGATGGTGATAGGGGTTGGTGTCAGCTCTCCAAAACCAAATTAGTGGTACAGGGTTTTTGGAATCAGATTGATAGAAGCACCTAGGTCCAGGAGCGCTCTATCAAACGTCATGTCCCCGATATTGCAGGAAATCAGGGGCACTCCTAGGTCAGTTCGCTTTAGTGGAAGGTTGCTTGATATTACGGAACTCGCTTGTTCAGAGAGCACAACCTTCCTAGGTGCTTGAAGTCTCGGCTTACGCTTGGGTGTACAGGCATCCTTTAAAAACTTGGTGTAAGCAGGATGTGTTTGACAGCTTCAAGGAGCAGAATATTAATTTGTACTTGCTTAAAGATTTCCAACAACTCAGTTTCCACAACATTCTTCTTTTTCCTGATTGCTTCCAAGGCCTCAGGGTAGGGTGTCTGAATGTGGATTGGTTCTATCTCTAGGTCCTTGGTTGGTGCCTCTTCTGAGTTGGGTATTTCAGCGGGTGAAGTCTCGGGGAGAGTCGGCCATTTCGGATCCTGGGTTTTGGTGCCGCTTCTCAAGGTCACCGCATTCGCAGAGGCATTGGGGCCATGGGTTGATTCTTGAGAAGATGAGGACGAAGAAGCACGAAACCTAGGAGGTGTTTGCAGGGCTGGCTGGACCATGTGAGCTTGCCCGGGATTGCCTTGGAACCCTTGCGAATTGGGGCCTCTGTTAATTATGTTTCGAGGGTTCGGTTGTGGTTGGGAAGGTAGGGATCGTTGTTGTTTACAGTCCAAGAGTTGGCTTAACTGTCCCTTTACCAAGGCCATTTCCTCTTGATGTTTTTGGTTCATGTCAGCCATCATCTTTATTAGGGTATCCATTTGGTTTTGTGGGGGAGGGGCCACCCTATTCTGATTATATTGGGGTCTAACTGGTGGTCCTTGCTGATAAGGGGGCAAGTGTGGTTGCTGGTTTGGCCTGGGCTGGTTTTGGAATTGCGATGGTTTTTGGTTTGTCCAACCAAAGTTGGGGTGGTTACGCCAGACAGTGTTGTAAGTGTTGGAGAAAGGGTCAGGTTTCGCATAACCTTGGATAGCTTGCACATCTTCTAGGTTAGCCAATGTTCATGAAGAGGGAAGGGAGTAATCAAGGGTTGAGGGAGCAAAGGTCCCTCCGTGGAACGTGGTCAGGGGTTGTTCCAGGTTCAGTTGGGTTAAGGGATGGACCAGGTCGATATTATGCGCTCCCTTTGCTAGGGAGAAAGTCTGTAAGGGGTTCCTGGTCTGGTTCAGTAGCTCATCAATCTTTTTGTCCACCAATTCCACTCGATCCAATTTCTTGGCAATGATGTCCATGTCAACTATTCCAGAATTTGCTTATACCTCATAAATCCCACCACGGGGTTGACTGGACCTGTTGAACTGGGTCATAGAGGCATTGTTGAGCGAATTCTCGCTCATAGACTCAAAGAGCTCAAACGCGCTCTCCTCGTCTTTGTTCAGGAAGTTTCCTCCGCATGAGGCATCGACGAAGTTCCCTAGGTTGCTGTCCAGACCATGGTAGAAAATCTGGGCCAACTGCCACCCTGGTACTTCGTGGTGTGGGCATTTCCTCAAGAGTTCATTAAATCTTTCCCACGCCTCATGAAATTGTTCCCCACCCTGGAGTGTAAAGGTAGTAATAGCTCTTCTGAGGGCATTGGTCTTTCCTATGGGGAAGAATTTCTTCAAAAATGCATGCCTCATTTCTTCCCAGGTGGTGATGGGTCTACCTAGGGTTCTAAGCCAATGAGAAGCCTTGTCTCTCAATGAGAAGGGAAACATCTTGATTAGAACAATGTCAAGGCTAATGTTCCTAGGTTTCACAGTTCGCGCTATGCAGTCGAGATCCTCTAGGTGTTGAAAGGGGTCCTCATTTGAGCTTCCATGAAAGTGGCTCTGGATCAGACTTAAGACATTTGGTTTCAGCTCAAAATCATCTCCCCCCTCGGGGATCCTAAGGTGTCGCTCGACTCTAATAACAGAGGGATTATAGAAATCGCGGAGGGGCCTCGGCTGATCATGAAATGGTGGTATATCAAGTGGTGGTTGCCCTGGTATGTCTTGGAAAGGTGGTGGTGGTTGTTGTTGTGGGTTCTATAACCGTTGTATGGCTTGCATGATGGTGTGGATTTGTTGTTGCTGAAGCCGGTGGTTAGCATTAATTTGGGCTTGGATGATGGCCATAGCGTCTGGTGGGGGTTGATCCTCAACCTCATCCACCATAGGTTTAGCCATGTACCAACAGAATTACGTCGCCTAGATTCTACCCCAAAACACACAACTCGGGATGCAGTGAGCATCTCCCGTGCATACACTAAAGAAGAATAGGAGGGGATGCAGAGGGTGACAGATGCGAGAAATGTGTTTCAATCAAGCACACAAGCCTAGTCCTTATGGTGTATTCCTTAGGAGACCTAGAAATCTCACAAAGGGTGATTAAGTCCGTAAGCATTGGACTCCCCTTCCCAAGGCTAATCTGGCCAGGTTGATTACGAGGGGATTGCAGGGAAGGTTCTTCCTTTGGCTTGCGCCTCCGATTCCATAGACCCCTCAACCACGGTCGTTTGACATTGCTCCGCAGCCTAGTCACCAGATCTACCAAGGGAATGAAAGTCAAGTGCCCAGCGAACGAAACCTCGTCTTTCGAGACTTAACTCAGTCCTTCCTAGGGCATGTCTACTCAGTTTTAAAGGGCTAGGATAGTGCTTGTGCTTGGGTTATGTGATGAGGCGTTGATTGGGGTGGTGCCTCTTAATTTTCCACTTTCAAGGTGTGTGCTTCTATCAAAACATGGTTTTCAAGCAAGGATTTTTAAGATGTGGTGTCTTTTAGTGTTTCATCCTTACTTTTAGTGCTTTTTAGGGTTGACGTGTCTTAATGTTTTCAGACAAGTTTCAGTGGGCACGTCAAGTCCTGCACACAATTCGGTGAAAGTAGATTTCCTTTTATTCTGTAGAGGCTCTAAAACCCTAATGTACTCATCCTAATGATCATGCAGCTTCTATTAGATGAGTCGATTTTAGGGTTGAGTGGTGCGGCCTAGGTCAACTCACAGTGGCTTTGCAAACACCACTCAAGAAAAAGAAAAGAACACTCCAAGAATTTATTCAGAATGTTAGAGTGTACATTTTTTTTGTGGGGTGATGTGTTAAGGATGTGGGTTAGGCAATCATACACCACGCCAATTTTTTTCAATTTTTACAATTTTATTTTAGTTTTTTCACGCAAGCAAACAATCATGAGAGAAGAATTACTCACTATCGGTCCTCGTAGCGCCTACTTTCTTGCTACCGTCGTGGGATGCGTCGCTTCGCCGTCCACATGCTGAATTCCTGCAACCATCAAGTAAAAAGGAAAATAGGGCATTAGACGATGTGAGAATGAATGTGGAATGGAGGTGACAAAACAAATCCGTTGCCTCCCTGGCAAAGGCGCCAAAAACTGACGTGCGGTTGTGCGTGTGTTAAGAAGTGTCGTTATAGTCGCACTTGCAACGCTGGTTTTAAAGTAAATAAATGGAGGTGAGTCCGAGTGTCGGTCTCAAAGAGGCATGAAAATCAGATTTTTCTTATCACTTGTTGTCATGGAAAGCATGGAGTTTTTTTTTGTTTTTGCGTGTGGAGGCGCGGTTTGAAAAGCGAGAGAGAGATAGAGAGAGAGAGATTAGGGTTAGAGTGTTTCTTGTTTGATCATGCAACTTTAAATAGAAATTAAAGTAACAACTGAACAGAAAATAACTTCACTAATCATGCACTTTTAGTTCATAGCTTACAACATTAAATACATGCTCAAACAAAAGTAATAGAAAGCTTAAAAGAGAGAGAGAGAGAGAAGGGAGAGCGACGAGGCAGCCACGGCGGTGGAGGAGGCTCCGTCGGCAGCTCGTCGTCTCCGGCAATTACAAGAGGGCCTAAAGCTAGCTAAGAGAGGGGTAGAGTAGTTGCAAGGGAAGTGAATGCCTTGAATGAGTGGTTGGAGGGGGTTTAAATAGGGTTAAGGGCTTTCTAAAAGAAGAAGGGGCTTTAGCGACGTCCGAGACGTCGCTAAAACCACTCCAAAAGCGTCGGTGAAGCCCTCCAGCCCGCCGGACAACCGCCCGCACCGTTCTTCTTTGTGCTTGATCCGTGGTCGCTGCGTGAGAGCCATCCGATCAAAGATTGGACGGCTAAGATCTCTCCTTGGATGTGCCTGGATCACACCTCGGGCACGTATGTGTGCGCACGTTGTCGCCTGGCGTGCGCGCGCACGTGGGCACTCGCGATCTGTGGGTGCGCTGCGAGGCACGATCTCGACCGCCCGCTGCTGATCGGGCGGCCCAATTTCACCACACGCGTCCTTCGTCTTCGATTTCACGCATCGCGCTAATCGAACCAGCAACGCGTGCATGCGGGCGTGCGCGCTAACGTTGCGCCACGCCCGCGCTTTGTCGCGGCGACTGCAGGCGGGCGTGCGAGTCTCGACCGTCCAATTGAAGATCGACGGTTGAGATTTGATCTTAGCTGAAGGGAGAGCAGCGTGCGGTGGAGTGGGGGTGATGTGGTGCAATGAGGGCTGTTGATCTCCAGATCAATGGTCAGAACTTCTTGGGCCCATTGTAGGAGCTCCGGAAGTCGGATTTGGCCGATCTTGAGTCCGTTGGACTTCGTTCGTCGTTTTGAATCCATCCGTGCGGTCCGATTGCTCATCTGAGGCCTGCTTTGAAAAGTGCTTACACAAATAGCCATTAATACAGTTTTATATGCAATCTTGGTACATGATGCATGCAATGCTCCCATTCTACTTATGTTGTGCCTTTTATTCTTAAGATGGGCCATATTCAACATAATTATCACCCCCTTGTGCAGTGTTATCATCCATCTCCCCTTCTTTGTTGGTAGCACTACAAATGTCAGATCGAGTCGATGTTTGCTCCATTAGGCTGTGATCTTCGACCCTAATCCATCCGCACAGTTGGATTCTTCGTTTGAGGTTTGGATTTACATCATCCTACCCCATGGTTTTCAATCTTCTGTGGCTTCTTAGGAATGCTACAGATGTCCAATCGAGATGAATTCAGAGGCATTGGACTCAAATCATCACCCTAATCACATTCATACGATCAGATCTGCAATCTGAAGCCTAGAAATATGTCACCCTATCCCCTAGCCATTAAAATGGGAGAATTAATATACAAATTATATAATGTACTCTAAATGCACAATGATGCATGTTATGCGATATTCACAATGTCAAATGCAATTATGAGTGTAGGAACATGCATAAACAGGCAAATGTGTCTACATCAACACACTCCCTTCTTAATTACTCTAGGCCACACGTGCCTAGGGTGAGCTTAGAGAGGTTAGGTTTTTATTTTAATATTTTCACGTTTCGATTATGTCTTTTCCATCATTGGTGCCTCGACTATTTTCAAAATCTTAAAAAAATTGCAAAACTAAGAAAACCCTAAAATGAAGATTTTAGTAAGAGAGAGTTTTATCTTTTATATAACTAATATTGCCTCCTTGGATGACCCTAAATACTCCCACCATCTTGGTTTATAAATTTAAAAGTTTATCAAACTTGTACATCTCAATGACTTTAATTTGCACCTTTACAAAACTGCACATTTTTCGTATTATCACACTCACAAGACTAAAAGGATAAGTAGAGAACAGTCTCTTCTAATCCAAAACTCAAGGTCTCCAAGATAGTCCATGATCAAATCTTTTATGAAAAAGACCTATGGTGAAGAGGTATATCTCAAGGGTAACAAATAGTGATTTGTGCACTATGGAAAAGATCTTTAGTGGATGTTGACATCCACTAATGATCATTTCAAATGTGATAATATTTCAATATAGAAAGGTTAAAGATCTTTTGGAAGGTTTTGTGACTCCCACATGTTGGTTATAGAGTTAGTGAATTTCGTAAACCATGAACACATCATATGAGATTCGATCTGACCTAGATGGTAGATCTCAATTAGATGAATTGTAAAGGGTATCTCAATGGGAAAGAAATTGTTTCTAACTCATTCCACTTCTACACCTCAGCCTGGTCTTGCTTTCTTGAGATGATCAAACATGGGGAAGTTTAATTGATGATGAATGTTTGATTTCCTGAATCTGATGAGGATTCGCATTAGAGAATGCTTATCCTCTATGGACTCGAATCTATTTTCTATGATCACATATGATGTAAATAAGGACCTAAATATTTGGATTTGGTTTAATTGCCGAGGTCCAACTTTAAATTAGTTGGACTCTAGGACAGTCCTTTGGATATTACAACCGTTTTAATGGTTATCGACGTTGTGATATGAAATAGTCACGCATTCTTCATTGGCAAAATATTAGATTCCCAAGGAATGACTGATTAACCAAGGTAAGGCTACCAAGATTGAATCTACTTGGCTAATGTCCTATCCAAGTAAAGTGGATCTCTGGACACATTGCAATATTCGAGGGCTTCGCACATGACAATAGTTGTCATTAATGTGATAAGAATTCCAAAATGAAATTTTGTCTTATAGAATGCCAAATTCTATATTGATGAATGAGCTATTAGAATTCAATCCAAGAATAATGAATAATAGGAGAGTTGTAGAACTCATCCTGATCAAGCCTTGCAAGTCAATGGTTGGATCCATAATATATCCAAACTAGTTGGATATAAAGGCATTTATGAGTTTCAATGGTCAGAAAGGATATGGAAGTGTTCCTATTCCTATACAAGTGTTCTTGAGAAGTACTCAACTTGTAGGATATCGAATTCCATGAGGTTGATACTTAGAATGAGAATCAGACCAAACAAAATAAGGAATCTTGTAAGGTTATTGTAACTTGTTTAAGATCTCAATCGAATATGAAGGGAATCAATTCCAACAAATATGATATGAAATGGTTTCAAGATAGTAAAGCCCAATCATGATCCGATCAGGTGCCTAGAATTAAATAATTCATAAAGAGTAATGAATGTATTCAATGATGCTTAGACTTATGAGAAATAGTATGAACATATTATCATATGCAGACAAGTGTTGTGCTTATATGATAAGATAGCAATATCCAAGAATGGAATCTGAGAGTTTGAATGAAAAAATTATTTTCAAAGATAAACTTGAGAATTTATGGAACACGAGATGCTTGGCTGATTTTCATATGATGAAAATCAGTACACGTGTTTTTTGATGTCTCCTTGTGAAGATATCAACTCAAAAGCTTGAGAGAGAGAAAACATGATGCATGTATATGATACATACATACCAAGAACAATTCCAACTAGAGGTGTTAAAGGTACTAAGGGGCTAAAATGTTATCAACCCACAAGACTCTCTAGATAAACTGTGGAGTTGTCCTTAACATTCCTTGAAAAAGGAATGCGATGATGTAAAGGTGATTTCAAAGAGTTGACATGCACTAATCCAATAAATCTCAATGAGTTGAGATGCAATATTAGCAGTCTAATGTAGATGGTCCACATATGATCCACTTATATTCTAGTGTGGTACTATAGTTTCTTTGAAAGCATATACACCACCATACAAGTACTGAAGTAGCTTATGAAGCTACCACATAGATGGTGTGGATATGTAAGCCCTTTGGAAGGACATGACACAGTTTCCCCCACTGAATCCATTGTTAAAAAAACATCAAGAACATTGCTCTTGTTGAGAAATGATTTCTCAAAACAAAAGCATGCATGCTAAGAGAGAAGTCCTCACCATAAAGCTAATGCCATGTATGATAAAGTATTTATCATATACAATGCTTCAGTTTATGCTTGAAACTTAGGTTGATCAAGACTTTATGGTAAAGCTCTTGAATGTCGAGTTGGCATCATAAGTCAAAGAGGCAATTTAGGATTACCTCTTAGGGCAAGTGGGAGTTTGTTGGAGTTATGTGAGTGAGCCAACTTAAGTCGAATTACTCGATCAATGATTCATATCTAAGTGTCTGATCACGTGAACACACTAATGTGGTAAGATGGGTCCTTCAATAGAATTAGAATAATGTACTATGTCATGTTGGATATACTGATGATGGGTACTGAAGAATCCAAATGATTTGGATTAAAGATTTTGATAAGTCGTAAAGAACTATCATGATATCCAATTCTAGTCTCCAATTTGAAAAAATGACAATCCTATCTAGATATTGATACCTGACTGATGCCCTTGATGCACATCCTTTACATCACAATCAAGATTTGAGGCTTTCATGTAAATTGAGTTAAGGAGCTGACTTGATGAAATGGAGATGCAAAAGTCCTCTTATCATTATCACAAAGGTGTGTCCTTTGACCTGAGACAAATATGTGTCTCAGTGTTTGAGTATGCACATTTGGTGGGCTGATAGTTAATGCACCCACTTTGGTGTTGAAACTGGAAAGTTGGTGTACATATGAGGCCACGAGAGACATGATCTCCTGAAGGGATCACAAAGATCAGATATCGTAGGTATACATAGCAGATCAAGAGACTCGAGCTTGTTCCGCACATATTAGGAAGTATGAAATTCCATGCATAGTTGTACGAGTACTAATCTGACCCATACATGAAAGAGAAGAAGACAGTCCTTTGGAAAAGGATCTGGTCATCATTGTCATCTAATGATACAAGAAGAATGTAAAAAATATCTAACTCATGGTGGGATGGACAATAAATCTGGGATTTAATGCTAAGGGTTACATATGTCTTCGAGTGTAAAGGATTCACAGCTAGTTGGAATACTTGAGTGAGGCATAGTGCCATAATTCCACTAATCGTAAACCCTTAATTATTGGCATGATAAAACCAATAATCGTTTTGGTGGGTTCCTATTTAATAGGAATGCTTAATTAGATTTAAGGAGTTAAATAGAATTTAATTTGGTGATTAATTGCACCTAATTTGATTAGGTACGAAATCCAAGGGTTGGATTGCAATTAATTATTTTTAGATGCTAAATATAAACATCTCATAAGTTGTTATGGGGTCAATCTTATAAAAATAAAATAGGATTAGATCTCATAAAAGTAAAATATGATTAGATCCCAACCTTTGAATAGAGATCTAAGGGTTCCCATCATATTAGGATTATGTTTAAGATCCCCATAAATATCTCTCTAAAACTAGATTGGAACCCTAATTGATTCTAATTGATGTGTGCAACCTCCACCAAGCAAAAGCCGTTACCTTCCTTCCCTTCTTCCTAAAGCCATGACAAAATGGAAGGCTTCAAGAAGAAGTTGGATGGCCTGCTACAAGGAGGGATGTCCAACAAAGAAGGATAGAGATGGTCAACAAGATAGCCAACCCCCCCTCCCCCAACCCACCCTCCTACTCATCTAATTTGAGCATGGTCCTAAGGATTTGATCTGCAGGACCAAAGTTGCTTACTCTACCAATGTAGTTGGACTAATAAGGGTAGTGGATGTCCAACTACTACTTGTTGTGACTTGTTGAAGTCACGATAGGCCATCTCTTGAAGGACTTGAGGTGAGGGTCGCCTCGGGAATCACAAACTAGTTCACATCTCACTCAAGAAAATCAAGTGCTCTTAGCACGAAGGGCTTCATCTGCCTGCTAAGAAGAAGGGGGTCCCTCCATGCAAGAATTATTTAAGGAGGCACAACACATGGGGTGCTGTGTTATGCTGCCCACAGGTATAACTCATTAGTCGTGAGGATCTCAAAATTGGGAGATACTAGATCTTCCCATGTGGTCCTAGTTACATAGGTTGTTATTTCTTGATTTCTACTATTTGCGTGTTCAAGGCATTGACCTGAGTATTTGATTTGTAGAAAAATTTTCAACGCCTATGTTTTCATACTTCCGCGATGCCATAGGGAATCGAGGATGAAATCGTTCGACTCTCACACCTATTAGATTGTCAAGTAGGGTTTGAATTGATTTTTCCACAACAAGATCAATGAAGGAAGAAAGCTTGAAGAAGATTCAAAGAATAAATTACTTACTTTCAAAGCCAACTCCGAGCCCAAACCTTCAAAGAAGAAGAAGAAAAACAAGAAGGCACTCAAAGCTATTTGGGAAGACTTGGATAAAAGTTCTAGTGATGGAGATGAGATTGTGTACTTAGGTCTCATGCCAATTGAAGACAACAAAAATGGAAAAAGTTACCATCATACACTTTAGAAGAATTGCAAGATACTTTAGAACTTTATGAACTTATTAGATTGTTAAAAATAGAAAATAACAAGTCAAGGAATTCTTATAGTTCTCTTGAAAGCGAAAAGCATGAGCTTGTACAAGAACACAACTCTTGTTATGGATAACACTAAAATTCTTGATGCGAATAGTTTCTTAAAGATAGAAATTTCCTTGCTAAAAGGTAGAATAGATTTTGTTGAAAGAGATCTAGCCAGTCTTAAAGAAAACTCAAATAAGCTAGTTGATGATCTTGCTAAGATAAATGAAAATAAATCTATCTCGGCACGTACTAAGAAAGATCTTTATGCACCAAAGCCAAGGGGATGGAATCTAAGAAGAACACACTCTTAGATGAGAAATACCAACCCTAAACGATCCAAAAAAATGTAGTACCAAAATATTGAGTAAATTCTTATTTTGTAAGTTACCAAAACACTTTAATAGATCTAAGATGTTGTCTTTGTGGAGTACATGAAAGAAAAGTCAAAGTTAATGGACAACCAAATGGATATGGAGGATGGAGTCCATATCTTTGGAGGTCAATCACCCACTTTTGGTATCTCACCATCATTTGAAGGTAGATTTCACTCTTTTGGTAACTTTTTTTCTTTTTTTAAGAAATTGATTTTGATGATCTATTTAGGAGAGCTTATCTTACTTTAAAGAATTAAAATGGGGGAGAAAATTTTGTTTTGGGAAGTTAAATCTCTTATTACCTTAATTTTTCTTAAAAAGAAGGAGATTAGATCGAGGGGAAGAAGGATAGAAAAAGGGGGAAGTTTCCCATGGAATCTCCTTAAAAGAAGCTAGAATTAAGGGGGAGTAAATGTTAAAGTTCTTGTAAGTAGAAAACTATAGTTCGTTTTGATAAAGACAAAAAGGGGGTGAAAGAACAAAAGTGATAAAGTTTATTGCTAGGGGGAAT
The DNA here is from genome assembly GCA_037157565.1 of Thalassia testudinum. NCBI lineage: Eukaryota > Viridiplantae > Streptophyta > Magnoliopsida > Alismatales > Hydrocharitaceae > Thalassia > Thalassia testudinum. The sequence continues at coordinate 63,298,662 of JAZHRO010000003.1, forward strand.
TATTTACAAAGATAATAGAACCTTATTGTTAAGGGGAGATAAAACAACAAGATTAAATCTTGCTTAAATGTTTTGTCGTTACAAACAAGAGAGAAGAATATTGCTAACATGTTGTTAAATGTTTTTTATATGACAATTTATTTTATATGTAAGGACTAACAAGTGGTGCAGGAAAATCTTAAAGAAAAATGAGCATTAAAGATAAAGCTAAAGTATTGAGTCGGAAAAGGATGTAAAGATGTGAAGATAGATAGAATATTGGAGATTTTTTTCATATAGTTTTGTTGTATTATTTTTATTTTTTAGAATGTAAAAACAACCTTGATATCCTTAAGAACACCCATAGGATATACCTTAGAACCTACCTAACCTTTCTATATCTTTAAATCATTGAAAAAATCATTTTGTTTGATTTTTTAGATGTCCAATTTTTCTTTCAAACGTCTGAATGTCCTATTTCAAATGTTTAACTCCTCATCTCATCAATCTATCTCTCTTTCCAAACCTCATATGTTATCATAACTTCTAATCTTGATTTATTCATAATTTCAAGCATCTGTATTTCCATTCAGACATCTGATTGATCTTTTAAATTTCATCAATGATTATATTTTCAAATGCCAATGTTCAAGAGATTGATTAATCATCAATTACTTATGCTTGATTAAGCGTTTCAACTTTTTCAAACATTTGAATTTCACCTTCAGATGTCTTCCAAATGTTATTTTTCATCTTAGGATGTCTGTTTGTATCCATTAGGAGACCCTAGTTTTAGTGTCTCAACTCTAGGAATGCAACTATCGATATTATTGCTTGTTCAAACATCCATCTTCTATTTTTAGACGTTTGAATACTCTTTTGAGGTGTCATAATATTTTGTTCAAACATCCTTGCCAAATCCAAATGTTAGACTTCAATCTTTTAAATGTTGAATCATTTAATTTCAAACATTTGCTTTCTCCTTAGGACATCTCCTATCTCATCTTCAGATGTTTGAATCTTTCTTCAGACATCTGAGTCACTTCTTTTTGACATCTTATCTTCATTTTCAAGTGTATGATCCAATTAAATTTTGCATTAATGTTTTGTAGTTATTCTACCTCAAATAATTGCATTTTAATTTGAATTCCAATGCTCCCAAGGCTTACCTAAGGTCTCCTAAGCCTACAGATCAAGCAATAAATCTTTGTATTTCAAATTCCTCCCATTCATCTCATTTTAAGCTTTTTGAGTTCTTGTGCTTTGGTGTTCTCATTACTTTTGCAAATTCTAAGAGCATACTCACTCCCTTTGATCAATCTCTGCTACTTATAGGTTTGATAAGGGAGTAGTTTCGCTTTACTTTATATTCCATATCCTTCAAAGGCTCTTAGGATTTTATTATATTGATTTTGATTAGTTATTGTGTGCTCGAGCTGTGGGTTTCCCGTTCTCTCTTAGAGAGGGACAAAACTCTCCTTAGGAGTTGTCCAAGAGAGGGGCTTTGTAATTTTGATTATAGTGATTTCCGTTGGTTTTTGGGGGAAAAATCTTAAATTGGAAGATCTAAGTAGGGGTTTTCCCCGAAAGGGTTACCTTTATAAATTCTAGCGTTATTCTGTCTTCTTGTTTATAATTAATTTTTGTTGCACAATTCAATCCCCCTTCTTGTGCCACTAACAAGGAAAACAACACCTTTATAGAAATTCCTTTCTTTGTAAATATCATTACCTTCATAAAGTTTCCTCTTGCTTGATGATTGCTACTTCAATGAGGTCATTTGTGCTATGGAGCTTAGATGCATTTAGTTACTGAATATGCGTGCCTTATTGAGGGAGACAAATAGTCTTCAACCTTTTAAGGTTTCAATTCAAGTGGGCTTGTCATGTCACCCTTGTGCTGATTACTTTTCAACATCACCTTGTCACTGCCTAACTCTAGTAGTGCAGCGATAAATACATATTTATTTAGGATAAAATGCCTATTATGTAGTGTTCTAAGCTGTTTAGATGCATCTAGCATTACAAATATTGCATACCATTCATCATCATTCTTTTAGAGTAGATTCTGTAAATTATACATTAATTCACTTATTTATATGGCCAGGGAATAGGGCGACACTTATATGAGCTTCAAATGGAAAATATGACCATACAGATGAACTTAGAGTGATGATCGCAATCCATCGATGCAAAACTCTCCTTGATCGGAGCTCTGTAGCATCCTCTATGAACAATAGAAGATAGACAACCTAGATGGTGCCACGTGGTGCCATCCTGGACACTTAAATCCGCTGCCCAACCACTGAAGCATCCTCAACACAGCTTATGGGTTGTTGGATCCTCATCCAATGGCCACAAAGCCGCACATGCAAGATCTCAACCATTAGATCAAGATCAATGGGTTTGCTTACTCTCCCCTAGGTATAGCACAATAGCAATGCGCACCGCTCTTAATGAGGGGGTATGGGTTTGATCCCCGCTAAACCTTACCTCTCCCTCGTGTGTGCAATTAAAATTGGACTACACGATCTTGATTGTGCAGTCTTGAACGAGCCACACTAACATGCACTTAGCCGCAAGGCGTGTAAGGCTGCAATCACAACCTCACGATCATGATCACATAGTGTAACCAATGTCGTGTGGTGCCATAGATGTCTAGTGTGTGGAATGCGTAGATGTACTCGTAGATGTACATGTGCTATGTGCAATCAAACAACGCAATCCCCACACATCCTTAGCCCTTCGATGGGAATCCTATGGCTACGACTCCATGCTTGCGACAACAACTGTGCGCAAGATGCTAGAGTAAGCATGCGTGTCGCACAGGTAATGAGTATGTTGTGTGCACCATGCTACGTGTGCCCATGCCTTGTGCTTGGCCATTAAGGCCTTGGCGCTGCAAATCATTTGCCACAAACCTCTTCTCACCTATAAATACCCCTACATCCTCCCCCCTTCCTCTTCATCCCTTCCTAGCTTCTCCTATCTCTCTCTAGAGCTCAAGAGCACCTCTTGAGTGTGTCCTAAGCCCCAGGATGCTCCACTAGAGAAACAAAAATAATATTTGTCCCTCCCCTCATCCCCATTTGTGGAGTTCTCGACAGTTGTCCTTACACCCCCAATTGAGGAAACAGATCACACAATGATGTTGCCCTGTCTCATCCCCTCTTCTTCCGGCTCTCATCTTCCTTCTCCTTCGTCCTCCTTCGTTCAAACATTGTCTAAGCGAGTCTTCCCCCAAGAACGATCAAGGGGGATTCTCTCTTTCTCTGTCTCTTTTTACTACTTTCTAGTGTAGAATTATCTTTTTGCAATTAATTTCTATAAACATTTGCTTAAGCTTATCTATAATTGTTCTCTCTCTCTCTCTGTTCTTTAATTATCTACTAAGTAGATTAGTCTTCTCTCACTATTATTGTCACTTAGCTTAGATTTAATTTCAACCTGTGATCTTTCAGTTGTATAAAATACCAAAAAAATTACAAAAGCAAAAAATATAAAAAATAAATCAATCAATGCGATTTTTAAATCAAATGTTTGCCTACCCATGTTCGAACCATGACTCATTGACTCTTGGTAAAATTTATTTGATAGTGAAATTCTATGCATACTACGACGTGGGTTTCCCTTTCCAAAAACCCTAATTACTATCTTCGCATGGACTTCCACTCATCATTTTGGAGCCACTACTGGGGAGGCAACAGACTTTAATTTACCATATTCTTCTCGCTCTTAACTTTTATCTCACTTTTTCTCCAGTTTATTGTAATTGCTGGCACTTGATTGTGCATCAATGTTTGAACCTAGCTTAATTTGTAAATATTACATTCATATCATGCATATCATGCATTGCATCATTTTATAGAGAATAAGATGAAATATCTTGCTATTTAATGCTTTTGCTGTTATTTACAGGTAATAAAGGATTCAAAATGCGACATAAAGTCAAATAAGGCAATAAAGAGAGAAGAAGATTGATCCAGACAAGAGGAGTGAGAAGGATAGCCTTATCCCTACCCTTAGAAACCCTAGGACAACCTTCCTAAAACCAAAACAACTTTCATTAGGACATCTTAGCCTTAGAACCCAAAACATGGATAGCACTATCCATATTCTTATTTACCTTATCCCTCTCCCAAGCACTTAGGAACCAAAACCTACCTTAGAAAACCCAAAACCCACTCTCCAGCACATTTCTGGATGTCCAGATATTAGGCTGGACGTCTAATTTCTGTAGAAACTCAATCTAGGAAGCCAAAACTCTCACTCAAACAGAATTAGACATCCAACCTAACTTCTAGATGTCCAATTTTGGAGCATAAGACATCTGTTCACTTGTTTGGACATCTAGAGGTCCCCTCTGGTTCCTGTTTTGGGTGCTAGAAGCCCGAGCTTGCCACTTTGACCTAGAAACCCCACAAAACACCTTAAGAAACCTAATTAGAGACCTCCTAAGCCTATCCCACTATCCATACCCTTACTTATCCTATCCCTAACCCAATTGAACCAACCCATACCTAATTGGGTGCATCTATAGTTGATTGGGTGCACCTGAACCCAATTAGATCCACCTAGGATCTAATTGACTCATACCTATTAGGATTACCTTAGCCTAAACACATGCACACATCCAATTAGACTCGACCTAAACCCAATTAGGTTCACTCCTCTCCAATTAGGCTCACCTAAGCCTAATTAGGTCCACACCCACCTAATCTAGATTAACCCAACCTATTTAGCACATAATCCTACCAACACCCACAACATAGCTCTATGAATTTTAAACTACACACACACACACAACTTCCGATTCTATTCTTACCAAAACCAAACCCTAAAACCTATGCGTCAAACCTAGAGCTTAAATAGGTGGTGACTACCTATTTTAGGAATCCACTTTCCATTTTAGAAAAAGAAAGAGGTGCTGCACATCACTCCATTCTCCTCCACTTCAACTTGCGATCTCTCTTTCGCCTCCAAGAAAACCAAGGCCATCCTCTTCCTCCTCCTCTCCAAGATGTCCTCCATGGATGCCTAAAGAAGGTCCTTTGAGGTGCTCCTCCATGGACGACCAAGAGAAGCTTCAAGGTGCTCTCCTCCAAGGCTTCAAGGACGGCTAGAAGAGAAAGGGTCCACCACCCTCTTCTCCTCTTCTTCTTCATGGCCGTGCCCACTTCTCTCTCCTTGAAAGAAGAGCCCATGTCCTCCTCTCTTTCTCTTCTTGAACTGCCAAGAAGGCTTCTTCATAGCCTCTCTTGGTTGATCCTAGCATTTGCTTGGTTCTAGTTTCTTTTTATGTACCTTTGCAACCTCATATAATTAGTTAATGAATGATTAGTTTCTCTTTGAATGATTAGTGGTATGCTTCTATTTATCATTGTGAATACGCACCCATTAGTTAGGTTAAGATTAGGTTTTCTTTAGCATATTTAGATCTAGGTTTCATGCCACCTTTCAAAAATCAAAAATAAAAAAAATCACAAAATGCAAAAAGATTAAGTTAGGTTAGATTTAGGTTAGAAAAGTGGATCCAAATTTAAAACTTGTTTTTTTTACACCTCCCAGAGTCGAATGACCAGGACTCATGTTATAAAAGAATAAAAATCAACATGAGTTTTGCTAAAACAAATATTTTTCATCGAGGGTTTAACACAGCTATACTACAAAGTCGACGATGTATTTCAAATCACATGTGAAAACACCTTGTCAAATGGCACCGTTGTCAGGGAGGCAACGGGCGAGTTTTTAGATTTGGATTTGTTTAACATTTTTGTGTTTTGATTGTAGGATAGAGACAACGATCTGCACATGTATCGACTCATGGTGAAGACCGCAGGTATTTGTTCTTCATCCTCTATTTTGTTGCTTTCTTAGGTTTGAATATATATATATATATCAAATTCAAATTTTTGGAGTTGAATTTACAAAAAAATCTCTCTTTGTTTGGTGTATGTTTGGCTTGAAATTACTTAAAATACACCAACTCTATATTTAGAAACTCGACCTGAAATTGATTGCGATTTTCAAAAATTAATTGCCCCCAAATTAGCAATTCAAAAATCTTGAGATTCAAACTGATTTTACGGTTTCAAACTAGCTTTCCAATGTCATATTTTATTTGGAAAAATTTGCACAGTGGAAGGGGGTCAGAACAGTCTGCACATTGATTTTATCTACCTTTAGACATTAGTTCTAACCTCTATATAAATCAGATTAATTTGGAATTTGTGGGGTTGGAAAGCCATTGAAACCTAATTTTTTCTATAAGTTTTCAAGAATTTTTGGTATTCCTTTGATACTGTTTCAAACTAAACTACTCACTGGGGTCCATCTGGCCTGTTTGATCCCCTAACACCTAAAAATTCATATTAAATTATTTCAAATAGTAAAAATTTCAAAAAAATACTCTCTGGAATCCCAACTAAAATAGGAATCAGTGTATCAAATTTCAAATGATTTTAATGCTGATCTTACCTTGTAAAGTGATTTAAAAATCTGATTTGGGTTTGCAAGTGTTAATTTTATAAAAATAAAACATCAAACCTTGATTGTGGTGATTGGTTAGATCAAAAGATTGATTTTCAAAAATTCGTGCAGGATTGCTTGCACATCCTAAAATCACAAAATTTTTAATATAGATAGCCTTTCTAATTATCTTTCATTTGGTATCTGTCTAAAGCCCAAATTTGCATCCTGGATTAATTCATTTAGTAAAGGTGGGTCAGAACTGTCTAAAGTGACTGATCGGTCAACTTTGGAGTATTCTTCCTGCTTCTACGCAACTCAGATTAATCTGAAATCAGTGGCATTTGAACACTTATTAAATATACTATCTTCAGTAAGATTTTCATAACTTTTGGATACTGTTTGATTGGCTCTTGGTTTGCTTGTTTGAGATACTGTCAATCTGCCCTGATTGGTCACTATTCACTATTAGACCTATATAAAACTAGGGAAATCATTAAAAATTAGGAAAAAAATATTTTGGTGAGCCTAACCTAACGTGTGAATAGTACTGCAAAATTGGGGTCATTTTGATACTGTTTACACTCCTTTCAAACTGAACCTTGTTGATAGTGGGTGAATTCTCAGAACTAGAAGTAAAAACCCTAGGTGTTTCACATTAGGGTTTAATTTTAGAAACCCAAAACAAACTTGTTTGAGCCTGATTTGGGTGTGATTGCATAATAGGTGGGGATATGCTTTGATTGGTTGTCTACCCCCTCACCTACTTGAATTGAAACTGAGTACATTTCAACTTAGGCAACCACTTAGGTCTCTTTCACTTAGTAGTGGTGAATTAGGACCATTGTTTTCTCTAATTGGGTCACACCATTTCTACCTTGTTGGACTTAAAATCATCATCTAGACCTATCTGATAGTAGGGTTTCCACATTAAGGTAGAGCACATTTGCATTCCATAAAGGAAATTCATAAAACAAATTGGGATTTGCAAAATCGCTTGTGTGCTTCACTATAACCTTGTTTGAATTGACTTAAACAAGGAAACCCTAAAAGAAATTAATACAAGCACTTGAACCATAAAAGTCACTACACCAATTAAACCTTGTATTGCAAATCCTTTGTCTGTGCACTTCACACTGCTAAATCTAATTTTAAGGGCAACACCCCCATAATGCCCAATCACATTCCAAGAGCACTTCAAGTCTAATCCTAAAACTAAGTAGTCGTGCCCTAGGCTGAACTAACTTACTTGGTAACCGAAGTTTAATTGGGTGAAAATCAAGGCCTTGTCTACTTGGACCAACTGGGGACAAGAAAGGTCGGTGCAGTAACTGCATTAACCTCTAGTGGTGTCCCGCCGTGTGGGGTGTCCTATGGGGTCCTACCCTTCTGGCCAGCCAAGTAATTCAAGGGTTGGTTCAACCCAAGTCCATTTCAGGGTGCCTAGTTTATGTCCATTTAGTGTATACAATTTAGGGATAGCTTCTTTGCTTGATTTGGGGCTTTCTCTCATTCTAGGCCTTTAGCTTGTTTTCACTAGCTACTTGTAGCTGGTTATGTCTTCCTAAGGAAGACCTTCTCTTATCTCTATTCTCTTCTTTTCTCGAATATCCATGAACCCATATCATCCTTTTTACCCTCAGGGTTCTCCTTCTCCCAACCCAACCATGATTTCGACTCCTCCTGGTTGGGAGACTCATCCTTAGCAGCTGGGATATGATTATTCTCATGCTCCTTATCCCCTAGCTCATTTAGAACCTGAACCTCATGAATCCAACCCTTATCTCGATCGAAACCAAGTGAAGGCCATAGTTTCTGAATTCTACGAGTATAATAGGAATTATACAGGTCATTATGTCAAGCTCTTGGAGCAAATTAGACAATGCCAGGCACAATCTCAATCTTATCACTCCTCCCAGGAACAAAAGACCTGGAATACCCAGCCTAGTGGATCAAGTGACCCATTTTTGGATCCATTAGCTACTCTACTGACTTTTACTACCCTGGGGAGGCGTCCTGGACTCAGTCAACCCGGAAGGCACCTTTGGACCTACTTCATGATTTGGGTAGATCACTTAGGGAATGCACCATTTCTGATACACCTGTGCTTGATGATATATCACTTAAGAATTGGAACAATGGATCACAAGTACAGGACCACACATCAGGTTCTCAATCAACTTCCTCTATAGTCAGCCCCACCCAGGGTGGTACACACTTTGATTCATATCCTGATTCGTATAACCCTGAGTGGAGAGACAATCCTAATCTTTCATGGCCACCACAGAGATTGACTCAGATTGAATATCAATCTAGGCCAGCCCAGTATTCCACTCAAACCATTTTAGGGCAACCATCTAGTCAAACCCAACGCACAACCACCCTTGAGGATACCATGAACCTTCTATTGGACTTTGATAAGAAAAATGAAGAAAGACTGACTAATTTGGAAAATCAAGTGAAATCTCATGGGGATCAAATCAAAAGACTTCAAGAATCCTTTTATCCCCACATGCAAAATACTCCCTACTCTTATTCTCCACCTATTCTTCCGACCGCTCCTCCAATTTATCACATGTGCCATTGTGCAGGTGCCAATTCTTTGGGCTCTAAAAGAAAGAGAAAAGCTAGGAGCCCACCCAAATGATCTAATTCGGGCTCAACCAAAAATCTTAACACCAAACCTACATCCAACTCTGACTTAGACTCTAGGGACAAAAAGAAGAAAAAAACTCCTAAAGTTGATTTGACCTATTTACCCTTTCCTGGGACCTTAAAGAAAGAGTCGAAAGAAAAGAAAAAGACTTGCACACCTAAAGAGGTTGTTTTATTTGCTTACATGCGTGCATTTGTTTCTGGAAATCTACCACCCAAAATGATCGACCCTGGAAAATCGTTCATATCTTGTGCCATCAAGGGATTCACCTTTAATAGAGCCCTTGTGGATCTAGGGTCATCCATCAGCTTGATTCCTACCACTCTTTTTGACCGCACCAGACTTAGAGGTCTGCACCACACATCTATCACCATTAAAATAGCAGATGTCTCCGTTAACACATCTAAGGGAGTAATTCATGATGTGATCATTAAAGTCAAAGTCTTAGCTTTCCAGTTGATTTTATTATTTTGGACATGGATATACCGGAGAAGCTAAGTGATTCACCTATTATTCTGGGTCGCCCTTTCTTGGCTACAGCCAATGCACGGATTGACTGTTACTTAGGATGTATGGAAATGAGTAGCGGCAATGAGAAGATTCATTTTGATATTTATGCAGCCGTTAAGAAAACAAAGTTAGGGTATTTTTTCGATGATACAGAAAGTGATTCAGAGGGTAATTCGGAAGAAAACATGGCAACTGACGCCTGGGTAGAACCACATGACCTGAATCAAGAATCCACTAGATCACAAAAGTCACCCGTAATACAAGATCAAATATTTGATAGTATGGTTGACTATCTTGACCTACCTAGCCTAATTCAAACCCCTGCCCCTTGCAATGAATCATAGATTACTCAATTGATCAAAATAGTGCATGAAATAAAAGAAGCTAGTGCTAGAGAATATGATGATATACAAAAAGGCTTCATTGAATCTGGGACGAGCAACAAAAACCAGAAATGTTTAAATTTAGGATGGGTGTGCCACAACAGATTTTTTATTATGAGGTTGTCATTATGGATTCTATATATCATACACCTGAGGTGGATGATATTGATGTCCCTATTGAAGTTGAGGAAGGAGAGTCATGTGAGGATCTTGATCTTGATTTAAGGCCTGAATATCAATCATTTCATTTTGATGAACCAAGCATTAATGGCCTTGAGTATGATTTTGTTGTATTTGAGGATACCCATGGATACATTGATGAATTGATTCAGATGATCACATACACTAAACAACAAAATCAAAAAGACTTTAATGACTCAATCAATGATTCAACCCATTCCACTTTCATTAAGGGATTCACTACCTAATCTAATGCCCAATTCTATCAAAGTGAGCAAGGGGAAATATCCCTCTATGAAAAAGATATTCAAGAGATTGAAAGACTATTGGGGATTACATATGATGAATTATTGGAGGAAGCTAAAAATTTTGCTAAATCATGTGATAATTGGGAATTGGAATTGAATAAGTTGGAAGAGGAGAAAGAAAATGATGACGCTCAAACATCTTTGGTAGAGACAAAGACTGATTACTTGACCTTGACCTCCAAATCTGGCCACATCACTTTGGTCATGCCTTCCATTTATCACCATTATCAAGACCCATATGATTTTACCCCACACAACTCCGCTCATACCCCAACCACCCACACTCTCCATCACCTCTTCGGGATGCCTTCATCTTCATTTCTTCCAGGCACCCATATTTATCTGTCTTTTTTTTGTAGCATCTAGCTGCAGATTTTCTCAAGGCCCATTATAAGATTTTTCCGACTCTATGGACTTGGACTTCATGGATAGTTGGTCTGCATTTGCGGCCTGCTGTTGGCGAATGAGATTAAAATTCTTATCATTTTACTTGCCATTCTTAATACAGTATTGACATATCATTTTTGAGTTTACGCCTATCTGGAGGCGTTAATCTTCGCACTTATATATAGCATATTTTATTTGGCATATTTTCCTGCATATTTATTTTACTTCTTAGGTGTTGGAATAAGCGGAATGAAAAATTCAAGAGCTATGCCAGGTGATTTCTACCCATGTGCTCCTTGTCTTAATTTATTTTTCATTATATTCATGCATGAGGACATACAAGAAAGTAAGCATGGGAGGGGGGGTACTACATGTAAACTGAAAATTTTTTTGCCAATACATAGGAAAAACCTTTCATACATCATGCTAATTGCACTTTAGGGTCCTTAAATTAAGAACAACTGACTCCACCTCCAATGTTCGCATTGGAGCTAGAAATCGTACGCAACAGCCACTTCCGACTCATCCACTCACCTTTTTATTCTAAATTTAGGGTCAAGCTAAATGTAACCCAAATTAGGGAAATCTTCGAAGTGCAACTTTGCAAGGTTATACAAAGCATTTATATATGTTTCCTTTATGCATTAATTTTTATCAAGGAAGTTTTATTAGGGATTTTATTCTTGAGCTGATTCTAAATCTAGAATCTAGTATAATATTTATAGTTGCACATAGATTTTGTAATGAATCCATTGTGAAGACCAATAGACATCTTTAGTTTGTCAAGAAGAAGAATTACTTCTTTTCCTGAACCCTTGGATCAGACAAGCTACTTTCTAGTAGATCCACCAAACATTTGTGAGGTGAGAGTAGAATATCTATTGGTGCTCTAAGTCTAGTGCAAGGATTCTTAGTCTCTGGATAATTAGATAATGATACTTAGAGTTTGACATAGTTTTTGCTCTCAAGTTCCTATGTACGAATCTTTTGAGAATTCTTGAGAGACACCAAATAAGGTAGATACGTTGAGATCGAGTTCTAATAAAACTATGACTAAGGAGGATGGTCACGACCATCCTCTATGAAATCCTCGGTTAAAGGAGGGTATTAGTGTCAAAGGTCAGAAAATATGCTGTCCTATTCGTTCCCTTCCTGGTGCCAAGGGTAGGCACTTCCACCAAATACACCACCCGATATCCGCTTGAACATCACCAATCTCTAATAATGCCTCTTGAATAAAATTTGAGTGTGTTGTTCATAGATATAAAAAAAAGGAAAAATAAAAAAATATATATATGAAAAAAAAGAAGAAAGAAAGAAAAAAAAGAAAAAAAGAGAGAAAAAGTCTGAAAAAAAAGTGTTGAGTTCAAAATTGTGTTTATCTGTTTATTTCATTTTTGAGTCATTTACATTAAGGCAAGAAAACTCACCACCATTGTGATCTACCAAATATGACCTATACCTACTTTTCTATATTTCTGACTGCCTGAATACGGGCTGAGGAATTTTGACTTAGTTGTAGGGTTATCAAAATTTTAATTAAAGTGTTAATGCCATAAGAGGCCACCAAATATTGAGCTCATTGACAAAATATGGTGAGATTGTGAGCTCGAAAAGAAAAAGAGAAGAAAAAGAGAGAGAGTATGAAGGAACTAAAGAGAGCACAGTTTTTTGCCTCTCTCTAGGTTGATTTGTTTGATAGTTTGGAAATTTAGAATCTATAGTACTAGATTATATGTAAGACCAGATGAGTGTGAGCCACCAAATAAAAAACCACTTGAGTCAAACATATTCTACCTAAGCTAAAAAGCTGGGGTAAAATTACAGACTATTTGTTCTGAATCCCCGAGGGAAGAGTTTGCCTGTCTCGATATAATTTTTACTATGGGTCAAGTATGAACTTTAAGTGTGAATTGGCTTTTTCACTTGGGTCCATTGCTTAAGCTACCATCACTACACTTTCATGATAGTTTGGATTTCTAGATTTCTGGATGAAACAAAAGGAGAAAAATCTTTAGTCAAACTCTTTGATAAAAAGAATAAGCAATCCTTTAGGGACCGAACTTGTAAATAACTTAGTCATGCATTTGCTAGGGACTAGCAAAGTTTAGGCATGGGGGTATGATTGCACGGCAATCATAAGTCCTAATCAACCTAAATAATGTTTGAACCTAGCTTAATTTGTAAATATTGCATTCATATCATGCATTGCATCATTTTATAGAGAATAAGATGAGATATCTTGCTATTTAATGTTTTTGTTGTTATTTGCAGGTAATAAAGTGATTCAGGATGCGAGATAAAGTGGAATAAGGCAATAAAGAGAGAACAAGATTGATCTAGACAAGCGTGAGGAGGATAGTTTCATCCCTACCCTTAGAAACCCTAGGACAACCTTCCTAAATCCAAAACCACTTCCATTAGGACATCTTAGCCTTAGATCCCAAAACATGGCATGTTCTTATCCACCTTATCCCTCTCCTAAATACTTAGGAACCAAAACCTATCTTAGAAAACCCAAAACCCACTCTCCAGCACATTTCTAGACATCTAAATGTTAGGCTAGACATCTGATTTCTACAGAAACTCAATCTAGGAAGCCAAAACTCACAATGACATAGAATTAGACATCCAACCTAACTTCCAAACATCCAATTTTGGAGTATATGATGTCTGATCACTTGTGTGGACATCTAGAGGTCCTCTCTGGTTCCTATTTTGGGTGCTAGAAGCTCGAGCTTGCCTCTTTTAACCTAAAAACCCCACCAAACACCATTAGAAACCTAATTAGAGACCTTCTAAGCCTATCCCACTATCCATACCCTTACTTATCCTATCCTTAACCCAATTGAACTAAACCATACCTAATTGGGTGCATCTACAGTTGATTAGGTGCACCTGAACCCAATTAGATCCACCCAGGACCTAATTGACTCATACTATTAGGATTACCTTAGCTTAAACGCACGCACACATCCAATTAGACTCGGTTTAGAACCAATCAGGTTTACTCCTCTCCAATTAGATTCACCTAGGCTTAATTAGGTCCACACCCACCTAATCTAGATTAACCCAACCTATTTAGCACTTAATCCTACCAACACCCACAACATAGCTCTACGAATTTTAAACTACACACACACACAACTTCCTATTCTATTCCTACCAAAACCAAACCCTAAAACCTATGCGTCAAACCTAGATCCTAATTAGGTGACGACTTCCTATTTTAGGAAGCCACTTCCCATTTAAACAAAAGAAGGAGGTGTTGCACATCACTCCATTCTTCTCCACTTCAACTTGCAATCCCTCTTCCTCCTCCAAAAAAACCAAGGCCATCCTCTTTCTCCTCTCCAAGACATCCTCCATGGATGCCTAAAGAAGGTCCTCCAAGGTGCTCTTCCATGGACGACCAAGAGAAGCTTCAAGGTGCTTTCCTCCAAGGCTTCAAGGATGGCTAGAAGAGAAAGGGTCCACCACCCTCTTCTCCTCTTCTTCTTCATGGCCACGCCCTCTTCTCTCTCCTTGAAAGAAGAGCCCATGTCCTCCATCTCTTTCACTTCTTGGACTGCCAAGAAGGCTTCTTCACAGCCTCTCTTGGTTGATCCTGGCATTTGCTTGGTTCTAGTTTCTTTTTATACACCTTTGCAACTTCATATAATTAGTTAATGCATGATTAGTTTCTCTTTGAATGATTACTGACATGCTTCTATTTATCATTATGAATACACGGCCATTAGTTAGGTTAAGATTAGGTTTTCGCTAGTATATTTAGATCTAGGTTTCATGTGACTTTTCAAAAATCAAAAATCAAAAAATCGCAAAATACAAAAAGACCAAAAAGACTAGGTTAGGTTAGATTTAGGTTAGAAAAGTGGATCGAAATCTAAAACTTATTTTTTTATGCCTCCTAGAGATGAACGACCGGGACTCATGTTATAAAAGCATAAAAATCAATGCAAGTTTCGTTAAAACAAATATTTTTGATCGACGGTTTAGTGCAACTATACTATGAAGTCAACGATGTATTTCACATCACGCTCAAAAACACCTTGTCAGTACTCATCCGAGGCAGGCGAAAGCAGTAGATTGGAGTTGTAAGTCTACCCCCCTTCCCACCCATTAGATTTCACTTCACCACCTAAATAACTCAAACCCAAATCAACCTAGGTGCTGCTATAAATCATAGGATAGACTTGGTTGTTTGTTTGTCACCTCCACTCACCTCACCCACCTACATACGCAAAAAAAATTACAAAAAAAATTCTTCTTTTATTATGGTATTTGCTTAAATATACACATTAAAACCGATAAACCTAAGGCACACTCTTCCTGATTCAATCACTAACCGAGACACTGACTTGTGGACCTGATACACTTGAACTAACTGCACACATATTAGTGACTATTTCTTCTGTGTGCCTTATTCAGTGGTGCAAACAACCAATAGTTTTATCTGGTTGGGCTGCACCACTTAAATTTTAAACTAATTCATCTAGTAGCTCTATAGAATTCAATTGTTAGGGCTAAACTAGGCACTCCACATTATTTTTGATCTTTAAGGGAATATACTTCCATCTATGCTTTCAAAACTTTGTGTGCTTCACTGAACTTGATTGAATAGACCTGAAATATGAATCCTAAAAGCTACTAAGCAAGATTTAAACCCTAAAATACACCTCATCTATAATAATCTTGCTTTGAAACCCCTAGTTATGCACATATATACATTTTTAATCGATCATTAAGGGCACAACCCATTTAAGGGCCCATCACATTCCAAAGAACTACTATCCCAAGCCTAAATTAAAATTGAGTAGATGTTGGCCCTAGGATTCATTGAGTCTATTTTAGGGTATTATCCAAACTGTACTTCAAATTAGTGATGTTTGCTTTTTCTGAAAGGCACTGAGTTGGAGGACCTGGTTGTCAAACGACTTAAGCAAGCAAGGGTTTAGCATAATTAGCGACCTTTGGGACATGCTCCCCTTGTTTCGTCAACCAAACTTAATCAACTTTTGGATTAAGGATAACACCAAGTTTGATTTGTGACTATCTGACAACCCGAGTCCCACCAACCGATGAAACTCGAGTCGTCGTGTGCTAACCACAAGAAAAACCAACCACAAGATCGTAGTCACCCGGCACATAATTGGTGAGAGGATTTCGTGATGGAAATCAAGGTTTCAAAGAACTCGTTGTCGTAGTCGCAAAAGTCACTACCAAATAAAATTTATACCAAAACTTGAGGAGAGTCACAGGTCGAACACAAGGAGGTGAACATTTGGTTTTGAAATCCACACTCTCGGCTTTATTTATTTTTGGTGTTTTTGTCTTTTAGGATTTTTTTTATATTTTAATAGGAAAGAGATTTTATAAGACGTAATATCAGGTGAATTGTTACCTATTCTACTCTACACTAACAAAATAAGAGAGAGAAAGAGAGAAAGAGAGGGAGAGGGAGAGAAACATTTCATAAAATTGATTGATGTAGATTACAACTAATTGAAACTACACTAGAAAGCGATAAAAGATAGAATGGATTGAGAAGAATCCCTTTCGACGGTTGCTTGGAGGATGACTCGCTCTGACGGTGCCCCGAATAAAGGTGGCGGGAAGCTGGGTAAAGGAGAGCACCATCAGAGGAAGGAGGACGGGGTGGGACGGCATCGCTGTGAGATCTACTTCCTGAATGTGATGAGAGGATGGGCACAAGATGCTCCACGAATAGGGGTAAGCGGTGGGAAAAAAATATTTGTTTTGTACTCTAGAGGAGCATCCCGGGCTTGGGATAAGCTCTCTCTAGAGACTTGGACGTGATGAGGGAGAGAAAGGAAGTGATGAAGAAGAATGGGAGGGGTCCTTTTATAGTGGAGGAGCAAAGGCTTTTTGCACATGGGGCGATTAGTGACATCCATAAACGTCGCTGAAGACCCACTGCAGATGTCACTGAAGATAGCTCACATGCCCACGCTACTGCACTGCTAGTGCACACTCCGCTCGCCCGTGTCTCATGCTGCATGCGTTGCTACGCTACGTGCTCCTATGCGCTGAGGCCTGATGACTACAATTATTAGTGTTAATATCATCAATTAGAGTCAATTTCGAGGGTACTTGTGCGATAATGTCATATTATAGTGGGTTTGGGAGCATTGCATGCATATTACGTGATCTTTACATTTAAATTGCTTAGAATCAATGTTTAATGACCTTATGTACAAGACCATATTGAAACAGGTATCAGATGAGCAATTAGACCGTACGAATGGATCTGGATCGACGAATAGAGTCCAACAGACTCAAAATCACCTCGATCCGACTTCCGTAGCTCCCACAACAAGTTCAAGGAAGATCAATGGCTAGGGGGCAATGCGACATCCTTATGGGCTTTGGATGAAAAATCCAACTATACGGATAGATCCAGAGTGACGATCGCAGTCCAGAAACGTAGGAATCATCTCGATCTGAGCACCATGGCATCCTCTACAATAGAAAGAAGATGGATGGCCTAGATGGCGCCACGTGGTGCCATCTGGGTAGCAAAACACCGACCAACATCTACCCAACACCAATGCTTCTTCATATGCATCATCGATTCTCAACCATTAGATCTTGATCCAATGGCTGAGAAGCCATCCATGCCTTGCCGCAGAAATTCCTCCTTGCGACATCTTCATGGGTGTAGCATGGTGGTCAACAAGAGCACTCTCAAAGAGCGGGTGCAAATTCGAAACCTGCAACCCCCTCAATTTTGCAATTGAGGCACGATGTAGCAGCAACGGCGGAAGTGCACGCATAGCACACATGCGCGTGCGGAGCAACAACGTGTGGGGCAACAGCACTCGGAGAGTGTGGGTGTGCGCAGTGCCAACGCATGCGCATAGCATGGCATGCGAGACATGGCGTGGCGCACGTAGGCTAGCAAGAGTGAGAGCAGCAACTTTGGCGATGCATGTAGCAGGTCTTCAGCGACGCTTTGAATGTCGCTGTTGACCTGAGGATGGATTTTAGCCCTTTTCACCACTATAAAAAGGAACCTACTCTCCTCATTTGCACCCATCATCTACTTAAGAGTATCCACCACCTCCATATAACTCCAAGCAAGGTCTTGAAGCCACCGAGCTGCAGATGGATGCTCCTCCATCGCCATGGCTACCTCGATGCCATCTTCTTCCTTATTCCTAGTTTTAATTTCTTTGATAGTTATAGTTTATTTCTTTCATTCAAGCATTCATATATATTTTTGTTGATGACAACATTTGGATAATTACTAGAATATATCTTTGATATCTTGTTCTTATCATCTCCTGAGCACAGATTTATAACCCTATCCCCCTCTCTCTCTCTTTTTCTCTCTCTGTCTCTCTTTCTCTATTCATTTTGCAAGTGAAAAAATCGACATATTTTTGTGACATGAAGCGATTAGCAGATTCAATACTTTGCCTCCCTTTGTTCGACACTCGAACTCACATCCGATTCTTATATTAAAATTGACGTCGTAAAACGTGCTACAATGGGCAATTTACACAAACACGTTTCACGACGGTCAAGGTCATTCCACGCATTCGCTAGTCGTACTCCACGCTACTACATGCGCCAATATGCCACGTTGCACGCATTAGCGCACGCACGGTTGCTATTGCTGGTGCATGCCCTTAGGCAACTTGGATAGCACCACTTGTAGCGATCTGGGCTATCTATCTTCTTTCCTTTGTATGGGCTACTACAGATGTTAGATTGAGTCGATTTTCACGCTGTTGGGTTGCGATCGTTGACCGGAATTGATCTATGTGGTTAGATTTGTCGTTTGAAGCTCCTAATTGTGTCACATTGCCTCTTAGCCGATGATCTTCCTCGGACTATATATGTGCTACGGGACTCTAATCAAGGCGATTTTAGAGGTGTTGGACTCCGACCGTCGTCCTGATCAGATCTGTATAGTCGGATTGTCAATCCAAGGCTCCGAAATAGATCTCCTTCTCTCCTGGCCACAAAAGGACGTGAATTAACCTAAAATTTATGCACACTATTCTAAATGTAGAATGATACATGCTATGCAATATTTAAAATTTGAAACGCATATATAAGCTTAGGAACATGCATAAATAGGCATTTTAACCTAAATGGATGTGTATACATCATACCCCCATGCCTATCTTTCGGTAGTCCCTAGCAAAAATAAAGTATATGCTATGTATAAAAACAAAATTAGGACTCGATCACTTATGGCATTAGTTGTTTATTAACAAAAGGAAATTTCAACTAAGGTCCTAAACTACGAAGACTCAACAGTGCCCAGGTGCGTACAAAATGTAAACCGCCCAAGTCGTCGCCTTACTTTGAAAAGGGAAGATAAATTTTCTTATTTTTTTCTTCTTTTCTAGTTTTTTTGGATTTTTGAGTTTAGAGTTTCGGGAAAACTTTCTACGACTACCTAACCCACCCAAGACTCGAACAGAACTTCAAGTTCTAAGCATCTTTGTGAATGTGATATACTCACTAGGCGACCATTAAAATAGACCCTAAGGTTTATTTGTTCAACCAATAGCTTTCTCCTTACTTTTTTATATTTTTTTATGGGGCCAACACAAGGGTGAACCCAGTGTATATCTCCCTAGTTTATTATACTTTCCCACTTCTTCCCTAAGTGTTTTGGGAATTATTTTTGCATTTTTGTGAGCTAGGCTCTGGACAACTGGCCAATGAGCTGTTACCCATGATAACTTGCCAACCATACTCATGCGGTGAAGTGTGGCTTATTTTATTTTTATTTTTTTCCTTTTTCTAATTTTTTTCATTTTTTTCTTTTTATTTTTGAGTATCATCATTTTCATTTTTTTTTCTAAGCAGGTAGCTTTCCTGATCTAAGATTTACCTAAAGGTAGTAGAAAGAGTTTGGTCGGGCTTTGGACAACTGGCCAATGGACTGTTACCCATGACAACTTGCCAGCTATACTACCCTAGAAAGTTCATTAGCTACCAAATTTTCATAAAAACTACTGAAAAGTGAGTCATTGCAAATAGTGTGCAGATGTTTTAGACTTAAAGTCTCCTCAAATCAGAGGGCGAGTTGATAAGTCATGTACTTATCACCCTAATTTATTAACCAAATTAAAATAAGATTAACTTGGCAAGGACTTGCGAAACAAGTTCACATTTTAGTGGACACTCGGGCTGATTAAGACTGAAGACTTGAAGAGTCTAAGTGTTCAGGTCCTAAAGTATCGTTTCCTAAAGTTAACAACTCATAATGCCTAAGTTCTCTTCTCCTAATTCTATTTTTTTGAATTTTTACTTTTTTTAAAGAAAATAAAAGAAATTCCACGGAGCTAACAAAATAATTTTAGAATTAAGTATCCACCCCCCCATGCCTAAATGATGCAATGTCCTCATTGTAAAAATGAAGACATGAAAAGGGAGGAATAAACAGAATATCACTTGAATTTCGTGAAAATCCGATCAGCTCCGCAGAGAACATGGAATATACACACGTGCTAAGTTTATTGCCTTTAGCTAGGCATAATATATAAACAAAGAAGAAATTAAGAATTCACAAGTACATGTTAGAATCTGAATTAAAAGATTGATCCTCAAACCCGCCAAAAGAAGATGTCCACAATGGTGAACCAGATAGTGGTGCATACACATGCCCAAGGTCGAGTGGTTCTAAGGTTCTTGATGAAAATCACCCAAAACCAAAGATCATTGTGTTTTCGGGGTTAGGCCTGCAGCTTTCGAGTATGCAACCTAAGTTTGAAATTATGGACAAAATAAAGTTCTAAACTAATAGGAGTATTTGTCAAATTGGAATTTGGCTCAAAAAGATAATCCACTATTCTATACTTGGGTTGAAAATCCTCAGAATAAAACTTATCATAAGGGTCATGGTAAAAAGTAGGTGGTTTCAAGTCAATAGGAACCCCTAGATCTAACATTGTATTTCCCTCATAATTAGCCTCCCAAATCTTAGTTTCTAAATTCCTATCCTTCAAGATCAAGTGTTTGGTTTTCAGGACCTCTAGCATGTCATTCACCTCATGAGATTTACCCAAGTCCAAAAATAATAGATGAATCAGGATTGACTTGGGTATAATGATCTCAAAAATATCATCATTTAGCTCTTTGAGGTGTGATTGAGGAATGGGGCTACTGATTGAATCTTCCAATAAATCAAGATTTGAATCCTCCATGGCAACCCTAGCTGAAATCAAATTCCTCAATTACAGGGCCAACAAATGATTGATCAGATTCCTTTGGCCTATTTGTCTCATTAAAATCATCTTCCT
Source organism: Thalassia testudinum (assembly GCA_037157565.1). Classification (NCBI taxonomy): domain Eukaryota; kingdom Viridiplantae; phylum Streptophyta; class Magnoliopsida; order Alismatales; family Hydrocharitaceae; genus Thalassia; species Thalassia testudinum. The sequence goes on from JAZHRO010000003.1 coordinate 63,319,818, forward strand.
TAAGCTTAAGTGAGACTTCTCTAAGAAATTCCTTACCCTTAGAATCAAAGAATTCATGATCCTCATTTATATATGTCTAAAAATCGTATGTCATTTCTTGGTCCATGGAGACATATTTTTTATCATTCCCTGGCTTGTGGATATCGGGTGAGAAAATATGTTCATCCTTAATGGGTTGCTCTAAACCAACCTGATCATCCTCGGTGTCATAAAAATTGTCCCCCAACCGACAAGTGCCTGAGCTATTTCTGACATTGGCTCTTCTGAAGGGGGTTCATCTTGAGAATCATCCCTAGATTGGACTAGGGCAACCACAAATTTCATCCTCAATCTCGATAATTTCCCAAGTAGAAACTCACCTGGGCCCCTATCCTTAACATCTTAGAGCCAATCCAATAAAGAACTATTAAGCTTATCAATCATTTTGATCATAGGCTCCAATGCTTTAGTGCATGGTGTTGGCTGAGCTTCTAAAGATTGTATAGTGTTCCTCAGGTTAGCTAACACCCTATCCTAGACTTGGTTCACTTGAATCAAATGGTTCGATTTAGGGTTGGGTGGGTTAAAACTAGGGGAATCAAGAAATTGAGGTTCTTGGGTCCCTCCCTGATAGTAGGTCATTTTGAGTTGTTCAAGGAAAGGTGATGTCCTATATCCAGTGTAATCCTGGGGAGGGTAGGCATTATAATCATCATATCCTTCCTGATTGTAGATCGGGTTGGTTTGTTCATAAGAGGACGGTGATCTATAATTAGTGTAGCTATAGGAAGGATAATAATCAGAATCATGATGTCCAAGGTTAGGTCCTAGACATTGAGGTCTGGAATCATATCCCCAATCAAAGTTATCCAGGCTACTGGATGGGTAATCATAAGTCAAGTCAGGATAGTAATCATTTTGAGTATAAGTGGTGGTAGGAGGGTAAGATTGGAACTGTGTGTATGGTGTGGAAGATTACATGATGAAGTAGGAGGGAAAACAGAGGAAAGGAAGATGCCCTATAGTACAATCAATCAAACCTATTCTTAGTTGGGTTACCCTAAAGACCTACGAACTCCCAGGACTCATCTTGAGATGATAGAAATTATTTGATCTACTTCTATCTGGTCAATCCAACCAGTTAGAGGGAGGAGTTGGGGAGAAGGTTCTTCCTTTGGCTTGTGCCTCCAGTTCCTTTGATACCCCCCAACCACGGTCGTTTGATGCTAGTCCCCTAGCTAGACATCAAATGGACCAGTAGAAGCAGATTAATCGGAAAAGTCTCAGATGGAGTCCCAAAGAGTGAGTTAATCCTTAAGGCCATCTACTCAATTTTAATTAGGTTTGGGATAATTGTGCTCTTGGAATGTGATAGGCCCTTTAGATAGGTTGTGCCCTTAATGATCAATTAATATGTGTGTGCGTGCACAACCAGTGTTTGCAAACAAGGTTATTTAATGATGTGTCTTTTAGGGTGTAACCTTGTTTAGTAGCTTTTAGGGTTTAATCTTTAGGTTTGTTCAATCAGGTTCAATAGAACACACTAAGTTTTGAAAGCACCAGCGATGATATATTCCTTTAAAAATTAGAAAAAAAATGTTGAGTGCCTGGTTAGTTCCTAAAAATTGAACACAAAGTGGCATACTAATTGATGAATCAATTTTAAATGAGTGGTGTGGCCCAAACAACTCAAGAAATTGGCCTGTTGCACCACTTGGTTAAGGCACACAAAATGTCTAAACCTAATCAAATTTCTAGTCACTTATGTGTGTGTTGAGTTAAGGTGTACCAGATCCATAGGTCAGATCTTGGTTAAGTGGTAGAATCAAAGTGATTGTGCGCCTTAGGATGAGAATTTATGGGTGTTAAGTGTGTCTCTTTTAATTAAATCTGACACGAGAAGAGTATTTTTTTTACTTTTTTGAATTTATGTGGGTGGGTGAGGTGAGGTGAAGTGACATTCAAACAACTAAGACTAACCTAGGATTTATGCAAGCTCCTAGGTTAATTAGGTTTTGAGTTATTAGTATGACGAAGTGAAATCTAATGCGTGGGGGTGGGTGTAAACTTACAGAACCTTCTAACTGCGCTCTACTCTGATTCATTTCACTTTGGCTCGCCTTCGAAGGGTACCTGTAATCATAGAAAGAAAGGAGCAAAGTGAGCTAAAAAGTTAAGGTGGAAAATGCAAAAAAACCAAAGAGCGTTGCCTCCCTGGCAATGGCGCCAAAATGGTGAGCATGATTTCATGATGGAAATCAGGGTTTCAAAGAACCTGTCGTCATAGTCGCAAAAATTGCAACCAAAAAAATTTTATATCAAACTCGAGGTAAGTCCTGGGTCAAACATAGGGAGGCAAACATTTGGTTTTGAAATCCTTGCTTTCGGTGCCCCAGACCAAAAAATTGCAACCAAAAAAAATCTACATTTGCTTTTGGTGTTTTTGTCTTTTATGATTTTTTTTTGTATTTTAATATGCAAGAGATTTTATAAGACAGAATATTAGGTGAATAGCTATATATTCTACTCTACACTAACAAAATAAGAGAGAGAGAAAGAGAGAGTAGGAGAGAAACATTTCATAAAATTGATCAGTGTATATTACAACTAATTGAAACTACAGTAGAAAGCGATAAAAGATAGAATGGGTTGAGAAGAATCCCCCTCGACAGTCTCTTGGAGGACGACTCGCTTTGACGATGCCCCAGACGAAGGTGGTGGGAAGCTGGATGATGGAGAGCGACATCGGAGGAAGGAGGATGGGGTCGGATGGTGTTGCGGTGAGGATCTACTTCCCAAAGGTGGTGAGAGGATGGCCACAGGATGCTCCACGAATGGGGGTGAAAGGCGGGAAAAAATATTTGTTTCCTACTCTAGAGGAGCATCTCGAGCTTGGGACAAGCTCTCTTTAGAGCCTTGGAGGTGATGAGGGAGAGAAAGGAAGAGATGAAGAAGAATGTGAGGGGTAGGGGTCCTTTTATCGTGGAGGAGCAAAGGCTTTTTGCACATGGGGCAATTAGTGATGTCCATAAATGTTGCTAAACACCAACCACAGACATCATTGAAGACAGCTCAGATGCCCTCCCTGCTGGCACACACTTCGCTTGCCCGTGTTTCGTGCTGCATGCGCTTTGCGTGCTTGTGCGCTGAGGCTGTGCCTCGCGCTCGCTGGTACACACTTTACACTACTGTCGGGCCCGTACACTACGTTGCATGCATTAGCGTGCATGCGACTGCTGCTGCTGGTGCGTGACCTTGGGCGACTTGGATAGCACCACTTGGCAGGATCTCGATTGTCTATCTTTCCTTTGTAGGGGCTTCTACATATGTCAGATTGAGTAGATTTTTGTGTCGTTGGGTTGCGATCTTCGACTCAAATCCATCCGTGCAGTTGGATTTGTCGTTTGAAGCTCCTAATTGTGTCACATTGCCACTTGGCCATTGGTCTTCCTCATTCTATATATGGTGCTACGGAACTCTAATCAAGGCAATTTTGGAGGCGTTGGACTCTGATCGTCGTCCTAATCAGATTTGTACGGTCTAATCATCAATCTGAGGACCCAAAATAGATCTCCTCTCCTAGCCACAAAAGGATGCGAATTAACCTAAAATTTATGCACACTATTCTAAATACTATGCATTATTTATAATATGAAATGCATATCTAAGCTTAGGAACATGCATAAATAGGCATTTGAACCTAAATGGATGTGTATACATCAATAATCATAGAACATCTATAGCCAAACATTCATTCATAATGCGTTAACTAAAAAGAATAAAGTGCTGACAAAATATAGATAAGAATCCACCAAAGAAAATAGGAAATAACAAGTGCTCGCATTCAATCACCAAAAGATAGGAAAGAAAAGTCTAACAGCAGAAAAAAATAGAACTAAAGAACCTCAGTGCTCAGAATGGACCATCTCCTAAACTACGACTTAGTCCCATAGTAGACGAACCAACAACAGCTGCTACACCTAACTTCTCAGCAACACCTGAGTATAGAACCCAAGAAACATGTTAGTAAAAATTGAGTAGAGTAGAACAACTACAACAAAGTAGCAATAGTGGCAAGAGTAAAGAAAGAGGGCATTGTATCCGCAATTATTTCAATTATCAACTATTACTTCTCCAATTTTGTTTATGTGCTTAAGGCCACGTGACTATAGTCCACAATCTGTTGACCAAGAAGACAACTTATACCCATCGAGTCACCACGCTCTATCACCCTGGAGTCATTGCAGAAAGGGATGGCGACTACGTCGTGTAGCATGAACATGTACAAGTGCTATGTACGTTGAACCATGACAGCCAATGACCCACCCACTAGCCGAGAAAAAATCACTCCCAATCTCGAGCCACACATCCCGCTATCCCAGTTAGCTGCTAAGCCTAACCAAAGAGTTGTAGGGAGGCTAACAACTCCTTAAACTAGTCCAGAACTGGTCTGAAAGACCAAAGCTATAGCCAATTTTGACGAGTAGAAAGGCTAAAACTAATTATCCCTCCTTTAAGTCCTGACTAAACAGTTGTATTGATTATCTAGTCATTGTCAAATTACTGTATCTTTTATTATCACTAAAGCATACTAATAGTTAAATTTATAAATTCTAGGATTTCCAGATATTCATCTTATTCCCTAACTCATCCTTTCATCATTATTTCTGAAGTTCTGACAGTGGTCCTATATTATTTTTCAATTACCGAACACAACGGAACTTCTTTCACGTAAATTGAAGTTCATTTCACACATGCGATGATAGCGGTGCACCAGGTCATTAATTCTTAATCATTTGCATAACATTCAATTATTTCACAATAAAGTGCCCAAAAATCAGAGTTAGATCATTAAAAAGATTCTAGACTCAGCAAAAGAGGAATCTCATGCCAATCAACGCGGTACACGAGCAAGACCATGCAAAACAAGTCCACGATTATCTAAAAACGACACAGAAATAAGAGAATAGGTGACTACTCTACCTAGCATCACTGGAGGGTCACGGTGACTCTGAACCATGCTTACTGGGCTTAGGGACAGTTGCCATGCCCACATCATAATCCACGCACGCACCAAGGACAAATCCCAGTTTTCATGGACCAAAAATAGGGTTGGAATCACCTAGGCGCATTTTTGATTTTTCACTAAGGAGACAATGCTAAAAAATGAAAATAAATTGTACCAGCACGTATCACGCGTCGATAAGATTCCAATAGTACCTTATTGTTGAAATTCAAGGTCGGAAAAGCCTCGAACCACTCAAAATAGTGAGAGAGGCTCCTTAGCCAGACCAGATCGGCCGGTCTGGTCAAACCAGTGCTCACTCACCTCGCACGTGACATGTGTTGCCTCCTAATTGGGCATCACGCATGCATGCAGATAACCGCGCACCACACCCCACAGACCACCATTGGATAGCTAAGTGTTGCGATTGCAATGACTACGCCCGACCACCTCTCCACGCAAGTGCGCACGTGCATCGCTGCCACCACGTGTCACATGCATGTCGTACCCTACCGCTACCATTGCTACTTGTAAGGTGGGAGACCTAGACTTCTCGGAATTACGCTTAGGTCCCCAAAAATTTTGTTTAAGATTTCTAGAGGAAATCTTAAACCTTTTCTTCTCTCTTTCTTTCTCATTTTAAGAGCCTTAAGAATTAATGATGAACCCAAGTCTCTAGAAGGTATATTTATAGGCTTAACTTCTATCTAAGGTTAGGTTTAGTTGGGTAAAATATTTAATTTACCCTTAGGTTTGGTCACCTTACATTTAAGTCCTTTTTGACTTGTTTTGGTCACAACTTGAGCTATACACCTCAAATTTGAGCAAAACACGATCACTGGAAAGCTTGCATTGAGAGGAATCCAATGATATCATACATGGTACCATTTTAATGAGGTTTAACTAGGGGTTGACCCAAAATATGCATTTTTGGTATTTTTTAAGAGGTGCTTGTACTTGCACTGAACCGCGATCATGTTTACCAGTTCAAAGTGACCTGAACCACACTGAAATGACTCGGGGCCTGGATTTTGGGATGTTACGGGCTAGGATTGTATTATTTAAGAATAGGTCCTTAGGCTACCCAATTTAAGGACAAGCTTGTATTTCTTGTGCTAGATGGCTTTATCATTTTTTCATCCTTCCGACTTCCTTCCAATGCATGCTTGGAAGGTGGTCATTGAATCCTCGTTTGGAAGGACCATTAAACCATTCTTGGATGCGTAGGTTGAGTTACAGCCAAGTAGAACCCAAGGTTGACAACCCACCACCACCTTTGAACTAGCAGGAGCTGCTTCAGAGGCAGTTGGACCAGCTGTAGCAGATGCAGGAGTGGTTTCAATGAATGAATGGTCAGGGCGCTCGACCCTAGAAGGATTTCTATGACCCTTCAAATTATGAGGACCGTCCTGATGTTATGATCCTCACCGATGATGTAGAGATCAACCTCGAGGTCTTGAGTTTGATTAAACATATTCACGGGCTTGGATCAAAGGATCCATTCCAACATTTGTAGGATCAAACTACCTTGGTTCAGACTACCAAATCATGGAATGTGAATGAAGAACATATGTTCATGAGACTTTTCCCCCACTCACTCAGGAATAAGGCCACACTTTGGTACCGCATGATAGGAAGACCGATTGCTACCTAGACAGATTTGAAATTGGACTTCCTAAAGAAATTCCTTCTAGTTAGGCAAACTAATGCTTTGCTATGAGTGATTACCACTTTCGTCTAGCGACCGAGGAAACCACTTCATGGGGCCTGGGAGCTATTCCAAGATCTATTGAGGAAGTGTCCACACCACAAGGTGCTAAAATGGCAACTCATGTAGATATTCTATCACAGGTTGACGGATCAACTTCGTAATCATGTGGACACTTCCAGCGATGGCAATTTCCTCAACAAAGACATAGATATTGCATACAATTTATTCGAGGAAATGAGCGAAAACTATATAAACCACAGCTCCATGGACACATTCAACCAATCTTGAAAACCCAGATCAAATGCCAATGACATTCATGATTCTCACACATTTTATATGGAATTGATCTGCAACAAACTAGATAAGGTGGATTTGGTTGCTAAACAAATGGAAGAGTGCATAGCTAGAAACTCTAGAAACAGTTCTAGATCCACTCAATCCCAGAGTTTGGGATTCCATTCTTCACAAGCTCCCACAGGATGGGAGTTTGTGAACCAACTTGAGTTGGCTCAATCTGTGAGCTAACACTTTTCGAAACCCTACAAATTCCAGACTAGGGCCTTTGATCCCAGTTTTTCTTATCCTTCTTTCTCTCCATCCTCTCCTTATGAAGGTTGATAAACACGTATAAATTCATCGTAAAATGCTTATTTATAATAGTTCATAGGCCTAGCATTGCATATCATGATATAAATATTGCACAAATATCCATTGCATTGCATTTAGGATAGTTGTATATTATGTACATTAATTCCATCATTTTACATGGACAGGAGGCAGTGCGACATCTTTACGGTCTTCGGATGAAGAATCCGACTGTACAGATGAATTCAGAGTGACAATCGCAGTCCATCAACGCGAGAATCACCCCGATCAAAGCTCTGTAGCACCCTCCGCAAGAAGAAGATGGACGGCCAAGATGGTGCCACGTGGCGCCATCCAGGCCTCCCCACCTGAGCCAGCGAACCCCCAAGCCCATTGTAAGATCAGATCCCAGCCGTTAGATCTTAATTCAATGACTGAGATGTGTGCTCCACGGCTGAAGAAGTGCCTCATCTCACCTAGCCTCAGGCAGATCAAGAGAGGAGTCATCTCGACCGTTGGATCTTCATCCAATGGTCGTGGGCGTGGGAGCTCAATTTGTAAGTAGAGCACATAACGACCCTCAGCACAGTGGTTTACGCTAAGCACACATCGCGCGACCATGCGTTCGAAGCCCCGCATGCCGATTTTATTCACTGAAGCAGATGTGGGAGGGAAATTAAGTCGTTGATGGAAGATCAGGTGGTGAAGGAACTAGCTACGTGGACGCACAATTGAGCGCGGATGCTGCACGCGGCTGCCGACGCACCTCGAGAACGCACCATTTGACGTGCACAGTTAAGATGTCTGAACGTAGCATCCGACGGTTGTTGGGGAGGCGCGCGATTCAAATTTTGCAAAGGGGGCACAATCTTCTCTCGACCGTGAGATCTTTCATCCGATGGTCAGGATTCATCCACACCTATGTACGCGATGGCAACTGCAGGCGTGAGCAGTGGGCGCGAGATTTACAACGATAGAAGAGCGGGCCTTTAGTGACACTTGCAGCTGTCACTAAATGGCCTTCGCAGTGCGTGCGCCAGCCAAGGCAATGAAGAGGCATGGATCTTCAGCGACAGCTTGAGCGGCCTTTAGTGATGCTTATTGCTATCGCAGAATGCCTGTGCACAGGATTCTCTTCTTCCCATCCACTATATAAAGGCCTACACAGCCCCCTCACCAGACCATCTCTACCTACTCTACTCCCACCTACTCCTAAGCTCTAGCAAGCCTACCAATGCTCCATTAGAGCTTACTCTCAAGCTCCAAGGCTCCTATTAGTGTAGCGAACCTCTGCCTCACCAAATATTCTTCCATCTTCCCATCCCCATTCATAGGTCTCCTTGGAGCTGTCCTCCCACCTCCATTCCAGTAGCAGATCATCTCCACCTTCTCACCTCCATTCCAGAGCCACGTTGAAGCTTTCCTCTACCCGACATCCTCTTGCATCTCACCTCCATCATCTCACTCCTCACCTCCTTCGTCCGAGCTTCCGCCAGGCACTGTCGTCTCATCAAACAGCCGCTTCGAGAGATTCCTTCTCACCTCCCTCTTTTTTATGCTTTCATAGATTTTTGTAATAGACATTCATGCAATACAACATATTTTATTCCATATCTATCTTGTGATTGCTTGTCTTTTATTTCAAAAACAAAAAAAATAACAAAACCCTAAAACACCAAAAAGAAACAAAACAAAGCACGGTTTTCATACAAAGTAAACGTTGCCTCCCTATGTTCGACCTGGGACTCCCTTGGAGTTTCGGTATAAATTTTATTTGATCACAAGTTTTGGAACTATGACGACGGGTTACTCGTAACCCCAATTTCGAACACGCGAAACCCGTGCGATCATTTTGGCGTCATTGCTGGGGAGGCAACGCTCTTTGGTTTTTCTCATGTTTTTTCCACCTTACCTAACTTTTTTCTCACTTTTTCTCTAATCTTTCTGTGATTGCAGATACTCTTCCGAGGTGGGCTAAAGCGATTAGATCGGTGAAAAGTGCGGATGAAGGTTTTGTAAGTTTATCCCCACCACCCCCACCCACTAGTTCATTTCACCACACTAATAACTCAAACCCAAATCAACTTAGGTGCTTTTTATAACCCTTATGATAGATTTGGTTGTTTGTTTGCCACCCCCACTCATCTCACCCCTGCATATATAATAAAAAAAAAACTCTTCTCTTGTGGGATTTTTTGAAAGCTACACACTTAACACCCACAACTTCTCACCCTAAGGCGCACAATCACATCGATTATACCACTTAGCCAGGTGAAGTCGGTTGGTGTGACGACCGGGTTTTGGTTTGTTATAACGTTGTAGTATAGCCGGTTATTACCAACATTTCAAATATATAAATTTTTTACTCGGAAAATAAAAGAGTTCCCGAGGCCGAACTCAGGGAGCAAGTTGTATTCTAGAGATATACATGTTTCTTTTACAAAATAAAGAAAGAGAGAGGGAAAGAATTTGTTGTTCTCTTTGTTTTCTCCTCGTGATGCTCTTCTTTCTTTCTTTCTTCAGATCTCCTTCTTCTTCTTCTTTGTTCTGCAGCAGAGGTGATGCTCCTCTTTCTTTCTTCAGATCTCCTTCTTCTTCTTCCTTGGTTTCTGTCTTGGCCTCTCTTCTTCTTTTTCTGCAGTCTCTTCTGTGAAGGTTTCTTCTTCCTTGGCTCTGCTGTACTTCTTCTCTGCAGCCTTTGCTCAGCCTCTTCTTTAGAGTTTCTTCTTGTTTCTCCTCCCTGCGGTTAAGTGTCAGCTTCTTCTTTTCTTTTTCAGCCAGGGACGTCACGCGAAGCTTTCTTCCTTAGCTGCTTCAGGCCGTCGTCTGATTTCCAAATCAGATGACTTAACTACCTGTTGCTACAGTTAGCTTCCTTCTTCTTCCGCGGGTCTTCTTCTTCGCCTGTGCCTGCACACTTCAGAGTTTTTCGTCAGAGGCAAAACCTACTCTACCCTCCCCCCCCTGCGTCTCTCTTTCTCTCTGAGACCACTCTTCGGAGAGCTCTCCCAGAGCTACCGGGTAACCGGGTTCGGGTCAGGCCCGGGTCCAGGCCCACCGGCGTGCGTGGTGGGCGAGGAGTGCAGGTCAGTCTTAAGTCGGGTCGGGTCGGTTCGGGTCAGATCCGCGGGGCGTGAGCGCGGACGAGACCGGGTAACCGGGCGGGTGAAGGGGACCTCACCCCGTGTGCTGAGGCAGTAAGCCTTCAGCACTTTTGCATCTTATGTCGCTGCGACTCTTCAGGCGTTTCCGAGGTGGGACTAAATGGCCCACCTCAATTGCGCGCCCGCAGCGGGGAATTCAGCAGGAGATGGCGGCGTCACGCGGAGCTTTCTTCCTTAGCTGCGAACCTGGTGTTTTGCCAAAACTCCTCGCAAGGCCTGGGAGTTGAATCTGGGCTTGGCGCTGAGCGTGGTGCGCCTGTAGCTGCAGGCGGAAGCAGTTCCTCCTGCGCGGCAATGGCGGCGGAGGTCGGGTGGCCTGTCCACAAGAAAACGGCCTCTCGGCCTAATCAGAGAGTGCCAGGAGCTTCGCCAGGGTGCGGCGAAGCTCGTGTGGGTGGTGGCGAGGCGCGGGGCGGCGGACGAGGGCTGCCCTAGGTCGGACAGTGGGTTGGAGGATGGGTCTGTTCGGTGGGGTTACAGAGGGTGATGTGGGGGAAGTGGCAGGGTGGAGGTTGATCAGGGTGAGGAGGCGGAGGTCCTGCGGTGGTCGGCGAGCCGTGTGGGTCGCTGAGGTGATGGGAGCGGCTCTCCGGAGGGTGGTCGGAGGCGAAGGTGGTCAGGGTCGGTCGAGGGCTTAATTGAATAAATTGAAAGCGGGGAAAGAAAGAGGAGAAGAAGGGGAGTAGCTCTAGCTTACTTGCAGGGACGAAGGGGGAGGAACAGGGCGACAGTCGTATCGACTGTCGCCGGAGAAGACGATACTCAGGGAAAGGGGCGGCGGCGAGCAGAGAGCCGGAGAGGCGCCAACTGGGTGCGGCGTGGCGCGGGAAGAGCAGGGGAGGAAGTCTCTGCTGCTGGTATTGCGGCAGAGCGAAGAGGTGGAGGGGGAGGAAACCGCCGGAGCTGGTGAGCGTCTGCCGGAGGAAGAAGAGAGGAAAGTTGGGGATTTTCTCCGTCAGATCCAGGCTGCCCTGGTCGGTGGAGCAACGGGGGGTATTTATAGGGATCAAACAGGGAGGAAGGCGGAGGGAGACGACGTGTCTCCCTCGCCGGAGGATGGTCGGAAACAAGAACCCATACCGTCCGTGCGTTCGCACGGCCGGTATGGTGGGTTACAATGACCAGGGGGGTGTCCCTGCGACGGCTGGCGACGCAGGGCACCCCCGGTTTACTTGCCAGGTCCCCCACCTCACCCTGCGCGGCGCCATGCTCCGCGCAAGGTCGCCGGAGCATGGTGCTGGCAGGTTTTGCAGGAGGGACCTGATTGCAAAGAACGAAGGAGAGTTAGGGGCCAAAATGCGAGGGTTCAAAAGTTGAGGGCCAAAGAGTAAATATATGAGGACCAAAGTGTAAAGTCGGTCAAGGAGGTTTCTTCTTAGGCTCAAGTTTTTATACATGACTAATTAGGACCTAAGGAATCTGATGGTGAATTTCATTTTCATATTAAACCTTGTTTGACCGGTCAATTTGCGCAAAAACCCAAATTAAGTTATTAATTGGGCATGGTTCTCAATGTAGGTCAAAATGGGTTCTAAAGGCCAAATTGAAGGTTCTAAACCCTAGAGATTATTTTTCTATGAATTTTAGAGGGTTTATTCTATTTTTACTTTGCCTCGAACCTTGTGAATTGAAGTGGGTTGTTTTAGGGTTACAGATTTATCATTTAGTTTCTTGGAATTGCTGTAGCCCTTGCTAGATCATTTCATCCCACTTTTATTCTTATTAAGCTGCTTTGACCTATGTTTGGGCCCTGAATTACCCTGTATGCAGATTATACTAGTGAAATTGCATTTTTACCCCTTATGACTTGTTTTCTCCTTAAACTCAGAATTCTCTGAGTTAAGCCTTTCCTTGAGTTATGTAGGAGCTTTTATCCTTTGTATTGGGTCAAAATGAGATAGTTATGGCTCATGATGAGGTTCTCATCATACCCCCATGCCTAGCTTTTGCTAGTCCCTTAGCAAAAACTTAAGGTTTCAACCCTTGTTCTAGACCATGAAGTTTTTAATAGTTTTAGATAAGTGCCTTTTTTATTTGAGCATAGATTAGGTTAGAATGCTGACCATAGGCCTAAAAGGTACTCTAGTACCAATCAAGATCCAAATCTGTCTAGCCTTAGCCTCAGTCTTTTAGCAAAGGTTTTTAAGGCCCACAAGAACTAACCTAAGGTTTATTGGACTTCGTGGTTAAAGCACCCGTGCTTGAAATGATTTTAGCCCTGGCTCAGTTCGCAGTGCGTTTTGTAAGAGAGAGATAGAAGGTTTTTCTGTTTGGAGAGTTTTCTCTCTCTTTTTCTTTTTAGTTCTAGCCTAGGATTGGCTTTTCAACACGGTCTGTATCAGATTCCTTGCTCCCATCATCAATCCTCAAGGGTTCCTGGCGATCGATGCTTCGAGATAGCACCGCCCATGGCAACCCCCGGAACCCTGGCTATTGAGATTTCGAGATAATCCCATCCATGGTATTCCGTGGCCGAATCCAGACCCTGGCAATTGACACTTCGAGATAATGCCATCCATGGAATCTGAACCAGCAGAGTGCTTACATGCCCCCAGTAGGATATGTAAATATCCTAAGAGACAAGCACCGAGGAGATGATATTTTGTTACGCATCTTCGAGGGGATTTCCCGCCTCTCTGCGCTGGGAACTCGTCCAAATCAACTTGTGTTGATCGGCCGCTCCTATTCTAGGTGTTCTTTTCAGATTTTTGCGACGCTTCTGCGTGATTCTGATTTTTACGCTTACTGAACCAGGCTGTGTGTGAGATTAGGGTGCTTAGGTTACTGAGTCCCGTAAACCAAAAATTAGTTAACGAGGCCGAATACTCCCTAAGCCTTAGACCTAATACTTCAGCTTTTCATTTTCCTCAACCTCTTGAGGAGTGTCCAGATCTTAATGGGTACTAAGAGTCTATTCAAGAATGCCTAAGGTTTGCATTCTTTACTAATCTTATTGTGCACTTTTCTTGAATGAGGTCTAGAACTTAGGTTAATTCCTTAGTTCCTTACTAATGACTATCACTTTTTCTCATAATTTTGTGCTCCTTTTTCCTTTTGTTTCTTTTCTCCTTCGCAAAATTTTCTTCTCTTTTCCTCTTATTCTTTTTCGAAAAATTTTTTTAATTTTTATGGTGTTTTTGGCATATGTGAATTTTTTGTTTGAAACCTTTTCTTACAAGTTTTGCACTTTCATACCCCCCCATGCCTAAGATTTGCAATGCCCTCATTGTAACCTAGGGGTCTTAGTTCATTCCTTAAGACAGAAATTTGGATGAGTGAATGGGTCGGGTTGAATTTTTGCGGACGATTTCAAATCCCAGATGCAAACATCTGAGTTGGGGTCGGCTGTCTACAAGGGTGAACTTTGAGTGCTGAAAGGTGTCAGAACAAGTTTCAGGTTTTCAAAGAGAATGACGGGCTGCCTCCCGTTAAGCGCTGAGTTTTACGCCATCGGCTGGGCGCGATAAGCTCAAGGGGAAAGGAGGATATAAGATGCCTCAGCCAAATCAGTAGAAGTTACATCAATGAACGGCTTGAGTCTCTGACCGTTCACGATGAAAGGTTCAGAATCGTGGCTGAGTGGACTGATTTTGATTGCTCCATTTCCAAAAACCTGTCGGACCAAATATGGTCCGACCCACTTAGATCTCAGTTTTCCTGGGAAGAGTTTGAGTCGGGCATCAAAGAGTAGGACCTTTTGACCAGGATGAAAGATCTTTCTCGAGATGTGTTTGTCGTGGAAGGCTTTAACCCGCTCCTTGTAGATTTGCGAGTTCTCGTACGCGTCTATGCGTAATTCATCGATCTCGCTGATTTGGAGTTTTCTGTGGGTCCCAGCCTTGGAAAGATCCAGATTACAGTTCCGTACTGCCCAATAGGCTTTATGCTCCAGTTCGACGGGAAGGTGGCATGCCTTTCCGTACACCAATCTAAAGGGAGACATGCCCAATTGGGTCTTGTGGGCGGTCCTATAGGCCCACAATGCTTCCGGAAGTCGAGACGACCAGTCCTTCCTGTCAGGTCGAACAGTGACTTGCAGGATTTTCTTGATCTCCCGATTAGACAGCTCAGCTAGACCATTAGTTTGGGGGTGGTAAGGAGTAGAGATTCGGTGAGACACCCCGTATTTGGTCATCAGTGACCTAAACTGAGCATTTGTGAAATGGGTCCCCCCATCAGAGATTATTGCACGAGGAATCCCGAACCTTGAGAAAATGTGTTGATGAATGAATTTGAGAACGATTTTGTGATCACAGGTTCGGGTCGGTATGGCTTCGATCCATTTGGACACGTAGTCCACAGCCAATAGAATGTATTCGAAACCATCCGAAACAGGAAAGGGGCCCATAAAATCAATCCCCCAAACATCAAAGATTTCGCATACTAGAATCGGTTGCATAGGCATCATGTCGCGATGGCTCATGTTGCCCAAAGTTTGGCAACGACTGCATGCCTTGCAATGACTGTATGCGTCTTTGAACAGTGTGGGCCAGTAAAAGCCGCACTGGAGGACTTTTGATGCGGTTTTATGCCCGGAAAAATGGCCACCGCATGCCTGGTCATGGCAGAAAGAGAGGATATTGTTGACTTCCCCTTCCGGGACACATCTCCGGATGATCTGATCGGCACCTATGCGGAAGAGGTACGGGTCTTCCCAAATGTAATACTTGGCATCGGAGCGTAATTTGTCTTTCTTGGCCTTCGGCCAATCGGACGGGGTCTGATGAGATGCCAAGTAATTTACAATATTAGCGAACCATGGAAGGCTAGTACCAATAGTCAGCAGGTGCTCATCGGGAAAATGCTCAGTGATGGGTCCGGAAGGGTCAATTATTTCAGAAGGAAGACGGGACAAGTGATCAGCTACCACGTTTTGTTTTCCCGCTTTGTCGCGAATCTCAAGGTCAAATTCTTGCAACAGCCAGATCCATCGGATTAATCGAGGTTTCGCGTCCTTCTTCGCAAGGAGATGCCTCACAGCTGTGTGATCCGAGTATATGATGACATGGGAACCCAGAAGGTACGATCTGAACTTCTCTAGGGCAAATACTACAGCTAGCAGCTCTTTCTCAGTAACTGTATAGTTACGCTGAGCCTCATCGAGTGTTTTGCTGGCGTAGTAAATGACCACAGGTTTCTTGTCATTTTTCTGCCCCAAAACCGCTCCTACAGCGAAGTCGGATGCATCACACATGATCTCAAAGGGTTGAGACCAATCAGGGGATTGTAGGATCGGTGCTTGGGTGACTCGGTCACGCAGGATTTCAAATGCTTGAGTGCATTCCTTGGAGATTTCGAAGGGAACATCCTTGGAGAGAAGAGTGGTCAGGGGGCGTGCGATTTTTGAAAAATCAGGGATAAATCGTCGATAAAAACCGACATGCCCTAAAAAGGATCGGATGTCCCTGATCGAGCTAGGCATAGGAAGGTGAGAAATCAGATTAACCTTAGCTCGATCCACTTGGATACCTTTTTCCGAAATTGAGTGTCCCAGGACAATTCCCTCAGGCACCATGAAATGGCTCTTTTCCCAGGAAAAAACCAAATTCACATCGATGCACCGCCTGAGTATCTGGACCAAGTGTTGGAGGCAATCGTCGAATGATGCTCCGAAAACTGAAAAGTCATCCATGAAGACTTCCAGATAATCACCTACCATATCTGAGAATATGGCAAGCATGCATCGCTGAAAAGTAGCGGGTGCATTGCAAAGACCGAAAGGCATCCTTCGGAAAGCGTATGTTCCGAAGGGGCAGGTGAACGTGGTCTTTTCTTGGTCCTCAGGATGGATTGCCACCTGGTTATAACCGGAGTACCCGTCAAGAAAGCAGAAGAACCTATTTCCCGCTAGTTTTTCGAGAATTTGATCAATGAAGGGTAGTGGGAAATGATCCTTCTTCGTGGAGGAATTGAGTCGACGGTAATCTATACAGACTCTCCACGAGTTGGCTAATCGGGTAGGAATGATTTCTCCGGTCTCAGTCGTTATAGTGGTGAGTCCTGCCTTCTTGGGCACGACCTGAATTGGGCTCACCCAACGACTATCGGAGATCGGGTAGATGATTCCGGCATCTAACCATTTGATGATCTCCTTTTTCACGACCTCCTGCAGATTGGGGTTTAAGCGTCTCTGCATCTCACGAGAAGGTCGTGTGCCCTCTTCTAAATAGATATGATGAGTACAATAAGAGGGACTTATTCCAGTCAAATCATCGAGAGTCCATCCGATGGCTCTACGATGTTGCTGGAGGACAACAATCAGACGGGCTTCCTGTTCAGGACAGAGGTTGGAATTGATGATCACAGGAAGGGTCTGATTAGAACCCAAAAATACGTATTTCAAGTGAGCGGGAAGGGGTTTCAGTTCGAGGATGGGGTTTTCAGCAGCAGCGGGTGGTTCAGTATAGATGTGAGGTTCAAGGGTGGGAGTTACTAGGTTGTTCATATCTGGATTCAACTCCTCTGTTTGCGGGTCAAGATCCTTCTGTGGTTGATGAGGCACAATCGAGTCACTCTGGAGGTGTGATTCATCAACCAAAGTCTTGATGTCACAAATTTGCTCGATGACGCCGCAATTAATTCCTTGTTGGGCCTTAAATATATCAATTTTCAGTGTTTGATCTCCAAACTTAAGCTCTATTTGGCCCTCCTCACAGCTGATGTTGGCTCTAGCAGTAGCCAAGAAAGGTCTCCCTAGAATGATTGGTGTATCCCTAGGGTTCTCAGGTGCATCCATATCTAAGACTATGAAGTCCACTGGAAAATAGAAATCCCGCACTCTCACGATAACATCCTCGAGAATCCCTTTTGGCGACTTTATAGATCGATCTGCTAATTGTAATGTCACCTCGGTTGGTTTCAGCTCAGATTCCTCTAGATGGTCAAGTAAGGATGTGGGTATCAGGTTTATGGATGCGCCCAAGTCTAACAATGCTCTATCAAATTGGGTACCACCTATCTTACAGGAAATCAGGGGAGTTCCAGGATCTTTTGCCTTGGGTGGGAGTCTACTAAGGATTACAGAGCTGGCTTGCTCTGACAGAACAATTGGGCTCCCTCCCTTGGTTCGCGGCTTACGCTGGGGTGTACATAAATTCTTTAGAAATCGTACGTAAGCTGGTACGTGGCGGATTGCATCCATCAAGGGGATGTTTATGTGGACCTGCTCAAAGAGCTTGACCAGGTCCTCCTCAGGGGCCACGGGTTTGGTGGTCTTCTTTCCCTTGGTCAGGGCCTCGGGAAACGGGATCTTGGTTGGTTCTTCTAGGATAGGTTCAGGTTGTGGATCTGGAACAGCGGTACCTTGGATAACTATCCTAGGGTCATGGTTATCAGGCTGGGAGTGGTTTGGATAATGCGGGTCTTGAGTTGTCTTACCACTACGTGTTGTTACAGAATTTAATTCGGCCTGATTTTGGTTTGGGTTTGGTAGGAGGGGTGGTTGCTGCTGAAATCCTGCATAAGAAGTTGAGGCTTCCATCTCGTCTGGAGATGGAGCAGTAGGAGCCTGATAAATCCATTGGGCGTGGCCTAAATTTGGATTCATAACGCGCTTCTGGGTTGGCACGTTATTTGGGTTAGGTAGAGGTTGGGAAGGGAGTGTGCCTGGTTGGCGAGAATTTGCCAACTGGGCCAGTTGAGTTTTAACTTCTGTAAGCTCGTCCTTGTGCTGTTTTTGAATAGCCGCATTCGTTTTTTGAATGTCAGCCAGAGTCTGAAGGATTAAGGACATTTGATCTTGATTTGGCCCTGATGGATAAGTAGGGTTGGGCCGAGGCTGAGGCGGCTGGTAGTGATGAGAGGGCTGTGGGCGGGACTGAAAAGGTGGTCTTTGGGTTTGGGAGTTTCCCGCCCACTGAAAATTGGGATGGTTTCGCCATCCAGGGTTGTAAGTGTTGGAGAATGGGTCGTTCTGGATGGCGTTGAGGTCCTCGCAGGTCTGAGGAACCTCCTGAGAATCAGGGAAAGGAGGAATGGAGTTCCCCCGGCTGGTGTAGAAAGGATCGGATGATCTTCCAGTCCAAGAATCAGATGGGGATGGATATGGATCCATCCCAGGGGAGGATCGGTGGAGGATGTTTTGCACAGTCTCCTGTGTGGAAGGAGGTTGTGCAAAGGAGTTACGCGCAGAGGTGGCTCGCTGCAAGTGCTGAGTCAGCTCATCCACCTTCTTTTCAATGATTGAGACCTTGTCCAATCGACTGGCCATCAATTCCAGGTCGACTGATGCGGACAGGCCCTGCGTCTCATGTGCTCCCTTAAGATTCGTCGCTGCGCGGGTATTCGTCCTGTCGAATAATCCCATGGAGTCATTGTTGATGGAGTTCTCGCACATGTTTTCGAGAATCTCCCATACGGTGTCTTCATGTTGACCCATGATGTTTCCTCCGCAAGTTGCATTGACGAAAAGGCGGATGTCCTCACGGAGTCCCTGGTAAAAAGATTGGACTTGTTCCCATTTAGGAACTCCGTGATGGGGGCACTTTCTCATGAGATCCTGAAAACGATCCCATGCCTCATGGAGAGGTTCTCCTGATTGTTGAGTGAAGTGTGTAATCTGATGGCGCAAGGCGTTGGTCCGACCAACGGGAAAAAACTTTTTCAAAAATTCGGATTGAAGTTCTTCCCAAGTGTTGATCGGCCGGGTCTGAGTTTGATACCAATGGGCGGCCTTGTCCATAAGAGAAAAGGAGAACATCTTCATGAGAAGAATATCCCGATTTTGCGCATCTGATCCAAAAGTGTGGGCCAGATGCTTTAGCTGTTTGATGTGCTGGAAGGGATCTTCAGAATTAAGCCCATGGAATTTAGGTATAGCATGAATCATGTTGGGCTTTAGTTCGGAATCAGGTCCTCCAGTCGGGATTCTGACTCGAGGCTCAATGGCCACCGCAGCAGGATTGTAGTGGTCCCGCATCATAGGACGCTGTGGTGGGTGCACGAAGTTTTGGAAGAGGTCATTGAGTCGCTGGAGCTGGTGTTCCAGATTATTTTCTTCCTCAACTGGCTGAGCCATGATGGGGGAAGAAGAAGAACTTGGTTCTGAATCAGAAGAAGAGAGAATAATGTGAGGGTGTTGCTGCACACACACGGGCGTCGAGGCTTGGCCTTGACGAGAGTGAATTTCTAATGGAGGTCTTAAGGGTGGTCCTAGGGACCTCCTTCCGTACATGCACAGTTGGGAGAGGTAAGTTAGAAGGTGCTGGACCCAATCAAGGCACCCAAAAATGTGTTGGGTGACTATAGAGGTGCGGGGCAGATGGACCCTTTGATCAGAAAGATCGTCCACCTGAGAATTACCTGGGCAGCCAGAGAGGGAGAGTCCCGCGAAGACCCCTACACGGTAGAGCGTCCCCACGGGTTACAGGGTTTCCCCCACCCGACCTCTCTTGTCACTGCGGTTCCAGGTAGACCAGAATGGGGATCTTGACCTCTTAAGTCTACCAATTTTAAGATCAGGGTGCTTAAGGTTTCACTTGAACTTTAGTCTTTTTAAGTGCAAAGAGTGACCTAATTTAAGGTTGGTTAACCCAAAGAGGTCAACTTTACCTCTTGTTTTCTTTGAGAGCTTTTTGGGTCCTTTCTTTTAGGGTCCAAGTGTTTAAGAGAGAGCCAATTGTTTGGGATTTTTCTTGTTAATTATTTTCAATCAATGGCTTGGGCACACCTCTTTTGGATTTCCTCAATTCTTGATTAAGGGGTGTGTCTCCACTGAAATCCTAATGTTTGACCTTATGTTGGCTCTACTTGGTCCATTTAACTCTTTGTTGGGCAATTAGGGCTCAAGCAAGAATGTGTTAGCCCTTAAATACCCTTAATAGTGTGCAGGAGTGATGAGTTGAAAACATGCAACTCTTTATGGTTACTAAGTATGGAAGACAGGTTAGCCCTATATTGCTTGTTCTTTTCTTTTCTTCCTCTTTAGAGTTTAGGGGTTAATAGTGAGAGGAAAAATTTACCTGTCTTCGGAGTGGTTGTCGTGTGGTTGCTTGTCTTCTTGAGTTCCTGTAGCTGCACAAAAGAGAGGAGATTATCAGAAATTAAAAGAAACAGGAATGTTTACCTCTAGAATAGCCGTTGCTCCCCGGCAACGGCGCCAAAATGAAGTCGGTTGGTGTGACGACCGGGTTTTGGTTTGTTATAATGTTGTAGTATAGCCGGTTATTACCAACATTTCAAATATATAAATTTTTTACTCGGAAAATAAAAGAGTTCCCGAGGTCGAACTCAGGGAGCAAGTTGTATTCTAGAGATATACATGTTTCTTTTACAAAATAAAGAAAGAGAGAGGGAAAGAATTTGTTGTTCTCTTTGTTTTCTCCTCGTGATGCTCTTCTTTCTTTCTTTCTTCAGATCTCCTTCTTCTTCTTCTTTGTTCTGCAGCAGAGGTGATGCTCCTCTTTCTTTCTTCAGATCTCCTTCTTCTTCTTCCTTGGTTTCTGTCTTGGCCTCTCTTCTTCTTTTTCTGCAGTCTCTTCTGTGAAGGTTTCTTCTTCCTTGGCTCTGCTGTACTTCTTCTCTGCAGCCTTTGCTCAGCCTCTTCTTTAGAGTTTCTTCTTGTTTCTCCTCCCTGCGGTTAAGTGTCAGCTTCTTCTTTTCTTTTTCAGCCAGGGACGTCACGCGAAGCTTTCTTCCTTAGCTGCTTCAGGCCGTCGTCTGATTTCCAAATCAGACGACTTAACTACCTGTTGCTACAGTTAGCTTCCTTCTTCTTCCGCGGGTCTTCTTCTTCGCCTGTGCCTGCACACTTCAGAGTTTTTCGTCAGAGGCAAAACCTACTCTACCCTCCCCCCCCTGCGTCTCTCTTTCTCTCTGAGACCACTCTTCGGAGAGCTCTCCCAGAGCTACCGGGTAACCGGGTTCGGGTCAGGCCCGGGTCCAGGCCCACCGGCGTGCGTGGTGGGCGAGGAGTGCAGGTCAGTCTTAAGTCGGGTCGGGTCGGTTCGGGTCAGATCCGCGGGGCGTGAGCGCGGACGAGACCGGGTAACCGGGCGGGTGAAGGGGACCTCACCCCGTGTGCTGAGGCAGTAAGCCTTCAGCACTTTTGCATCTTATGTCGCTGCGACTCTTCAGGCGTTTCCGAGGTGGGACTAAATGGCCCACCTCAATTGCGCGCCCGCAGCGGGGAATTCAGCAGGAGATGGCGGCGTCACGCGGAGCTTTCTTCCTTAGCTACGAACCTGGTGTTTTGCCAAAACTCCTCGCAAGGCCTGGGAGTTGAATCTGGGCTTGGCGCTGAGCGTGGTGCGCCTGTAGCTGCAGGCGGAAGCAGTTCCTCCTGCGCGGCAATGGCGGCGGAGGTCGGGTGGCCTGTCCACAAGAAAACGGCCTCTCGGCCTAATCAGAGAGTGCCAGGAGCTTTGCCAGGGTGCGGCGAAGCTCGTGTGGGTGGTGGCGAGGCGCGGGGCGGCGGACGAGGGCTGCCCTAGGTCGGACAGTGGGTCGGAGGATGGGTCTGTTCGGTGGGGTTGCAGAGGGTGATGTGGGGGAAGTGGCAGGGCGGAGGTTGATCAGGGTGAGGAGGCGGAGGTCCTGCGGTGGTCGGCGAGCCGTGTGGGTCGCTGAGGTGATGGGAGCGGCTCGCCGGAGGGTGGTCGGAGGCGAAGGGGGTGAAGGTGGTCAGGGTCGGTCGAGGGCTTAATTGAATAAATTGAAAGTGGGGAAAGAAAGAGGAGAAGAAGGGGAGTAGCTCTAGCTTACTTGCAGGGACGAAGGGGGAGGAACAGGGCGACAGTCGTATCGACTGTCGCCGGAGAAGACTATGCTCAGGGAAAGGGGCGGCGGCGAGCAGAGAGCCGGAGAGGCGCCAGCTGGGTGCGGCGTGGCGCGGGAAGAGCAGGGGAGGAAGTCTCTGCTGCTGGTATTGCGGCAGAGCGAAGAGGTGGAGGGGGAGGAAACCGCCGGAGCTGGTGAGCGTCTGCCGGAGGAAGAAGAGAGGAAAGTTGGGGATTTTCTCCGTCAGATCCAGGCTGCCCTGGTCGGTGGAGCAACGGGGGGTATTTATAGGGATCAAACAGGGAGGAAGGCGGAGGGAGACGACGTGTCTCCCTCGCCGGAGGATGGTCGGAAACAAGAACCCATACCGTCCGTGCGTTCGCACGGCCGGTATGGTGGGTTACAATGACCAGGGGGGTGTCCCTGCGACGGCTGACGACGCAGGGCACCCCCGGTTTACTTGCCAGGTCCCCCACCTTACCCTGCGCGGCGCCATGCTCCGCGCAAGGTCACCGGAGCATGGTGCTGGCAGGTTTTGCAGGAGGGACCTGATTGCAAAGAACGAAGGAGAGTTAGGGGCCAAAATGCGAGGATTCAAAAGTTGAGGGCCAAAGAGTAAATATATGAGGACCAAAGTGTAAAGTCGGTCAAGGAGGTTTCTTCTTAGGCTCAAGTTTTTATACATGACTAATTAGGACCTAAGGAATCTGATGGTGAATTTCATTTTCATATTAAACCTTGTTTGACAGGTCAATTTGCGCAAAAACCCAAATTAAGTTATTAATTGGGCATGGTTCTCAATGTAGGTCAAAATGGGTTCTAAAGGCCAAATTGAAGGTTCTAAACCCTAGAGATTATTTTTCTATGAATTTTAGAGGGTTTATTCTATTTTTACTTTGCCTCGAACCTTGTGAATTGAAGTGGGTTGTTTTAGGGTTACAGATTTATCATTTAGTTTCTTGGAATTGCTGTAGCCCTTGCTAGATCATTTCATCCCACTTTTATTCTTATTAAGCTGCTTTGACCTATGTTTGGGCCCTGAATTACCCTGTATGCAGATTATACTGGTGAAATTGCATTTTTACCCCTTATGACTTGTTTTCTCCTTAAACTCAGAATTCTCTGAGTTAAGCCTTTCCTTGAGTTATGTAGGAGCTTTTATCCTTTGTATTGGGTCAAAATGAGCTAGTTATGGCTCATGATGAGGTTCTCATCACCAGGATCTGACCTGTGGACCCAATACACTTAATTCAACACAAAAATAAGTGAGTAGAAATCTGAATAGGTCAAACATTTCTGTGTGCCTTAACTAAGTGGTGCAATAGGCCAATTGATTGAACTGTTTGGGCCGCACCACTTAAGATAAAAGTGATTCATCAAGTAGCTTGCCACTTAGGGTTGATTTTTAGGACTGAACCAGGCACTCCACATTTTATTTCTGATTTTTAAAGGAATATATCTACACCAGTGCTTTCAAAACTTGGAGTGTTCTACCGAACCTTGATTGAATATACCTAAAGATTAAACCCTAAAAGCTACTAAACAAGGTTGAACCCTAAAAGACACATCATCAAATAACCTTGTTTGAAAACCCTAGTTGCGCACGCACACACAATTTAACTGATCATTAAGGGCACAACCCATCTAAAGGGCCCATCACATTCCTGAGGCACCATTGTCCCAAGCCTAACTAAAATTGATTAGATGTTGGCCTTAAGGATTAGTTCACTCGTCGGGATCCAAATTGAGATTGTTCAAGATTAACCTGCTTATACTAGTCAATCTGATGTCTAGCTAGGGGAGTAGCGTCAAATGACCGTGGCTAGGGGGTACATTAGGAACCGGAGGTGCAACCCAAAGGAAGAACCTTCTCCCGAGTCGCTCCTTCTAATTGATTGGATTGCCTAGAAATAAGTAGAGTAAATCATCCATAATCTTAGGATGGATTCTGAGAGTCTGGAGAGCTTTAGGCTACCCAACCTAAGGACAGGCTTGCATTTTTGTATTGCAGGGCTCCTTCTTTCTCTTATGATTTCCCTCCTTAATTCACCATGTACACTTCCACATCTTACATACATTTCCAATCCTATCCTCCTACCACCACTTATCCCCAAGATGATTACTATTCTGACTTGACTTGTAATTACCCATCCACTAGCCAGGATGATTTTGATTGGGGATATGAATACGGACCTCAGTGTCTGAGGACTAACCCTGGACAACAAGACTATGATTACTATACTTCCCAAAGCTACAATGATTATAGATCTTCATTCTTTGATCACTAAACCAACCCGATCTACAATCAGGAAGGATATAATGATTATAACACCTACCCTCCCTAGTATTCACTGAATATAGGTCACCACCATCCTTTAAACAGCCTAGAACAACCTGCTATTAGGGAGGGACTCGAGAACCTCAATATCTTGACTCCCCTAGATTTAACCCAAACCCACCCAAACCTGAATCGAACTAGCTGGTTCAAGTGAACTAGATCCAAGATAGGGTGTTGGCTAATTTGAGGAACACTATACAAGCTTTAAAAGCTCAACCAACACCATGCACTGAAGCACTGGAGCCTATGATCAAAATGATTGATGAACTTAATAGTTCTCTATTGGATTTGGTCCAAAGTGTTAGGGATAGGGACCTGGGTGAGTTTCTTCTTGAGAAATTATCGAGGTTGAGGATGAAATTTGTGGCTGCCCTAGTCAAATCTTGGTATGATTCTCAAGATGAACCCTCTTCAGGAGAGCCAATGTTTGAACCTACTCAAGCGCCTATTGGTGGGGATACATATTCTGAGATTGGAGATGACCAGGTTGGGCTACAGCAACCCTTTGAGGATGAATCAAGTTTCTCACCCGAGATCCTAGAGCCAAGGAATGATGAAAAATATGTCTCCACGGACGATGAAATGACATATGACTTTGAGACATATATAAATGAGGATCATGGATTCTTTGATTCTGAGGGTGAGGAATCTCTTAGTGAAGTCTCACTTGAGCTTAAGGAAGATGATTTTAGTAAGACAAATGGTCTTAAGGAGCATGGCAAACCATTTGATAGCCCAGTCATTGAAGATTTGATTCGGTTGGGGCTAACTTAGAGGATTTGAAACCTCATTTACTAGAAGATTCAATCAATAGACCCATTCCTCATCCGCACTTGGAAGAGCTAACTTCTGAGGTCATTGTGCCCAAGTCAATCTTGATTCAACCATGATTTCTAGACTTCGGAGACTCATATGGGGTGAATGATATGCTAGTGGTCCCGGAGCCTGAGCTCTTGATTTCGGAGGATAGGAAGTTCGAATTAAAAATCTGGGAAGCTAATTCTGAGGGAACTTTGATTTTGGATCTGAGGGTTCTTGTTGACCTAAAGCCACCTACCTTCTATCAAAACCCTTATGATATCTTTCACATGCAACCCAAGCTTGGAATAATTGACTATCTTCCTGAGCTGAACTATAAGTGGATACCCGATTTTAATGAATTAGATCAACCCATCATCAGATTGAGATCCAATGGTTGGGATTTGCTCTTGCGGCGGGCTTGGGGATGCATTGGCTCAAGTGGGGCGGCCTAGATGGCACCACATGGCGCCATCTAGGTCATCCATCTTCTTCTTGCGGAGGGTGCTACAGTGCTCTGATTAGGGTGATTCTCACGTTGATGGACTGCAATCGTTGCTCTGAATTCATCCGTATGATTGGATGCTTCATCTAAAGCTCGTAAAGATGTCGCACTACCTCCTGGCCATGTAAAATGATGGAATTAATGTACATAATATAGAACTATCCTAAATGCAATGCAATGGATATTTGTGCAATATTTATATCATGATATGCAATGCTAGGCCTAGGAACTATTATAAATAAGCATTTTACGATGAATTTATATGTGTTTATCATACCCCCATGCTTACTTTTTGCTAGTCTCTAGCAAAATTAACCTAAATGCTATGTATAAAAGTAGACTCAGGATTCGAGTATTTAGGCAAAATTCATTGATTGCTTTAGAAAATCTCAACCCTAAGACCTAAATACAAAAACTCAACAGTGCCCAGGTGTCTACCAGAATGCAGACCGTCCAAGCCCTCGCCTTATTTGAGAAGAGAAGATACAAAAATTTAGGGTGTATTCCTGTGCTGCAGGGTTCCCTCTCTTCCCCATCCTTCCGACTTCCTTCCAGTGCATGCTTGGAAGGAGGTCATTGAATCCTAGATTGGAAGGACCCTTAGACCATTCTAGGAGTGGAGGTTGAGCTATAGCCAAGCAGATCCCATAGCTGATCAACAACCACCTCCCCTACCGCCGTACTAGCAGGAGCTGATTCAGAGGTAGTTGGAAGAATTTCAACAGATGTAGCAATGGTTCCAACGTATGCATGATCAGGGCATTCGGCCCTTGAAGGATTTTTACGATCCTTCAAACTATGGAGAATTTCCCAGAGTCATGATTCCCGTCAGAGACATAGAAATCAAGCCCCAAGTCTTAAGTCTGATTAAGCATTTCAATGGGCTTGGCTCGGAGGGCCCATTCCAGCACCTAGACGATCTGACCACTTTGGTTCAGACCACCAAAGCGAGGAATGTGAACTGATGTAAACACATTTACACTACTTAAAATGTCAATTTATGCATGTTCTTAAGCATAGGATTGCATTTCATGATATAAATATTGCATAACATGCATCATCTTGCATTTAGAGTAGTTTGAATAAAATGGAGGTTAATTGTCTCCTTTTATGTGCTTGGACAGGGCAAACATTTTTTCGGGGCCTCGGATTAAAGATCCAACCGTATGGATGTGATCAGGGCGATGATTGGAGTTCAACGACTCCAAGATCGCCCTAATCAGACATCCGTAGCATCAGATAGTGACCGAGGAACCCTAGAAGATCAAGGGCCAGGATGGTGAAAATCTGCACTTCAGATGACAAATCCAACCCCATGGATGAATTCGGATCGACGATCGCAGCTCAACGACACAAAAATTGAGCAATCCAACATCCGTGGCACCATCTACAACTTTCAGAAGATGGACGGCCAAGATGGTGCCATGTGGCGCCATCTCAGCCGCCCAAACGGTCGCCTACATTCCATGAAGTCCACGCACCCGCCCCCTCTCCGCCGTTGGATCTCGATCCAACGGCTGTGGACGTGGCACTTTAAAATCATCCTCGCGACCTTCTTAATGGCGTAGCGCAGCGGAGATGAAGCGGTGGGCGAAGCAGAGGTCGCGGGATCGAGTCCTGCGAGCCTCAAATCAGGCGCAAGCGATTGGGCGTGGGCGGGTGTTGGATCACGATCGAACGGCCGGGCGCGCCTAATAGCGTTCACATGTGATTGAACGCGAGGCATCACGCGCGATCGCACACGCTAGGCGGGCGCAGCAACGGGCGGAGATGCATCTTAAGCCGTCCGATCTCGCGATCGGACGACTGAGAATCGATTAACGTGGGAAGCCGTTGTGTGCATGAGAAGCTGAGCGGGCGCGCGTAGGCGCAGAAGCTATGCCCACGTTGGGGCTTTAGTGATGGATTTATCCGTCACTTTTATTGTTTTGAAGTTGTAATGTCCATTTTGCCCCCACTCCTTGCTACTATAAAAGGAGACCCCCTCCATACGAAATTCTCATCCCTTCTTTCTCCTCTCTACCCCTCCAAAGCTCAAGAGAAGCTTGTCCCACACCCGGGATGCTTCTCGCGAGATAAAGTCAAATTTTCGTTCCCCTTCGGAAGTGGATCCCGCGACGATGACGGCGTGCTGCTCCGTTCCCGTTCTTCTGCTTCGTCCTCCTTCATCCTGCTTCGTTCTCCTTCGTCCAGGCGTCGTCCCGTCCGGCTCGTCCTCCAAGCAATCGTCGTGGAGGATAACTTCTCTCTCCCATTCTTATTTACAGCTTTTCTAGTGTAGAATTTTCCTGCTTTATAGTGTAACTTTTATTTAGTTTGATTATATAAACAATTGAAATATTGAATGCATGTTCTCATTCTCTCTCTCTCTCTTTCTTTTAGTCTCATAGCTCCATTGTAATTATATCGCCTTGCTTATCAAAAATCCTAAAAAAATATAATTACGAATATAGATCAACGTTGCCTCCTTGTGTTCGACCCAGAATTCTTTTCGGTATAAATTTTATTTGTTGAACACGAATTCTTCACTTTCAAACTACAACGACAGGTTTTCCAAAACCAAACACGTTAGCGTAGCGATTCATAATCGTTCAACATTTTGGCGCTGTTTCTGGGGAGGCAACGATTTTCGATCTTTCCTTCACGTTTCTTGTACTTTATTTATTTTTCTAACTAGCTTTCTCTTGTGTCTATTATTTTGCAGAGACCTCCATCAAGGAATCAACAAGCGGTAGACTGGAGTAAAGTGCAGTTGAAGACAACTGTAAGTGCTCCCCCATTCTTTCCCCCTCCATAGATTTCATTCGCCACATTAAATCCAAATCCCAATTAACCTAGGTGTTTGCATAAATCCTAGGAATAGTTTGGTTGTTTGGATTTTCACTCACATTCATTCCACCCTCATTCATAAAAAAATAACAAAAAGATAATCTTGTGGGGTATTTTCAACAAACACACAACACACACCCACATTCAAGGAACCTGATCAACTTGATTTGTTTTCTACTAAATCGGGTTATGATCTGTGGAACTGGTACACACAAAGCAACACATAACAGAGTAGAAATCATTCTAGGTTAACCATCTTTGAGTGCCTAACTTAGTGGTGCAATTGTGGCCAATGTTTGAGTTGTTTGGGCCGCACCACTTTATTTAAAACCAACTCATCAAGTAGCTCCTCCTTAGGGTTTTCAATCGAGGTATATTCTAGGCACTCCACTTTCTTTCTGATTTTAAAGGAAAATAATCTTCACCCATGTTTTACAACTTGGTTTGCCTAGAAACTTAATTGCAATTCACCAAATTTGAAACCCTAAAAACTACTTAAGCAAGATTTGAACACTAAAATTCACACATTATCAATAATCTTGCTTGAAAACCCTGGTTGTGCATGCACTTACACAAATCTCAATCAATCATGAAGGGCACAACCCATTGTAAAGGCCCATCACATTCCATAAGCACCACAATCCCAGGCCTTAATAAAATTGAGTAGACGTTGGCCTTAAGGTTTGATTCGCTCTTCAGGGCCTAGTCTGAGATTATTTTTGATTAACCTACTTATACTGATTAATCTGATGTCTAGCTAGGGGAGTAGCGTCAAACGACCGTGGTTGGGGGGTACACTAGGAATCGGAGGCGAAAGCCAAAGGAAGGACCTTCTCCCCAGTCCCTCCTTCTAACTGGTTGGATTAAACAGATGTAAGTAGAGTAAATCACTTACAGTCTTAAGGCTGGTTTTGGGAGTCAATAGATCCTTAGGCTACCCCACTTAAGGATAGCCTTGTTTTGTTGTGCTGCAAGGTCCCTATCCCCAGTCCTTCCGACCTTCTAGTTTATGCTAGGAAGACGGTCATTGAATCCCCGATTGGAAGGACCGTTAGAACATTCTAGGAGGCGCAAGTTAGATTTTGGTCAATTTGATCCCATGGCCGAACAACAGCCTCCTCTGCTTGAAAATCCACAAGAAGAATTTCGAAGGCAGCTGGAACAAATGCAGAGGATGCAGGAATGGTTCTAGAGAATGCAGGGTGCTCAGCCCTTGAAGGATTTTTATGATCCTTCAAATTACGGGGAACGTCCCGGCGTCCAGATTCCAGCTGGTGACGTAGAAATCAAGCCCCAGGTGTTAAGCCTGATTAAACATTATCATGGGCTTGGCTCCGAAGATCCGTTTCAGCACTTGGAAGATTTGACCACTTTGGTCTAGACCACCAAGGCTCGAAGCGTTAACGAGGAGCAAATGATCATGAGGCTCTTCCCCCACTCTCTTAGGGATAAAGCCGCGCATTGGTATAGGACAATAGGAAGACCAATTACAACTTGGAATGAGTTGAAATCGGCCTTTATGAAGAAATTCTTCCCAGTCGGTCGTACCAATGCTTTGAGACGGGCAATCACTACCTTTACCCAGCGGCCGGGGGAGCAGTTTCATGTTGCCTGGGAGCGATTCCAGGACTTATTGCGGAGGTGTCCACACCACGAGGTGCCGAAATGGCAACTCGTGCAGATCTTCTATCATGGGTTGAATGAGCAACTCAGAAACCATGTGGATGCTTCTTGCGGAGGCAGTTTCCTCAATAAAGATGCAGATAGTGCACATGATTTATTTGAGGAAATGAGTGAGAATTCAATTAATCATGCCTCCATGGATACTTTTAACCGGTCCCAGCAACCCAGATCAAATGTCAATGAAGTCCATGACTCTCATTCATTTGATATGGAATTGATTTGTAATAAACTTGATAAGGTGGACTTGGTTGCTAAAAGAATGGAAGAGTGGATGGCTGGCAATTCTATTAACAACTCTCAATCCACTCAATCCCAAAATTCGGGATTCCATTCCTCATGAGCTCCTTCTGGACGGGAGTTCGTGAATCAACTCGATGCGACTCAACCTATGAGTCAGCATTTCTCGGAACCCCATGGGTTCCCAACTGGGGCCTTTGATCCCAGTTTTTCTGATCCTTCTCTTTCTTTCTCTCCATCCTCACCCTATGAGGATGTCAGTGCTGTACAAGAGAATGTTAGATCCAACCCCTACTCGAATGCCTATAATCCAGGTTGGAGAAACCACCCTAACTTCTCTTGGAAAAATCCAGGGCAACAGACCCAATTCCGACCTGGCAACTATGCTCCGCAACGACCAATGGGTCAGGGTCAAGTATATACTCAGTTGCCTCCGAATCAGGTCAATCAGCCAGCTTGGAATGCCTGTGAACCCGCAGGGTAGGTTGATTTGAACCGTCAAATGGTAGAGATGCAAGGATCTATGCTCCAGCTCATGCAGCAAATGAAAATCTCGCTGGACAACCTGCAATCCAGGCTCATTGCTAACTCTCGTCAACCCAGATCTCTACCATCCCAACCCGTACCCAACTCGCGAAACATTATGAATTTGGGCAATCAAGCCCAAGGGTACGGAAATCAGAGGGACCCACACGCACATGCTCAGGTGGTTGAGTAGGGTTCCTCGTCTTCTTCTTCTGCAAATCAACAATTCATGGTCAATCAAGCCCCTCCAATCTTTCCTAATCCTCCCCAAGACCCAAATTCTTACGTTTCTGCAAATTCTGTAACTTTAAGGAGTGGTAAGAAGACTCAGGATCCACAACCACACTATTTTGATCTTTTGAATCCTGAAGAATCTGAGGAGAGAGAGGAGAATTCTAGAGGAGAAATCAAGGCTCAGGAACCTGATTCCAAAGATCTGACTCATGTTCCTTTTCCTGAAGCCTTAACCAAAGCAAAGAAGAAGAAGTCTGTTGATAGTAATGAGGAGCTTCTGAATTTATTTAAGAATGTTGAGATCAATATCCCGCTCCTTGATGCTATCAAGCACATACCGGCTTACGCAAGATTTTTAAAGGAATTATGTACACAAGAGCGTAAGTCGAGAGAATCTATTCCGAGGAAGGTGGTACTCTCCGAGCAGGCTAGTTCTGTTATCCTGCACTACCTCCCTCAGAAAAAGAGAGATCCTGGTGCTCCTTTGATTTCTTGCATTATCGGAGATTACACATTTGATAGAGCACTTTTGGATCTCGGTGCATCCATCAACCTAATTCCGACTTCTCTTAATGAGAAGTTTGGGTTAGGTGAACTTCGGCCAACTTCAGTAACGCTACAGTTTGCAGACCATTCGGTCACAAACCCGCAAGGCATTATTGAAGATGTTATAGTTAAGGTCAAGGATTTCTTTTTTCCTGTAGATTTCCTTGTCCTTGACATGGATGTACCAGATAATCTGAGGAACACGCCCATCATTCTGGGGCGTCCGTTCCTGGCTATCGCAAAGGCCAACATTAATTGTGAAAGAGGTAGCATGGAAATCGCCTTTGGGGACCAACGAATGAAATTGGCTATTTTTAAGGCGATCAACAAATTTGAGGATTGTGGATTTATTGAGGAACTTGGTGAGGATAATGTCAATATTGAAACTTGTTTGACAATTTCTTTAATTGAA
The DNA here is from genome assembly GCA_037157565.1 of Thalassia testudinum. Classification (NCBI taxonomy): domain Eukaryota; kingdom Viridiplantae; phylum Streptophyta; class Magnoliopsida; order Alismatales; family Hydrocharitaceae; genus Thalassia; species Thalassia testudinum. The sequence continues at coordinate 63,352,084 of JAZHRO010000003.1, forward strand.
AGTTCCTCTTTGGTTGATTAATTTGACCCGCAACCCTCTGACCTGACATCTTTGGAAGAGGTTACTAATTTTGTTCACTCAAAACCTCTTCCTCTTGTTGAATCTTCAGCATCTACCCTACCATCAATCATTACCCCACCCCAGCTTGAATTGAAACCATTGCCCGAGAATTTAAAATATCAATTTTTAGGACCGCAGAATACACTCCCTGTGATTATTAGCACTAAATTGACAAAGGAGCAAGAGATTAAATTGATTAAGGTCCTAAAGGAACATAAGGAGGCAATTGGTTGGACCATTCATGACCTCAGGGGGATCGAGCCATCTTACTGTAATCATAGAATATTTTTGGAAGATGGATCCCGCCCTTCTCACCAGATGCAGAGGAGATTGAATCCAAATATGCGAGAAGTGGTCAGAAAGGAAATCATCAAGTGGCTCGATGCAGGAATTATTTATCCAATCTCTGATAGTCCCTGGGTAAGTCCCGTTCAGATTGTTCCAAAGAAAGCCGGGATTACTGTTGTGACTAATGAGAGAGGAGAATCTGTCACAACTCGTTCAGCTTCCTCTTGGAGAGTTTGTATTGATTACGAGAAGTTGAACACAGCCACTAAAAAGGATCATTTTCCCCTGCCCTTCATTGATCAAATCTTGGAAAAATTAGCCGGGTAGAAGTACTTCTGTTTTCTTGATGGCTACTCAGGATACAACCAAGTTCCTATCCATCCTGAGGATCAGGAAAAAACTACTTTCACCTGTCCCTACAGAACCTTTGCTTTTCGTAGGATGCCTTTTGGGTTATGCAATGCACCTGCGACTTTTCAAAGGTGTATGCTAGCCATATTTTCCGACATGGTGGGAGAGTTTATGGAAGTCTTCATGGATGATTTCTCTATTTTCGGAGAATCATTTGACTCTTGTTTGGCTAATTTGGAAATGATTCTTAAGCGATGTATCAAGACACGACTGGTCCTTAGCTGGGAAAAGAGTCATTTCATGACCCAAGAAGGCATCGTTTTGGGTCATGTAATCTCTGAACGGGGAATTGAAGTAGACAAAGCTAAGGTTGATGCTATCGCTAAACTTCCTCCTCCCACATCTGTTAAACAAATTAGATCATTTCTTGGCCATGTGGGATTTTATCGAAGATTCATCAAGGATTTCTCGAAGGTTGCTCGTCCTTTGAGCAATCTTCTTGCCAAAGAAACGCCGTTTGTTTTTGACGAATCATGCTGAAAGGCATTTGATTTTCTGAAAATGGCAGTCACCTGTGCTCCAATTTTGCAACCACCAATTTGGATAGCCACTTTTGAGATCATGACCGACGCTTCTGATTACGCGGTCGGGGCTGTCCTAGGTTAGAAAATTGATCGAAAGCCCTCTGTCATTTACTACGCTAGTAAAACTTTGGATGAAGCCCAGAGGAATTACACTGTTACTGAAAAGGAATTACTAGGTGTAGTATGTGCGTTGGAAAAATTCAGGGCTTATCTCTTAGGGTCTCATGTTATTGTTTATACCGACCACTCGGCCTTGAGACATCTCTTGGCTAAAAGGGATACTAAACCCTGGCTTATTCGTTGGATTCTTCTTCAAGAATTTGATCTTGAAATAAAGGATAAAGCTGGGGTGCAAAATGTGGTAGCGGATCATTTGTCGAGACTCCTAGGTGATTCTTCTTGTCCGGACATTCTGATTGCTGACACTTTTCTGGATGAAACCATTCTTACATGTTTACGTGTCCACACCCCATGGTTTGCTGACATTGTTAACTATTTGGCCGTTGGTCAAATCCCCCAGGATTGGACCAAGCAACAATGGGATAGACTCAAATCTGAGGCCAAATACTACTTTTGGGAGAACCCTGAACTGTATCGCATCGGCTTTGATCATATTATTTGTCGATGCATACTAGAGAATGAATTCAACAGTATACTCGAGTTCTGCCATGCATCTGGGTGTGGTGGACATTTCTCCGGGAGAAAGACGGCTGCAAAAATCTTGCAATCTGGCTTCTATTGGCCGTCTTTATTCAAGGATGCCCAGGACTTCTCAAGGTCATGTTCTCGATGTCAGTCACTCGAGAACATAACTAAGAGAGACATGATGCCCCTAAACCCTATTCTTCCTGTAGAAATTTTTGATGTTTGGGGCATCGATTTCATGGGACCCTTTACCCCTTCATTTGGACATCAGTACATTCTTGTTGCTGTTGATTATGTGTCCAAATGGATTGAGGCAATTCCTGTCAAAAAAAAAATCTTCAGTAGGTTCGGGATTCCGAGGGTTATTATTAGTGATGGTGGCACTCATTTTACTAATAGCCAATTCCAGAATTTATTGGCCAAATACGGGGTTAACCATCGAATTTCCACACCTTACCATCCCCAAACGAATGGACAAGCCGAGATCTCCAATTGAGAGATCAAGAACATTCTGCAAAAAATGGTTAGGCCTGATCGCAAGGATTGGACTCAAAAGCTTGAGGACGCTCTTTGGGCCTACCATACGGCGTATAAAATGCCCATCGGCATGTCTCCATTCCGTTTGGTGTTTGGAAAGGCGTGCCATCTACCCGTAGAGATTGAACATAGGGCATTCTGGGCAATCAAACAATGCAATTTAGATCTGAATCTAGCTAGAAAGGCCAGGAAACTCCAACTATCTGAGTTGGAGGAGCTTAGAAATGATGCTTATGAGAATGCCAAGATCTACAAGGCTCAGATCAAAGCTCTACATGATCAATTGATTTCCCGCAAGAGCTTTGAGCCAATCCAGAAGGTCTGGTTATTTGATTCTAAACTTAAGCTCTTTCCTGGTAAACTTAGATCTAAATGGAATGGCCCATTCATAATTGATCAGATTTTTCCTAATGGTGCCGTTCAGATTTCTGACCCAAAGACGGGTAACACCTTTAATGTCAACAGTCAACGTTTGAAGCCTGTTGTTGACCGTAATCTTCCAGAACCCGTCTCAGACTCTGTTGCTCTAGCCATTCTATGACTTCTTTGGCTGGACTTTGCCTAGCTGACGGCATTAAACTTAGCAGTTGTACATATGACACAAGGCTGATACGAGCTTCATATCCAGGTGACATCTTTCATATTCTACCCTTTCTTTCATGTCTATTTTTCAATGCGGACATTGCATCAGCTATGCATGGGGGGGTGGATTCGTTCTTGAATTATTTGGTCAACTTTGTGAAATCCATATAAATTGTCTCTTCTTATTTAAAAAAAAAATATTAGGAAGGATTAGTTGGACATTAGGACTTTTCAATCTTAAGAAATTTTACATTAGGATCTGAACACAAAGACCCCTCAGGTCTTTGGACTTAATTAGCCTGTGTATCCACTAAAATGTGGATTTGTCTTTGAGTCCTCGCCATATTAATTCTATTATAATTGGAATAAATAAGTTTGGGTGATAAGTACACGACTTATCAACCCGCCCTCTGATTTGAGGGAATTTTGAGTTTTAAGCATCTACACACTTTCTTTGCACTGACTCGTTGTTCGGCGATTCTAACGGAAATTGGGTAGCTAATGAACCTTCTAGGGTGATATGGCTGGCAAGTTATCATGGGTAACAGCCCATAGGTAGGTTGTCCAGAGCAAAGTCACTGGACCTTTCTTAGTTTGCTGCCTTTAGGTAAATCTTAGACTAGGGAAGCCACCTACTTAAAAAAAAAAAAGGAGAAAAGAACAAAAAGAAATAAGCCACACTTCGCCGCACGAGTATGGTTGGCAAGTTGTCGGTGGTAACAGCTCATCGACCGGTTGTCTAGAACCCAGCTCAGAAAATGCACTAAAAGTTCCCAAAACACTTAGGAAGAAGCAGAGAAGTAGAATAAATCAGGGAGATATACATTGGATTCACCCTTGTGTTGACCCCGTAAAAAAAAAAAATAAAAGTAGGGAGAAAGCTACCGGTTGTAAAGATACACCTTTACGCAGAATTCTTGTTAGGTCACCTAGAGGCGTAGAAATCCGAAGTTTGTTCTAACTGCCAGTCAACGAGTCTATCACAATCACAATAAGATGCTTAAAGCTTAGGGTTCTCATCAAATTTTGGGTGAGTTGAATGGCCGTAGAAAGCCACTCTTAAACCCGAAAATTTGAAAATCCAAAAAATTAGAAAAGAGAAAAAGAGAAAAAGAAATTTTTCTTTTAATAAGGCGAGGGCTTGAGGCGGTCTGCATTTTGGCTGATACCTGGGCACTGTTGTGTCTTTGAAAGTTTAGTTCCTAAGTAGACAATTTCTTAATGATTGAAAATAACTCAAGTCCAAATAATCCAACCTAATTCTTTTATAAATAGCATATAGTTTTTGCTAGGGACTAGCAAAAGATAGGCATGGGGGTATGATGTAAACACATTTACACTACTTAAAATGTCTATTTATGCATGTTCTTAAGCATAGGATTGCATTTCATGATATAAATATTGCATAACATGCATCATCTTGCATTTAGAGTAGTTTGAATAAAATGGAGGTTAATTGTCTCCTTTTATGTGCTTGGATAGGGAAAACATTTTTTCGGGGCCTCAGATCAAAGATCCAATCGTATGGATGTGATCAGGGCGACGATTGGAGTTCAACGACTCCAAGATCGCCCTAATCAGACATCCGTAGCTTCAGATAGTGATCGAGGAACCCTAGAAGATCAAGGGCCAGGATGGTGAAAATCCGCACTTCAGATGACAAATCCGACTGCACGGATGAATTCGGATCGACGATCACAGCTCAACAACATAAAAATCGAGTCAATCCGACATCCGTGGCACCATCTACAACTTCCAGAAGATGGACGGCCAAGATGGTGCCACGTGGTGCCATCTCGACCGCCCAAACGGCCACCTACATTCCATGAAGACCGTGCAGCCACCCCCTCTCCGTTGTTGGATCTCGATCCAACGGCTGTGGATGCGGTGCTTTAAAATCATCCTCGCGACCTTCTCGACGGCGTAGCAAAGCGGAGATGAAGCGGCAGGCGAAGCAGAGGTCGCGGGATCGAGTCCTGCGAGCCTCAAATCAGGCACAAGCGATTGGACACGGGCGGGAGTTGGATCGCGATCGAACGGCCGCGCACGCCTAATAGCGTTCACGCGCGATTGAACGCGCGGCGTCACGCGCGATCGCACGCGCCAAGCGGGCGCAGCAACGGGCGGAGATGCCTCTTAAGCCGTCCGATCTGGCGCACCCGCTTAGCTTCTCACGCACGCAACGGCTTCCCACGTTCATCGATTCTCAGCCGTCCGATCTCGCGATCGGACGGCTGAGAATCGATGAACGTGGGAAGCCGTTGCGTGCGTGAGAAGCTGAGCGGGAGCGCATGGGCGCGGAAGCTACGCCCACATTGGGGCTTTAGTGACGGATTTATCCGTCACTTTTATTGTTTTGAAGTTGTAATGTCCATTTTGCCCCCAATCCTTGCAACTATAAAAGGAGACCCCCTCCATACGAATTTCTCATCCCTTCTTTCTCCTCTCTACCCCTCCAAAGCTCAAGAGAAGCTTGTCCCACACCCGGGATGCTTCTCGCGAGATAAAGTCCAATTTTCGTTCCCCTTCGGAAGTGGATCCCACGACGATGACGGCGTGCTGCTCCGTTCCCGTTCTTCTACTTCGTCCTCCTTCGTCCTGCTTCGTTCTCCTTCATCCAGGCGTCGTCCTGTCCGACTCGTCCTCCAAGCAATCGTCGAGGAGGATAACTTCTCTCTCCCATTCTTATTTACAGCTTTTCTAGTGTAGAATTTTCCTGCTTTATAGTGTAATTGATTTTCCGCTTCCTAGTGTAACTTTTATTTAGTTTGATTATATAAACAATTGAAATATTGAATGCATGTTCTCTTTCTCTCTCTCTCTCTCTTTCTTTTAGTCTGATAGCTCCATTGTAATTATATCGCCTTGCTTATCAAAAATCCTAAAAAAATATAATTGCGAATATAGATCAACGTAGCCTCCCTGTGTTCGACCCGGAATTCTTTTCGGTATAAATTTTATTTGTTGAAACGAATTCTTCGCTTTCGAACTACAACGATAGGTTTTCCAAAACCAAGCACGTTAGCGTAGCGATTCGTAATAGTTCAACATGAACGAAGAGCAAATGATCATGAGGCTTTTCCCCCACTCTCTCAAGGATAAGGCCGCACATTGGTATCAGACCATAGGAAGGCCGATTGAAACTTGGGCTGCTCTTAAGTTGACTTTCTTGAAGAAATTCTTCCCTATTGGAAGGACCAATGCCTGCGACGGATGATTACCACATTCGCCCAATGGCTGGGGGAACCGTTTCATGGTGCCTGGGAGCGATTCCAGGAAATTTTGAGGAAGTGTCCACACCACAAGGTGCTGAAATGGCAACTCATGCAGATTTTCTATCATGGGTTGGTTGAAAAACTCCGTAATTACGTGGACGCCTCTTGCGAAGGCAATTTCCTCAATAGGGATGTAGATAGCGCATATGACCTATTTGAGGAATTGACCGAGAACTCAATTAATCATGCCTCCATGGATGCATTCTCCCAGTCCTAACAACCCAGGTCAAGTGCTAATGAGATTTAGGATTCTCATTCATTTGACATGGAATTGATTTGTAATAAATTGGATAAAATGGACTTGGTTGCTAAGAGAATGGAGGAATGGATGTCTGGGAATTTAGGAAACACTTCTATACCTACTCAATCCCAAAATTCGAGATTCCATTCCTCACGAGCTCCCACGGGGTGGGAATTCATGAGCCAACTTGATTCAGCTCAACCTGTGAGCCAGGATTTTTCAGAACCTTATGTGTTCCAAACTGGGGCCTTTGATCCCAATTTTTCTGATCCTTCCTTCTCTCCATCCTCGTCCTATGAGGATGCGTATGCAATGCAGGAGAATGTTAGGTCCAACCCATATTCCAACACTTATAACTCGGGATGGAGGAACCACCCTAATTTCTCCTGGAAAAGTCAAGGGCAACAAACCCAAACTCGACCCAACTATGCATCTCAAAGACCTATGGGTCAGGGTCAAGTATACACCCAGTTGTCCCCAAGACCTGTTACTCAGCCATCTTGGAATGCCCAACAATCTACAGGGCAGGTTGAGTTAAACCAGCAGATGGTAGAAATGCAAGGGTCCATTCTTCAGCTTATGCAGCAAATGAAGACATCATTGGATAACTTGCAATCCGGGTTAATTGCTAGCACTTGACAACCTAGATCTCTACCATCCCAACCTGTACCCAACCAACGTAATGTGCAAAATCAGGGCAATAGAGCCCAAGGGTATGAGAATCAAAGGGACCCACACGCACATGCTCAAATGGTTGAGTAGGGTCCCTCATCTTCTTCTTCTTTTGGTTACATGACTAATCAAGGCCATCCAATCTTCACTAACCCACCTCAAGACCCAAATCTGTATGCCTCTGCAAACTCTATCACCTTGAGAAGTGGAAAACAAACCCGAGACCCTAAATTACCTTCTAGATGCCAAAACCCTAGGGAGCTTGAGAGAGAAGAGGAGGAGATTGAAGTAGACAATAAGGCCTAGGGACTAGAAATTGAAAATCCCACCCATATCCCGTTCCCTGAAGCCCTATTGAAAACCAAGAAGAAGAAAACCATAGATAGCAACAAGGAGCTCCTAGATTTATTCAAGAGCATAGAGATCAATATTCCGCTCCTCAATGCTATTAAGCACATCCCAGCTTATGTTAAATTTTTGAAAGAACTATGTACCCAAAAGCGTAAGCCGAGAGAACCCACTCCAAGGAAGGTGATTCTCTCTGAGCAGGCAAGTTCTGTGATCCTGCATCACCTTCCTCAAAAGAAGAAAGATCCAGGTGCCCCCTTGATCTCATGCATTATTGGGGAATACACTTTTGATAGGGCACTGTTGGCTCTAGGTGCATCCATCAACCTAATCCCAACTTCTCTTTATGACATATTTGGGTTAGGGAACTCAGTCCAACCTCAGTAACGCTAAAATTAGCGAACCGTTCGATTACCACACCAAGGGGCAATATTGAGGATGTAATCGTCAAGGTCAAGGATTTCTATTTTCTTGTAGATTTCCTCGTCCTTAACATGGATGTACCTAATGATTTGAGGAACATGCCCATCATTATGGGGCGTCCGTTCCTAGCTACTGCCAAAGCCAACATAAACTATGAAAGCGGTAGTATGGAGATCGCCTTTGGGGATAAGAAGTTAACTCTGGATATTTTTAAGGCGATAAAAGGATTTGAGGATTGTGGATTCATTGAGGATCTCAAGGATCAAGATCTTGAGACTTGTATGACAATCAGTGCACTCAAGGACTCCACTAGCTTTAGTGAACCCAACCCACAACCCTCTGTGGTAGCCTGCCACACCCTGAAGAGGTTGTTGATTTTGTTCATGCCCAGCCTCTTCCACTGGATCGTCCTGATGAATCTTCGTCAGCATCCTCCCTATCTTCTATTCTAAACCCACCCCAGCTAGAATTAAAACCATTGCCCAAAAATTTGAAATATGAGTTCTTAGGACCTGAAAACACGCTCCCTATGATTATTAGTGCTGATTTGACTAAGGAGCAAGAATCGAGGTTAATTAAGGTCCTTAAGAACTACAAGGAGGCAATTGGTTGGTCCATCCACAATCTTAGGTGGATTGAGCCATCTTATTGTAATCATTGTATTTTCATGGAAGATGGATCCTACCCTTCACGCGAAATGCAAAGGAGACTAAACCTGAATATGAAAGAAGTGGTCAAGAAGGAGATAATCAAGTGGCTCGATGCTAGGATTATTTACCCAATCTCGGATAGTTCGTGGGTTAGCCCCATTCAGATTGTACCCAAGAAGGCGGGAATAACCGTTACGACTAACAAGAAAAAGGAAACCTTCACCACTTGTTTAGCTTCTGCTTGGAGAGTCTGTATTGACTATAGGAAGCTGAACACAGCCACTAAAAAGGATCACTTTCCCTTGCCATTCATTGATCAAATCCTTGAAAGGTTAGCTGGGCAAAAATACTTTTGCTTCTTGGATGGTTATTTGGTATATAACCAAGTCCCTATCCATCCCGAAGACCAGGAAAAGACAACCATCACGTCCCTATGGAACCTTTGCATTCCGTAGAATGCCTTTCGAGCATTACAATGCACTTGCGACTTTTCAAAGGTGCATGCCAACCATCTTTTCTGACATGGTGGGAGATTGTCTTGAGGTATTCATGGATGATTTCTCCATTTTGGGAGATTGTTTTGAGTCTTGCCTAGCTAACTTGGAATTGATCCTCCAGAGTTGCATCAAAACACGGCTGGCCCTTAGCTGGGTAAAGAGCCACTTTATGACTCAGGAAGGCATTGTATTGGGTCATGTGGTCTCTAGTTGGGGTATTGAAGTTGATAAAGCTAAGGTGGATGCTATCTCTAGACTTCCTCCACCCATATCCATAAAACAGTTCCACTCTTTCCTTGGGCATGTGGGTTTTTACAGAAGATTCATTAAGAATTTCTTGAAGGTTGCTCAGCTCTTGAGTAACCTTCTGGCCAAAGACACGCCATTTGAGTTTGATGAATCATGCCGTAATACATTTGATTTATTAAAAATGGCAATCACCTATGCCCTGGTGTTGCAACCACTAGTCTAGATGGCCCCATTGAGATTATGGCTGACACATCTAATTATGCCATCAGGGCTGTCATGGGTCAAAAGATTGAGAAAAAGCCCTCTGTGATTTACTACGTTAGCAAGACTCGGGACGAGGCCCAAAGGAACTGCACCGTTACTGAAAAAGAATTGCTAGCTATAGTTTTCGATTTAGAAAAATTTAGGGCTTATCTGTTAGGTTCTCATGTCATCATCTATACCAACCACTCGGCCTTGAAACATCTCTTGGCCAAAAAGGATGCCAAACCTCGGCTTATTCGCTGGATTCCGCTGCTTCAAGAATTCGATCTTGAAATCGGGGATAAAGCCAGAGCACAAAATGTAGTGGTGGATCACCTCTCAAGAATCCTAATTGATTCTCCTCATCCAGATGTCCTAATCTCTGATACTTTTCTGGATGAAACTATCTTTACAGTCTCGGGTATCCGAACTCCCTGGTTTGCGGATATTGTCAATTATTTGGCTGTTGGTCAAATCCCCCAGGATTGGACCAAACAACAATGGGATAGACTTGTGTATGAGGCCAAATATTATTTTTGGGATGATCTTGAGCTGTACCACATCGGCGCAAACCAGATTATTCGTCAATGCATCTTGGAAATCGAGTTCCATAGCATACTTGAGTTTTGCCACACATCTGCGTGTGGTGGACACTTTTCCGAGAAAAAGATGGTCACAAAAATCTTGCAATCCAAATCCAATTAGCTGTCATTATTTAAGGATGCCCAGGAATTCTCAAAGTCATGCACTCGATGCCAAACACTTCTGAACGTGGCTAAGAGAGATATGATGCCCTTGAACCTAATTCTTTCCATCGAAATTTTTGACATTTGGGGCATTGACTTTATGGGACCCTTCCCTCCTTCATTTGGACACCAGTATATTCTGGTCACTGTTGATTACGTGTCCAAATGGATTGAGGCAATTCCTACCCTGACTAATGACCACAAGGTGGTCATCAATTTTGTGAAGAAAAATATCTTCAGTTGATTCGGGGTTCCTTGGGCAATTATCAGTGATGGTGGCACACATTTCACTCATGCTCAGTTTCAAAATTTACTGGGGAAATATGGGGTGAATCATCAAATTTCCACACCTTACCACCCTCAAACGAACAGACAGGCCAAGGTCTCCAATCGGGTGATCAAAAATATTTTGCAAAAAATCGTTAGGCTGGATAAGAAGGATTGGACCCAAAAAGCTAGATGACGCTCTTTGGGCCTATCGTACAACGTACAAAATGCTTATTGGTATGTCTTCGTTCCATCTGGTGTTTGGTAAGGCATGTCACTTACCCTTAGAACTTGAACACCGGGCATTTTGGGCCATCAGGAAGTGTAATTTTGACCTAGAGTTGGCCGAGAAAACCAGGAAACTGCAACTATCTAAGTTGGAGGAGCTTCGAAATGATGCATATGAAAATGCCAGAATCTATAAGGCAAGGACCAAAGCTCTCCATGACCAGATGATTTCACAAAAGAGCTTTGAGTCGAACCAGAAGGTCTGGCTTTTCGATTCTTCCCCGAAAAACTCAGGTCTAAGTGGGATGGCCTGTTGGTTATTGAGCGGATTTTCCCTAACGGGACTGTTGAAATCTCTGACCAGATGATGGGTAATATCTTCAAGTTCAACGGACAGCGTCTCAAACCCTTTGTTGACCATGTACTCCCTGAACCCATCTCGGACAAGGTTGCTCTTACCTTGCCTTAACCACCGCGGGCCGATCATCGCCCAGCTGAAGGCACTAAACTCAGCACATGTAAAGACTGTTCCAAGCTGACCAGAGTCTCACAGAAACCAGGTGTTATTCTTCCACTTCTACTCTCCTGCATGCTTTCAGTTTTAACAATGAGGACATTGCATAGATAAGCATGGGGGGGTGGAAATATCTTATAATCTTTTTGTCAGGTGTAATAGTAATTTCCTTTTTTTTATTCTATTAAAAGAAAAAAAAATTAGAATTAGGAGACGAGAACTTAGGCATTAGGAGTTGCAAACTTTAGGAATTGATACTTTGAGACCTGAATACTCAGACTCTTCAGGTCTTCGGGCTCAATTAGCTCGAGTGTTCACTTGAATGTGGACTTAGTTTCGAGTCCTCGCCAATTAAAATTCATTTTAATTTGGTAAATAAATTGGGATGATAAGTATGCAACTTATCAACCCACCCTCTGATTTGTGGGAACTTTAAGCCTAAGCATCTACACACTTTTTTTGCACTGACTCACTTTTCTGCAGTTTCTTCGGAAATTGGGTAGCTAATGGACTATCTAGGGTGGTATGGCTGGCAAGTTACCGATGCTAATAGCTCATCGGCTGGTTATCCAAAGCCCACTCACAAGACCATTTTCATTGTACTGCCTTTAAGTAAATCTTAGATCAACAATGCCACCTACTTAAAAAAAAAAAGAGAAAAGAAAAAGGAGAAAAAAAAATAAATAATAAAACCACACTTCACCGCACGAGTATGGCTGGCAAGTTGTCATGGGTAACAGCCCATTGGCCAGTTGTCCAGAACACAGCACACAAAAAAAAATGCACAATAATTCCAAAAACACTTAGGGAAGAAGAGGGAAAGTAGAATAAATTGGGGAGATATAAACTGGGTTCTCCATTGTGTTGACCCCATAAATAAAAGAAGTAGGGAGAAAGTTATTGATCGAAAAGATAAACCTCTAGGCAAGGTCACCTAGGGTTGTAGAAACCCGAAGTCCATTTTAACGGCCACCTAGTGAGTCTGTCACTCTTTTCCCTAGATGCTTAGACTTAGAGTCTTTTTTGAGTCTTGGGCGAGTCAGGTAGTCGTAAAAAGTTATCCTGAAACTATCAAACTCCAAAAGTACAAAAAAAATTAGAAAAGAAGAAAAACAAGGAAATTTTTTTTTTTGTATCTTCTCTTCTCAAATAAGGCGAGGGCTTGGACAGTCTGCATTCTGGCAAACACCTGAGCACTGTTGATTTTTTGTAATTAGGTCTTGGGGTTGAGATTTTCTAAAACAATCAATGAATTTTGCCTAAATACTCGAATCCTGATTCTACTTTTATACAGAGCATTTAGGTTAATTTTTCTAGGGACTAGCAAAAAGTAAGCATGGGGGTATGATAAACACATATAAATTCATCGTAAAATGCTTATTTATAATAGTTCCTAGGCCTAGCATTGTATATCATGATATAAATATTGTACAAATATCCATTGCATTGCAACTAGGATAGTTGTATATTATGTACATTAATTCCATCATTTTACATGGCCAAGAGGCAGTGCGACATCTTTATTGGCTTCAGATGAAGAATCCGATCGTACAGATGAATTCAGAGTGATGATCGTAGTCCATCAACTTGAGAATCACCCTGATCAGAGCTCTATAGCACCCTCCGCAAGAAGAAGATGGACTGCCATGATGGTGCCACGTGGCTCCATCGAGGCTGCCCCACCTGAGCCAAGGCATCCCCAAGCCCGCCGCAAGATCAGATTTCAGCCATTGGATCTCAATTCAATGACTGAGATGTGCTTTCCACGGCTGAAGAAGCACCTCATCTCACCCAGCCTCAAGCAGATCAAGCGAGGAGTCATCTCGACTGTTGGATCTTCATCCAATGGTTGTGGGCGCGGAAGCCCAATTAGTAAGAAGAGCACATGATGACCCTCAGCATAGTGGTTTGCGCCTTAGCTCACAACGCGCGGCCATGCGTTCGAAGCCCTGCGTGTGAATTTTATTCGCTGAAGCGCATGCAGGAGGGAAATTAAGCCGTTGATGGAAGATCGGGCGATGAAGGACGTAGCTACGTGGATGCACAGTTGAGCGTGGATGTTGCATGCGACCGCCGACGCACCATCTAACGCACACAGTTAAGATGTCTAAATGCAGCATCCGACGGCTGATGGTAAGGCACGCGATTTAAATTTTGTGAAGGGGTGTGATCTTCTCTTGACCGTGCAATCTTTCATCCGACGATCAGGATTCATCCACGCCTATGTGCACGATGACAACTGCAGGCATGAGCGGTGGGTGCGACATTTACGACATAAGAGCAGGCCTTTAGTGACACTTGCAGCTATCACTAAATGGCATGCGTAGTGTGTGCGCCATCCAAGGCAATGAAGAGGCACGAATCTTTAGCGACAGCTCGAGCAACCTTTAGTGACTCTTATAGCTGTCGCTAAATGCCTATACATGGGATTCTCTTCTTCCCATCCACTATATAAAGGCCTACACTCCCCCCTCACCAAACCATCTCTACCTACCCTACTCCCACCTACTCCTAAGCTCTAGAAAGCCTACCAACACTCCATTAGAGCTTACTCTCAAGCTCCCAAGGCTCCTATTAGTGTAGCGACCTCTGCCTCACCAAATATTCCTCCATCTTCCTATCCCCATTCATAGGTTGCCTTGGAGCCGTCCTCCCACCTCCATTCCGATAGCAGATCATCTCTGCCTTCTCACCTCCATTTTAGAGCCACGCTGAAGCTTTCCTCTACCTGACGTCCTCCTGCATCTCACCTCCGTCGTCTCGCTCCTCACGTCCTTCGTCCAAGCTTCCACCAGGTGATGGTCGGCCTGGATAGGTTATTAATATGATATTTTTATCGTTGAAATGTGTATAGTGGTTAACCTAATTCAGACCTAACCATCTCTTTACAAAATTTTTAACCTGGCCTAATTGATTTTATCTTGTCACTTTTAAGCCCAGGGTCGAACTCAGGGAAGTGGGGTTCAAGTCGAGTTTCTACGTTTTCCTTAAAACGCGTCTCTTCCGTTCGTTTATTCTGTTTTTGGTATTTTTCTTATTTAGGTTTTTTTTTCTTGTAATCCTTGTTCTTGAGGCACACCCTCAAAATTGTGTCCTTGGCTTTTAGCCAAAACAGAGTTTCAAAACACGTCTTGCTACTTGCAAGACGGGGGTACCTGCAAATCAAAGATTATCTTTTCACTTTTATACCATTTTTTTTATCTTTTTACTAAGAAAGAAACTAACAGATAGAAAGTAAATATAGTAGCTATAGATATATATTTATATGTAGTATATATATAAAGGGGTGGGGGTGGAGGTGACGATGGAGTGTAGCACTATGTCGAGTCAGCCGACGTCTAGAGAGACGCAACCAACACGACTAGGTGCCGCGTGGAGTGTGGATGGAGGATGGATGATGTATGGGACCACGCTTTTTGTACACGCTGTATCGCAGAATATCAGCAACTGGTGCAAATATTCCCGCGATACAGCGTATAGTAAATAACGTGAAAATATATGTACATATGTATGTATATAAATGTATAAGTATATATGTATAGATATATATAGATAGATATATATATATATATAGGTGTATATATATATATATATATATATATATATGTATATATGTATATAGCTATGTATATATGTATATAAGTATATATATATAATACTATATAGATATATATATATATATGTATATAGGTATATATGTATCTAGATATATATGTATATATATATATGTGTATATGTATAAGTATATAGATATGTATATATATATATATGTATATGAGTATGTGTATATATATATATATATATTATATATGTATATGTATATATATATTATATTATATGTATGTATACATAACTATATAGATATACTATGTATATATAAGTATATATATATATAGATATATGTATATGTATATATATATATATATATATATATGTATGTATATAAGTTACTATTAGTGTGTGAGTGTGTGTGAAAGTGTGAGTGTAGATGTCTGTGTGCGTCGGTGTAGTGTGTGAGAAAGTGTTGTGAGAGAGTGAGAGAGAGAGAGAGAGAGAATGGGAGAGAGAGAGCAGGAGAGAGCTGGCAGGAGAGGAGAGAACGGAGGCAGCCGCACTGCAGGAGGCGAGGGAGCACGTTTTAAGTCGTCTGCAGTCGAAGGCCGTCGTCTGATGGTCGTGGGCGCGTATTCGCGCAGGAGGAGACCTGCGTCTGCCAGTTGCGTGCACCAAGAACTCGCGACAGAGCGCGCGAGGCTGGAGGGCGAGGGCACCTGCAGGCACGAGTGGAGCTTGCAGGTGCCGCAGGGGGGCGGGGAGACGCTTGGCCGGCCGCTGCAGAGGCACGCAGCGGCCTGTCGCGGGTGGAATTGCAGAGGCGACAGAGCAGAGGCGGAGACAGGGAAGTGCCCTGCAGGCGCGCGCGGAGAGCTGAGCGCCTGCGGGGAAGGTCGCGGAGGTGCGAGGGGAGGTTCTGCAGTGGTCGCGGAGGGTCGCGGGGGTCGGCGCGAGGCCGTAGCCGGCCGCTGCAGTGCGCGCAGCGGCCTGCTGCGGCTGCAACTGTGGCGTGGACAGAACGGAGACGGAGGCGGAAAACGGGCCTGCAGGCGCGCGCGGAGGGTTGTGCGCCTGCGGGGAAGGTCGCGGAGGAGGCGGGGGTGCTGCTGCTGCTGCTGTCGCCGCTGGGCTGCTGCTGCTGCTGCTGCTTCAAGCTTCGGACCTTGAAGCGGCAGCAATGGCGTGGAGATGCAAACGAAGAGAAAAGAACACACCACGCCCACCGGCTCGTTGAAGAGCTGGGCGGTGGTGCTCCCACTGTGGTGGTGTGCACCACAGTGGGTTCTCCTGCTCGTCGGGTGCCTCCTCGACGGAGGGCCGACGTATGGGAGGGGAGAACGGTGGAGAGGAAGGTGGTGGACTGCAGGGTGGCGTTTTGCAGCAGCTCGCCGCAGCTGCGTATTGCAGCAATGTTCCCCCCCTCCCCTCGTCGCGAGGAAGAGCTGCGGCTTTATAGAGGAGGAGAGCATGGCGGGGAGGCATGGCAGCAGCAGGGAGAGGCGTTGGAGAGTGGCTGCTGCAGGGAGAGGCGCGGGAAGTTGCAGCAGCGGGAAGGACGGCAGGGAGAGGCAGCGGAGAAGAAGTTGCAGCAGCGGGAGAAAAAAATAGAAATCAAGAGGAAATAAAAATAGAGAAGGGAATTTTTGCAAATATGCACTCGAGGAAAAAAGTGAATTATGAAGTCATTTATTTCAATCTTCCCTCCTCTTAATTAAATGCATGAATGCAAGTATTTTTACAGATGCGACTATAGGATTATAATATACATAGTTAATGCTAGAAAATAGCATAAGAAGGCGTCCTTATAGGCGTGTTTTGAGGTGTAAACACCAGGCGCCGTCATCTCACCGAATAGCTGCTTCGGGAGATTCCTTCTCACCTCCCTCTTTTTTATGCTTTCATATATTTTTGTAATAGACATTCATTCAATACGTCACATTTTATTCCATCTCTATCTTGTGATTGCTTGCCTTTTATTTCAAAAACAAAAAAATATAAAAAAACCCTAAAACACCAAAAGGAAACAAAATGAAGCGTAGTTTTCATACAAAGTAAACATCGCCTCCTTGTGTTTGACCCGGGATTCCCTTGGAATTTCGGTATAAATTTTATTTGATCACGAGTTTTGCAACTACAATGACGGGTTACTCGTAACCCCGATTTCAAACACACGAAACCGTGAGATCAAGGATGTTCATGTTGTACAGGAGAATGTTAGGTCCAACCCGTACTCAAATTCCTATAATCCTAGTTGGAGAAATCACCCTAACTTCTCCTGGAAAGATCAGGGGCAGTAGACCTAATCTCGACCCAACAACTATGTACCATAGAAACCCATGGGTTAGGGTCACATATATACTTAGCTACCCCCAAATTAGGTCAATCAGCCCATGTAGAATACCCAACAACTCGTAAGGCAGGCATATTTGAACCTAAAAATGGTAGAAATGAAAGGTTTAATGCTCCAACTCATGTAGCAAATGAAAACTTCGCTAGACACCTTGCAATCTGGGTTTATTGCAAACAACTGGCAGCCTAGACCTCTACCATCCCAACCAGTACCAAACCCAAGGAATGTGTAGAACCGAGGCACTAGGCTTCAAGGGTTTGCTAATGATTGGGAGCAGCAAGCTCATGCTATCAATCAGGCTACCCCAACCCCTCCCGAAGCTAACCAAATGCCTACCATAATTAACTAGGAGTCTCCTACTTTGCATAACCCCCCCAAAGGTACAAACTAGCAACATTTTGTCATAGCAAACACCATCACCTTGAGGAGTGGTAGTAAAACCAAGGGTCCCACCTAACCCCAAGTTAATACCCTTAAGAGCCATAATTAGCAATCTAAACACATGACTAAGAATTTGATCAATAGAAAACTTGAATCTGAGTCTAATTCGAGAGTAAGATGTTGCTTGGGCAAAAAGAAAAAGGCAGAGGAGAAATTTGAGGAAAAGATATCTTTGTTACAAGCATTTAAATTAATAATCTTCATACTCCTCACGGCTATTGGATCCATTCTCGCTTAAGCTAGATCTTTACTAAATTCATATAAGGGAAAGCATACGGTGGAATCCAAAAATACTAGGAAGGTAGTTTTGTCAGATAAAACAAGCACATTAATGCAAAATAAGCTACCTCCTAAAAAGCAGGACCTAGGAGCCTCGCTGATTTCCTGTATAATAGGAACCATTACTTCTGACTGAGATTGATGGTAACACCATTATTCCTCATAACTAACTTAATTTAGTTAAAATTAAGTGATAAATGCTCCTAAATGATCGTCTGAGGATCGTAACACTATGCTGAATTGATTTGAGAAGATAGGAAAACGAGGTCAATTCTACTATTTTACCATCCCATCAATAATGCATATTGACCAAGGGGTTAATCAAGGGATAATTAAAGGTTAAATGAACCTAAATGACCAAGAATTGGGCTCAGAACAACTGAATTAGGGTTTCACACATTTCAAGGATTAAAATATTACTGAAAATCCTAATTATTAGACACACTTAAATTGAAAGGGTTATGGTAGAGATAAATTCAATCTAAACTTCCTAAAATTCATTGAAAAATATTCTGAGAGATTTGGTACCTTCACTTTGACCATCTGAACTCATTTTAACCAAAAGTAGAGATTCAGATGGGAATTTGCCTTAATTTGGGCTTCTATATAATTTACCTAATCAAACATGGTCAAAAATAAAATATAAGTTCACCATTAGATTTCTTGGGTCTAAATCAGGTTAACACCAGCATTTAAGCCTAATCAGAGTCCATCTTCACCTAGTTTGCATTTCTACCCTTAAAATCTCTATTTTTCACTTCTAAACCCTTGGGTTTCAAGTTTCCTTGCATAAATGCCCTTATCTTTCTCATCTTCTTCACAAAGAGCCCCTTGCCACATTTAATCTCATGGTTTACTAAACAATCGAACACCCACCGACTTTGCTTGGGAAAATCAACATGGAATCAACAACAATCCCACCAATTTGGTGGGATTGGTGTTCAGACAGTAGTAAAGCAATTAGACTAGGTCTTGAGTCCTATTTTGGAGCAAGAAAGCTCCAGCAGAGCTCGATTTTCAAGATCTAAACTTTACTAATTTGGAAGATAAATGTGTGAATTCCTCCTATTTGAGCCTAAATTTAACCTTTATATAAGTGTTGCCATGTTCCTAAGTCAAACTAGCCAGGTTCTAAGCCAAAAACACATCTTCTCTACTCTGGCAGTCTCCGACCTCTGCTCCAATGATCTCCTCGCTCAGCTTCATCCGTCCACCAAACCGTCAAATTGGGTCGCCCAATATCCTCCTTACCTTCCTCTGCATCCAATGTACATTAGCTGGAGCTTCCAACCCCTGTCGTCATCGTCGTCTCCCTCAACAAAGAATTCATCTCCCTTGGCTTTGGCAAGTCACACTGGCAATGATCTCTACCCCTCTTCATCCCATAGTCTAGCTCTCTCTCTTCCCTACCTCTCTTAGGTTAACTAAGGCTTCCTAGGACTTAGTTTCGACTGTGTTATCACCTATCTTCCCCTTCATCTTCTCCATCTTTGGCCATGCCCTCAGCGTAGTTGCATGCACACCACAATGCACCAAACACTAGACCGCCAACACCAAAGCCTTCTTCATCCTCCATAGATTGAAAGCCTTAAGTTAATTTAGAGCTTTGATTGCTCATCAACCTCCCCAAACAACCCACCCTACACTTGCTACTCCGACGTCATCCGACCACCTTTACCTCTCAAAACACATCACCACCACCACCATCACCTTTCTCGCCTCACGGTGAGTGCTCTGATCCATTTAATTAGAGCGTTTGGCCCATGTTGTTGTCAATAGGAGTTCACTGGATCTCTACTTCACATTGCCATCGACCGCCATCCTCCATCATTCATCAACCTCAAAACCACCCCCAGGCACTGCGGATTCCTTCCTCAACCCTAGCTGCAGTCTCAATTTGAAGAAAGAAACAAAGCAACAACAATAATTGAATCTCCAAACACACATAGCATTAGCAGAAGAAGAACACTATCTTCTAGTCCCACATCAGATGTGTGTGTTTTAAAAATTCGTATTTAGCGAATTACGCCTGCTACCCTTGCCCAGTACATGAGGGGTTGGGTCCCTCCTCTCATGCCTCTACGTACTCAGCCTGGCTCACCCATGCTAAGCGAGCTAGACCAGCCCTCCTATGCTAAACTGGTTTGGGTCTGGAATTGACTTGGGTCTGGTTTGATGAGAGAATTTGTAAGAGAGTAGGGGAGGGTTTTGCTCTTGGGATTCTTGCATGGGGACTTAGGCAAATTTGAGAGGGTTTGGCTGGAGCACTTAAGCCGTCTGTGACTTTGCTGAGATGTCTAATTTGGCTATTTGGCTAAGTGGTTGAGAGAAAAGAAGTTTAATTTGATTGGGAATTGAGCCTATGTATTAACTAATTAATTGACGATTTCAACCATCACTTTTTTGGGCTTTCATTATATTTTTTATTATTGAGATACAATTTGATTATTGAATATATTTTTAGTTGAGTATTCATTGCATATATTATCCTTGTGATTGTTTATTATTGTGCTCATATTTTCATCTTTCAATTAGTGGTTGAATTTCAATTTTGCTTCCTGCTAACGACCTCAGAACTGACGTATTTTTAGTACTATAAATTTAAATGTCGATTCGGCTTTCATCACTATACTACGACACGATTCTCTCCTAAACTACAAAGAATTTTGCTCAACGGGACTCTCCTCGACTTAGGTGCTTCTATCAATGTGATCCCTACTGCACTCTATAAGAAAGTTGGTCTAGGCCACCTAAAACCCACCGATATAACCTTACAATTGGCTGACCGATCTATTGCAACACCTAGGGGTCTTCTGGAAGATGTTTTGGTCAAGGTCCATAATTTCATTCTCTTGTGGGCTTTATGGTCCTTGACATAGAAGCACCAAAATAGCTCAACCACACCTCGATTATTTTAGGAAGACCTTTCCGGGCCACCACCAAGGCAAGGATTGATTGTGAATCGAGAGATATAGAGATTGCCTCTGGGAATCAAACAAATCACTTTAATATTTTTTAGGCATTAAAGAAGAATCAAATTAAGTGTGGTTTGCTTGAGGAGCTCGGCAAAATAGAGGTTATGGCCATACGCAACATAGAAAACCCCCTAATGGTCAACTTAGCCCAAACTCAAGAAGAAAATCATGAGGTTACAAGCATGATTGAGGATAATAACAATTTGCAACCAACTTTGAAATATCAGGATGAGGATTTTACTTACAAGGAAGATATTTGTGAACCTACAAGTTTGTTGTTCTTACCTGATCAATCAATAACCCAACAAAACCCTTGTTTTGAATTACTAGAGTTTGAGGTTAAATTAGTGGGTGAACAGAAACTTGTGAAAAATCAAAATGGTTGGATCTAGAACCCCAATATTGAGGATAAAATTGAGATATGGGGAGAAACTCTTAGGAAGCTTGGTCTAATTATGGATATCAACCAAGTCATCCTACAACATGCACACACAATTTTATTAAAAACCCCCAATATCATACAGAAGTTTCACGATCCTCACCCTCCCAGCCATCAATCAAATTCTACACCAACCGTAACCTCCTATTTGTACATCTAAGAAAACACCTATTGGAGACCATTTGGGCTCTCCCTACATCGCTAGCTTGCCACTTTTCTAGATCATCTCTTTGGCAAGCCCACTCCCACCCCCCAGGACCCATATCTTGGGGCCCAGAAGCTCAACTTTTGTAGCCATAGTTTCTCGAGTTTATATTTGTGGATCGTGCCCAACTGAAGGTACTAAACTCAACAACTGTATAGTCTATTTTTATTTAGTGCTGACTAGATCTGTCATGAATTTCAAGTGGTTTCTTGTTTATTCCACTCATTTTCATGCCTTTATTATATAATGAGGACATTGCATTAACTAGGCATGAGAGGTGGATATATTCATCTCTGAATTATTTTGTTAGCTCCGTAGAATTTTTTTTCATTTATTTATTTTTTTATAAAAAATTTAAATTACAAAATACCAAAAAAAATTGAGAATTAGGAAAGGAGAGCTTAAGCATTGAAAGTTTTTCAACTTTAAGAAATAATATAGTACGATCAGAACACTTAGACTCTTTAAGTTTATGAGCTTAATTAACCCAGGTGTCCACTAAAATGTAGACTTGTTTCTCGAGTCCTTGCTAATTTAGATTATGTTTTAATTGATTAAATAAGTTGGGGTAACAAGTATATGACTTATCAACCCACCCTCTGATTTGAGGGGACATAAAGCCTAAGCATCTACATACCATTTGCACTGACTCACGTTTCTTATGATCTTGATAATTAGGCACTGATAAATGTACTAAGGTGGTATGGATGGCAAAGTGCTGTAAGTAACCATTCATAACTGGGTGTCTAGAGCCCAGCCACGCAACCTGATGAGAACCTCATCATGAGCCATAACTAGCTCATTTTGACCCAATACAAAGGATAAAAGCTCCTACATATCTCAAGGAAAGGCGTAACTCAGAGAATTCTGAGTTTGAGAAGAAAACAAGTCATAAGGGGTAAAAGTGCAATTTTACCAGTATAATCTGCATACAGGGTAATTCAGGGCCCAAACATAGGTCAAAACAGCTTAATAAGAATAAAAGTGGGATGAAATGATCTAGCAAGGGCTACAGCAATTCCAAGAGACTAAATCTGTAACCCTAAAATGACCCACTTCAATTCACAAGGTTCGGGGCAAAGTAAAAATAGAATAAACCCTCTAAAATTCATAGAAAAATAATCTCTAGGGTTTAGAACCTTCAATTTGGCCTTTAGAACCCATTTTGACCTACATTGAGAACCATGCCCAATTAATAACTTAATTTGGGTCTTTACGCAAATTGACCGGTCAAACAAGGTTTAATATGAAAATGAAATTCACCATCAGATTCCTTAGGTCCTAATTAGTCATGTATAAAAACTTGAGCCTAAGAAGAAACCTCCTTGACCGACTTTACACTTTGGTCCTCATATATTTACTCTTTGGCCCTCAACTTTTGAACCCTCGCATTTTAGCCCCTAACTCTCCTTCGTTCTTTGCAATCAGGTCCCTCCTGCAAAACCCTGCCAGCACCATGCTCCGGCGACCTTGCGCGGAGCATGGCGCCGCGCAGGGTGAGGTGGGGGACCTGGCAAGTATACCGGGGGTGCCCTGCGTCGTCAGCCGTCGCAGGAGCACCCCCATGGTCATTGTAGCCCCCCATACCGGCCGTGCGAACGCACGGACGGTATGGGTTCATGTTCCGACCATTCTCCGGCGAGGGAGACACGTCGTCTCCCTCCGCCTTCCTCCCTGCTTCAACCCTATAAATACCCCCCGCCGCTCCACCGACGAGGGCAGCCTGGATCTGACGGAGAAAACCCCCAACTTTCCTCTCTTCTCACTCCGGCAGACGCCCACCAGCTCCGGCGGTTCTTCCTCCTCCTCCTCTTCGCTCTGCCGCAATACCAGCAGCAGAGACTTCTTCCCCTGCTCTTCCCGCGTCGCGCAATACCGGCGCGCGCTGCCTCTGCCCCGTCGTCACCGCCGTCCTTCCCCCACTGGGCATCGTCTTCTCCGGCGACAGTCGATACGACTGTCGCCCTGTTCCTCCCCCTTCGTCCCTGCAGTTAAGTCAGAACTACTCCCCTTCTTCTCCTCTTTCTTTCCCCGCTTTCAATTTAGTCAATTAAACCCTCGACCGCTCCTGTTCACCCTCATCCTCTCCACCTCCGACCACCCTCCGGCGAGCCGCTCCCATCACCTCAGCGACCCACACGGCTCGCCGACCACCGCAGAACCTCCGCCTCCTCACCCTGATCCTCTTCCGCCCCTCCACTTCCCACCAAACACCCTCTGCAGATCCACCGAACACACCCACTTCCTCGCTCACAGTTTGACCTAGGACGACCTGTTAGCTCCATCTCGCCCCCTGCAAACCCCCTGACCACCTTCGCCGTGCCACGGCGAAGGGCCCCCGCCTGTCTGATTTGGCCGAAAGGCCGTTCTTCTGTGACCAGGTAACTCGCCCGCCGTCGCCATTACTGCGCAGGCAGAGCTGCTTCACCTGCAGGTGCAGGCACGCCTTCGCCCAGGGTTGACTCCCAGGTTGCGCAGGGACTCTCCGCGAAACGTCCCTGGTTCACAGACGGGGCGAAGGCCGCGCGGGAAGCCACGATCGCCCACTGCTCCATCCGCGACGTGCGCTCAATTCGGGTGGGACATTTAGTCCCACCTCGGAACCTCTCGAAGGCGTGCGGACGCATAAAGGCAAAAACTGCCTTATGCTGTTTGCCTCCTGACCACGGGGTGAGGTCCCTCTCACCCGACCCGACCCGGCCTCGTCCGTGACCACGCTCCGCGGACCTGGCCCGACCCGATTAGACTGACCTGCACTCCTTGCCCACCACGCACGCCGGTGGGCCTGGACCCGGGCCTGACCCGAGCCCGATTACCCGGTAGCGCTCTGGGAGAGCTTCCGAAGAGTGATTTCAGAGAGAAAGAGAAACGCGGGGGAGGGGGGTAGAGTAGGTTTTGCCTCTTGACAAAAAAAAAACTCTGTGAAGTGTGCAGGCAAAAGAAGAAGTGCAGGCGAAGAAGAAGCAGCTGCACTGTAGCAACTGCTCAGTTAAGTCGTCGAAGCACCGGGCCATACGACGGAAAGTCAGCAGCCAGAGCAACACAGAAGGCAGGCTGAAGAAGAAGGAAGGGAGACTTAGTAGCCGAAGGCAGAAGCACCACGATTGCAGAAGAAGAAAAAGAAAGAAAACAAGGAAGAACAGAAGACAGAAGAAGAAGAGCACGAGGGGAAGATCTGAAGAAAGCAGAAGAAGAAGAAGAAGAAGAGGAAGAACAAAAGCCAAAGAGGAGATAAGACAAAGAGGAAGAAAGAAGAGAAGAAGAAGAAGCCAAATTTTCATCTCTCTCTCCCTCTCTCTCTTTATTTTTGTAATAGAACTTGTATATCTCTAGAATACAACTTGCTCCCTGAGTTCGACCTCGGGAACTCTTTCATTTTTCCGAGTAAAAAATTTTATATATGAAATGTTGGTAATAACCGGCTTTACTACAACGTTATAACAAATCCGGTAAAACCCACGTCATCATTTTGGCGCCGCTGCCGGGGAGCAACGGCTATTCTAGAGGTAAACATTCCTGTATTTTTTTTTATTTCTGATAATCTTCTCTCTTCTGTGCAGCTACAGGAACTCAAGAAGACAAGCAACCACACCAAAGACAGGTAAATTTTTCCTCTCACTATTAACCCCTAAGCTCTAAAGAGAAAGAAAAGAACAGAACAAGCAATATAGGGCTAACCTATCTTCCATATTTAGTAACCATAAAAGTTGCATGTTTTCAACTCATTATTTCTGCACACTATTAAGGGTATTTAAGGGCTAACACATTCTTGCTTGAGCCCTAATTACCCAACAAAGAATTAACTGGACCAAGTAGAGCCAACCTAGGATCCAACACTAGGGATTTAGAGACACACTCCTTAAGCAAGAATTGAGAAAACCAAATGAAGTGTGCCCAAGCCCTTGTCTGAAAATACCTATTCAAAAAAAAAAAATCTAAAACAATTGGCTCTCTAAACACTTGAACCCTAAAAGACAGGACCCAAAAAGCTCTCAAAGAAAACAAGAGGTAAAGTTGACCCCTTTGGGTTAACCAACCTTAAATTAGGTCACTCTTTGCACTTAAAAAGACTAAAGTTCAAGTGAAACCTTAAGTACCCTGATCTTAAAATTGATAGACTTAAGAGGTCAAGATCCCCATTCTGGTCTACCTGGAACCGCAGTGACAAGAGAGGTCGGGTGGGGGAAACCCTGTAACCCGTGGGGACGCTCTACCGTGTAGGGGTCTTCGCGGGACTCTCCCTCTCTGGCTGCCCAGGTAATTCTCAGGTGGACGATCTTTCTGATCAAGGGGTCCATCTGCCCCGAACCTCTATAGTCACCCAACAATTTTTGGGTGTCTTGATTGGGTCCAGCACCTGCTTATCTCATCCAGCCCTTCAGTATTTTTCAGGAGGTCCTTGAAACCTCCAATAGAAGTTCACTCTCCCCGAGGCTAAGCCTCGGCTCCTTTGTTTTTGCAGAAATCATTCACAAATCCCCTTCTTCCATCTTGATTCAAACTTTGATTCTATTCCACCACCTGATCCAATTATGCAGCCTAATTACCTAGCAAGACTACCATTCAAGAAACCTGAATATCGGAGATCTATGAAAGATAAAATGATCGAGGATGCCATAAGATTCTATGAAAAAGAAGAAAAAACCTCAACACCAATAGGAGATATTCAGGTTGATGTCCCAACAACCACATCCTTCATCATAAACTGTGCCCAAATTCTATTAACTGGAATTTCAAAAGGATCAACCCGAGATATGCTCATGACAGGATACATTGAGATGGAAAAATTACACCAATCTGAATACCTTCAATGCTTGACAAATCCTGTACTTTGGGAACAACACCAAGATGCCCTTATAAAACGGGTAGAAATGATGAAATCAGTAGAACAAATTATCAACCGGAAATACCCGTATATACCAGAAACAGAGGATGAACCATCTTGGAACAGTATCAAGGAACCATTCAGTTTCCCAGATCCCGGGATTGAGGCACAAAGTGGTTGTAAAATCCCAACCCAGGTAGAAGATAGCATTAAAATAGGTTGGGAAGTTGCAGGAGAAAACAATGCTGAGCCAACCCTAGGCCATAAATCACCAAGCTTAGAACTCCAAGGCTCCTGCAATAACAAGATTAGAATTGAACCTCTGGAGGGTATAAATTCCACCCCTTGTTTTGATAAGGTGACCCTCGAAGGTTATTCGGACTTAGGTTCTAATAATTCTACCCACATCCTAAGCCTAGAACCTAGATCTGAAACTTATTGGGAAGATTATGAGGCCCTTTATGAGGAAGATCAAATTTTTACAGGATATGATTCCGGGCCTCTATTTAATGAGTATCCCTCTCCAACATCCTCAGGAAATCTGATCGATTTCTCAGAAAACATGCCAATTTATGATACAGAAACTGAGGAGTTGGATGAGCAAGGTTTTAATGGGGTCTATCCTACCAGCTTAGAGCTTGAACAGAACATCTTTTTGAGCCCAGAAGTGATATATAGGCTAGAACCCAATCAGGCTGCTGATTCCACATCTGATGATTTCTGCTGTGGTGGAATTCATGATCATTTTCGCCAACTCTCCGACAATTTCAGTTCTGACTATAATTGCGGAGAGATTCCCCTTCCTGAACACGCCAGGCCTATCTACGACCTCAGTTCACATGATTCTGACTCTGACTCTGACTCTGAGGTCCTGATTCCCGAGATCACCGATAACACAGAATCATTCCTTTTCGATCCGCAGGAACCAAAAACAGAAAATGCCAAGAGTAATTGCAACCAAGAATCCAAATTTTTTCTCGAATCCGATTTCTTTCATCCTACAAACACTCTTCCGGCATTTGATAGTTACCCAGAGGACTCTCTACAGAAAATCACCTATCATCTGTTTCTAGAAGAGCCCTCATACACAATGGCCACCTCATCCGCACACACAGAACGGATCAAAACCTCTCCCAAACCCCGACCCGCAACCGGACTCAATTTCTATGCTGATTCACCTCTCACCGAGCCGATTGCATTTCCACATCGGGTTTCGAACATTGATCAGACTACATACCATGCTCTATCATTCTCTGATCACCCCTGTAGGGTTCCTGCATCAACCACTGATTATCCTACGGGTCCCTACTCTGACCAGGCTGATTCGGCTCAGCCAAACCCTGCGTTTACACTTCCACATCCATCTGAGCCTCATAGTTTATGGTGGGTTCCACACTTTTTTATACACATCTATCAACCCACCAGATTGATTGGGTTTGGGCTGCATCATCAGCCTGTTGATCTGAACAAGCACCTGGTTGGACCAACCAGGCTCTTAATCAAGGTGCTTGTCTTACAAAACTCTGCTGATTTGACCATCCCCTCTCCATCGCATTTCCCGCTTGGCTGAAGGCATCAAATTTAGCGCTCAACGGGAGGCAGCCCATCATTCTCTTTGAAAACCTGAAACTTGTTCTGACAGCTTTTTGCACTTGAAGTTCACACTTTAGGACAGCCGACTCCAACTCAGATGTTTGCATCTGGGATTTGAAATCGTCCGCAAAAATTCAACCCGACCCCTCCACTCACCCAAATTTCTGTCTTAAGGAATGAACTAAGACCCCCTAGGTTACAATGAGGACATTGCAAATCTTAGGCATGGGGGGGTATGAAAGTACAAAAACTTGTAAGAAAAGGTTTCAAACAAAAAAATTCACATATGCCAAAAACACCATAAAAATTAAAAAAATTTTCGAAAAAGAATAAGAGGAAAAGAGGAGAATTTTGTGAAGGAGAGAAGAAACAAAATGAAAAAGGAGCACAAAATTATAAGAAAAGTTGATAGTCATTAGTAAGGAACTAAGGAATTAACCTAAGTTCTAGACCTCATTCAAGAAAATAACTGAAAAGTGCACAATAAGATTAGTAAGAATGCAAACCTTAGGCATTCTTGAATAGACTCTTAGTACCCATTAAGATCTGGACACTCCTCAAGAGGTTGAGGAAAATGAAAAGCTGAAGTATTAGGTCTAAGGCTTAGGGAGTATTCGGCCTCGTTAACTAATTTTTGGTTTACGGGACTCAGTAACCTAAGCACCCTAATCTCACACACAGCCTGGTTCAGTAAGCGTAAAAATCAGAATCACGCAGAAGCGTCGCAAAAATCTGAAAAGAACACCTAGAATAGGAATGGCCGATCAACACAAGTTGATTTGGACGAGTTCCCAGCGCGGAGAGGCGGGAAATCCCCTCGAAGATGCGTAACAAAATATCATCTTCTCGGTGCTTGTCTCTTAGGATATTTGCATATCCTACGGGGGGCATGTAAGCACTCTGCTGGTTCAGATTCCATGGATGGCATTATCTCGAAGTGTCAATTGCCAGGGTCTGGATTCGGCCACGGAATACCATGGATGGGATTATCTCGAAATCTCAATAGCCAGGGTTCCGGGGGTTGCCATGGGCGGTGCTATCTCGAAGCATCGATCGCCAGGAACCCTTGAGGATTGATGATGGGAGCAAGGAATCTGATACAGACCGTGTTGAAAAGCCAATCCTAGGCTAGAACTAAAAAGAAAAAGAGAGAGAAAACTCTCCAAACAGAAAAAACTTTCTATCTCTCTCTTACAAAACGCACTGCGAACTGGGCCAGGGCTAAAATCATTTCAAGCACGGGTGCTTTAACCACGAAGTCCAATAAACCTTAGGTTAGTTCTTGCGGGCCTTAAAAACCTTTGCTAAAAGACTGAGGCTAAGGCTAGACAGATTTGGATCTTGATTGGTACTAGAGTATCTTTTAGGCCTATGGTCAGCATTCTAACCTAATCTATGCTCAAATAAAAAAGGCACTTATCTAAAACCATTAAAAACTTCATGGTCTAGAACAAGGGTTGAAACCTTAAGTTTTTTGCTAAGGGACTAGCAAAAGCTAGGCATGGGGGTATGATGAGAACCTCATCATGAGCCATAACTAGCTCATTTTGACCCAATACAAAGGATAAAAGCTCCTACATATCTCAAGGAAAGGCGTAACTCAGAGAATTCTGAGTTTGAGAAGAAAACAAGTCATAAGGGGTAAAAGTGCAATTTTACCAGTATAATCTGCATACAGGGTAATTCAGGGCCCAAACATAGGTCAAAACAGCTTAATAAGAATAAAAGTGGGATGAAATGATCTAGCAAGGGCTACAGCAATTCCAAGAGACTAAATCTGTAACCCTAAAACGACCCACTTCAATTCACAAGGTTCGGGGCAAAGTAAAAATAGAATAAACCCTCTAAAATTCATAGAAAAATAATCTCTAGGGTTTAGAACCTTCAATTTGGCCTTTAGAACCCATTTTGACCTACATTGAGAACCATGCCCAATTAATAACTTAATTTGGGTCTTTACGCAAATTGACCGGTCAAACAAGGTTTAATATGAAAATGAAATTCACCATCAGATTCCTTAGGTCCTAATTAGTCATGTATAAAAACTTGAGCCTAAGAAGAAACCTCCTTGACCGACTTTACACTTTGGTCCTCATATATTTACTCTTTGGCCCTCAACTTTTGAACCCTCGCATTTTAGCCCCTAACTCTCCTTCGTTCTTTGAAATCAGGTCCCTCCTGCAAAACCCTGCCAGCACCATGCTCCGGCGACCTTGCGCGGAGCATGGCGCCGCGCAGGGTGAGGTGGGGGACCTGGCAAGTATACCGGGGGTGCCCTGCGTCGTCAGCCGTCGCAGGAGCACCCCCATGGTCATTGTAGCCCCCCATACCGGCCGTGCGAACGCACGGACGGTATGGGTTCATGTTCCGACCATTCTCCGGCGAGGGAGACACGTCGTCTCCCTCCGCCTTCCTCCCTGCTTCAACCCTATAAATACCCCCCGCCGCTCCACCGACGAGGGCAGCCTGGATCTGACGGAGAAAACCCCCAACTTTCCTCTCTTCTCACTCCGGCAGACGCCCACCAGCTCCGGCGGTTCTTCCTCCTCCTCCTCTTCGCTCTGCCGCAATACCAGCAGCAGAGACTTCTTCCCCTGCTCTTCCCGCGTCGCGCAATACCGGCGCGCGCTGCCTCTGCCCCGTCGTCACCGCCGTCCTTCCCCCACTGGGCATCGTCTTCTCCGGCGACAGTCGATACGACTGTCGCCCTGTTCCTCCCCCTTCGTCCCTGCAGTTAAGTCAGAACTACTCCCCTTCTTCTCCTCTTTCTTTCCCCGCTTTCAATTTAGTCAATTAAACCCTCGACCGCTCCTGTTCACCCTCATCCTCTCCACCTCTGACCACCCTCCGGCGAGCCGCTCCCATCACCTCAGCGACCCACACGGCTCGCCGACCACCGCAGAACCTCCGCCTCCTCACCCTGATCCTCTTCCGCCCCTCCACTTCCCACCAAACACCCTCTGCAGATCCACCAAACACACCCACTTCCTCGCTCACAGTTTGACCTAGGACGACCTGTTAGCTCCATCTCGCCCCCTGCAAACCCCCTGACCACCTTCGCCGTGCCACGGCGAAGGGCCCCCGCCTGTCTGATTTGGCCGAAAGGCCGTTCTTCTGTGACCAGGTAACTCGCCCGCCGTCGCCATTACTGCGCAGGCAGAGCTGCTTCACCTGCAGGTGCAGGCACGCCTTCGCCCAGGGTTGACTCCCAGGTTGCGCAGGGACTCTCCGCGAAACGTCCCTGGTTCACAGACGGGGCGAAGGCCGCGCGGGAAGCCACGATCGCCCACTGCTCCATCCGCGACGTGCGCTCAATTCGGGTGGGACATTTAGTCCCACCTCGGAACCTCTCGAAGGCGCGCGGACGCATAAAGGCAAAAACTGCCTTATGCTGTTTGCCTCCTGACCACGGGGTGAGGCCCCTCTCACCCGACCCGACCCGGCCTCGTCCGTGACCACGCTCCGCGGACCTGGCCCGACCCGATTAGACTGACCTGCACTCCTCGCCCACCACGCACGCCGGTGGGCCTGGACCCGGGCCTGACCCGAACCCGATTACCCGGTAGCGCTCTGGGAGAGCTTCCGAAGAGTGATTTCAGAGAGAAAGAGAAACGCGGGGGAGGGGGGTAGAGTAGGTTTTGCCTCTTGACAAAAAAAAAACTCTGTGAAGTGTGCAGGCAAAAGAAGAAGTGCAGGCGAAGAAGAAGCAGCTGCACTGTAGCAACTGCTCAGTTAAGTCGTCGAAGCACCGGGCCAGACGACGGAAAGTCAGCAGCCAGAGCAACACAGAAGGCAGGCTGAAGAAGAAGGAAGGGAGACTTAGTAGCCGAAGGCAGAAGCACCACGATTGCAGAAGAAGAAAAAGAAAGAAAACAAGGAAGAACAGAAGACAGAAGAAGAAGAGCACGAGGGGAAGATCTGAAGAAAGCAGAAGAAGAAGAAGAAGAAGAGGAAGAACAAAAGCCAAAGAGGAGATAAGACAAAGAGGAAGAAAGAAGAGAAGAAGAAGAAGCCAAATTTTCATCTCTCTCTCCCTCTCTCTCTTTATTTTTGTAATAGAACTTGTATATCTCTAGAATACAACTTGCTCCCTGAGTTCGACCTCGGGAACTCTTTCATTTTTCCGAGTAAAAAATTTTATATATGAAATGTTGGTAATAACCGGCTTTACTACAACGTTATAACAAATCCGGTAAAACCCACGTCATCACAACCCAATCTCTTTTGCTCTTACCTTTAGGTAAATCTTAGATTAAGGAAGCCACCTAGTTAAAAAAAGAAGAAAAGAAATAGAAAAACTCCCTAAAAGAAAAAAAGTGACAAATAGAAAAAAAAGGATAAAAAATATTGATAAGTCTACATTATTTTATCTAAAAATGCCTATAATGTGGGTTCCATAGCAACTTTGGTGCATTTAGATGTGTAAATATTACATTAATAGTGTAATCATGCATTTAGAATGAATTGTATAAATTGTATATTAATTTATGCATTTTTTGTGGCCAGGGGCATGGTAACACAAATCCAAGCATCAAACAAGAAATTCGATCGTACGGATGAACTTAGAGTGATGATCGCAATCCGTAAATGCGAAAATTGCTTTGATCGGAGCTCTGTAGCATTTGCCATGACTAATAGAAGATTGATGACCCAGATGGTGCCACGTGATGCCATCTTAGCCGCCCACAGTCAGTGATTCAATTCAAAAGCACGCCCGTCGAAGAATCTTGATCGTTGAATAAGAATCCAACGATCAAGATCATCGTCTCCCTACACTTCAGATATAAAAGGGCACACCCTCGTCTCATCGTAGCCGTTGGATTGCCATCCAACAATCATTGTTGCACCACGTCACTTTCCCTACAACCCTCCTCCAAGCAAAGTTCAATTGTGACCATTGGATCATCATCTAATGGCCCCAATCGCATGGTCACCGATTGTGGATAATTGATCTATGCGACACATCCATGCCCTTGGCGTAGTGGTTGAGTACACGAATCGCAAGTAGGAGGTGAGCGTTCGAAACCCCGCAAGTGCCTCAAATTAGAGCACAAGTAGAGCACATTCAATTGGATCGCATGATCAGCATCAAATGGCGAAGACGATGGCACGCTGCCAGATGGATGTAGCACCCAATCATGCGAGATCTGACATGCCTCCAGCATGCTACGCCAGATCTGAATTGCAATCCCAGCGTGATCTGAGCCCTTCGTTGCTGATTCGACAGTGATGCCACTTCCCTCGTGATCTCGAAACGTGCCTCGCTTCATTTGAGAAATGCGAGAATGTGATCTTCGTGCTTTCTTCATCGCCTGATGAAGATCTGATGGCCACGCTTTTCCTACTCGCGACAACACAAATCTGCCAACGCCTACACACTCAGTGCATGCAAGACAGGCCCTCTGATGTAAACATGTTTATATTACATAAAATGTCTATTTATGCATGTTCCAAAGCATAGAATTGCATTACATACTATAAATATTGCATAGCATGCATCATCTTGCATTAAGATTAATCTGAATAAAAAGGAGGTTAATTGTCTCCTTTTATGTTCAGGGACAGGGCGACTGTTTATCGGGACCTCAGATCGAAGATCCAACCTTATGGATCTGATCAGGGTGACAATTGGAGTTCAACGACTCCAAGATCACCCTAATCGGATATCCGTATCATCAGATAGAGACTGAGGAACCCTAGAAGATCAAGGGCCAAGATGGTGCTAATCCACACTTTAGATGATAAATCTGACCGCACAAATGGATTCAGATCGACGATCGCAGCCTAACGGCGTGAAAATCGACTGAATCCGATACCTATGGCACCATCTACATCACGTAGAAGATGGCACCACGTGGCACCATCTTAGCTGCCCAATAGGCCGCATGCACCCGTTGCAGCTTCTCCTCTTCATCTGAGCTTCGCTTCTCCGCCGTTGGATGCTCATCCAACGGCCGTGGGGCATGCATGCAAGAATCAAGCGTGCGACACAAACGTGCTTGCAGTGCGTTGGTCGAACGCGCTTTCGAGAAGAAGAGACGCCCGTTCGAAGCCATGGGCACCTCAATTTGGAGCCGGTGCGAGCGAGCGTGAGGAGCAACACGATCGCGATCGATCGACTGTGCGCGCCCGATAGCGCCCACGCGCCATCTCACGCCCCCGCGTGATGCGGGATTGCAAGTGGATGCATGCATAGATGAGGTGTGGCGGGGATGCATCCTCACCCATTCGATCTCACGATCGAACGGCTGAGATTTAAAGATCGTGGACATGCGTTTAAAGAGAGGAGGTGAGCGGGTGTGCGCATGTCGCCCCACTACGGCCACGTTCAGGCCTTTAGTGATGGATTTATCCATCACTAAAAGTCCTAAATTAATGATTTTCAACATAAAAAAACCAAATTAACCTCACTCCTTGCAACTATAAAAGGAGACCCCCTCCATACGAAATTTTCATCCCTTCCTTCTCTTCTCTCCCTCTCCAAAGCTCAAGAGAAGCTTGTCCCACACCTGGGATGCTTCTTAAGAGATAAAGTCAAATTTTCGCCCCCATTTCGGAAGCGGATCCAGCGACGACGACGCGCTGCCTCATTCCCGTTCTTCTCGCTTCGTCCTCCTTCTTCCTACTCCGTTCCCCGTCTTCCAGGCATCGTTTCGTCTGGCTCGTCCTCCAAGCGATCCTCCAGGAGGATATCTCTCTCTCTATTCTTTTTACGGCTTTCTAGTGTAATCATTTCCCACTTTCTAGTCATATTGAGTAGTGTAACGAACAACTTTTTGATAATGAAATCTATGTTTATTCTACATCCCTTTTTTCTTTTATTTGTAATATTCTCTCTCTCTCTCTTCTACTTATTATTTGTTAAATAGATAGATAGTTTTCAATCAGCTATTCTGCTTCGTAACAAATAAAACAAACGCGTATTTCTAATCAAACGTCTGCCTCCCTGAGTTCGATTTGGGATTTCTATTCTGGTATAAATTTTATTTGTTGAACACGAGTTCTTCGCTTTCAAACTACAACGACAGGTTTTTCAAAACCAAATACGATAGCGTAGTAACCCGTAGCTGCAACATTTTGGTGCCGTTGCCGGGGAGGCGACACTCTTTGATTTTTTTTGCATTTTCCAACTTACGAATCATTTACCTCACTTCTCTACTTTCTTATTGTGATTGCAAGTACTCTTTTGAGATGAGCAAAAGCGGCAGATCGGAGCAAAGTGCTGTTGAAGGTTCTGTAAGTTTTCCCCCACATCCCACCCATTAGTTTTCATTCCACCATGTAATAACACAAACATAAATCAACCTAGGTGTTCTTACAAACTCTAAGGTTAGTTTTGTTTGTTTGTTTGACACCTACACCCATCTCAACCTCCACATTTAAAAGTAGAAATTAATAAAAAAATCTCACGGAGGTACACAACCTCATCTGATTTTCAAACTCAACCGGAAAATAGATCTTTGGAACCGGTACACACATCTAAACACATAATTGAGTAGAAATTAGATTAAGTAATCACTTGTGTGCCTATTTAAATGGTGCAATAGGCCAATTATTTGAGTTGATTGGGCCGCACCACTTCAATTAAAATCAACTCATCAAGTAAGGAAACCATCTTCATTTGTGCTTTTAAAACCTGGTGTACCAACAAAACTTGTTTGAAAATACCTAAAGTTGAATCCTAAAAGCTACTAAGCAAGATTTGAACCCTAAAATTCACCTCATCAAAAATAATCTTGCTTGAAAACCACTGGTTGTGCACGCACACACACACACATCAATAAATCATTAAGGGCACAACCCAGATAAAGGGCCCATCACATTCCAAAGCACATTCAAACCTAGCCCTCAATAAAACAGAGTAGACGTTGGCCTTAAGGATTCGACTCACTCTTCAGAGCCCAAAATGAGATTATTTTCGATTAGTCTACTTCTACTATTTAATTTGATGTCTAGCTAGGGGAGAAGAATCAAACAATTGTGGCTCAGGGGTACACTAGGAATCGGAGGTGCAAGCCGAAGGAAGAACCTTCTCCCCAGTCCCTCCTTTTAACTGGTTGGATTGAACAGACAGAAGTAGATCAAATCGTTTCTTTATCTCAAAATAGGTTCTGGGAGTCTATAGGTCTTTAGGCGAGCCCACTTAAGGACAGGTTTGATTGCTTGTATTGTAGGGCACCTTTCTTCCTCCCGTCTATAATGAATCCTTCCACATTTTCTACGCATTCCTGCTCTTTCCCTCAACATGACGATTATCTTAACTCGTACTGTAATCAACCATCAGTTAGTTGGGACAACTTGGATTGGGGATATAATTCCGGACCTCTGTGTTTAGGGTCTAACCCTGAACACCATAATTGTAATTTTTATCCTTCTCAGAGCCACATCGATTATAGATCGCCACCCTTTCATGGACAACCTAATACGATCTACAATCAAGGAGGATACACTGATCCTTACCCATCCTCTGATTACACTACCTTTAGGTCATCATCACCTTTTGAACAATCTGAAATGACCTATTATCAGGAATGGTATCATGAATCTCAATTTGTTAACTCCTCTGTACTGATCCCAAACCCACCCAACCCTGAAACAAGTCATTTGGTTCAGGGTAACCATGTTCGAGATAAGGTTCTAGCTAACTTGAGGAATATCATACAATCTTTAGAAGTTCAGCCAATACCTTGCATTGGAAAATTAGAGCCCCTGATTGAGATGATTGATGATTTGAATAAGTATTTGTTGGATTAGCTCCAGGATGTTAAGGATAAGAACCCAGGTGAGTTTCTACTTGGGAAGTTAGCAAAATTGAGAATGAGATTTGTGGTTGCTTTAGTTCAATCATGGGATGATTCCTAGGATGAACCCCCTTCAGGAGAGCTTATGTCAGAACATGCTCAGGCACCTGTTGAAGGGGACATGCGTTACGAGGCTGACCAGATTGAATTAGAGTAACCAATTAAGGATGATCTGATTTCTTCACCTGAGATCCTTGAATCGGGGTACGAGGAAACATATGTCTCCATGGATCAGAAAGTGATGGATGATTTTGGGACATACATTAATATGGATTTTGATTTCTTTGATTCTGATGGTGAAGATTCAGTTTGCGAAGTCTCACGTGAGTTTACAGAACACGATTTCTGTGAGACGATTGGGCCCAAGGAATCTGATAGATCATTTAATAGCCCAATAATTGAGGAAACTGATCTTATTGGGGCTCACATGACGGATCCAGAATCACATTTTCTAGAGGATGCAATCCAATGCCCTGATTGTCAGTTACACCGCATTGAATTTACTGATAATTCTATTTTTGAGATAATTAGATCCAAGTTAATTCTAATTTAGCCACATCTTTTAGAGTTGGAAATTTCAGATGGGGTGATTAATATACAGGAGATCCCAGAATTTGACATACTGAAGGAGGATAGGAGCTGGAAAATTTTGATTTGGGAAGCAAACTCTGGAGGAAGTAGAAGACCAAGACTAAGGGTTCCAATTAAGTTGAAATAATCAAACCAAGACCCTTACGACATTTGTTCTAAGGATGTCCAACCTAAGCACACATTCATTGATTATCCTTTAGAGCTTGATTTCTCTATAACTCGACTCTTTGGTCTTGGGTTGCATACTCATAAATCGCAGGCCCGACCCCACTTGCATACTGATTTTAGGTTTTGGGTAATTTTTATCCAGAACCTTAGATATTCTTGATTATGGGGTATGGATCTGCACCACAATCTAGTCCACATTTGTGGACATCTGCTGGCAGGTTAAAGGTTTCAACTTTTTATTCTGATTCTGACTTGCACCTGTGAATTCTTTATTTCTCTTCTTTGTATAGTGTGCCTAGCTGAAGGCACTAAATTCAGCATGTATACAGCTTTTCTTATCTCGGAGCGAATCCATCATTCATGCAATTCAGGTGCTTTCTACTCTATTCCACTCTATTTTGTCTTTTTAATACAATGAGGACATTGCATTAGATTGGCATGGGGGGTGGATATTCATCTTTGAATTAATTCATCAACTCCATAGATTCATTTTATTTTCTTTTATTTATATATTAAAAAAAGTTGTGGAATTAGGAAAGAGAACTTGGGCTTAAGAAAATTTTCAATCTTAGGAAATATTACATTAGGATTTGAACACAAAGACCCTTCAGGTCTTTGGACTTAATCAGCCCACGTATCCACTAAAATGTGGATTTATTTTTCGAGTCCTTGCCAACCTGAATTCTATTTTAATGAGTAAATAAGTTTAGGTGATAAGTACATGACTTATCAACCCACCCTCTGATTTGAGGGATCCTTA
Source organism: Thalassia testudinum (assembly GCA_037157565.1). Lineage (NCBI taxonomy): Eukaryota > Viridiplantae > Streptophyta > Magnoliopsida > Alismatales > Hydrocharitaceae > Thalassia > Thalassia testudinum. The sequence continues at coordinate 63,390,466 of JAZHRO010000003.1, forward strand.
AGTCTAAAGCATCTACACACTATCTTGTCACTGACTCGTTATTCGGCAGTTTTAACGAAAATTGGGTAGCTAATGAACCTTCTAGGGTGATATGGCTGATAAGTTATCGTGGGTAACAGCCCATAGGTAGGTTGTCCAGAGCCTAGTCACTAGACCATTCTCTTCTTGCTGCCTTTATGTAAATCTTAGACCAAGGAAGCCACTTAAAAAAAAAAAAAGAAAAAGAATGTCAAAAATTAAAGAAAAAGAAAAAAAGAAAAGAAAAAGAAAAAAAATAAGCCACACTTCACCGCATGAGTATGGCTGGCAAGTTGTCGGTGGTGATAGCTCATCGACCAGTTGTCTAAAACCCAGCTCAAGAAATGCACTGAAAATTCCCAAAACACTTAGGAAGAAGTGAAGAAGTAGAATAAACAAGGGAGATATACACTGGATTCACCCTTGTGTTGACCCCATAAAAATAAAAGTAGGGAGAAAGCTACCGGTTGTAAAGATACACCATTAGGCAAAACTCTCTTTTTAAGGTCACCTAGAGGCGTAGAAATCTGAAGTCCGTTCTAATTGCCGATCAACGAGTCTATCACATTCACAATAAGATGCTTAGAACTTAAGGTTCTCACAAAGTCTTGGGTGAGTTGAATGGCCATAGAAAGCCACTCTTTAACCCTAAACTTAAAATTCCAAAAATAATTAGAAAAGAAGAAAAAGTGAAAAAGAAAATTTTCTTTGAATAAGGCAAGGGCTTGAGGCAGTCTGCATTTTGGCAGATACCCGGGCACTTTTGTGTCTTTGAAAGTTTAGATCCTAAGTAAACATTTTCTTTATGTTGAAAATAACTTATGCCCAAATAATCCAACCTAATTCTTTTATAAATAGCATATAGTTTTTGCTAGGGACTAGCAAAAGATAAGCATGGGGGTGTGATGTAAACATGTTTATATTACATAAAATGTCGATTTATACATGTTCGTAAGCATAGAATTACATTACATACTATAAATATTGCATAGCATGCATCATCTTGCATTTAGATTAGTCTGAAGAAAATGGAGGTTAATTGTCTCCTTTTATGTTCAGGGACAGGGCAACTATTTATTGGGGCCTCGGATCAAAGATCCAACCGTACGGATCTGATCAAAGTGACGATTGGAGTTCAATGACTCCAAGATCGCCCTAATCGGATATCCGTAGCATCAGATAGAGACTAAGGAACCCTAGAAGTTCAAGGGCCAAGATGGTGTTAATCCACACTTCAGACGACAAATCCGACCACACGGATGGATTCGGATTGACAATCGCAGCCTAACGCCGTGGAAATTGACTGAATCCGATACCCGTGGCACGATCTACATCACCCAGAAGATGGACGGCCAAGATGGCGCCATGTGATGCCATCTCAGCCACCCAACTGGCCACATGCACCCTCCACAGGTTCTCTTCATTTGAGCGTCGCTTCTCCACCATTGGATGCTCATCAATGGTTGCGGGGCACGCACACGCAAATCAAGCATGCGACACAAACGTGCTCGCAGCGCGTTGGTCAAGCACACTTTCGAGAAGAAGAGACACTCGTTCGAAGCCTCAAGTGTCTCAATTTGGAGCAAGCGCGAGCGGGTGAGGGGGCGTGAGGAGCCGCACGATCGCGATCGATTGGCTGTGCATGCCTTATAGCACCCACATGACATCGCACGTCCCCATGTGACGTGGGATTGCACGCGGATGCGCACATAGATGAGGCGCGGTGGGGATCGATCCTTAAAGACTGTGAACATGCGTTTAAAGAGAGGAGGCGAGCGGGCGCGCGCGCGCCACCCCACTACGGTCACGTTCAAGCCTTTAGTGACGGATTTATCTGTCACTAAAGGTCCTAAATTAATGATTTTCAACATAAAAAGACCAAATTGCCCTCACTCCTTGCAACTATAAAAGGTGACCCCCTCCAAACGAAATTCTCATCCCTTCCTTCTCTTCTCTCCCTCTCCAAAGCTCAAGAGAAGCTTGTCCCACACCCGGGATGCTTCTTAAGAGATAAAGTCAAATTTTCACCCCCTTTTCGGAAGCAGATCCCGCGACGATGATGACATGCTGCCCCGTTCTCGTTCTTCCTACTTCGTCCTCCTTCTTCCTGCTCCATTCCTTGTCTTCCAGGCATCGTCCCGTCTAGCTTGTCCTCCAAGCGATCCTCGAGGAGGATCTCTCTCTCCATTCTTTTTACTGCTTTGTAGAGTAGATTTACTACTTTCTAGTGTAATCATTTCCCGCTTTCTAGTCGTAATGAGTAGTGTAATGAACAACTTTTTGATAATGAAATCCATGGTTATTCTACATCCCTTTTTACTTTTATTTGTAATATTCTCTCTCTCTTCTATTTATTATTTGTTAAATATATAGATAGTTTCCAATTAGCTATTCTGCTTCGTAACAAATAAAACAAACAGATATTTCTAATCAAACGTCTGCCTTCCTGAGTTCGACCCAGGATTTCTTTTCCGGTATAAATTTTATTTGTTGAACATGAGTTCTTTGCTTTCAAACTACAACGACAGGTTTTTCAAAACCAAATACAATAGCATAGTAACCTATAGATGCAATACCCTCCTCCTTGCCTGCGCATCAATGTGTTACTACTGCATGCATATGGTTGAATTTCACCTCTTCCCAATGCTATAAAAACCCCCCTACACCTCCCATTCTTTGTCATCCCTTCCTTCTCCATTCTAGTCCTATCTAAAGCTCCAAGAGCTAATCTAGAGCTAGTCCCAAGCCAGAGATGCTCCATTAGAGTAAAAATAATTTTCCACCTTCTCACCCGCATTCGTGGAGCACCTGCGACAATCTTCTCACCTCCATTCTACAAACGAATCCCATAATGGTGATGCCCTACCTCGTCCTCCCTTCGTCCGAGCTTTGTCCTTCGTCTCCGTTCTCTCTCTTCCAAGTGTCGTTCAATTAGCTCATCCCCCAAGTGGCCATTGAGGGGGATTTCTCTCTCACCACTGTCCCTTTTACTGCTTTCATAGCATGCTTTTATTTCCTGCATTAATTTTGTAGTGAACATTTGTTGAGATTTAATATGTTCTCTCTTTCACTTTCTTATATTTTCCAAGTAGAGTAGATTAGATTAGATATTCTCTCTATCTCATATTTGAAAATACCAAAAAAATATAAAAGTAGAAAATCTCCAAAAACAAATAACACCAAACACGAATTTTTCATAAATGAAACATTTGTTCCCTACGTTTAACTCGGGACAAACCGAGTCTCAGTTATAAATTTATCTGATAGCTGGATTTTTCACAATCATGATGATGAGTTTTCAAACTCTGACTTTTCTCTTGAATTTTCTGACTCATCATTTTGTCACCATTACCTTGGAAGCAATGGCCTTTGATTTTCTTTTCTGTGTTTGACCACACTTGACTTTTGATGAAGACACATTTAATTAGGATAAACTACCTATTTATACATGTTCCTAAGCTTAGATATGCATTCCAAGTTATACATATTGCATATCATGCATCATTCTGCATTTAGAGTAGTTTAGATAAAATTTAGGTCAATTACATCCTTTTAAGGCCAAGAGAGAAGGAGATTTAATTTGGAGCCTCAGATTGACGATCCAACCATACAGATCTGATTAGGATGATGATCGGAGTCCAACACCTCTAAAATCGTCTTGATCAGAGTCCTGTAGCACCTTATGTAGTTCCAGGAAGATCAATGGCCAAGGGACTAGGTGACGCAATTTAGAGCTTCAAATGACAAATCTGACCATACAAATGGATTTGGGTCGATGATCGCAGCCCAACGGCGCGAGAATCGACTCAATCTGACTTCTATAGTAGCCCCTACAAAGGAAAGATGATAGATGACCTAGATCACACCATGTGGCACTATGCAGGCCGCCCTTGGGCACGCACACACCATCGCGTGCGTGCAGTGCATGGGCATGCACAGCAGCGAGTGCGCAGAGGTAGCGAAGCACGCGTAGCACGCGAAGGCAGCACAACCTGTGGAGATGTGAGTGCCAGCGGGCGCGCACGACACAGGCGCGTGGAGCACGCGCGCGAGCACCTTGCGTGGGTGCATGAGATGGACCTTTAGCGATGCTTGTGGAGGATCTTCAACAATGTTTATGGTTGTCACTAAATGTCCAATGTACAAAATGGATCCTTTCCTCCACTATAAAAGGACCCCTACCCCTCCCATTCTTCTTCATTTCTTCGTTTCTCTCCCTTACCACCTCTAAGGCTCTAGAGATAGCTTATCCAAAGCCTAGGATGCTCCTTTAGAGTAGAAAACCAACATTTTTCTCGCCTCTCATCCCCACTCGTGGAGCATGTCATGGCCGTCCTCTCACCACTTCAAGAAGTAGATCCTCACTGCGATGCCGTCCCATCTCATCCTCCACCTTCTGCCGCAGTTCTCCTTCATCCAGTTCCTCCGTACCTTCATCCGGGGCACCGTCAGAGTGAGTCGTTCTCCAAGCGACCGTCAAGGGGGATTCATCTCAACCCATTCTATCTTTTATTGCTTTCTAGTGTAATTTCAATTAGTTGTAATATACATTGTTCGATTTTATGAAATGTTTCTCTCTCCCCCTCTCTCTCTTTCTCTCTCTCAATTATTTTGCAAGTAGATTAGTTAGATAAATATTTTGTCGATCTAATCACTTACCTATTAAAATTCAAAAAAATTACAAAAGATAAAAATAACAAAAAGAAATAAAATCAAAGAGCTGATTTCAAAACCAAAATTTGCCTCCCCGTGTTTGACTTGAGACTCACCTCAAGTTTCGATTATAAATTTTATTTGGTTAGCGGATTTCTACGCACTACGATGATGGGTTTCCAACTCAAATCTCTTCGCATACGAAAACATGCTCATCAACTTTCATCTCACTTTCTTCAATTTATTGTGATTGTAAGTACTCATCTGAGGCAGGTTAAAGTGATAGATTGGAGAAAAGTGCAGGTTGAAGGTTCTGTAAGTCTTCGCCCATTTCCCACCTATTAGTTTCATTTCGGCACATTAATAACTAAGACCCGAATGTACTTAGGTGTTCACATAAACCCTAAGATAGATTTGTTTGTCTTTTCTTTCACCTCCACTGATTGCACAACAATAATGCAACCTAAATCACCTAAATTAAGTTAAATTCCAGCATAACTTAGGAACAATGCATGCATAAGTCTCGTAATTCGCATAATGGTCAGTTTGTTAACCGCATAAATAATATTGTCATTTTATGTACTAAAAGAGAGATGAAGTTAATTGCAGATGATTCGAGGCTAAAAATGATAGATCAGACAATACAAATCTGATCAGGACGACGATGGGAGTCCAATGCTTTTGGAATCATCTTGATCAGACAATCGTAGCATCATGCACAATCCATAGACGAACAAAGGCCACGAAGCAAGATGACAGAGATCCAGGCCTCAAATGAAAGATCTGACCACACGGATGGCTCTGGATCGACGATTGTAGTCCAACGACGTAAAAATCAACTCGATTGGAGGTCTACATCACCAATTACAAAGAAGAGAAGATGGACGGCCATGTTGGTGCCATGTGGTGCCATCACAGCTACCCCTTGTCGCGACTCCAATCTTTGGAGAAGCCCTCCTCACACATTGTGGGCCGTTGGATCATCATCCAACGACCACCATGCGCCCACATTGCCCCCACCCCCATGCCTCATTAGCCAAGAGAAGATCTCAGCCGTTTGATCTCCATCCACGATTGAGAGTGGAGTTACCAAAAGCATAAACGCAACACAAAACATGCCTTAGCAAGTTGGTTAGTGCACTAGCACACAAGCACGAGACTCGCGCTCGAGCCTCGCAGTGCACCAAATCAGGAAGGTGGTGCGCTCATTCGCAACTGGATAGTTGATTATGAGCGAAGGGCGAGGATGCAGGTGCATGGCACGATGAGAGCCATCGGATAGACACGCGTGAATGTACGTCAACAGAATGCGCAATCTCATGCGCTCTCTTTCACAAAGGTGATGCGGACGCGAGTTAAGCAATCTAATCACAAGATTGGGTGGCCAAAATCAAAGCACATGTTTTGAATTTAAGGCACGCGATGAAAAGGAGAGGTCGACGTGCAAAGAAGAGGAAGGTGCAGTGACATCCATGCGATCACGACCAGGTTGCTGCAGGCATGCCACGTGGCACCACCAAAGTGCATCCATGCGTAGAAGGCACAAATGAGGTTGTTTTGAGGCCAAATTAGAGCTATTGATCTCCTAATCGACGAATCTAATTGGCCTAAAGTTGTTGCATGGTTTTAAGGGCTAAAATGCCCTCTTTACCCCTCACCAAAGCTATAAAAGAAGACCAGGGCCCCCTTTGTTGATATGTATCTTCCACTAGACTCACACCAGATACAACTCCAGTCTCTCTCCCCCTCTACAACTCTTATCTAGACTTCCTCCTAACGCAATGGATTTGAAGTGCTGCCGTACTTCCCACAAGAATCCCACAAGCGATGTTGTCGTCATCTGCTTTCTATCTCTCTCTCTCTTTTTAGCATAGTTATTTCTATTCATAGTTGAAAAACTATTTCCAGATAGCAATAAAGTTTTGATTAGCTGAATATTTGATGTCTATACATATATAAATATTCGTTTAGAACAACTTTCTGAAAGGCTTTTGCATAAAAATCATGTTTTGCCTCTCTGTGAATGACTCGGTATTCACTGAAATCTTTATAAATATTATTTGTTTCATCATGATTTGCAACTACAATGATGCAACATCTTTTAATGCATCTCGCGATCGAACATCCACCCACCTCACCCCCCCATATATTTAAAAAAAATGTTTATCTGATTGTGGAACATAAATTGAAATCTACATACATTAAACACCCACAATTTCTTACTTAAGACACAGCACTCCTATTTGATTCAATCATTAATCGGGACTCTGACCTATGGACTCGATACACTTAAACTAAATACACATATTTGAAACTATTTTCTGCGTGTCTTGTTTAGTGGTGTGAATAGCTAATTGATTGATTTGCTTGGGCTGCACCACTAATTATAAAATTCGCTCATCTAGTAGCTTGATCTGTAGGGTTCAATTCTTAGGAACTAACTAGGCACTCCACATCATTTTTGATTTATGAAGGAATACATCTACACTCGTGCTTTCAAAACATGGTTTGTGTCACTAAACTTGAATGAGCATACCTAAATTCGAACCCTAAAAGCTATTAACCAAGATTTTAATCCTAAAATTCACCTCATCTCAAAAGATCTTGCTTGAAAACCACTAGTTGTGCACACACACTATTGAATTGATCATTAAGGGCACAACCCATTTAAGGGCCCATCACATTCCAAAAGCACTATTATCCTAGGCCTTAACTTAAAATTGAGTAGACATTGGCCCTAGGATTCATCAAGTCTATTTTAGGGTACTCTCCAGACCGTAACGTGAATTAATGACATCTGCTTTTTCCAGAAGGTGCTAGTTGGGGGGCCTGATTGTCAAATGACTTAAGTAAGCAAGGGTTTGGCATAATTAGTGGCCCTCAAGACATGTTCCCTTTGCTTCACCGGCCCAACTTAGCTATCTACTGGATTAAGGACAATACAAAATTTGTGTTGTGGTTAAGAGTTTACCTTGGAGCATAGGTCCTTAGGCTACCCAATTCAAGGACAAGCCTATACTTTTTGTATTGCAAGGCTCCATTTTCCCATCCTTCCAACTTCCTTCCGGTGTATGCTTGGAAGGAGGTCATTGAATCCTTGCTTGGAAGGACAATTAGACCATTCGCGGAGGTGTCGGTTGAGCTACAGCCAACCATATCCCATGGCTGACAACCACCTCCCTCGCCTCCGAATCAACAGGAGTTGATTCAAGGGCAACTGGAACAATTGCAACAGATGCAAGAATGGTTCCAGCGCATGAATGATGAGTGTTCTCAGCCCTTAACGGATTTCTTTGATCCTTCAAACTACAAAGATCATCTCGGCATCATGATCCCCGTAGGAGATGTAGAAATCAAGCCCTAGGTATTAAGAATAATCAAACACTTTCATGGGCTTGGCTCCAAGGACCCATTTCAGCATTTGGAGGACTTAATCACTTTGGTTCAGACCACCAAGGCTTGAAATGTAAACAAGGAGCAAATGGTCATGAGGCTTTTCCCTTACTCTCTCAAGGATAAGGCCGCACATTTGTACTAGACTATTGAAAGGACGATGGCTACATGGAATGATCTTAAATTGACCTTCCTGAAGAAATTCTTCCCAGTTGAACGTAGCAATGCTCTGTAGCAAACGATTACCACTTTTGTCCAACAGCTAGGGGAACCACTTCATGGTGCCTGAGAGCAATTATAGGACCTATTGCAGAAGTGTCCACACCACGAGGTGCCAAAATGGCAACTCATGCAGATATTCAATCACGAGTTGACGGATCAACTCCGTAATCACGTGGATGCTTCCTATAGAAGCAATTTCCTCAACAAGGATGTAGATAGTGCACATGACTTGTTTGAGGAAATGAGCAAGAACTCTATAAACCACGCCTCCATGGAGACTTTCAACCGATCCCAATAGCCCAGGTCAAATGCTAATGAGGTTCAGGATTCTCATTCATTTGACATGGAAGTGATTTGCAACAAATTAGATAAGGTGGATCTGGTTGTGAAAAGAATGGAAGAGTGGATGGCCAGAAATTCTGGAAACAGTTCTAGGTCCACTCAATCCCCAATCTCGAGATTCCATTCCTCATAAGCTCCCATGGGATGAGGGTTTGTGAATCAGCTTGAGTCAGCTCAACCTATGAGCCAGCACTTATTGGAACCTTATGGGTTCCAAATTGGGGCCTTTGATCCCAGTTTCTCTGATCATTCTTCTTTTTCACCATCCTCACCCTATGAGGATGTGCATGTTGTATAGGAGAACGTTAGGTCCAACCCATATTCTAACACTTATAACTCGGGTTGGAGGAACGACCCTAACTTCTAGAAAAATCAGGGGCAACATACCCAGATACACCTCAGAGATCTATGGGTCAGGGTCAAGTATACACCCAATTTCTCCTGAGATAGGTTAATCAACCATCTTGGAATGCCCAACAACCCATAGGTCTGGCTGATTTGAACTGAGAGATGGTAGAGATGCAAGGATCCATGCTCTAGCTTATGCAACAAATGAAAACATCACTGGACAACTTGCAATCCGAGATCATTGCTAATGCTCGACATGCGCATCTTTACCATCTGAACCTATACCCAACCCACGAAATGTACAAAATTAGGTCAATAGAGCCCAGGGGTACGGGAATTAGAGGGACCCACATGCACATGCTCAAGTGGTTGAGCAAGGTCCTTTTTCTAACCCTAGTTATCTATCTAACCAATCTCCTACTTTCCTAACCCCCCTCAAGACCTGAACCCATATGCTTCTGCAAATTCTGTCACCTTGAGGAGTGGGAAGCAAACCCAGGACCCTAAACTACCCTCTTTCAGTAAACAAAACCCTAGTGAGCCTGAGAAAGAAATGGAGAGAACCAAAGAAGAGACTAAAGCTCAGGAACTTGAAATTGATGACACTACCCATATCCCGTTCCTTGATGCCTTACTAAAATCCAAGAAGAAGAAACCCATGGAAGCAACAAGGAGCTCCTGAATATATTCAAGAGTGTAGAGATCAATTTCCCGCTCCTCGATGCTATTATGTATATCCCGACTTATGCTAAGTCCTTGAAAGATTTTTGCACTCAAAAGCGTAAGTCGAAAGAACCTACTCCGAAGATGGTGATACTCTCCGTGTAAGCTAGTTCTGTTATCCTACGTCTCCTTCTTTAGAAAAAAGAGATCCAGGTGCCCCCTTGATTTCATGTGTTATTCGGGATTACACTTTTAATCGGGCACTATTGGATCTAGGTGCATCCATCAACCTAATCCCAACTTCCCTATATGAAAAGTTCAGGTTAGGTGAACTCAGGTCAACCTTGGTAATGCTACAATTAGCTGACTGTTCGGTCACTACCCTGAAAGGTGTTATTGAGGATGTTATTGTCAAGGTTAAGGATTTCTATTTTCTCATGGATTTCCTTATCCTTGACATGGATGTACCTGAAGACTTAAGGAACACACCCATCATCCTGGAGCATCCGTTCCTAACTACCATGAGGCCAATATAAACTATGAAAGTGGTAGTATGGAGATTGCCTTTGGAGATAGGAAGTTAACACTTGATGTTTTTAAGGCGATTAATAAGTTTGAGGATTGTGGATATATTGAGGAACTCGAAGATATAGATTTTAATGTTGAAACCTGTATGTCTATCAATGTTCTCAAGGATTTTACTAACACAGATGAGCCTAACCCACAACCTTCCATGGCAGACCCGCCACACCCTGAAGAGGTTGTTGATTTTATTCACTCCCAACCTCTTCCTTTGGATCGTCCTGATGAATCTTCATCAGCAACCTCCTTACCCTCTATCCTGAACCCACCCTAGCTTGAGCTAAAACCATTTCCTGAGAATTTAATGCACGAGTTTTTAGGACCCAAAAAGATGCTCATGATTATTAGTGCTAAACTAACTAAAGAGCAAGAGATGAAACTAATTAAGGTCCTTAAGACAAATAAGGAGGCAACTGGTTAGACCATCCATGACCTTAGTGGGATCAAGCCATCATATTGCAACCACCGTTTTATATGAAAGATGGATCCTGCCCTTCTCGCGAGATGCAAAGTAGATTAAACCCCAATATGCAAGAAGTGGTTAAAAGGAAATCATAAAGTGGCTCGATGCAGGAATCATTTACTCGATCTCAGATAGTCCCTCAGTTAGCCTCGAGCAGATTATTCCCAAGAAGTTGGCAATAATCATAGTAACTAATGAGAAAGGGGAATCCATCACTATCCGTTCAGCTTCCTCCTAGAGATCCTACATTGATTATAGGAAGCTGAACACAACCACTAAAAAGGATCATTTCCCTTTACCATTCATTGATCAGATCCTTGAATAGTTAGCCGGGTAGAAGCATTTTTGTTTCTTGGATGGTTATTCAGGATATAACCAAGTTGCTATCCATCTTGAAGACCAGGAAAAGACAACTTTCACCTGTCCCTACAGAACCTTTCCATTCCATAGGATGCCTTTTCGGCTTTGTAGTGCACCTGCAACTTTTCAAAAGTGCATGCTAGCCATCCTATCTGACATGGTGGGAGATTGTCTTGAAATATTCATGGATGATTTCTCCATTTTCGAAGACTCCTTTGAGTCTTGCTTGGCTAACTTGGAATTAATCCTTAAGAGATTCATTAAAACATGGTTAGTCTTTAGCTAGGAAAAGAGCACTTTATGACACAAGAAGGCATTGTCTTGGGTCATGTGGTCTTTAACCGAGGCATTGAAGTTGATAAAGTTAAGGTGGATGCTATCTCTAAACTTCCCACACCCACATCTGTTAAACAAATCCATTCATTTATGGGTCATGTGGGTTTCTATTGGAGGTTCATTAAGGACTTCTCAAAGGTTGCTTGACCTATGAGCAATCTTTTAGCCAAAGATAAGCCATTTGAGTTTGATGAATCGTACCATAAGGCATTCGATTTATTAAAAATGGCAATCACCTATGCCTTGGTGTTGCAACCATTGGTTTGGACAGCCCCATTTGAGATTATGACTGATTGCGCAGCAATCGAAGGACTTAAATGACCTGAATTGAGTTAGAACTTAGCATAATTATAGTATAATGCATGCATTAGTAGCATACATGGCATCTTTCTTGTTTTACTTAGATAATCATGAAATAATGCTATAATAATGTACTGATTAGTATATTATTTGGTTTGTAGGTAATACAAGCTCAGGGGATGGCCTGAAGCTAGATCTGAAGCAAGGAAAAGGCTAGAACTGTAGCAAGGTTGGAGCAGAAGCCTTAGAATAAAGCTACCCAAGATGAAACCATAATGTAGGGAAGAGGTATACTACATTACTTATAGGATTTTAATGTGTGAATTAAATTATGAAGAACATAGGATAGTTCCACACATATTCCTAGCCTTAGGACAACCCTAGATACTGTCCTAAACCTTAGATGCGTTCCTATTAGGTCACCTTAGCCTAAAACACCTCAAAATCCACATTCCAGTTCATTTCTAGACATCTAGGTAGGATGCTAGATGTCCAGGCTCCTTAGATACCACCTGCAGAACATAGAACCCAATCTGCTGCAAAATTGGACGTCCAGACAAGGTGTCAGACGTCCAATTTCTGCAGAAATCCAAGACAGAACCTAAACTCCAAACTGATTCAGCATTAGATGTCTAGACTAGAGACTTAGACTTCTAATTTTGAAGTATAAGTCATCAAAGATTAAAATCAGATATTTGGAACCCCTCTCCATATGATGTTTTTGGATTCAAGCCTAGATCTTGATTCCAAAGGCCCCTAAACCCAATCCTACACCCTAGGAAACCTAAATTAAGGTATCCTAAGCCTAGTACACAACCCTAACACTCTCCTAAGAACCTAATTAGGTTCTCACTAAGCCCAATTGACTTGGATCTAAGTCAATTACACCTTACCTAGTCAACTGGACTCATAGAGTCCAATTGAGCTCAAATCTCAACCAACACAAGTCTAATTGGACTCAGTGAGAGTCCAATTAACTCAAGCCCAATCTAATTGAGAGCTCTCTCTCTCAATTACACACACATTGACCTAATCAAACTTGGTTAAGTTGGATCAATCACTCTAGCAATAGGTTACACTTAAACCTATTTATAGACACGTAAATAGGACCAACCTAGACCTAATTAGAAGTGGGCCAAATGGTCCACTTGACCACTTATTCACACACACACTTAGCCACACATTCATGCTCGCACACACACACACACCTACACCTACACACTCACGCACACTATAGTGAACACTCTAGAACCACTACACATGGTCATTCTTAGATCCATAAAAAGTGGATCTAAGAAGACTAAACATAGCCATAAGCCATGACCACTCTAAAGAAGTCTAGAGACTTCTCTTGAGAGCCCTTGGCCGTCTCCCTTAGTCTATTTAAGGACTCTCTTAGAAAGCTAAGGACCTCCATCTCTTGGATGCTTGGATTCTCCTTTGCATAACTTGCACCTCCATTCACAAGCACCTCCATAAGCTCCACTCGTCCAAGGTCCAAGAGAGCACTCCACCACCTTCATCAAGAGGCTAGCCAACCACCCTTGGTCATTCCTCTCTTCCCTCCCACGACCTCAAGCCACACGGCCATTGGAGACCACCTCCGATGCCTTGATGGCTATTAGCGTAGTTGTTCTTTGTATTTTAATTCTCGCATTATTTTTCTGCCAGTAGTATAGTAGTATCTCCCTACTATAATGCACTCATAATCTTTCTAATATCCATTCCTGCATTTCTTTTCTGATAGCTTAGTAGATTTTGAATTCCAAGTACAAGCATTCCTCTAGAAATGATTGTAAAAGCACTATTTTGAGGAAATAAAAACAACAGTTGCCTGCTTCATTTATCTATCTATTGCAATAAAATGTCAGTTCTTGAAAACATTAATGATCTTGTGATTGATGTATTTTCTGTTAACAGCTATCGTGAAGTGAGGATTGTGTGCACTAGTACTCACACTTTCACATTCATTGTTTACTTAACGCATGTGCATGTAGTTAGGGCTAACAACGCGATTGGCAAAACTTACATTCGCAGACATGAAAATGATGTTCAATTTTAAGCAAGCAAAAAGAAGAAAATAAATAAGTTAAAAATCAATTTTTCCATTATTTGCCTCCCTGAGATCAATCAGGACTCACCGTCTTGTTATTAAGTTTTGTTTGAATTGTAATTCACGCTATACTACAATGAGTTCTTAATCAAATCCATGTTTTACGACTTTCAACAATGATCAAAGCTTTTGATTATGTGGTCGTGGCTATCTTAGGTCAAAAAATCGATAGGAAGCCCTCTATTATCTACTACACCAGCAAAACTCTGGATGAGGCCCAGAGGAATTATACTATTACTGAAAAGGAATTGCTGGCCGTAGTATTTGCTCTTGAAATTTTTAGGGCCTATCTGTTAGGTTATCGTGTCATAATCTAGACCAACCACTCGGCCTTGAAACATCTCTTGGCCAAAAAGGATGCCAAGCCCCAACTCATTAAATGGATTCTTTTACTTCAAGAATTCAATCTTGAAATCAAAGATAAAGCCAGGACATAAAATATAGTGGCAGATCATTTGTCAGGAATCCTGACTGATTCTCCTCATCTGGATATTCCAATTTCTGATACCCTTTCGAATGAGGTGATTCTTACAGTCTCGGGTGTTCGAACCCCCTACTTTGTAGACATTGTCAATTATTTGGCCGTAGGTCAAGTCCCTCAAGATTGGACTAAGCAATAATGGGATAGACTTATATCCAAGGCCAAATACTATTTTTGGGATAATTCCAAGTTGTACCGCATAGGCAATGACCAAATTATTCATCGATGTGTTTTGGAAAATGAGTTTCAAAGTATACTCGAATTCTGCCACGCATCTACATGTGGTGGACATTTCTCCGGAAAGAAGACGACTGTGAAAATATTGTAGTTTGGGTTTTATTGGTGGTCTTTGTTCAAGGATGCATAGGATTTCTTGAGGTCATGTTCCCGACGGTAGGCACTTGGGAGCATAGCCAAGAGAGATATGATGCCCCTAAATCATATCCTTCCCGTCGAAATTTTCGACGTTTAGGGCATCGACTTCATGGGACCCTTCCTTCATTTGGACAGTAGTATATTCTGGTTGCTATTGATTATGTGTCAAAATGGATCGAGGCTATTCCCACCTAAACCAATGACCACAAGGTGGTCATCGACTTTGTAAAGAAGAATATCTTTAGTCAGTTTGGGATCCTAAGTGCCGTCATCAGTGATGTTGGCACTCACTTCACCAATGCCCAGTTCAGGAATTTACTAGCAAAATACAAGGTAAATCATTGGATTTCCACACCTTATCATCCCTAGAAAAACAGGCAGGTCGAAGTCTCCAATCAGGTGATCAAGAATATCCTACAGAAGACAATTAGGTCTAATAAGAATGATTGAACTTAAAAGCTTGATGCTCTTTGGGCCTACCGTACGGCATACAAGATGGCTATTGGCATGTATCCATTCCATTTGGTGTTTGGTAAGGCCTGTTAGCTACCCATAGAAATTGAACATCGGGCATTCTGGGCTATCAAGAGATGTAATTTTGACCTAGACTTAGCTAGGAAGACCAGGAAACTCCAGCTATTTTTAGGTGTGTTTTGCATCGATTTAAGATATGTGTGTTGTAGTATAGTCGAAAAAAATACTACAACATTTAAATTTATAAAGTGCTAGAAATCAGGAAATTGAGTTCAAGGTCGTTCGTAGGGAGCAAATGTGGAATTCACACACTAATAGTAATTTATAATCAATGAGCACAATGAGATTTTCAATGAATAAGAGAAATTTACTCAAAATTATATTCAATAATAGCAAATGTATTTCAAAATATCATTGGGATAAAATGAATAAGAGAGCTATAAAAATGACGATTTAGATCACCAACATATCTACCAATCAAGCACATATCCCAAATATATCAGCCATTTAATATTGCTACAGTGGTTAGAACCACTTAATCTTCCAATTCCATGATAGATAAGAGCCAAGATCGCCAAAGCAATGCCCAACACAAGCACAAGGCCAATTATCCTCACAGCACAAGGCCTCACCAAATGTTAGGAAAGGCACACAGATGCTTTAACCAAAGCAAACCAAAGCACCTGTAGAACAGAGACTTGAAAGCACCACAAAGCCTCAGAAGGCTAACTACTGAGTAGAAGGGGGTATGAATACCAATGTGCAAAACCTTCCCCCTCCTCCTCAGCTTTCTTTTCTCTCAAAACTAAGCCAAACCTGGGTAACCAGGTAAACGGATCCAGCCCAGACCAGCGGGTGTGATCGTATGTAAGGGTACGGAGGGGGCACGTGTGAGTGCCTATGCATATGGCCGTGTTTGGGGACCTCACCCCCATGCATGTTGAGGCAAACAATTCTCTTCACCTTTGCGTATTGGTGAGCGTATTTTTGCGATGGAAAATCAAAGTTTTGGAGAACCCATCATCGTAGTCGCAAAATCCACTAACCAAATAAAATTTATACCTAAACTCAAGATGAGCCCTAGGTTGAATACAGGGAGGCGACATTTGATTCTTTGCAAATCACGTTTTACTTCATTTCTTTTTGCTATTTTTTATTTTCTATTTTTTTTAGCATTTTATGAGAGTGTGGAAACAAGTAGGAATATTATCTACATTAAGCTATTCTAAAAAGCAAGAAAGAACTATTCTACTTGCTAAGTATGAAGAGAGAGAGAATAAAAAACTACTAGATAAATGCTTGACAAAAGTTTAGTACAAATGCTTCTACACTATGAAAGCAGTAAAAAGGGAAAGGGGGTGAGTGAAATCCTTTGTCGACTGCTCAGAGGATGAAGCTACATTGACATGGCCCGGATGAAGATGTTTAGGAGTTGGAGGAAGGAGAACGATGTCGAAAGATGAGGGGAGGATGGTGTTCGATGCGTAATTCACATTTTAAAAGTTAATTCAGTTGTAGTATAGCGTGAAAACACGTTGACAAATAAATTTATAAAATCGGTGAGTACTGAGTCATTTGCAAGGAGGCAATCACAATTATGCAGAAGTGTTTCAATAGAACTTGTTCTAAACAGATATTTATATATGTATATTTGTATAGGAATCAGATATATGCATTCATAAGATTAGAATCATATTGCAATTAAATAGAGTTTTCGCAATAAAGAATTCTACTAGAATTAAATAGAGAGATAGAGAGAGATAGAAAGTGGCAGAGAGACGACGTCGCTTCTAGGATGCTTGTGCTCCAGAGCACTGGGATGAAGGTCAGAGTAGAGTTGTAGAGGGATGGAGAGTTGCAGAGAAGATGGAAGATATCTAGAGTTGATGGAAGAGAGATGCTTCAATAGGGGGCCCTGGGCCTTCTTTTATAGTTTTAATGAGGGGCAAAGTGGGTATTTAACCCCTTTATCTCATGCAACAACTTTTTTTTTATCAGTTCCATTGATCGGGAGATCAACGGATTAGATTTGGCCTCAAAACACCTTCAAATTCGCCTCCATCATGCGGATTTAATCTCTAGCTAACACGTGGCGCCCGCTGTGCCCATGGATCAAGATCGCACAACCCTGCTTCCTCCTCACGTGCCTGTTGCAATGATTCTCTCTCCACACATGCACCTGCAAGCCTCTTTTCAGTGCCCAATCATCAATCGTCCGAACATGAGATTGGACGACTCTCGTGTGCGTGCACCTCACCAAAACACATGGTTTGTTTGGAGCTGCGAAGTGTCCTGATCGCACCACATTGCTATCTACGTGCATCGATCACATCCAATGGCACAATTGCACCTGTGTGAGCACTCCTTCAATTTCTCACAGCACCACTTGAATGCACATCCCGCACTTCTACGTAAGCGCGTGAGCCAACACGCCACACAAGTGTTCTGTTATAGTTTCTTGTTTGTATCTATTTATCCTTATCCGGCTGGATGGGCAACTTGGCGCACTCGTGGCCGTTGGATGAAGATCCAATGGCCCACAGCATGCAAGGTGGCCTTCCTAGATGATGCGATGGTGAGGGAGCGGTTGTGATGGCGCCACGTGGCACCATCATGGCCTTCCATCTTCTTTTCCTTGTATCTGGTGCTATAGACCTCCGATCGAGGTGATTTTTTTGCCATTGGACTGCGATCATCGATCCGGATTCATCCATGCAGTTGGATTCTTTATCTGAGGCTTGGATCTTTATCTTTTGACTTTATGATCTTCATTCTTTTATGGACTGCATAAGATGCTCTGGTTTTCTAATCAAGACGATTTCAGAAGCATTGGACTCCCATCGTCATTTTGATCAAATCTGTCTAGCCAGATTTGACATTCGTGCCTTCGAATCATCTATGATTAAAATCATCTCACTTTTAAGTCATAAAATGATGATATTATCTATATGACTAATAAACTAGCTATTGTGCAAATTACGATTCCTATGAATGCATTATTCCTAAGTTATGCTAGAATCTAGCTTAATTCAGGTGATTTAGGTTGCATGATTGCTAACCTATATATTCAGCCCTGGCTTTTCGCTTAGGTAGAAGATTTCTGAGTCAAGTAGATTTGTATTTGGTGGCTCACACTCATCTGATGCTACATGTAGGCTAGTACTTTAGAACCTAGATTTTCAGATTATTAAATAATTCAACTCAAAGAGAGGTGCAGAAACTATGCTCTCGTTAGTTCCCTTGTACTCATTCTCTCTCTTTCTTTCTCTTTCTTTTTCTTTTTCTTATCTTATCTTTTCTTTTCTATCTTTTTTAGCTCACAATCTCACCAGATTTATCAATATATTTGATGGTCTCTCCTGGCATTAACACTTTGATTAGGTTCTGATAACTCTAAGATTAAGTCAGAATTCCTCAGCCTGTATTTAGGCAGCCAGAAATACAGAAAAGTAGGCCAAGGCTGTATTTGATGGATCGTGAGGGTGGTAGTTGTTGTTGCCTCATTACATTTGAAATAAATTCTAAAAGCACTTATAAACTCTTTTTATTTTCTACATTTTGTTTCTTTCTAAATTTTTTCCTATATACATTTTTTTCTCTCTTTTTTTTTCGCATCCAAATATCTACTAACACAATGAAGTATAGTATATGAAATTTTATTTACAAGGCATTATTCAGGATTATGGGTGTTCAAGAGGATATCAGGTGGCTTATTTGGTGGAAGTTCCTATTCTCAGCACCGGGAAGGGAATGGATAGTGTTGAACGCTCGAATTGCTACGCTAACGTGTTTGGTTTTGGAAAACATGTCGTTATAGCTTGAAAGTGAAGAATTCATGTTCAACAAATAAAATTTATATCGAAATTGAAATTCCAAGTCGAACACAAGGAGGCGGACGTTTGATTTAAAAACTACGCATTTGTTTTTATTTGTCACAAAGTAATTCAATTTAAAACTATCTAATTATTTACAATAAATAGAAGAGAGAGAAAGAGGGTAAGAGAGAGAGAGAATATTACACACAGAAATCAAAATGAGATGTAGAATAAACAGAGAATTTATCATTAAGGAGATTGTTCATTACAACTAGAAAGCATAAAATAATTACACTAGAAAGCGATAAATTTACTCTAGAAAGCATTAAAAGAATGGAGGGAGAAATGTCCTCCTCGACGAATGCTTGGAGGACGGGCAGAACTACACTAGAAAGCAGTAAATCTATATTAGAAAGCAGTAAAAAGAATAGGGAGAGAGATATCCTCCTCGACGGTCGCTTGGAGGACGAGCCGGACGGGACAACGCCTGGACGAAGGAGGATAAAGCAGGATGAAGGAGGACGAAGTAGAAGAACGGGAACGGAGCAGCACGTCGTCGTCGTCGCGGGATCCACTTCAGAAGGGGGACGAAAATTTGGACTTTATCTCGCTAGAAGCATCCCAGGTGTGGGACAAGCTTCTCTTGAGCTTTGGAGAGGTAGAGAAGAGAAGGAAGGGATGAGAATTTCATGTGGAGGGGGTCTCCTTTTCTAGTTGCAAGGAGTGGGGGAAAATTGGTCATTACATCTTTAAAACAATAAATAAGGGGTCTTTAGTGATGAATAAAACTATCGCTAAAGCCCCAATGTGGGTGTAGTGGGTGCTCCCCACGTGTGCCCCCTCAGCTACCCGCGTACAACTCCCGCCCACATTCATCAAATCTCAGCTGTCCGATTGCGAGATCGGATGGCTTAGGATGCTCCTTCGCCTGCTGCTGTGCGCCCAGCTCAATTCGTACGATGGGGTGTCCTCGCAGCACGTGCAATAGCGCGTGAACGCTATCGGAGGATCTGAGCCGCCCGATGACGATCCAACGTCGGCCCGCGCTCGCTTGCCCGTGCCATTCTCCCCTTCGCTGCGGCTCGAACCCACGGCTGCAGCTCACGATAGCGTCTTCGACCGCTGTGCTATGAGGCACGGATGGTCGATCGGATGCTTTTAGGCACGGTTGTCCATAGCCATTGGATCGAGATCCAACGGCGGAGAGGGAGCAAATGCGGAAGCTTCACTAGATGCATGCGGCCATTTGGGCAGCTGAGATGGTGCCACGTGGTGCCATCTTGGCCGTCCATCTTCTGGATGTTGTAGATGGTGCCACAGATGTCGGATTGACTTGATTTTTGCGTCGTTGGGCTGCGATTGTCGATTTGAATTCATCCGTGTGGTCGGATTTGTCATTTGAACTGTGGATTTACACCATCCTGGCCCTTGATCTTCTAGGGTTCCTCGGTCACTATCTGATGCTACAGATGCCTGATTAGGGCGATCTTGGAGTCGTTGAACTCGTATCGTCACCCTGATCACATCCATACAGTTGGATCTTTGATCTGAGGCCTCGATAAAATGTTTGCCCTGTCCAAGCACATAAAAGGAGATAATTAACCTCCATTTTATTCAAACTACTCTAAATGCAAGATGATGCATGTTATGCAATATTTATATCATGAAATGCAATCCTATGCTTAAGAACATGCATAAATAGATATCTTAAGTAGTGTAAATGTGTTTACATCGTACCCCCATGACTATCTTTTGCTAGTCCCTAGCAAAAACTATATGCTATTTATAAAAAAATTAGGTTGGATTATTTAGGCCTGAGTTATTTTCAATCATTAAGAAATTGTCTACTTAGGAACTGAACTTTCAAAGACACAACAGTGCCTGAGTATTTGCCAAAATGCAGACCGCCTCAAACCCTCGCCTTATTCAAAGAAAATTTTCTTTTTCTCTTTTTACTCTTTTCTAATTTTTTTGGATTTTCAAATTTTAGGGTTTAAGAGTGGCTTTCTACGGCCATTCAACTCACCCAAGATTTGATGAGAACCCTAAGTTTTAAGCATCTTATTGTGATTGTGATAGACTCGTTGACTGACAATTAAAACGGACTTCGGATTTCTACGCCTCTAGGTGACCTCAAAAAGAATTATGCCTAAAGGTGTATCTTTACAACCGATAGCTTTCTCCCTACTTTTATTTTTGACAGGGTCAACACAAGGGTGAATCCAGTGTATATCTCCCTGGTTTATTCTACTTGTCCACTTCTTCCTAAGTGTTTTGGGAATTTTTAGTGCATTTACTGAGCTGGGTTCTGGACAACCGGTTGATGAACTGTTACCACCAACAACTTGCCAGCCATACTCGTGCGGCGAAGTGTGGCTTATTTCTTTTTTTCTTTTCTCCCTTTTCTTTTTGATTTTTTTTTCTTTTTTAAGTAGGTGGCTTCCTTGGTCTAAGATTTACCTAAAGGCAGCAAAAAGAGAAAGATCCAGTGACTGGACTCTGGACAACCTACCTATGGGCTGTTACCCACGATAACTTACCAGCCATATCACCCTAGAAGGTTCATTAGCTACCCAACTTTCGTTAAAATCGTCGAACAACAAGTCAATGACAAGATAGTGTGTAGATGCTAGAAACTCAAAATTCCCTCAAATCAGAGGGTGGGTTGATAAGTCGTGTACTTATTAGCCAAACTTATTTACTCCAATTAAAATAAAATTCAGGTTAAAGAGAACTCGAAAAACAAATCCACATTTTAGTGGATACACGGGCTGATTAAGTTCAAAGACTTGAAGGGTTTTTGTGTTCAAATCATAATGTAGTATTTCCTAAGATTGAAAATTTTCTTAAACCCAAGTTCTCTTTCCTAATTCCAAATTTTTTTTAAATAAAAGAAAATAAAATAAATCTACGGAGCTGACGAATAAATTCAGAGATGAATATCCACCCCCCATGCCTATCTAATGCAATGTCCTCATTGTATTAAAAAGACATAAAACAGAGTGGAATAGCGTAAAAAGCACCTGAATTGCATGAATGTCAGGTCCGCTTCAAAATGAAAACTAAAAAGAACTATATATGTGCTGAGTTTAGTGCCTTCATCTAGTCACACTATACAAAGAAAAGAAATGAAGAATTCACAAGTGAAGGTTAGAATCAGAATAAACAGATGAATCCTCCGACCTATCAGCAGAGGTCCACAAATGTGGACTAGATTGTGGTGCAAACCCATCCCTTATAATTGAGAATATCTTAGGTTCTGGATAAAATTACCCAAAACCTAAAATCAAAATGCAAGTGGGGTCAAGTCTGCGATTTATGAGGATGCAACCCAAGACCAAAAAGTTGGGTTAGAGAGAAATTAAGCTCAAAAGGATAATCGTTGAATGTGTGCTTGGGCTTGACATCCTCAAAACAAATGTCGTAAGGGTTCTGATTTGATGGTTTCAGCTTAAAAGGAACCCTTTGACACAGTCTTGCACTTCCTCCGGAACTAGCTTCCCAAATTAGAACTTCCCGGCTCCTATCCTCCTCATTCAGCATGTCAAATTCCAAGACCTCTTGCATGTTAATCACCCTGTTTGAAATCTTCAAGTCTAAATGATGTAGTAGAATCAGAATTGACTTGGGTCTAATTATCTCAGAAACAGAATCATTAATAAGCTCAACGGGGTATAACTGACAATCAGGGCATTAAATTGAATCCTCCAGAAAATGTGATTCTGGATCTGTAATGTGTGCCCTAATAAGATCAGTTTCCTCAATTATTGGGCTATCAAATGATCTATCAGATTCCTCAGGCCCAATTGTCTCACAGAAATCATGTTCAGAAATCTCGTGTGAGACTTCGCAACTTGAATCTTCACCATCAAAGAAATCAGGATCCGTATCAATGTATGTCCCAAAATCATCTATCACTTTCTGTTTCAAGGAGACATACGTTTCCTCGTACCCCGGCTCAAGGATCTCAGGTGAAGAAATCAAATATTCCTTAATTGGTTGCTTTATTCAATCTAGTCAGCCTCGTAACACGTGTCCCCCCCAACAGGTGCCTGAGCGGGTTCTATCATTGGTTTTCCTAAAGGGGGTTCATCCTGGGAATCATCCCAAGATTGAATCAAAGCAACCACAAATCTCATCCTCAATTTCGCTAATTTCCCAAGTAGAAACTCACCCGGGTTCTTATCTTTAACATCCTGGAGCCAATCCAACAAAGACTTGTTTAAATCATCAATCATTTCAATCAGGGGCCCCAATCTCTCAATGCAAGGTATTGGCTGAACTTCTAAAGATTGAATGATATTCCTCAAGTTAGCCAGAACCTTATCTTGAACCTGGTTAACCTGAACCAAATGAGTTGGTTCAGGATTGGGCGGGTTTGGTATCAATGCAGAGGAATTAACGAATTGAGATTCGTTATATCCTTCCTGATAATAGGCCATTTCAGATTGTTCAAAAGATGGTGATGACCTAAAGGTAGTGAAATCGGAGGATGGGTGAGGATCGGTGTATCCTTCTTGATTGTAGATTGTATTAAGTTGTTCATGAAAGGAAGACGATCTATAGTCGATGTAGCTCTGAGAAGGATAGAAATCAGAATCAAAGTGTTCAGGGTTAGACCCTAAACACGGAGGTCCGAAACTGTATCCCCAATCCGAATTATCCCAACTAACTGATGGTTGATTACAGTACGAGTCGGGATAATCATCATGTTGAGGATAATTCACAACAGGAGGGAAAGAGCGGGAATGCGTGAAATATGTGGAAGGATTCATGAGACACGGGAGGAAGAAAGGTGCCCTGCAATACAAACAATCAAACCTGTCCTTAATTGGGTTAACCTACAGACCTACAGACTCCCAAAACCCGTCTTGAGATAAAGAAATGATTTGATCTACTTCCGTCTGTTCAATCCAACCAGTTAGAAGGAGGGACTAGGGAGAAGGTTCTTTCTTCAGCTTGCACCTCTGGTTCCTAGTGTACTCCCCAGCCGCGATCGTTTGATTCTGCTCCCTTAGCTAGACATCAGATTGAACAGTAGAAACAGACTAATCGAAAATAATCTCGTTCTGGGTTCTGAAGAGTGAGTCCAATCCTTAAGGCCAACGTCTACTCTGTTTTATTTAGGGCTAGGTTTGAATGTGCTTTGGAATGTGATGGGCCCTTTAAATGGGTTGTGCCCTTAATGATTTATTGATTTGTGTGTGCATGCACAACCAGTGGTTTCCAAGCAAGATTGTTTTTAATGCGGTGAATTTTAAGGTTCAAATCTTGCTTAGTAGCTTTCAGGATTCAACTTTAGGTGTTTTCAAACAGGTTTCGTTGGCACACCAGGTTTTGAAAGCACGGGTGAAGATGTTTTCCTTTAAAGCTTAAAAAGAATGTGGAGTGCCTAGTAAATCCCTAAGAGTTGAACCTAATTGGCAACTACTTGATGAGTTAATTTTAATTGAAGTAGTGCGGCCCAATCAACTCAAACAATTGGCCTGATGCACCACTTAATTAGGCACACAAATGATTACCTAATCTGATTTCTACTCAATTATGTGTTTGGATGTGTGTACCGGCTCCTAAGATCGATTTACCGGTTGAGTTTGAAAATCAGATGAGGTTGTGTACCTCTGTGAGATTTTTTTAATTTTTTTTTCTTTTTTAATGTGGGGGTTGGGGTGAGTATGAGTGTCAAACAACAAACAATCTAACCTTAGAGTTTATAAAAACACCTAGGTTGATTGATGTTTGAATTATTATGTTGTGGAATGAAATCTAATGGGTGGGAGGTGGGGGATAACTTACATAACCTTCCACAGCACTTTACTCCAATCTACTGTTGTTGCTTGTCTCGAAAGAGTTCCTGCAATCACAATAAGAAAGGAGAAAAGTGAGGTAAATGATTTGTAAGTTAGAAAACACGAAGAGAAAACAAAGAGCGTCGCCTCCCCAGCAACAACGCCAAAATGTTGAACACTCCAATTGCTATGCTAACGTGTTTGGTTTTGGAAAACCTGTCGTTGTAGCTTGAAAGGGAAGAATTCGTGTTCAACAAATAAAATTTATACCGAAATTGAAATTCCGGGTCGAACACAGGGAGGCAGACATTTGATTTAAAAACTACGTGTTTGTTTTTATTTGTCACAAAGTAATTCAATTTAAAACTATCTAATTATTTACAATAAATAGAAGAGAGAGAGAGAATATTACACATAGAAATCAAAATGAGATGTAGAATAAACAAAGAATTTATCATTAAGGAGATTGTTCATTACAACTAGAAAGCATAAAACAATTGCACTAGAAAGCGATAAATTTACTCTAGCAAGCATTAAAAGAATGGAGGGAGAAATGTCCTCCTCGACGAATGCTTGAAGGACAAGCAGAACAACACTAGAAAGCAGTAAATCTATATTAGAAAGCAGTAAAAAGAATAGGGAGAGAGATATCCTCCTCGACGGTCGCTTGGAGGACAAGCCGGATGGGACAACACCTGGACGAAGGAGGACGAAGCAGAAGAATGGGAATGGAGCATCACGTCGTCGTCATCGCGAGATCCACTTCCAAAGGGGGGTGAAAATTTGGACTTTATCTCGCGAGAAGCATCCCGGGTGTGGGACAAGCTTCTCTTGAGCTTTAGAGAGGTAGAGAAGAGAAGGAAGGGATGAGAATTTCGTGTGGAAGGGGTCTCCTTTCATAGTTGCAAGGAGTGGGGGAAAATTGGTCATTACATCTTTAAAATAATAAATAAGGGGTCCTTAGTGATGGATAAAACTGTCGCTAAAGCCCCAACGTGGGTGTAGTGGGCGCTCCCCACGCACGCCTCCTTAGCTGCTCGCGTACAACGCACGCCCACGTTCATCAAATCTTAGCCGTTCAATCGCGAGATCGGACGGCTTAGGATGCTCCTTCGCCCGCTGCTGTACGCTCGCCTCAACGTGTATGATGGCGCATCCTCGCCGCTCGTGCAATAGCGCGTGAATGCTATCGGAGGATCTGAGTCGCCTGATGATGATCCAACGCCCGCCCGCGCTCGCTCGCCCATGCCTTTCTCCCCTTCGCTGCGGCTCGAACCTGCGGCTGCAGCTCACGATAGCACCTTCGACCGCTGCGCTACGAGGTGCGGATGGTCGAGAGGACGCTTTTAGGCACGGCTGTCCACAGCCGTTGGATCGAGATCCAATGGCAGAGAGGGAGCGGGTGCGGAAGCTTCACTGGATGCATGCGGCCGTTTGGGCGGCCGAGATGGCACCATGTGGTGCCATCTTGGCCGTCCATCTTCTGGATGTTGTAGATGGTTCCATGGATGTCGGATTGACTCGATTTTTGCGTCATTGGGCTACGATCGTCGATCCGAATTCATTTGTGTGATCGGATTTGTCATTTGAACTGTGGATTTACACCATCCTGGCCCTTGATCTTCTAGGATTCCCCGATCACTATCTGATGCTACAGATGCCCGATTAGGGCGATCTTGGAGTTGTTGAACTCTAATCGTCGCCCTGATCACATCCATACGGTTGGATCTTTGATGCGAGGCCCCGATAAAATGTTTGCCCTGTCCAAGCACATAAAAGGAGATAATTAACCTCCATTTTATTCAAACTACTCTAAATGCAAGATAATGCATGGTATGCAATATTTATATCATGAAATGCAATCCTATGCTTAAGAACATGCATAAATAGACATCTTAAGTAGTGTAAATGTGTTTACATCAGATAGGACAATGCATTCTGACCTTGACATTAATACCCTCCTTCAGCTGAAGATTCCATAAAAGATGGTCGTGACCATACACCTCAGTCCTAGTTTTATCAGAACCCGCTCTCTACAAATTTGCCTTATTTGGTGACTCTCAGGAGATTCGCACTAAGAACTTGTATGCAAAAATTAAGTATTATTATCTCATTATCCAGAGTTTAAGATTCCTCATACTAGCCTTAGAGCACTAGTAGACCTCCTCTCACCTCACACTTGTTTGGTGGATCTGTTAGAAAATAGTTTGTTTGACTCCCTAATTATTGTCCAAGGGTTTAGGAGAAGCATTGCTTCTTTTCAACAAACTATAGATGTTTATCGATCTTCACAGAGGATCCATTGCAAATTCTACGTATAAGTGTGAAATTGTACTGGATTCTAAACTTAGGAATCAACTTAAGAATAAATTCCT
Source organism: Thalassia testudinum (assembly GCA_037157565.1). Lineage (NCBI taxonomy): Eukaryota > Viridiplantae > Streptophyta > Magnoliopsida > Alismatales > Hydrocharitaceae > Thalassia > Thalassia testudinum. The sequence goes on from JAZHRO010000003.1 coordinate 63,417,568, forward strand.
AATAAAACCTTAATAAAAATTCTTTATGCTTAAATGCAATTCTTTTTTTGACATAAAAATAGGGCATGCAATGTCCACCCCTCCCATGCCTATTCCTTACAATGTCCTCATTGAAATGTATGCATGAAAATAAAAAAATAATAAGCAAGAGGAGGAGGTATCACCTGACTATGCTTGTTAATCCAAGTCAGCATGAATACAAAGGATGCAGAGCTACTTGTAAAGAGTACTGGGTTGCCTCCCAGCTAGCACTAAGTTTAACGTCATTTGTTGGACTAAGTTTAGCTTTAAGAAGATTCCAGAAGGTTGATGTGACCATCGGGAATGGGACCACAGTTCTGCGTGATAAAAGGCTTCAATCTCTGACCATTCACCTTTGTCTCATTGCCAGTCTTGGGATCCAGGATAAGCATAGCTCCATGAGAGTAGACTTTTCTTATAAGGAAGGGACTTGTCCACTTTGATCTTAACTTTCCCGAAAAGAGCTTCAAGCGTGCATCAAATAATCAAACATTTTGATTAGGGACAAAGCTTTTTCCGGAGATGTACTTATCATGTAAAGCTTTTGTCCTATTCTTATAGATTCTCACGCTCTCATAAGCATCATTCCAGATTTCATCCAATTCAGTCAATTGGAGTTTTCTTTGTCGTCCAAATCGATCGAGATCCAAGTTAAATGTTTTGATTGCCCAATAAGCTTTATGTTCAAGCTCAACAAGTAGATGGCAAGATCTTTCGTAGACCAGATAGAATGGAGACATTCCAATCAGAGTTTATATGTAATTTGGTAGGCCCAAAGAGTGTCATCCAATTTGGTAGAGCAATCTTTCCAATCCGGGCGAACCATCTTTTGAAGGATCTTTTTAATTTCTCGATTGGAGATTTTAGCTTGTCCATTGATCTGCAGATGGTATGGAGTAGAGATTCTGTGAGTGACTCCATACTTGGCTAGTAAGGTCCTAAATTGGTTGTGACTGAAATGGGACCTGCCATCACTAATCAGAGCTTTGGGCACACCAAGATGACTAAAGATGTTCTTCTTTACAAATCCATGACCACTTTATGATCATTGGTTCGAGTTGGGATGGCCTCAATCCATTTGGATACATAATCAACTGCCACCAGAATGTACAGGTACCCAAATGAATTGGTAAAAGGTCCCATAAAATCAATGCCCCAAACATCAAAGATTTCGACTTCAAGGACTGGATTTAGGGGCATAATGTCCTTCCTGGTCATGTTTCCTAAAGTTTGGCAATTGATACATGACTTACAGAAGTTGTACTAGTCACGGAATAAAGATGGCCAATACAATCCACTCTGCAGTACCTTGGCTACCATTTTTTTCTTGAGAAGTGACCTCCACAAGCAAAAGTGTGGAAGAATTCTAGTACACTTGTGATCTCCTCGTCTGAAATACAATGGCAGATAACCTAATCTGCGCAAACATTGAATAGCTCCGGGTCTTCCCAAAAGTAGTATTTGGCATCGAAAATCAACTTATCCCACTTATGCTTAGTCCAATCCATAGGTAGTTTTCCGATGGCCAAATAGTTGACAATATCTGCAAACCAAGGTAGTTTGCAAATAGTTAAGAGAGTCTCACCAGGGAAAGAATCACAGAGTTGAGGAGTTGTAGAGCCTACAAGGATTCTGGAGAGATGATCTTCTACTACATTTTGGGCGCCAGATTTGTCTTTGATTTCTAAATCAACTTCTTCCAACAGAACGATCCATCTGATTAATATGGGTTTTGTGTCCTTTTTAGACATCAGGTGCCTTAATGTAGTATGAACTATGAAGATTGTGACATGAGATCCCAATAGGTAAGGTCTAAACTTTTCCAAAGCAAACACTACGACTAGCAACTCTTTTTCTGTAGTGGCGTAGTTTCTTTGAGCCTCATCTAGAGTTTTACTAGCATAGTAAATCACAAAAGGTTTCTTGTCTACCTATTGTCCCAAGACTACCCCGATGGCATAATCAGAGGCATCGGTCATGATTTCAAAGGGATGATCCCAATTAGGAGGTTGTAAGATGGGTAATTATGTAATAGCCTCCTTCAGCTAATTAAAAGCCTTTAAGCAATTTGAATCAAAATCAAAGGATTGATCCTTTACTAGCAAGTTGCTTAAGGGCCTAGCCACCCTAGAAAAATCTTTAATAAATCGACAGCAAAATCCTACATGTCCGAGAAATGATTTTATTTGCTTAACCGTCAAAGGTGGTGGAAGTTTGATTATAGTGTCTACCTTGGCCTTATCCACTTCAATTCCTTTTTCAGACACAAAATGGCCATGGACTATGCCCTCCTTCACCATGAAGTGACTCTTTTCCAAAGATAGAACAAGATTCACCTCAATGCATTTTTGTAAAATCTTTTCAAGATTGATCAGACATGATTCGAAAGAGTCCTCGAACACAGAAAAATCATCCATGAAGATTTCCATGAAATCACCCACCATGTCTGAAAAGATTGCAAGCATGCACCTTTGAAAGGTTGCTGGTGCATTGAATAATCCAAAGGCCATTCTATGGAAGGCAAATGTTCCGTAGGGACATGTGAAGGTGGTTTTCTCTTGATCCTTGGGGTGGATAGCTACTTGATTGTAGCCGAAATAGCCATCCAAGAAACAGAAGAATTGTTGGCAGACTAGTCCTTCCAAGATTTGATCAATGAAGGGAAGTGGAAAGTGGTCTGTCTTGGTTGCACTATTCAGCTTCCTGTAGTCAATACAGACTCTCCAAGAGGAAGATGTGCAAGTTGGAATCAATTCCCCATTATCATTAATAATCCCAGTCAGCCCGACTTTCTTAGGAACCATTTGTACAGGACTGATCCACGGGCTATCAAAGATTGGGCAGATTATTCCCACATCTAAGCACTTGATTATTTCCTTTTTCACTACCTCCCTCATGTTAGGATTCAACCATCTCTGCATTTCTCAAGAGGGTCTCGATCCATCCTCAGTATAGATTCTATGGGTGTAGTAAGTGGGATTGACTCCCTTCAGATCATCTAATGTCCAACCAATTGCTCTACTGTTTCTTCCCAAAACCAGAATCAATTGATCTTCCTGAGTCTAGGTTAGATGAGAGCTAATGATTAATGGGTAAGTCTCATCAGATCCCAAGAAAACATATTTTAGATGATTTGGAAGAGGTTTAAGTTCAGGTTTAGGTCCTTGGGATAAAGGGTCCAATGGTGAATCATAGTCACCCTCAAGAGGTCTAGGAATCAAGTCAGTGATTGGTGGGCTGACCTCGTGATTGGTTTGGGTGTTAAGGCCTGTAAAATCGAATTGGAATATTCCTAATTCCATACAATATTCAACAGTATGATCCTTATAATCTTCTATCATTCCACAATCCTCAAATTGTTTAATGGCCTTAAAGATGTTTATCTTAGTTTTCTTATCCTCGAATTTGATCTCCATATGGCCATATTCATAATCAATGTTTGCCTTGGTAGTAGCTAAAAATGGTCTTCCTAGAATGATCGAGGTGTTCTTCAAGTTCTCTGGTACCTCCACGTCAAGGACTAGGAAATCCACAAGGAAATAAAACTCACAAACCTTGACAATTATATCCTCAACAATCCCCTGTGATGTGGTCACAAATCGATCAGCCAGTTGTAATGTGACCTTAATAGGTTCTAACTCTCCAAAGTTAAATTTTTCGTATAACATAGTGAGGATTAAATTTATGGAGGCACCTAAATTTAACAGAGCCCTATCAAAAGTAGTATCTCCAATAACACATGAGATCAAAGGAGCTCCTGGATCCTTCTATTTTCGAGGTAGGTTTCTAAGGATAACTACACTAGCTTGTTCGGACAACACTACCCTTTTAGCTATTTTGGTTTGGCATTTAGGTGTGCACATTTCCTTCAAAAATTTTGCACAAGCCAGGATATTCTTAATGGCTTCGAGGAGTGGTTTGTTAACCTGGACTTGTTTAAAAATATCAAGCCACTCCTCAGATGGATTGGGTTTCTTTTTTCTAGGTTTGTTCAAGGATTCAGGAAAGGGATCTTGAGAGAAATCATGAGTGTTTGGGTCCTGATCCTTGTCTTCTTGATCTCTGTTAATCGCGCTAAGTCGGTGTTTAAAAGGCGTTGCGTTGCAGTATAGTCGAAATAGCGTTCAAACAAATACAATTTTTATTACTCGAAAAAGTTTTAAGGTCAAACACAGGGAGCAATACAGAATTTAGAAATCAAGATCACAATTCAAACTAAAAGAATTTGCAATAGTATCAATAGCAATGTGCAAAAAGATGGGAGTAAAATGGTGATTTAGATCACCAAATACTCCTACAATATCAACTAAGGAACTCAATGTATATGTATGAAATAAGAGCTAGGTTCTGTTGTCTGATTTGTGCTGCTTCTTCTTCTTCTTCTTTTCTTCTTCTCTTTCCCTGCTTTCTTTGATTCTTCCTTTCTTCTTCTTCAGCTATTTCTTCAGCTACAGTTTAGGCCTCCTCTTCTTCTTATCTGGCTTTTTTCTACCTTTAACCCTGCGAGCTTCTCTTCTTCCTTCTCTTCTTCAAAATTTGGCTAATTGTCAACCGAAGGTTCCTGTAGCAAAACCCTCCCCCTACCTGCATGACTCTCCTCTCTTTTTCTCTCTTAGGATCCTCTCTCCCAGAGCCACAGGGTATCCGGGTTATCAAGTCAGGCGTGTACCTAGGTCCAGGCTCACTGGCGTGTGGTGGTGAGCGAGGAGTGCAAGTCAAGCGGGTAATCAAGTCGACCAGGTCCACGGGGGCGTGTCGCGGATGAGGTTAGGTGAGGGGGTGGGAGGGACCTCACCCCATGGATTTGAGGCGAACAACTACTGTCACTTTTTCAATTTATGTGGGCACACGACTTCAACAGCTTCCGATGTGGGACTATCCACGTGCCTCCTTTCTCGCGTGCCCGCAGCAGGGAGTGTCCTTCCAATTACAGCAAGACACGAGGCTCATGTCTTCAATTAAGGACCTAGGACCGTGTGCGAGATACTTCCACGCGTCCTGTAACTTCAACCTGGGCATAGCAGCACCTGGGGTAACCTAAAGCAAGCTCGAAGCTTGCTCGCCAATGGCGGACAAGGTCAGGTACCTGAAAATAGTGAAACAGTCTCTCGACCACATCAGAGTGCTCAGGGAGTATCGTCGAAGCATTGCAAACGTGATGGGGGTGGTGGTGTGGCGTGATAGTGGCCGTGAGTGCGTGGCTAGGTCAAATTGTGTGCGTGTGAATGGGTGTGTTCGAGGGGTGACTTGGGTGGGTGGCAAAGTGAATAAAGAGAGGGGAAGTGATCAGTAAGGTGTGGTGATGGTGTGGGCTTGTTAGCGAGGGTTTTGGTGGCCTGTGGAGGTGGGATGGGCTTGCCAGAGGGGGTGGTTGGAGATGGAGGTGCGAAGGGTTGTCGATGGTCAGTTTTGGAAAGTAAAGAGAGGAGAAGAAATTAAAGGGGATAGGGGACTTAGCTAGGAGGTTGATGGATGAAGGGGGGCAGTGATGGCATCGGGTTTGGTGTGGCCAACGCCAAAGACGGAGGCGACTCCGGTGAGCTAGGAACGGTGAGGACGAAGGAGGAAGTGGCGTATGCTGGTACGATGAGACGCGGATGGAGGCGAGGATGAGGAATCCACCGCAGGTATGGCGGACGGACAATGAGACAGAGTAGAGGGGATCACCGGATGTCAAGGAGCCTTCGGTCGTGAAAGGGAGAGATGAATTGAGGGGATTCACGGCTAAATTCGAGTGTGAGGAGTTCAGGAGGATCTAGGCTTCTTTAAATAAGGATCTAAGGGGTGGTTAGGGCTTGGGAAGCAAGCTTCCCAAGCTTAGGTTGTCGGATTTGGGAGCTTTCAATAGACCCAAATCTCTCATGCATTCACATAAGAGATTAGGAAACAATCAGAGCATATGGATGGGTTCATATTGGAGAGAATTTCTCAGAGAATCTCCCTTCCAATTTTGAAAGAGATTCTCCAAGCAATAAAGGAGAAATCTCCTATCATAGGTCACCGGAGTAGGTTTCCTCCACGATAATGGTGGAGGGACCTAATTGTGATGACGATGAAGAAGTTAGGGGGTTGTATGCAAGGGTTTTGAAAGTTAGGGGTATAAATGTAATTGGATAGGACCTTCTTACAAACTAGGTCAAGACAAGTTCTCCTTGGGTCCAAATTTTGGTATAAACCTAATTTGGACCTAAGAAATCTAATGGTAAAGATGGATTTTGGTTTGGTTCACGTTTGACAGGGTAATTTATGTAAAAACCCAAATTAGAGCAAATATCTATTTGAGACTCCGTTTTAGGTCAAGATGGGTTCTGTTGGCCAAATTGAAGGTGTTAAATCTTAGAGAATATTTTTGTATGATTTTTAGAGGGTTTAAGTGAATTTTATCCTAACCAGAACCTTGGTTAATTTAATCGATCTTTTTTTAGGGTTTCAAAAATCATTTAATTCTCAGATCACACATAAATCCTTTTCTGTCTAATCTAACCCACTTGTTATCTTATTAAGATCATTTTACCTTTGCTTAGCCCTTGAGAAAATTCATGGTTGTACTACATTCATGATAAGCTAGTAAAATTGCAATTTCAACCCTAGTTTCTTATTTTTCCCTCAGAATGCTTATGCAATGAATTATGACCTTCAGTTGGTTATATAGGAGCATTTATTGACTTAATTGGGTCAAAATGAGCTAGTTAGGGCTCATGATAGTATTCCCATCATACCCCCATGCCTAACTTTTGCTATACCATGATGTTAACTTTGATTCTGGATCATAAAATCCTTTGATGCATAAAAAAAACTTTGATGTGTGCAGATTAGGTCAGAATGCTGATAGTAGGCCTAGAGGTACTCAAGTACCAACCAAAATATGGACCTGACTAGCTCTAGCCTCAGTCTACCGTGAAGGTTTGTAAGTCCCATAGGAACTAACCTAAGGTTCGTTGAACTCTACAGATAAAGCACTCGTGCTTGTAACATGTTTTAGCCTTGGTTTAGTTTGTAGTGCATTTTTGTCAGAGAGAGACAGAGGAATTTTCTTTGTTTTTGGAGAGTTTTCTCTCTCTTTTCTTTTTATTTCTAGCTTCGGATTAGCTTCACAACATAGTTTGTATCGGATTCCTAGTCTCCATCATCAATCCTCATAGGGTCCCTGGCAATCGATGCTTCGAGATAGCACCGCCCATGGCAACCCCTAGAACTCTGGCTTTCGAGATTTCAAGATAATCCCACCCATGGTGTTCTATAGCTAAATCCATATCCTAGCAATCGACATTTCAGGATAATGCCGCCCATGGCATCTGAACCAACACAGGGTGCTTACATGCCCCTGATAGGATATGTAGATATCCTAGGATACAAACACCGAGGAGACGATATGTTATTGTGCATCTTCGAGGGAAATTTCCTGCCTCTTTGTGCTGGGAACTCATCTAAATCAACTTGTGTTGATCAGCCGCTCCTAATCTAGGTGACTTTTTCAGAATAATTTAAATGCATTTGTGTGATTTTGATACTTAGGCACACTGAACCAGATTGTGTGTGGATTGGGGTGCTTAGGTTACCGAGTCCCGTAAACCAGAGGTTAGTTAACGAGGCCAAATACTCCCTAAGCCTTAGACCTAATACTTAAGCTTCGCATTTTCCCCAACCTCTTGAGGATTATCCAGATCTTAGTGGGTACTTGAATTTTTAAGCCTATGGTCATAGCCCAAAAGGCCTAAAATTAGCATTCCTACTAATCACTTCTTTGTTTCATTAGCAATGTTTGCCTTTCATTTTCTTTCTTTTGATATGGTCTAGAACTAAATCAATTCCTTAATTTCTTACTAATGACTATCTCTTTTTCTTTTTCTTTTCAACTTGTGCTCCATTTTGACATTTTTAACTCCTCCCCTTTTTCTCCTCAAAATTTGATATGCCATCAAAGTTTCCTCTCCTCTCAATTTTTTTCTTTTTCAAGAATTTTTTATTTTTTTGGCATTTTTTTAGAATATGTGATTTTTTTGATGAAACCCTTTCTTTGAAGTGATTTTCATGATGTTTTGCACTTTCATACCCCCCATACCTACGATTTGAAATGTCATTGTAAATTAGGTGGGTTCAAGTTCAGCTTAGATCATTCATTAGAACAGGTTTTGGGTGGGTGAATGGGTCGGGATGATTGTTGCGGATGATTTCAAGCTCGGGTACGGGTACCAGAGGTGGAGTCGGCTTGTTCTAATGGATGAACGCTAAAGAGCAATATGAGTTTAGCATAGGATGTGTCAAGAAAGGTTTTGGGTTTTTTAAAATGATGGGTTGCCTCTCGTTAAGCGCTGAGTTTAACGCCATTGGCTGGTCGCAATGAGCTCTGGGAGGATGGAGGGTAAAAGATGTCTCAGCCAAATTTGTATCAGTAAGTTCAATGAATGGTTTGAGTCTCTGACCGTTCACGACAAAAGGTTCTAAATCATGGCTGAGTTGACTGATTTCGAAAGTTCCATTTCCAAATATTCATCAGACAAGGTAAGGTCCGATCAATTTTGATCTATGTTTTCCTGGGAACAGTTTGGGTTTGGCATCAAAGAGTAGGACTTTTTGACCAGGGAAAAACATCTTTCTAGATATGTGCTTGTCGTGAAAGGCCTTAACCCACTCTTTGTAAATTTGCGAGTTCTCATATGCATCATGGCGTAATTCATCGATCTTGCTCATTTGAAGCTTTCTATGGATTCTTGCCTTAGAAAGATAGAGATTGCAGTTCTGTACTGCCCAATAGGCTTTGTGCTCCAATTCGACGGGGAGGTGACATGCCTTCCCGTACACCAATCTTAAGGGAGACATGCCTAATTGGGTTTTTTGGGCGGTCCTATAAGCCCACAAAGCTTCCAGAAGTCAGGATGACCAGTCTTTCCTATTAGGTCGAACAGTGACCTGGAGGATTTTCTTGACCTCTCGATTTGATAGCTTAGCTAGACCGTTGGTTTGGGGGTGATAAGGAGTAGAGATTCGATGTGACACCCCGTATTTGGTCATCAATGATCTAAACTGAGCATTAGTGAAATGGGTCCCTCCATCAAAGATTATAGCACGTGGAATCCAGAACCGAGAAAATATGTTCTGATGAATGAATTTGATAGCTACCTTATGATCGTTGGTTCGGGTCGAAATGGCTTCGATCCATTTGGACACGTAGTCAACAGTGAGCAGAATGTACTCGAAGCCGTTCGAAATAGGAAAGGGTCCCATAAAATCAATCCCCCAGACATTAAAGATTTCACATACGAGAATCAGCTGCAAGGGCATCATATCACGGTGGCTCATGTTGCCTAAAGTCTGGCAACGAGCACATGCCTTACAGTGATTGTATGCGTCTTTGAAAATTGTGGGCTAGTAGAAGCCACACTGGAGGACTTTTGCTGTAGTTTTATGACCAGAGAAGTGTCCATTGCATGCCTGGTAAGGGTAGAAGGGCAAGATGTCCTGAATTTCCACTTCCAGGACACATCGTCAGATGATTTGATCAGCACCGATGCGGAAGAGATACGGGTCTTCCCAAAGGTAGTACTTGGCATTGGAAAGTAATTTGTCTTTCTTGGCCTTCGCCAATCAGACGGAATCTGATGTGATGCAGGTAGTTTACTAGATCAGCAAACCATGGAAGGCCCGTACTGATAGTCAGGAGGTACTCATTAGAAAAATGTTTTGTAATGGGACCGGAAGGGTCGATAATATCAGAAGGAAGGCAAGACAAGTGATCAGCTACCACATTTTATTTTCCTGCCTTCTCACGAATCTTGAGGTCAAATTCTTGCAATAGAAAGATCCAGTGGATTAGTCGAGGTTTCACGTCCTTCTTTGCAAGGAGATGCTTCACAGTTGTGTGATAAGAGTAAATGATAACACGGGAGCCCAGAAGATACGATCTGAAATTTTCCAGGGCAAATACTACGGCTAGCAGCTCTTTCTCAGTAACTGTGTAGTTACGCTGAGCCTCGTCAAGTGTCTTGGTAGCGTAGTAGATGACCACGGGTTTCCCATCAATTTTCTTCCCAAGTACCGCACCTATAGTGAAATCAAATGCGTCACACATGATCTCAAAGGGTTGAGACCAATCAGGGGACTGTAGGATCAGAGCTTAGGTAACTCGTGAACAAGCTCTGATACCACTTGATAAGATCTGAAGTATGGAATATATATATGGCTACACACATAAACACTCAAGAATAATATTAGTAATAACAAGACAATTTGCACAATCAATCAGACCACAAAAGGACACAAAATGTATAGTGGTTCCCCTCCCTTGGGTATTCCACTACCTAAGCCTTCCAGCTTAGGGTTTTTAACCTGATTCTCTCAACCCCGAGAGAATCAATTTACTAACCAAGGTAATTAACGGGCTACCTCAACCCAAGTACACTAACAGGTTTGTTACAGGTTTACCTAGAAATCTCACAAAGGTTGATTAAGTCCGTAAGCACTGGACTCCCCTTCCCAAGGCTAATCTGGCCAGGTTGATTACGAGGGGATTGCTGGGAAGGTTCTTCCTTTGGCTTGCACCTCCGATTCCGTAGACCCCACAACCGCGGTCGTTTGACACTACCCCGCAGCCTAGTCACCAGATTCTACCAAGGAAATGAAAGCCAAGTTCCTAGCGAACAAAACCTCGCCTTTTGAGACTTAACTCAGTCCCTCCTAGTCTACTCAGTCTTAAAGGGTTAGCATAGTGCTTGTGCTTAGGGTTATGTGATAAGGCGTTGATTGGGGTGGTGCCTCTTAATTTTCCACTTTCAAGGTGTGTGCTTCTAGCAAAACATGGTTTTCAAGCAAGGATTTGTTAAGATATGGTGTCTTGTAGTGTTTCATCCTTACTTTAGTACTTTTTAGGGTTGACGTGTCTTAATGTTTTCAAACAAGTTTCAGTGGGCACGTCAAGTTCTGCACACAACTTGGTGAAAGTAGCTTTCCTTTTATTCTGTAGAGGCTCTAAAACCCTAGTGTACTCATCCTAATGATCATGCAGCTTCTATTAGATGAGTCATTTTAGGGTTGAGTGGTGCGGCCCAGGTCAACTCATGGTGGCTTCGCAAACACCACTTAAGAAAAAGAAAAGAACACTCCAAGAATTTGTTCAGAATGTTAGAGTGTACATTTTTTTTTGTGGGGTGATGTGTTAAGGATGTGGGTCAAGCAATCATACACCACGCCAATTTTTTTCAGTTTTTACAATTTTTTTTAGTTTTTTTTTTTCACGCAAGAAAACAATCTTGAGAGGAAGATTACTCACTATCGGTCCTCGTAGCGCCTACTCCCTTGCTACCGCCGTGGGATGCATCACTTCGCCGTCCACGCACCGAATTCCTGCAACCATCAAGTAAAAAGGAAAATAGGGCATTAGACGATGTGAGGATGAATGTGGAATGGAGGTGATAAAACAAATCCGTTGCCTCCCCGGCAACGGTGCCAAAAACTGACGTGTTGTTGTGCATGTGTGTTAAGGAGAGTCGTTATAGTCACACTTGCAACGTCGGTTTTAAAATAATTAAACGGAGGTGAGTCCGAGTGTCGGTCTCAAGGAGGCATGGAAATCGGATTTTTGCTTATCACTTGTCACTGAAAGTGCGGAGTTTTGCTTGCGAAAGATGCGGTTCTGAAAAGCGAGAGAGAGAAATAGAGAGAGAGAAGGTTTAGGGTTAGAAAGCTCTTTGTTTTGATCATGCAACTTGAACAAAAATTAAAATAGCAATTGAACGGAAAATAATTTCATTAAATATGCACTTGTAGTTCATGACTTACAACATTAAATACATGCTTCAACAAAAGTAATAAAAAGCTTAAAAGAGAGAGAGAGTGTGTGTGCGTGTGTGTGTGGAGAGCGACGAGGCAGCCACGTCGGTGGAGGAGGCTCCGTCAGCAGCTTGTCGTCTCCGGCGATTACAAGAGTGCCTAAAGCTAGCTAAGAGAGGGGTGGAGTAGTTGCAAGGGGAGTGGATGCCTTGAATGGTGGTTGGAGGAGGTTTAAATAGAGTTAAGGGCTTCCTAAAAGAAAAAGGGGCTTTAGCGACATCTAGAGCGTCGCTAAAACAGCTTCCAAAAGCGTCGGTGAAGCCCTCCCGCCGCTGGTCAGCCTCCCGCCTCGTTTCTTCTCCTCGCGCGATCCGTGGCTGTTGAACGAGAGCCGTCCGATCGAAGATCGAACGACTGAGAATCCTCCTCGGCTGCGTTGGGATCACGCCTCGGGTGCGTGTGTGCGCGCGCGTCTCCGCCCTGCGTGCGCACGTGCGTGGATGCTCGTGAGCTGCAGTCGAGCCGCGTGGCAGGATCCCGACCGCCCGCTACTGATCGGGTGGCCCAATTTCTCCGCTCCCGTCGCCCGTCTTCAATTCCCACTCCGCGCGGCTCTAACCCGCGTCGCGTGGGTGCGGGCGTGCGAGCTCACCGTTGCGCCACGCTCGCACTTTGTCGCGGCGACCGCGGGCGAGCGCGCGAATCTCGGCCATTCAATCGAAGATCGACGGCCGAGATTTGATCTCGGCTGGCAGAAGGCGCGGCGAGCGCAGGGGCGGGGCTGACGTGGCGCAATCTGGGCCGTTGATATCCAGATCAACGGTCAGAACTTCTTGGGCCCATTGTAGGAGCTTCGGATGTCGGATTTGGCCAATCTTGAGTCCGTTGGACTCCGTTTGTCGTTCTGAATCCATCCGTGCAGTCCGATTGCTCATCTGAGGCCTGCTTTGACAAATGCTTACACAAATGGCCATTAATACAGTTTTATAAGTAATCTTGGTACATGATGCATGCAATGCTCCCATTCTACTTATATTATGCCTTTTATTCTTAAGATGGGCCATATTCAACATACTTATCACCCCCTTATGCAGTGTTATCAATGTCGCACTGCCTCCTGGCCATATAAAATGTTGGAATTAATATACAAAATATACAAACTATCCTACATGCAATGCAATGAATGTTATGCAATATTTATACTATGATATGCAATGCTAGGCCTAGGAACTTTCATAAATAAGCATTTTATCATGAATTCATGCGTGTTTATCACTACCTACTATAGACAAGGGTAAAAGGCAAGTTAACCCTGAGATTCCCATCCCTTTTCCCAAGGCTCTAACGCAAGATTTAGCCCAAAAATAGGACATGCAAAATTTTGACCTGAGAACTATGTTCAAAGAGGTTCACATTCAGGTCCCTCTCCTCAACGTAATAGATCACATCTCTACTGTCGCTAGGTTCTTCAAGGACTATTGATGTAGACACATCCATTTGGGTTGAAATTCTTATTTATGCATGTTCCTAAGCTTAGATATGCATTCAAAATTATAAATATTGCATAGCATGCATCAGTTTACATTTAAAGTAGTCTATATAAATTATAGTTTAATTCATGTCCTATTATGGTTAGGAGAGAAAGAGATTTATTTCGAGGCCTCGGATTGACGATCCAACCGTATGGATTGATCAGGACGACGATCGGAGTCTAACACCTCTAAAATCATCTTGATCAGAGTTCCGTAGCACATTATGCAGTCTGAGGAAGATTAAAGGCTAAGGGGCAAGGTAGCGAAAATCAGAACCTTAGATGCCAAATCTGGCCATATGGATGGATCTGGATCAATGATCGTAGCCCAATAGCGTGAGAATTGACTCAATCCGATGTCTATGGTGCCACCTACAAGGAAAAGAAGATAGACAGCCCGGATGGCACCATGTGGTGCCATCTAGGCAGCCCAATATCGGCCACAGCCTCTGCCTCACCTCAAGGAGAAATCCTAGCCATTGGATCCCAATCCAAGGGTTGAGATCCATCCTCAGTCGCGCCTCATGAGCTAAAGGAGGGTGCCACACCAAATCGTGATCGTTGGATCGAGATCCAACGGTCTAGATCATACGTGTGCCCCATCATCTTCTCAACACTCCTGCTCGCTTGGCACAACGGTCAACCGCACACCTTTCAAACCCATGGCACAAGTTCGACTCCTCTATCAGGTTCAATCAACCACAGCAGAGAGGTGCGCCCAAATTTGACCAGTCGATCGTAATCAAGCGGCACAAGATGCACAACGCGGTGCAATGGATGAGCGCGAATATGCCTACGCACGCACACACGATCTGACGCTTTATCTAACGCACCAGCTAAGCACGCAATCCCAACCGTCCATCATCGATCCAACGGCTGTCTGTCGACCACGCCTCTGCAACTATGAGTGTGCGGGAGTGTGCGTTGGTTGTAGACCTTCAGCGATGTTTCAAGTGGAGTTTTAGTGACATCTTGGATGTCACTATTGACCCTTGAAAGCCAAACCCTTTCCCCTCCACTATAAAAGGACCCCTACCCCTCCCATTCTTCTTCATCTCTTCCTTTCTCTCTGTAACCACCTCCAAGGCTTTAGAGAGAGCTTATCCGAATCTCGGGATGCTCCTCTAGAGTAGAAAATCAAACATTTTTCCCACCTATCACCCCCATTCAAGGAGCATCTTGTGGCCATCCTCTCACCACTTTAGGAAGTAGATCCTCACCGCGACATCGTCCTGCCCCTTCCTCGTTCCTCTGCCGTCGTTCTCCTTCCTCCAACTTCCCACCACCTTCGTCCAGGCGACATCAGAGTGAGTCATCCTCGAAGCGACCATCAAGGGGGATTTCCTCATTTTAGTCTTTTTATCGCTTTCGCATTGTAGTTTTACTTCACATAATTAGTTGTCATAAATAGTTTGGATCACCACTATAATATTTGTTTCACTGTCTCTCTCTCTCTACAAGTAGATTAGTTAGATTTCATCGACCTAATCTCTTGCTCGATTAAAATATCAAGAAAATCTCAAAATATAAAAAAAAAAAAAATTGAAAGCATAGATTTCAAAACCAAACATTTGCCTCCCTGTGTTCGACCTGGGACTCCCTTCAGTTTCGGTATAAATTTTATCTGGTAGCAATTTCTATGCACTTTGATAACAGGTTTTCTAACTCAAATCTTTTCGCGTACAAAAACATGCCTCACCATTTTCGCAACACTATTTGGCTTTTCCGCATTTTTTCGCCTTAACTTTTTAGCTTACTTTACTCCTTTCTTTCTGTGATTATAGGTACCCCTCCAAGGCGAGCCAAAGCAGATAGATTAGAGTAAAGTGCAGTTAGAAGGTTCTTGATATGTCCATATTTATTTATGCTAATTAATGACTAATTAATGTTATTCTAAGGGTAATTTGGGCAAGATTGCATTTAGTTAGGCTATATTAGTCATTTTAGGTCATTTTGTAAATAATCCATACTTTTGGGCTTTTGTGCAATCTTTCCCACAATTGTATTTGGTACCTTGGTGAGTTTATTTTTATATGTACAGATACAAAATTTTAGATTAATCATAGCAAGGTTGATTGGATTTTCTAGACTGAACTCAATTGGAAAATGACTAGTCTAGTAATTAGACCTATTTGGAAACCCAATTAACCTAATGCCCTAGCCTATTTAAGAACTCAATTACTTATTCCTAAAACCTTGGCCTAAACCCATGCAAACCCCTACCAACAACCCTTTTACATAGCCCAAACCGAAGCCTAATATCCTCCACGTAAATTCCCATGTCCACCTTCCCACTAAAAATCCCACTTATTTTCCTAATTTCCTGAGCCTCCACCGCCATCTCTTAAATATCTTGTGATTTTCCACCTTATATCGCACATCTATCATCCCACACACAACTCACGAAATACAAAACACCCCATGTAAATCCCACATTAAATTCCTCTACATCCACCAAACATGCAATACCCACGTCATTCAATCCCAAACTAAATCCCATGTCCCAATCCTTCTTATGCAAAAACCACCAAACACCAAACAACCCTTCCCCAGGTAGCACAAACATTCCCTAATGGAAAATCCATGCACATCCCATGTCAATCCCCCTCCTATCAATTTTAAAAAAATCAATCCCACCAAAACCCACTGAACACCACACCACACATTATCTTTTATTAAAAAAATCATATTTCCTATTTAAGTCTCAACATCCAACCATCAGTTTAGGATATCCTCCAATTACCCAACAAACCCTCCCACTTAGTTATTTAAATCCTATCACTTATCCTTCGATCCTACCCATTGATCCTTAACCTATTAATCCTAGCCCTACAAATTGGTGATCAAAGGTAACTTGGATCAACCAATCATAGACCTCCATCATTCCTATATAAACCCCTAGCCACCCCCTCATTAGGAGATCTCCTACTTAGAATTTCCTACCTCCACATAGTCTCTACTACTATGCTAGTCCACACCAACTCTAGTGGTTCTGAAGGGTGAGCCTTCGCATCTGCATCTACATCGACTCTCTGGACTTCACATTCGAAGCCCATAATTTCTGCATTTCTCTAGTCTAGTTCTAGTTGTAGTAATCTAGTTCTAGTTATAGTTTTCTAAGCATTCCTCTAGTTGCAATACTTCTTCTATCTATGCTAGACTCTTATCTTATTCAATAAAGTTCTAGTTGTTTTTCAAATTGCCTTCAAGTTGTATGCTTTCTAGTAGCAGTAAATTATAGTTCTAGTAGTTGCATGCTATTAGATTTAGTAGTAGTTTTAATAATCATCCTACTTGATACTTAATTCTAGTTTTAATTAGAAAAGAAATTGTAGTCTATTTTCCTATCTACGAATGACTCAAACTCCCATATTTTTATACGAAAATCCTTACGAGTTCAATTTCATTTACAAATTTAAAAGTTTCTACATGCATTTACTACAACGAACATGCTCTTTGCGTACCAATTCCACGTGAAGAAGACTTTTTGGCATCGTTGCTAGGGAGGCAATGCAATTATTTCGCATTCAATAACCTCATCTAGCTTTGCATTCATGAGATCTAACTTGTTCTTCCCTTTTTGTCATTTTGTGTGCAAGATCATGCAGTCGCATGAGATCGAATCATGAATCATCAACAAGAAAAAGTGCAGGTGAAGATCCCCAGTTAGGTCATCTACATCCTAGACTTCGGTAGATTTGTGACTCTTAGGAGTGATTGCATTTAGTATTATTTCAAAAAAAAAAAAAATTGTCCATCTAGATTAGGTGTCTATCTTAATCCTTAGGTTAGTCATTTGCTTGAGTTGTTTGCGTAAAAAAAAAAAAAACTCTTGTTGGTGGTTAACTTTTCTAAATCAATAAAACCACCTTCTACATTTTCAAGCTACAACAAACTTTGATTTTCAAAATTTAATTTCTAAAATTTTACACTTTAAAAAATTCTAAAATTTTTACTAAGCATGTAAACTGAAGTCAAGAACAACATATCCAAATTTTGCACAATTCTTATCTATATAAAAATTCACAAACTGAACTGTTACCAAATCTATTTTTATTCCTGATTTTTCAGACTTCAAAAATCATGAGAACTTTTATATAACTCCAATTTATCTGAAATTTGTTGTGTTGAATTCCTATGATAATATAGAATCTACAAAAAATCTGAAAAAAATATTTGGTGCACATTTGATTACATGGAATATTTGATCACTAATTGGGGTCAAAATAAATTGCAAAACCCCCAATGCACTTTAAATATGGAAAAATTATATAACGTGCATTAAAAAATATGAAAATTTTTTCTAGGTGCCTTAGTTGGTGGTGCAATAGGACCATTGATTTCTCTGACTGGGTAGCACCACGATTGATTCTTTGAGCTAAAACAAATCATATAGCACTATCTGCTCTTAGGGTTTCAGATTAAGGTAGAGCACACTTGCATCCCCATACTTAAAGGAAATTTATCAAACAATTGGGACTTGCAAAACCTCTTGTGTGCCTCATCAGAACGATTGTCTAAATCTATTTAACCAAGTGAACCCTAAAATTTACCAATACAAGCACTTGAACTTTGGAAGAAACCACATCAACTAAGTTTGTATTGTGAACCCTTGTTTGGCATGCACACACAATTCAATTGGTCTAATTGGGAAACCAACCCTCTCACACCCATCATCTAATCCCGTGCACTTTAAATCCTAAGCCTCAATTAACTTGATAGACGCACCAACTAGGTTGGATTTTATTTTCCAAACTGGAGCTATACCTAGTTGATTATATGTAATGCTTTGTCTATTTGGACCAACTGGTGACAAGAAAGGTCAGTGCGGTAACTGCGCTAACCTCTAGTGGTGTCCCGCCATGCGGGGTGTCCTAGGAGGTCACACCCTTCTAGTTAGCTAAGTAATTCAAGGGTCAAGTCATTTAGCTAGGGTTAGCGAAATTTGGACTAGGTTCAATAAGTGCAACCCTTTAGGGCTAGAATTTGACTGCTTGCATTGTGCACACACGTCTCTCTCCTATTCTCTCCACATCTATAACCTTCTTCCAAGTGTATGCACGAAACTAGATCACAAAATCCACACTTGGTGCCACCTCTACAAAGAGAACCAAGGAGGAGACTAATTATCGGTGAATCCAGTTCTACATCTGACTCAGACTTTGATCTTGATTTGATGGCTAACCCAGCCAACCTGAATCCACAATAGAATCAATTGGATCCTCAAGCTCAGATCCAAGATCTGCAACTCCAACTAAACCAGTTTCAACAAGATCATCAGACCCAAATGCAAGAGATGCTTGAGATTTTACATATCCAACATTCGTAGGTTAGACCTTTGAGGGATTTTTACAAGCCTACCTAGTATCAACACCAACCTTATGTTAGGGTCCCACCTGTAGAGGTTCAATTTGAGATTAGGCACTCCACTATACAACTCCTACCTCATTTTAAGGGCAACAATGATGAAGACCCCTTCCAATTCTTAGAAGAGTTTATAGACATTAGTGAGACAATTAGAATTCCCAATCTACATGATGATGTGCTTAAAATGAAACTCTTCCCTTTTCCCTAAAAGAGAAAGCTAGCAATTGGTTTACGTCTATAGGAAGGCCCGTTAACACATGGGGGGAGCTAAGAAGCACCTTCCTGAAAAAAAATTTTCCAATTGGGAAAACCAATGCACTTAGAAGGGTTATCACCACCTTCTCCCAACACCCAAAAGAACCGTTGCATGAAGCTTGGGAGAGGTTCGTGGATTTAATTAGAAAATGCCCCCATCATAAGGTTCCTAGATGGCAACTAGTGCAGATCTTTTATCACAAGCTTAATGATCATATGAGAAGCCTTGTGGATCCTGCCTATGGAGGCAACTTTATGAGCAAAGATGAAAACAGTTCTTTTGATTTATTTGAGAATATGAATGAGAATTCCATGAACATTGCCTCCATGGAAACTTATGGAAGATCCATGCAACCTAGAGGTGGAATTTATGAGGTCTAGGAGAGCTACAGTAATGTGGATATGAACTTGATTTGTGAAAAGCTGGACAAAGTTGAGGTTGTATCTAAAAATGGGATGAACTGATGAGACACAATAGGGAGGGAGCAACCCTCCCATCACCCACTATTCGAGCAAATTCGTCGTTGTTTAAGAGATGCATCATAGTATAGGACAAATACACTCAAATCATTTGAATTTATAACTCAGATTCAGAAAGAGTCTGAGGTTGAACACAGGAAGCAAAGTATAGAAATTTAATCTCACCAATCATAAGAAAGATAAACAATTATAATCAAAACTTTATCCAGAACAATTCAAAATGATATATAGATGAAATCAAGTATCCCAATGCAAAAAGAATGGGCTAAAATGGTGATTTAAATCACCAAATTAACCCTATATGATAAGCTCAAATAAATGCACAGTATTTATCAACCAATAATCCATGTCACCAAGTTATCAATATTGCAACAGTAGCTTAGAACCAACAGATATCAGATAATAGAGATAAAGCCCCAGATGACTTAACCAGCACAAGTACAAGGCTTCTCAGAGAGAGAGAGCCTCTCTCTTCTCTTCTTCTTCTTCTTCTTCTTTCTTTTCTCCTTTAGAGCGCAAGGGACTAAGTCTCGTAGCAGCTAAGTGTAGAGAGAGCAGAAGGGCAAAAACACCCCTCTTTCTCTTCTCCTTCTTCTCTCTCTCAGACCCATATAATCGGGTGTCAATCGAGTTATCGGGTTAGGTAACCGAGTTGAGTACAGGGACCAGCTTGCGGGCATGATCACAAGCGAGGAGTGTGAGAGACTGTAAGTGAGGGACCCGACCCCTCATGACTGGGCGAGGGGTCCAAGGGATAAATTCCCTTTGTATGCTGCGAATCAATCCTCTGTTTATAATGTGGGTCAAAACCCATAGCCATCTTTTCATGAAGCAGCAACAGCAGGCACTGCTTGATTGCAGGTGAAGGGGAGGGTGACTCCCCCAATTGTCAGCCTGGGTGCACTCCTGAAAAACTTCCACGTGGCCTGGCGGTGCAGGCACAAGTGAATGCTGCAAGAACACACTTCAAGGTTGTGCGAAGAAGCTTTGTTAATGGCTACCGAGGGTCCAATACCTGAAACAAGAAAGAGAGCCTCATGGCCACGTCAGAATTTTTCAGGAGGTTTGCCTGAGAGTGGTGAATATGGTGGTGGGTGTTTTGTGAGGTGAGAGTGCGCAAGGAGGTCTGGCGACCTCAAAAAGGTACTGCGGTGATGGTGGTGTCGAGTTCAGTGTTAGAGAGAGCAATCCCCTTGACCGCACGAGTTTTGCGAGTTTGAAATTAGGGTTACAAGTAACCTGTCGTTGTAGTGGCAAAACTCGTGGTCAAATAAAATTTATATTGAAACTCGAAAAGTGAGTCCCGAGTCAAACACAAGGAGATGAACTTTTGCTTTTATAAAAATCCACGCTTCGCTTTTCTTTATTTTTGGTTGTTTTTATCTTTTTCTAATTTTTTGGTATTTTTAGCAAGCAAGAGATTCGGTCGATGAAAACTTTATCTACTTGCAAAAATAAGAGAGAGGGAGAAAGAAAGAGACAGAAACAATCATCTACTCATGAAGAATTGTTTGTTACACTATGAAAGCAGAAAATCTACATTACAAAAACGTAAAAAGATAGAATGAGGTGAGAGAAATCCCCCTCGATGGTCGCTCAGAGGACAACTTGCTCTGACGTCGCCTGGAGGAAGGTGGTGAGGAGCAGAACGAAGGAGAACAGAGGATGGGGCAGGACGACATTGCGGTGAGGATCTTCTTCCTGAACGACAGTGAGAGGATGGCCACGGGATGCTCCATGAATGGGGATGAGGGGAGGGAAAACTATTTCATTTTCTACTCTAGAGGAACATCCCGGGCTTAGGACAAGTCTCTCTAGAGTTTTGGAGCTGGTGAGATGAAGAAAGGAAGAGATGGTTCAAAATGATGGTGGGTAGGTCCTTTTATAGTGGAGGGAAAACAAATTCGTATCTGAGTCATTACTGATGTCCATAAACGTCACTGCAGCTGTCGCTGAAGATCCGGCCATCAAATCCTCTTGCTGGCGCGTGCAGACCATTAGTGACAGCTACAAGCGTCACTAATGGTGCACGTCGCTAAAGATCCGCTCCATTGGCACACACTGCGCTGGCGTACGCATCACGCGCTGCGCGCTTCACGTGCCCATGCTCCCCACACCTTGTGCGTGCACGTGCTGACATGTGCTACGCTACGCGTGGCTACGCTGTGTGCGGTGCACTACTACGATTGTGGTTGTGCGCAGTGCTGCGCGCAGTTGTAGCTGTGCGCGTGTGCATCTTCTTGCTGACGTTGGGCGGCCTGGATGGTGCCACGTGGTGCCATTTGGGTTGTCCACTCTTCTTTCTTTTGTAGAGGGTGCCACGGTGCTCAGATCGAGATGATTCCGGCACTGCTGGACTGCGATCACCACTCCGGATCAATCCGTACGGTCAGATTTTCGATCCAAAACCCGTATGGATGTCGCATTGCCCTTGGTCGTTGATCTTCCTTGGACTTTGTACGATGCTACTGTTCTCCGATCTAGATGATTTCAGAGGTGCTAGACTCCGATCGTCGTCTTAATCAGATCCATACTGTCTGATCATCCATCTGAGGCCCTGAAATGAGTCCTCTTCTCTCCTGACCACAAAAAGGATGCAATTAACCTAAATTATATACAACTACTCTAAATATAGAATGATGCATGCTATGTAATATTTTTTTTGAACTGTAAAGGAGTGCTATCGAATCGCCGATAGCAGTATGGGAGAGCTTTTATTGATTAAATGAGGGCAAAAAATTACATGAATGAACCCCATTTATGTATGAGATTCCAGCAATTGTTTACAATATTATCCACATTCACTGGTCTCTCTTAAAACAAACTCTCATTTCTAGCCCTCTACACCAACCATAATACTGCCACCATGGGCAAATATGGCTTATTCACCCTCAAAAAGGAGCTCCATAGGCTCTCCCACGTGGGAATAGTTTCCCTACATACCTTCCTCCAAACGCAATCTATTATCATGCAAGTGGAAAAAATATGAAGACTGGAGTCATTATGCATCCCACACAAATGGCAAAAATGAGCAGGGGTGCCCATTCTCCTATGCCTCAAATCTCCCGTTATCAGGCCATCTCTTCTGCATAACCACAAAAAAATTTGTACCTTCAGTGGTACCTTCAACTCTGCCATCCTGGAAGAAGTGATGAGTTTTTCATAGGCAACCGCTGAGGAGAAATCCCCATCCCATTTGTATGTTTCACACTCCTCAAGCATAGGTTTGAAAGCAGGAAGTTCCTGCAAAAGACGTTCATTTTTTGCCCATGTTCTTATTCCATGGCCACTCCCCACCTCATTGTTTAACATCCAATTCTCAGAAGCCGTGTCCCAATAGTCACACACCAAAGCATTTTTATCAGTAGTAGTCGAAAATGCAAGAGGGTAGCTGTCTTTTATCACCCCACCAGGCAGCCATTTTTCCAACCAGAATTTGAAGCTTTTCCCGTCACCCAAGACAGACTTGAATAAATTCCAGTTATCTGCCAAAGCATGCACCACAGATTACCAGAAAGGAGACGGCTTATGAGGATTCAAGCGGCTCTTCTCATCATTGGCCACCCCATAGCTATCTTGAATGATTTCTGTCCACAGTTTTTTTTCCCCTTGGAGTAGCCGAGCTGCCCACTTCAATAGTAGGGTGTCATTAAATTCTTTGAGGGATCTGATTCCCATGCCACCATACTTCTTAGGGAACAAATTGAATCCCATTTTATAGGTTGGGGGAAGGCACCTCGATGAGAAGCCCCTTTCCAGAAGAACATCTTGCGTGTCACATCGAGTTTTTTCCAAATTGACTTTGGAGCTCAGAGAACATAGAAGAAGGCTGGAATGGATGTGATAACTGAATTTAATAAAATATACCTTCCCCTTTTCGACAAGTAGCGACTGCTCCAGCCCTCTAGTTTCGTAGCCGCCTTTTCAAAGAGAAAAGACCAATCTATTTTCTTCATTTTTGTGCACTTCAATGGTAAACCTAGGTATTTGATTAGCAGTGGAATCACAAGTGTGCCCAAGATGGTGGAGATGTCATTTTGGTCTGTACCATTCATAGCATAGCTGACCAAGGAGGACTTACTTCCATTTAATTTTAAACCAGAAATCTCACCAAAAATGTTGACCATATAATATAGCGCCTACACTTCCCTCTTCCCACCTTCCACAAAATAAATGGTGTCATCTGTGTACTGAAGAATGGGGGCCAATGCCCTATTGTTAGTCATCGAGTATCCCCTTATCAAACCATATGCTGCCAGCTTGCAAGCATATCTTGCCAAGGTATCCACTGCAAGATTGAAAATCAAGAGGGCTAATGGACAACCTTGCCTTACCCCACACTGAGGATGAATCTAGGTTCGACATGGTTTCCCATTTATCATGGGGGAATAGGAAGCAGTCGTGATGCATCTCTTCACCCATTGTATCAAAAGAGGGGGGAATTTTCTCCTTTTAAGAATTTTCCAAAGATACAGCCAAGAAATTGAGTCATAGGCTCTAGTGAAATCTACCTTCCATAAGAAGGCCTTGGTTTTCGCCTATGCCATCCCATCACCATTTCTTGCGCCATGATGAACGATTCCTGCAGAGACCTCCCAAGTAGGAAAGCAGATTGAACGAGCATAATCAAATCTTGCAATACATCACGAATTATGTTGGCTAAGATCTTGCTGATGATAAGATAGATGGAATTCGACAAAGCAATAGACCTATAATCTGAAAATTTCTCCGCACCCGACTTCTTTGGTAGCAAAAACAAATAAGACTTATTCAGCCTTTCAAAACCAAAGTTGCCCTTTTCAAACTCATGTATAACTTCCATCACATCCTTCTTAAGAACGTTCCACATTTCCTTGTAGAAGAAGACCTGAACCCCATCCGGTCTTGGAGCTCCCTCATTATTCAAATCTTTGATTGCTTTCACTGTTTCATGTTCGGTAAAGGGGGCAACTAACATAGCCATCTGATCACTACTGACACACGAAAAATCAACCGAAGCCATCCTCCAGGAGCCTCTTGGTGAAGCCTTGGCTGCTTCTTTAAAGTAACGGCTAGCTTCATATCTAATTTCACGAGTATATGTAATGGTTCTCTCACCCACTTTAATAGATTAGATGAGATTAAATCTTCTCCTAGCACTGGCAGCAAGATGAAAGAATTTTGTATTGGCATCACCTTCCTTGAGCCACAGTTGTCTAGATCTCTCACGCCAGTCCATTTCTTTCTTTAAGTCCTCCTCCCCAATGACCTGCTGCAGATACTTCCTTTGTTCTTGCTCCTGGGCACTCAGAACCAACATGCACTCCTTCAAATCAAGCCTTTGGATCTCTACTAGTGCCTCAGCCCTCTTCTGCTCTCTGATAGTCACCACTGTCTGCCTATATTCCTTCAACATTGAGCGCATATCTGCCAGCTTGGATGCAAGCTGCTGTGTAGCCGAGCCCGCCACTACCTTATTCTGCCACCAGCTGGACAACATATCTGCAAACCCCTCTTCCCTGAGCCAAGACTTTTTAAGCTTGAAGTATGAACCAACATCCGCATTCACCCCACTATCCCACACAATTGGTGTGTGGTCAGAGAATGGCCTGTCAAGGCTCATAGCAGAAGATAGGTGGAATCTCTCCAAGAGGCTTGGGTTGCCAAAGAATCTGTCCAACCTTGACACCAATCCACTGCCATTTCTCCAGGTGAAATCCACCCCACTGACAGGGTATTCAGTGATGCCCAATCTCTGCACAGTCAATTGAAATCTAGCCATTGCACTTTCAGAATTGCCCCTAGGTTTGTCTCCACTTGATAAAGGACAGTTGAAATCACCACCAACAAGCCATGGTACCTCCTGGACTCTTTGATGCACTATTGACAGGTCCTCCCAAAGTTTCACCCGACCAGCTGCTGCACAAGGTCCATATATGCATGAAATGAACCAATCCAGATCACCTTGAAGGTTTTGACATCTACAGGTAAGCACATGTCTATCGCGATGGATTTCAATCACTTTAAGGCTGGATATTTTCCACCATATTGCCATCTCACCAAATATGCCAATTGCAGCCTTCCCCACACAGTCTGCTCTCCCAGATTATCTCAGAGAGTCCCAGATAGAGCCATTTTCCTCCTCCAAGCACAATCAATCTCCCACTCCACAAGATATCTGATAAGAGATGCCCTTCTCACTTTGTTGCGCAACCCACGCACATTCCACGTTAGGATTCTCATCCCTTGCATGGCTGATCCCCTTGAGCCAAATTATCCACATATTCAACCATGATGGACTTTGCAACAATTTCCTCCACTATGGGACTCAAGTTCTCCTTCCTTTGCCTCCTAAGCATGTAAGGGGAGTGCCCAAACCCCCTCTTTTGGTTTGTCCCTTTTCCAAATTTCAGCTCATCAGGAGCAGGGAATGGCATTTGATTCACTTCCTTAAGGGCACTTCTTCCACTGCTGATTACAATTTCCATGCCCGACTTTACCTCCTCACAACTAATGGAATTGCCTGAGTCCCTCTATAAGATAGTGTCATCAGCCATAAGTCCCCTGCTTGAGTCCACAAGGGTTTGATTAACACTCCCCATGACAGTGTCCTCAACCATAGTCACCTGGTCCCTCTCTGAGGCTTCCTTGTGGTAGTCTTTCCTCTTCTTTGGTTCAGGAGCATCATCTAAGGGCTTATGACCCTCCAATTTATCTTATTGTGCCTCACCAGATCTAACAACAAATGTCTTATCCTGACCCAGTTCTGGTAACACAAATTCCTACCCTATCACTGATAAACGAATGAGCCACGAAGAGCAGCCACACCTAAGAATGATTTTGTCTGGCAGTGACCCACTTCTAAAAACCTCAGCCTCAAATTGAAGTAAACGGGCAACACCTTCCCCAATTGTGATTTCAGTATCATCACAGACAGATGCAAAGCCAGAAACCATCTTGGCAACCACCCCTCTAGATCTCAAATGCAGAGGCAATCCTTTGATCTCAAGTGTCACCCTCCTAGTTCCCATTCTCTGAGGGGGCCGTTCAGGAAGTGCCCCATCAAAGGGAGAGACCAGCCTCCACAGCACACTGATGTTCTCAAAGGTACTCGAGTGAAAGCGTAGCCTTTCCACATCTATCATCCCTAGACCAAAAACAAGAAAGCGAGTCTAGGATAGCACTGCCACCTTCCAGCCCAATGAAACAAGGGTTAGGGAACTCACCAATTGATGAAACCTCTCAATAGATGGATTGCCAGTCATGACTCCGCCGATCAGAGCGCCCCTCAGCATAATCTCTGTAGAAACAATATCCTCTGAGAATGGAATCTCCACATCAATTGTATGACCACCTAGCGTCGGCAGTGGGGGTAGCCAGGGTTCATTCAACACCTCCTGTTTTGGGTTAGGGTTCTTCTTTGTGCGCTACAGCCTCACCCTTGTGCACGAATCACGTTTGTGACCGTCTCCCCCACATGCTAAACAGACGAAGGGATTTCTACACACTGCAGCCATATGCCCTCTTCATTTGCATCTATCACACAGAACCTCTCTGTCGGACCTCCTCCAGCCCCCTCTTGGAAAGAATCTGGTTGCCCTACCTTCGTATGACTGTCATCCCCTCTCCCTCCTTCTCCAATTTCTCGGTCTCCATGTTTTCCAATCACCCTCATCCCCAACCCAAGCCGCTCCCTCATCTTCTTCTCCCATTGCCCATCGCCACACTCTCTCTCTCCCTCTCTCCATCCTAAATGACCCGTATCTGCATGCTATGTAATATTTATAACATGAAATGCAAATCTAAGGCTAGGAACATGCATGAATAGGCATTTTAACTTAAATAGATGTGTCTACATCACCCCTCAATTTCTTAAGGGGTTTTGTTCGTGTGGACTCGGCGGGAGTGTAGGAGTTGTTGGTAGGTGCTTTGGTGCCGTGAGGCGTGTTGTGGAGATCGCCGAAGGTATGCCGACGATTTGAAAGATGACGGTGGAGCGGGCAAGTTGAAGGTCGAAAATAAAGTTTGGAGGTGCTGAGATGATCACTGGATAAAGGGGCGTCAAAGAGAGTAACTAGCGGTCGAAGGGGAGTCGGAGGAAGCACCAACTGTGATCGGCTGACGCCGGAGGCGAAGAACACTCTGGAATAGGGAGATGGCAAGGAAGAGGAGTCTAGGAAGCACCACACTGGTATTATGAGACGGGAATGAAAAGGGGAGTTGGAACTGACCATCTATAGTATATGGCGGCTGGCGAAGTGAGCAGGGGAGGACGATCACCAGAGCAAGCTTCGGAGCAGGCCGGAGTGGGAGAAGAGAAGAGCTTTTTTGGCCCAAAAACTTGCTAAGGAGGTGAGCCAGATGATAACATTGCACAAGGGGGTGATAATTATGTTGAATATGGCCCATCTTAAGAATAAAAGGCACAACATAAGTAGAATGGGAGCATTGCATGCATCATGTACCAAGATTGCTTATAA
The DNA here is from genome assembly GCA_037157565.1 of Thalassia testudinum. Classification (NCBI taxonomy): domain Eukaryota; kingdom Viridiplantae; phylum Streptophyta; class Magnoliopsida; order Alismatales; family Hydrocharitaceae; genus Thalassia; species Thalassia testudinum. The sequence continues at coordinate 63,445,447 of JAZHRO010000003.1, forward strand.
AACTGTATTAATGGCCATTTGTGTAAGCATTTGTCGAAGCAGGCCTCAAGTGAGCAATCGGACCGCACGGATGGATTCAGAATGACGAACGGAGTCCAACAGACTCAAGATCGGCCAAATCCAACATCCGGAGCTCCTACAATGGGCCCAATAAGTTCTGACCGTTGATCTGGAGATCAACGACCCATATTGCGCCACGTCACCCCCGCTTTACCATACGCCGCCTCTTCATCTAGCCGAGATCAGATCTCGACCATCGATCTTCGATCGAACGACCCAAACTCGCACGCCCACCCGCAGTCGCAACGACAAAGCGCGGGCGTGGCACAACGGTTAGCATGCACACCCGCACGCACGCGACGCAGGTTCGAGCCGCACGGAGCCTGAAATTGAAGACGGAGGTTGCACGTGGCGAAATTGGGCCACTCGATCAACAGCCGGCGGCCGAGATTTCGCCACGCGGCGCGGCCACAGCTCACGGGTGCCCACGCACGCGCACACCGGGCGATGACGCCCGCGCACACGCATGCCCCAGGCGCGATCCAAGCACAACCGAGGAGAGATCTCAGCCGTCCGATCTTCGATCGGACAGCTCTCACGTAGCGGCCGCGGATCGCATGAGAAGAAGAAACAAAACGGGCGGCTGACCGACTGGCTGGAGGGCTTCATCGACGCTTTTGGGAGTGGTTTTAGCGACGCTCTGGACGTCGCTAAAGCCCCTTCTTCTTTTTGGAAGCCCTTAACCCTATTTAAACCCCCTCCAACCACTCACTCAAGGCATTCACTTCCCTTGCAACTACTCCACCCCTCTCTTAGCTAGCTTTAGGCCCTCTTGTAATCGTCGGAGACGACGAGCCGCCAATGGAGCCTCCTCCACCGCCGTGGCTGCCTCATCGCTCTCCATCCTCTCTCTCTCCCTCTATCTCTTTTAAGCTTTCCATTACTTTTGTTTGAAGCATGTATTTAATGTTGTAAGCTATGAACTAAAAGTGCATGATTAATGAAGTTATTTTCTGTTCAGTTGTCACTTTAATTTCTGCTTAAGTTGCATGATCAAACAAGGAACGCTCTAACCCTCACCTCTCTCTCTATCTCTCTCTCGCTTTTCAAAATCGCATCTTTCACAAGAAAAACTCTGCGCTTTCCGTGAAAACAAGTGATAAGCAAAATCTGATTTTCACACCTCCCTGAGACCGACACTCAGACCCACCTCCATTCACTTATTTTAAAATTGACGTTGCAAGTGCGACTATAACGACACCTCTTAACACACGCACAACCGCACGTCAATTTTTGGCGCCGTTGCTGGGGAGGCAACGGATTTGTTTTGTCACTTCCATCCACATTCATTCTCACATCGTCTAATGCCCTATTTTCCTTTTTACTTGATGGTTGCAGGAATTCGGTGTATGGACGGCGAAGCGACGCATCCCACGACGGTAGCAAGGGAGTAGGCACTACGAGGACCGATAGTGAGTAATTTTTCTCTCATGATTGTTTGCTTGCGTGAAAAAACTAAAAAAATGAAAAAATTGAAAAAAATTGGCGTGGTGTATGATTGCTTGACCCACATCCTTAACACATCACCCCACAAAAAAAAATGTACACTCTAACATTCTGAATAAATTCTTGGAGTGTTCTTTTCTTTTTCTTGAGTGGTGTTTGCGAAGCCACCGTGAGTTGACCTGGGCCGCACCACTCAACCCTAAAATTGACTCATCTAATAGAAGCTGCATGATCATTAGGATGAGTACATTAGGGTTTTAGAGCCTTTACAGAATAAAAGGAAATCTACTTTCACCAAATTATGTGCAGAACTTGACGTGCCCACTGAAACTTGTTTGAAAACATTAAGACACGTCAACCCTAAAAAAATACTAACGTAAGGATGAAACACTAAAAGACATCACATCTTAAAAAACCCTTGCTTGAAAACCATGTTTTGCTAGAAGCACACACCACGAAAGTGGAAAATAAAGAGTCACCACCCCAATCAACGCCTCATCACATAACCCTAAGCACAAGCACTATCCTAACCCTTTAAAATTGAGTAGACGTGCCCTAGGCAGGACTGAGTTAAGTCTCGAAAGGTGAGGTTTTGTTCGCTAGGCACTTGGCTTTCATTCCCTTGGTAGAATCTGGTGACTAGGCTGTGGGGTAGTGTCAAACGACCGCGGTTGTGGGCTCTACGGAACTGGAGGCGCAAGCCAAAGGAAGTACCTTCCCTGCAATCACCTCGTAATCAACCTGGCCAGATTATCCTTGGGAAGGGGGGTCTAGTGTTTACGGACTTAATCACCCTTTGTGAGATTTCTAGGTCTCCTAAGGAATACACCATAAGGACTAGGCTTGTGTGCTTGATTGAAACACATTTCCCGCATCTGTCGCCCTCCGCATCCCCTCCTGTTCCTCTTTAGTGTAAGCATGGGAGACGCTCACTGCATCCCGAGTTGTGTGTGTTGGGGCAGGAATCTAGGCGACGTAATTCTGTTGGGAACATGGCTGAACCTAGGGTAGATGAGGTTGAAGATCAACCCCCACCAGACGCTATGGCCATCATCCAAGCCCAAATTAATGCTAACCACCGGCTTCAGCAACAACAAATCCACACCGTCATGCAAGCCATACAACGGTTACAGAACCCACAAGAACAACCACCACCACCTTTCCAAGACATACCAGGGCAACCACCACTTGATTTACCGCCATTTCAGGATCAGCTGAGGCCCCTCCACGATTTCTATAATCCCTCTGCTATTAGAGTCGAGCCACACCTTAGGATCCCCGAGGGGGAAGATGATTTTGAGCTAAAATCGAATATCTTAAGTCTAATCCAGAGCCACTTTCATGGAAGCTCAAATGAGGACCCCTTTCAGCACCTAGAGGATCTCGACCGCATAGCACGAACTGTAAAACCTAGGAACATTAGCCTTGACATTGTTCTAATCAAGATGTTTCCCTTCTCATTAAGAGATAAGGCTTCTCATTGGCTTAGAACCCTAGGTAGACCCATCACCACCTAGGAAGAACTGAGGCATGCGTTTTTAAAGAAATTCTTCCCCATAGGAAAGACCAATGCCCTCAGAAGAGCTATCACTACCTTTACACTCCAGGGTGGGGAACAATTTCATGAGGCGTGGGAAAGATTTAATGAACTTTTGAGGAAATGCCCACACCACGAAGTACCAAGGTGGCAATTGGCCCAGATCTTCTACCACGGTCTGGATAGCAACCTACGGAACTTCGTCGATGCCTCATGCGGGGGAAACTTCCTGAACAAAGATGAGGAGAGCGTGTTTGGGCTCTTTGAGTCTATGAGCGAGAATTCGCTCAACAATGCCTCCATGAACCAGTTTAACAGGTCCAGTCAACCCCGTGGCGGGATTTATGAGGTGCAAGCAAATTCTGGAATGGTTGACATGGACATCATTGCCAAGAAATTGGATCGAGTGGAATTGGTGAACAAAAAGATTGATGAGCTACTGAACCAGACCAGGAACCCCTTGCAGACTTTCTCCCTAGCAAAGGGAGCACATAATGTTGACCTAGTCCAGCCCTTCACCCAACTGAACCTGGAATAACCCCTGACCACGTTCCAGGGAGGGACCTTTGCTCCCTCAACCCTTGATTACTCCCTTCCCTCTCCATCAACATCGGCTATCCTTGAAGATGTGCAAGCCGTCCAAGGTTATGCGAAACCAGACCCTTTCTCCAACACTTACAACACTGGCTGGCGTAACCACCCCAACTTTGGTTGGACAAACCAGAAACCACCGCAATCCCAGAACCAGCCCAGGCCAAACCAGCAGCCACACTTCCCCCTATCAGCAAGGACCACCAGTTAGACCCCAATATAATCAGAATAGGGTGGCCCCTCCCCCACAAAATGAAATGGATACCCTAGTAAAGATGATGGCAGACACGAACCAGAAACATCAGGAGGAAATGGCCTTGGTAAAGGGATAGTTAAGCCAACTCTTGGACTGTAAACAACAAGGATCCCTACCTTCCCAACCACAACCAAACCCGCGAAACATAATTAACAGAGGCCCCAATTCGCAAGGGTTCCAAAGCAACCCCGGGCAGGCTCACATGGTCCAGCCAGCCCCGCAAACACCTCCTAGGTTTAGTGCTTCTTCGTCCTTGTCTTCTCAAGGAACCCATGGCCCCAATGCCTCTGTGAATGTGGTGACCTTGAGAAGAGTCACCAAAACCCAAGATCCCAAATGGCCTACTCTCCCCAAGACTTCACCCGCTGAAATACCCGACTCAGAAAAGGCACCAACCAAGGACCCAGAAATAGAACCAATCCACATTCAGACACCCTACCCTGAGGCCTTGGAAACAATCAAGAAAAAGAAGAATGTTGTGGAAACTGAGGAGCTGTTGGAAATCTTTAAGCAAGTACAGATCAATATTCCACTCCTTGAAGCTGTCAAACACATCCCTGCTTACGCCAAGTTTTTAAAGGATGCATGTACACCCAAGCGTAAGCCAAGACCTCAAGCACCAAGGAAGGTTGTGCTCTCTGAAGAAGCAAGTTCCGTAATATCAAGCAACCTTCCACTCAAGCGAACTGACCCAGGAGCGCCCCTGATTTCCTGCAATATCGGGGACATGACATTTGATAGAGCACTCCAGGACCTAGGTGCTTCTATCAATCTAATTCCAACAACCCTGTACCACCAATTTGGTTTTGGGGAGCTGACACCAACCCCTGTCACCATCCAGCTGGCTAATAGATCAGTGAAAACCCCGAAGGGGGTTGTCGAGGACATGATTGTACGGGTCAGGGACTTCTATTTCCCGGTCGACTTTTTGGTGCTCGACATGGAAGTCCCTGTAAAATTACAGAATGCACCCATAATTTTAGGCAGACCTTTCTTAGCTACGGCTAAGGCAAACATTGATTGCGACACGGGATGTATGGAAATCGCCTTCGAGGACAGGAAAATGCAATTGGATATCTTCTGGGCGACAAAGTCTTTTGATTGCGATTGCATTGAGGAACATGATCCCGTGGAAACTCTAATTAAGGAATGCCTCACCCTCAGTTCTGTATCAGACCACCAAACCCGTAGTGACTGTTCTGACCCGTCACCATCATTACCCGTGGACCTCTGTAAGGCTGAGTACCATCACACGACACCATTTGAGGAGATCGATGTTGATCAACTCCCGCCCTTTCCCTTCCCATCGACTGTGGTTCCACTTGCACCTAAACTTAAACCATTGCCCGAGAATCTCAAGTATGTCTTCATGGGACCTGACGAAACCTTCCCAGTGATTATTAATTCTCATCTAACCAAGGATCAGGAACTCAGGTTGACTACGACCCTTTCAGAACATCGGGCCGCCATTGGATGGACCATTTCGGACTTGAGAGGAATTAGCCCCACCTATTGCACCCATAAGATTTACCTGGAAGACAGGGCTCGACCTGCCCGCCAGATGCAGAGACGTTTAAACCCAAACATGCGGGAGGTCATTAAAAAAGAAATTATCAAGTGGCTTGATGCCGATATCATCTACCCTATCTCCGATAGCCCCTGGGTGAGCCCCACTCAAGTGGTTCCCAAGAAAGCTGGGCTCACCGTTGTCACCAATGATCATGACGAATCCATCCCCACCCGCACCACCACCGCATGGCGGGTGTGCATTGATTATAGGAAGCTCAATGAAGCCACTAAGAAGGATCATTTCCCCTTGCCATTCATTGACCAAATCCTTGAAAGATTGGCAGCGCAGAAGTATTTTTGCTTCCTGGATGGATATTCAGGATATAACCAAGTCGCAATTGCTCCGGAAGATTAGGAAAAGACCACATTCACTTGCCCGTATGGCACGTTTGCATTCCGTCGAATGCCGTTCGGGTTATGCAACGCACCTGCGACCTTCCAGCATTGCATGCTAGCCATTTTTTCAGAAATGGTGGGTGAATACTTAGAGGTCTTTATGGATGATTTCTTTGTATTCGGGAATTCATCCGACCATTGTCTGAGCAACTTGGAGAAAATCCTGAAATGATGTATCGAGGTTAACCTGGTGTTAAGTTGGGAAAAGAGCCATTTTATGGTTCAAGAAGGAATTGTCCTCAGTCACATTGTATCGCATAGGGGCATCGAGGTAGATCGGGCTAAGGTTGATTTAATTTCCAAACTTCCTCCACCTAGCTCGGTCTGACAGATTCGCTCCTTCCTAGGACATGTTGGCTTCTACCGAAGGTTCATTAAGGACTTTTCCAAGCTTTCCAAACCCTTGACCGACCTTCTAGCCAACGACGCCATCTTCCACATGTCTTCTGATTGCATCCAGGCTTATCACACCCTCCAGGACTTAGTCTCCACTGCACCTGTACTTCAACCCCCAGACTGGTCCCAAGACTTTGAGATTATGTGTGATGCATCAGATTTTGCCATAGGCGCTGTCCTGGGACAAAGGCAAGACAAGAAGCTTGTGGTGATCTACTACGCTAGCAAAACATTGGACGAGGCCCAACGTAATTATACGGTCACAGAGAAAGAGTTGCTCGCTGTAGTCTTTGGACTTGAAAAGTTCCGATCATACTTGCTGGGATGCCACGTGACTATTTACACTGACCATTTAGCCATCCAGCACCAATCCAAGACAAGGCCAGATCGAAGAATGTGGTGGCTGACCACTTGTCTAGACTTCATCCAGACCACATTGGACCCTCCCTACCTCTATCTGACGCCTTCCCTGATGAACACATCCTGGGCGTGCAAGATAAGAAAATGCCGTGGTATGCTGACTACGTCAACTACTTGGTTGTAGGATAAACCCCGCACAGCTGGTCCAGACAGCAACGGGACAGGTTCTTAGCTGAGGCCAAGCACTATTTCTGGGATGATCCCATGCTATTTCACCTCTTTGCTGACCAGATCATCAGGAGGTGTATCCCCGAAGATGAAGTTCAGAGTGTGCTTTCCTTTTGTCATGACCAGGCTTGTGGCAGCCACTTCTCTGGAAAGAAAACAGTTGCAAAAGTTTTGCAGTCTGGATTTTACAGGCCGTCCCTATATAAGGATGCACACAACTTTGCCAAGACTTGCTCACGCTGACAAACGCTGGGGACCATGACCAAGAGAGATATGATGCCCCTTCAGCCTATTTTGATTGTCGAAATCTTCGACGTTTGGGGTATCGATTTCATGGGCCCCTTTCCACCATCCAACGGCTTTGAGTACATCCTGGTCTCGGTTGATTATGTTTCCAAATGGATTGAAGCCGTCGCCACCCGTCGATGCGATTACAGGACTGTCATGGACTTTGTTAAGAAGAACATCTTTTCCCGATTTGGAGTACCCAAGGCCATGATCAGTGATGGTGGAAGCCATTTTATCCATTCCCAATTCCGTGACCTACTTAGAAAATACGGGGTGAACCACCGCATTGCTACCCCGTATCATCCACAAACAAATGGGCAGACTGAGGTCTCAAATAGACAAATCAAGAACATTTTACAGAAGACGATGAGACCTGATAGGAAAGACTGGTCCACACGACTTGATGATGCCCTGTGGGCTTATAGGACCGCTTTCAAGACCTCGATAGGCATGTCGCATTATCGCCTGGTCTTTGGCAAAGCCTGCCATCTTTCTGTCGAATTGGAACACCGGGCTTACTGGGATGTCAAGCAATGTAAAATGGATCCCCAGTTAGCCGGTGCATAGAGGACGCTCTAATTATCTGAGCTCGAAGAAATTCATCGGGATGCCTTTAACAATAGTCGACTGTATAAGGAAAAAATGAAAGCCGTCCACGACCGACTCATTCATAGAAAAACCTTTGAGCCTAACCAGCAAGTCTGGCTATTTGATGCCCGCCTAAAACTCTTCCCAGGGAAACTCAGGTCCAAATGGACAGGACCATTTCAGGTGGTGAAGCCCTACTCTAATGGGGTAGTTGAAATCGCTGATCCTAACACTGGGCACACTTTTAAAGTCAATGGTCAACAATTGAAGCATTTTCTGGCCCAGGTTCCTCCAAAGGAGAGTGTCACCCTCGTTGAGGGCTGACACGGAGCACCGCCCAGCTGGAGGCGTTAAACTCAGCGCTTCCTGGGAGGCAACCCAGAGGATTTAGACTGATCCGGTAGTTTACGTCACTCAGGTACTATCTTTTTGAACCCTTATGCATCCATGTACTTGCCAATGAGGACATTGTCCAACTTAAGCATGGGGGGGGGTTGGTAAATTGCATAATCCTAAGCTCATTTAATCAGTATGAATAAATAAATAAATTTTTAAAAAATTGAATTTAGGAAGAAAACTTAAGCATTAGAAACTTGTCAATAGTAGGAAATAATACAAAAAGAACGTAAACACTTAGACTTTTCAGACCTTCAGGCTCAATCAGCCCTGGTGTCCGTTAAAATATGGATTTAGCTTCAAGTCCTTGCAACCTTAAGCTATTCTAATCCACCTACTAAATAAGGTGATAAGTATACGACTTATCAACTCACCCTCTAACTCAGAAAAACTTTGAGTCTAAGCATCTGCACACATTTTTGCACAGACTCACTTCTCGGAGATTTTGACAGAAATCGGGTAGCTAATGAACTCTCTAGGGTGGTATGGCGGGCAAGTTGTCGTGGGTAACAGCCCATTGGCAGGTTGTCCAGAACCCAGCCACAGACCATTTCTTCTTCATTGCCTCTAGGTACATTTGAGATCAGGGAAGCCACCTACGAAAAAAAAAAAGAGGGGAGAAGAAAAGAAAATAAACCACACTTCACCGCACAAGTATGGCTGGCAAGTGATCGTGGGTAACAGCCCATTGGTCGGTTGTCCAAAGCCAAGCTCAATAACTACACAAAAAGACCAAAACACTTAAGGAAGAAGCGGGGAAGTAGTACAAGCTGGGGAGATATATACTGGAAAAATCCTTATGTTGACCCCAATTAAAACAAACGTAGGGAGAAAGCTACCAATCGAACAAATACACCTTCACGCAAATTTATTTCCTTTTTCGGTCACCTAGGGGCGTAGAAACCCGAAGTCTGTCTCAATTACCGTTAAGTGAGTCTATCACAACATTCACACCAAGTGCTTAGCACTTAGGATTTTGACCGAGTTTTGAGTGGGTTGGGTAGCCGTAAAAAGTTACCAACCCACACTGAATTCTGAAAAAATTCTAAAATATATATAAATATATACATATACATATTAAAGCAAGGATTCGAGCGATTCATATTTTGGCAGACACCCGGGCGCTGCTTAGTCTTTGTAGATTAAGATCTTCGTATATTTCCTCCTATTGACAAGTGACGAAGTGTCTAAGCAATTACTTCTTAAATTCTGAAAGGAAATAAACGCTAGAATAAACCTTGCTAGGGACTAGCAAGGAGTAAGCATGGGGGTATGATAACACTATACAAGGGGGTGATAATTATGTTGAATATGGCTCATCTTAAGAATAAAAGGCACAACATAAGTAGAATGGGAGCATTGCAAGCATCATGTACCAAGATTTCTTATAAAACTGTATTAATGGCCATTTGTGTAAGCATTTGTCAAAGCAGGCCTCAGATGAGCAATCGGACCACACGGATGGATTCAGAATGACGAACGAAGTCCAACAGACTCAAGATCAGCCAAATCTGACATCCAGAGCTCCTACAATGGGCCCAAGAAGTTCTGACCATTGATCTGGAGATCAACGGCCCATATTGCGCCACGTCACCCCCGCTCCACTGCACGCCGCCTCTTCATCCATCCGAGATCAGATCTCGACCGTCGATCTTCGATAAAACGGCCGAGACTCGCACGCCCGCCCGCAGTCGCCGCGACAAAGCGCAGGCGTGGCACAACGATTAGCGTGCACACCCGCACGCACGCACGCGGGTTTGAGCCGCGTGGAGCCTGAAATTGAAGACGGAGGTTGCGCGCGGCGAAATTGGGCTGCCCGATCAACAGCAGGCGGCCGAGATTTCGCCACGCGGCGTGGCCACAGCTCACGGGCGCCCGTGCACGCACGCATGTCGGGCGATGACACCCACACACACACGCGCCCCAGGCTCGATCCAAGCACAGCCTAGGAGAGATCTCAGATCGGACGGCTCTCACACAACGGTCGCGAATCACACGAGAAGAAGAAACAAAGTGGGCGGCTGATCAACGAGCTAGAGGGCTTCACCGATGCTTTTGGGAGTGGTTTTAGTGACGCTCTGGATGTCGCTAAAGCCCCTTCTTCTTTTAGGAAGCCCTTAACCCTATTTAAACCCCCTCCAACCACTCACTCAAGGCATTCACTTCCCTTGCAACTACTCTACCTCTCTCTTAGCTTGCTTTAGGCCCTCTTGTAATCGTCGGAGACGACGACCCACCGACGGAGCCTCCTCCACCGCTGTGGCTTCCTCGTTGCTCTCCATCCTCTCTCTCTCTCTATCTCTTTTAAGATTTCCATTACTTCTGTTAAAAGCATGTATTTAATGTTGTAAGCTATGAACTAAAAGTGTATGATTAATGAAGTTATTTTCTGTTCAGTTGTCACTTTAATTTCTGCTTAAGTTGCTTGATCAAACAAGGAACACTCTAACCCTAATCTCTCTCTCTCTCTCACTTTTCAAAACTGCATCTTTCGCAAGCAAAACTTTACGCTTTCCGTGACAACAAGTGATAAGCAAAATCCGATTTTCAGGCCTCCCTGAGACCGACACTCGGACTCACCTCCGTTTACTTATTTTAAAACTGGCATTGCAAGTGTGACTATAACGACACTTCTTAACACACATGCACAACTGCACGTCACCAGTCCATGAGGGTATTTTATAGAGCTCGGGTAAGCTCTCAAGCTTGGAAACAAGCTTGAAAAGCTCGAGAAATCAGGGAGGAAGATCCCTAAAACTCTAAGGATTCACATGAGCTTCTTAGGTGGATTTGGGATCTAGAATTAGATTTAGATGATTAAGGATGACATCAAGATCATCCCTTCCAATTTTGGAAGGGATTGATTGAGAAATCAAGGAGGTATCCCGATTGAAGCTTGGCTCATTTGGGTTCACACTTGCCATGGAGATAGGGACCCATTTGAAGAAAATGAAGAGAAGTTAGGGGGCTTTTTGTAAATATTTCAAAAGTTGAGGGACTAAGAGAGAGAAAATAAGTCTGAGAGGACAAAAATCCAAACTAGGTCAAACTGGACTCTAATTGGGACTAAATTTTGGGACAAATCTAATTTGGACCCAAGGAATATGATGGTGAAGTTAGATTTCAGTTTTGACCATGTTTGACTGGGAAATTTCTGTAGAAACTAAAATTTGGGCAACTTTCCATCTGAGACTATTTAGGTCAAAATGGGTTCAGATGGTCAAATCAAAGGTACCAAACCGTACAAAATATTTTCACACGATTTTTAGAAGGTTTAGATGAATTTTATCCTGACTAGAACCTCTGTTATTTAAGTGGGTCTGAAATTAGGGTTTCGGGTGCTGTTTTAACTCTTGAAATGCACAAAAACCTGCTTCTATCTGCACGGACCCTCTTATTAGATATTTATGAATATTTGACCTTCAATCAACCCCTAGAATACCCCATGGTTATTCTGTGTTTATGAAATACTGTTAAAATTACAGAAATAACCCTAGTTTCTTTTCTTCTCAAAACAGAACATCATGCATATAAGACCCTCTGATGGTGATGTAGGAGCTTTTATCATCTTTTTCACACCAAAATAGGCTAGTTAGGACTCATGATGGTGTTTCCATCACCCACTATCCAAGCTCCCTTAGGGAGGGAGTTTGTGAACAAGTTGCACATGGCTCAAGATGTGAGCCAACTGACCCAGGGCCCTTTACTTGGGACCCAAGCAAGGACCTTTGATCCCTGCTATCTTGATTCCACACACTTATCGTCGTCATCATTTGGTTATGAGAATGTGTTGTCTATCCAAGGAATCAATAAAAATCCTTTCTCCAACACTTATAATCCTGGTTGGAGAAACCACCCGAATTTTTCTTGGAAAAGCCAAGGGTAAGGAAACCAACAAATTGCACAACCTGGACCCTATCAGATGAACCCTAGCTTACCTAACACTTATAACCAGGGTCAGAATTATCAACCCTTACCCCCTAACCATCCTAGCCAAATTGAATTAGTTATATTGAATCAGAACAAGCAATTGATGGACACAAATGCTTCCATGTTGCAAGCTATGCAGCAATTGACCCAGTCCATCAGGGATCTAAAGAACCATATAAGGCCTAAGACTAATGATATACCTATTGGTACCCTCCCTTCTCGACCCATTCCGAACCCTAGAAACATACCTAATCAGGGATACAATCCTCAAGGGTTCAACCAAGCTCATATGATTCAGCAAGCTCCTGTGACTCCCCCTAGCTTTTATTCACCTTAAGTTACACATCCTTCTACACCTATCCTTCCTACTCCTCCTACTTAGGGGAATCAATACCCACCTACCACTGTTAATTCCATCACCTTGAAGAGTGGCAAGACCACTCAAAACTCGATGCACCGAAATAAACAACCCAAGATCATGATATACCAACTCTAATTAATACACCTAAGGTTAAGGATGAGATCCAGGCTCATGATTTTAAGGACCCAAAGATCCAAATCCCTTTCCCTAAGACCCTGAATAGCCCTAGAAAAAAGAAGACTGAGCCTAAAAATGAGACCTGGTTGGATGTGTTTAAGAAAGTACAGATTAATATCCCACTTTTGGAAGCTATTGAACACATCCCGGCTTGTGCCAAATTTTTAAAGGAATTAACCATAATTAAGTGCAAGCCGAAATCAAGTAATCATGAGAGGGTAATCCTTTCTGAACAAGCCAGCTCTATTCTCTTAAAGGATTTACCTATCAAGAAGAGAGATCCCAAAACCCCCTTGATTTCTTGTAAAATTAATGATCTAGACTTTGATAGAGCTTTAATTAATTTAAGGGCTTCCATCAACCTGATGCCCACTAAGATCTATGAGATGATTGGATTCGAGGACTTGGAACCTACTGAAATACAAATCCAGTTGGCCGACCAATCTGTGAGATGTTCACATAGGATTTTGAGGGATGTAATTGTTCGAATTGTTAATTTCTACTATCCTGTGGATTTAATTACCTTGGATCTTGACATTCCTAAGGATTTGAGGCAGGCTCGATTATCCTCGGAAGACCATTTTTAGCAACTGCAGAGACCCTGATTGATTATAAACAAATAGCCTTTGGGGATGAAAGTATGAAATCAAAACTTTTTAAGGCTATTGAGAACTCTAATGAAAGTTGTGGGCTTATTGAAGAACCTAAGAAGGTTGAGGGTTTGATTCAAAATGTCTCCGAGAAAGACTCAGAATCTAAGGAATTTACAGTTGAATTTGAATATGAGACATTTCTTTTTAAGGATCAAGTTTTTGATAACTATGAAATGGAAAGCTTTATATTTGATCTTGAGACATAAGGAAGATAAGTGTAAATGTGATTATGAGACTTCTTTTTGATGAGGAAATTCTTATTAAATCTAAAATGCAAGGATTCACAATTGATTTTGAGAAAATTTTCTTACTTGAAAAAGGTGAAGCTCAGAGATTTCAACTTGAACTTAATGAACCTTCGATGACTAGCTTCACCTTTACAACAAATTTGGATGATCCTGAATTTGAATCATTTTCTATGGAGTTTGATTCCATATCTAACGTAACCAAGTCTGATTTTAGCATTGAAGATTTTAAAAACTTGGTCTTCATGAAAGAAGGAAAGGTGGTGGTGGAACTATGAGAAAATTATTTAGGAAATGATCCCAAGGAGCTCAAGGTGCCTCTACTCTTAAATCTTCCTACCTTCTATAAGGACCCTTATGACTTAAGCAACTTTGATTTCTGTAAACCAAAGATAGCCAAAAATCTGCACCCTCACTTCAAATCTTATTTCAATTGGGCTCAAAACTTCATAAATCACTTATCTTTTGTACTTGGTTACCTACCTTCAGTCACAATGCACCTCATGTCCTTAACACTAAATGCTACTGGATATAGTTTCTTCTTATTCATCTATCTTGTACCTGACCTTCTGGCATGGGGCTGCATCACCAATTGATTCAACTTTGGGGACTGTTTAACAGGCGAGATCAATGTTTTAAAATTGGTGCGTCGTAGCATAGTTGAAATCGCTCAAAAAATATATATTTTATTACTCGAAGTTTTAATTCTGAGGTCGAACACAAGGAGCAAATTGGGGTTTAAAAATCAAGAGCACAACTTTGAGAAATTGAATATGCAATGAAAATTAGAGTTATGGTGCAAAAATGAAAATGTAAACAATGGATATCAATGTATATGAAGAGCACAAAAAATGGATGTCTGATTTGTGAATCAGACATCTTAAACTTGTGATTGCTACAGTGCTATTTCTTATCTGTCTCTGGCTGGTTTCTTCCTTCTTCTTCTTTTCTTCTCTGTTCTTTTCGTGCCTTAGCCTTCTTTCTGCCTCTAGCTTCTCTAGCCTTTGGCTTCTTCTTCTCCTTCTCTTTCCTTCTAGCAACTCCTCTTTCTTCTACCTTCAGCTTGTTCTCCTTCTTTTTCTTCAACCCTTCTTCAGCTTCTTCCTCTTCAGTCCTTGCCTTCTCCTTAGCGTTAGCTGGCTTCTGCCCTCCTCTTCCTTGGCTTTTTCTTCTTTTTTCCTGTGAGAGAGCAAAACCTACCCCTACCCACCCTTATGATCTCTCTTCCTCTTTCTCTCTTAGGCTCGCTCTCCCAGAACTGCTTCTAGGGTAATTGGGTCGGGTGCGCGCCCAGGACCAGGCCCACCAGCGTGCGGTGGTGGGCGAGGAGTGCAGGTCGAGTATACGGGTCAGGCCAGGTCCGCGAGCAGCGGGTCACAGATGAGACAGTGATAAATGAGAGGGACCTCACCCCATGGTTAGGAGGCAAAGAGGCTATGTCACTTTTTCAATTTATCCCACTACGAACACTTGTCAGCTACCGAGGTGGGACTATGTTGTCCCACCTTCCTTCACGAATGCCCGCAGCAGGAGTCTCCTTGATTACAGTAGCTACATGAAGCTTCAGTGCCAATTGCTCATCTAGAGTTGTGCATGAAGGGATTCCGCACACTTGGGACCCGTAGCCTGGAACGAAGAGACTTGGAGGAGGATTGCATGCAAGTTCCTTGCGTGCGTCAATGGCGGTGGAGACGCCTACACCTGTCAACAAGAAAATGGCCTTACGGCCTTGTTAGAAAGCTCAGGGAGCTTCACCGAGACACAGCGAAGGTAGTGTGGGGCTCGACATGGCGTGGGGTGGCCGGAGCGTGCATGCCTAGGGCCCCCTGTGTGCTCAAAAGTGGGTGTGTTCGGGGGGACTTCTGGGGCAGTGGCATGGTGAGTGGAGTGAGGGTTTAGGGTCAGTGAGGTGTGACGATGCTTATGGGGTGGTTGGTGAGGCGGATGGAGGCATGCAGCGGCGGGGATGCCTCGTCGGAGGTCTGGTCGGAGATGAGGAAGGTGAGGGTGATAGCATGCGTCGAGGCGTGTTTTGAAGAAATAAGGAGAGAAAAATGATGGGAACAGAGAGAGGACTTATCTGTGTGTAGGGAGATGAAGGGAGATGCAGAGAAGGAGGCCAGCTCATATTACCACTGCCAGAGGCAAAATACTTAGTGGAGGAGGATGGCGATGATGATGGGGCTGCAGGAGCGTCGGCTGGTGCGGCGCGACGCGGACGAAGAGGGGGAAGAGAACCTTGCCGCTGGTATTGTGGTAGAGCGATGAGGGAAAGACAGGGGGTCACTGGAGCTTGCTGAGTCACTGGCCGGAGGGGGAAGAGATAAAATAGAGGGTTGCTCAGCCCAATTTCAAGCTTGAAGGATAAGGAGGGATTTGGGCTTGCTTTTATAGGCTTTGGAGGAAGGTTTTGTGCTTGGAAGCCAAGCTTCCAAGCATGGCAACCTCACCGGAGATGGAAAGTCAAATGAGACCCAAATCTCTCATGCATTCGCATGAGAGATTGGGTACCAAATCGAGCTTGAAATTGTGTTCAAACTGTAGGAGATTTCTTAGAGAATCTCCCTTTCAATTTTGAAGGGGATTCTCTAAGGAATCAGGGAGATATTTCCCTCAAAACCTCACCGGAGTAGGATTCCCTCCGCTATAATGGTGGAGGGACCTAATTGTATAGAACAAAGATAAAGATAAGGGGGTTCTTGTAGAAGTTTTCAAAAGTTAGGGGTAGAAATGTAATTGGGCTGGACCTATTTCCAAAGTAGGTCAAGGTGAATTCCCCTTAGGTCTAAATTTTGGTACAAACCTAATTTAGACCTAAGAAATCCAATGGTGAAGTTGGATTTTTGGTTTGACCACGTTTGACTGGGTAATTTACACAAAAACCTAATTTAGGGCAAACATTTGACTAAGACCCCAATTTAGGTCAAATTAGGTTCTAAGGGCCAATTTGAAGGTTCTAAACCCTACCAAAAGCTAGGCATGGGGGCCAAATTATGATGAGTGCTTTTTTTTTCTTTTTGACTAGGTTAGAATGCCGACAGTAGGTATAGAGGTACTCAAGTACCAACTAAGATTCGAACCTAACTAGCTCTAGCCTCGATCCTCTGTGAAGGTTTCTAAGGCCCATAGGAACTATCCTAAAGTTCATTGGACTCCACGATTAAAGCACCCGTGCTTGTAACGTATTTCAGCCTCGATTCAGTTTGCAGTGCATTTTTTGTAAGAGAGAGACAGAGGATTGTCTTTGTTTGGAGAGTTTTATCTCTTTTTCTTTTTATTTCTAGCTTTGGATTGGCTTCTCAACAAGATCTGTATCGGATTCCTCATCCCCATCATCAATCCTTGAAGAATCCATAGCAATCAATGCTTCATGGTAGCACCGCCCATGGCAACCCCCAGAACCCTGGCTTTCGAGATTTCGAAATAATCCTACCCATGGTGTTCTGTAGCTAAATCCAGACCCTAGAAATCGACAATTCATGATAATGCCGCCCATGGCATCTGAATGAGCATAGGGTGCTTACGTGCCCCCGAAAGGATATGTGGATATCCTAGGAGACAAGCACCGAGGAGACGATATGTTATTACGCATCTTCGAGGGGAATTTCCCGCCTCTCCACGTCGGGAACTCATCCAAATCAACTTGTGTTGATCGGCCACTCCTAATCTAGGCGACTTTTTCAGAACACTTAAACGCTTTTGCATGATTTTGATAATTTTGTGCACTGAACCAGACTGTGTGTGGATTGGGGTGTTTAGGATACCGAGTCCTACAAACCAAAGGTCAGTTAACGAGGCTGAATACTCCCTAAGCCTTAGACCTAATACTTAAGCTTCGCATTTTCCCCAACCTCTTGAGGACTATCCAAATCTTAGCGGATACTTGAATTTTTAAGCCTAAGAGTCTAGCCCAAGAAGCCTAAGATCAGCGTTCCTACCAATCTCTTTTGTGTCTCATTAGCACTTTTTCATTCATTTTCTTTTCCTTAGTATGGTCTAGAACTTAATTAATCCCTTAATTTCTTACTAATGACTATCTCTCTTTTTTCTTTTCCATTTTGTGCTCCTTTTTGACATTTTTCACTTTTCCTCCTCAAGTTTTGAATGGCCTCAAAATTTTCTCTCCCCTGATTTTTTTTTCTTTTTCAAGATTTTTTCAATTTTTCGTGTTTTTGTGATATGTGATTTTTTTGTTGAAACCTTTTCTTGTGAGATGAGTCTTCATGGTGTTTTGCACTTTCATACCCCCCATGCCTACGATTTGCAATGTCCCCATTGTAAATTAGGTGGGTTCGAGTTCAGCTTAGATCATTCATTAGAACAGGTTTTGGTTGGGCGAACCAGTCAAGGTGACTGTTGCGAACGATTTCTAAACTCGAGTACGGGTACCTAAGGTGGGGTCAGCTGTTCTAATGGATGAACCCTAAAGTACAATATGAATTCAGCATAGGAATGTCAAGAAAGGTTTCAGGTTTTTCAAGAATGACGGGTTGCCTCCTGTTAAGCGTTGAGTTTTACGCCATCGGCTAGGCGCAATGAGCTCAAAGAGAATGGAGGGTAAAGGATATCTCAACCAAATTTGTATCGGTCAAGTCATTGAACGGTTTAAGTCTCTGACCATTCACGACGAAAGGTTCTGAATCATGGCTGAGTGGACTGATCTCAATGGCTCCATTTCCAAAGATTCATTGGACGAGGTAGGGTCTGATCCATTTTGATTGTAGCTTTCCTGGGAACAGTTTAAGCTTAGCATCAAAGAGTAAGACTTTCTGACCAGGATGAAAGATCTTTCTGGATATGTGCTTGTTGTGAAAGGCCTTAACCTGCTCTTTGTAAATTCGTGAGTTCTTATAGGCATCGCGGCACAATTCATCGATCTCACACATTTGAAGCTTTCTATGGATTCCTGCCTTAGAAAGATCTAGGTTGCAATTCTGTACTGCCCAATAGGCTTTGTGCTCCAATTCTACAGGGAGGTGGCATGCCTTCCTGTACACCAATCTGAAAGGAGACATACCTAATTGGGTTTTGTGGGCGATCCTATAAGCCCATAAAGCTTTCGGAAGTTGGGATGACCAGTCTTTCCTGTCAGGTCGAATAGTAACCTAGAGGATTTTCTTGATCTCCTAATTTGATAGCTCAGCTAGACCATTAGTTTGGGGGTGGTAAGGAGTAGAGATTTGATGTGACACCCCGTATTTGGTCATCAGTGACCTGAACTGAGCGTTAGCGAAATGGGTCCCTCCATCAGAACTTATAGCCCGTGGAATCTCAAATCGTGAAAAGATGTTCTGATGAATGAATTTGATAAACACTTTATGATCATTAGTTTGGGTCAGAATGGCTTCGATCCATTTGGACACGTAGTCAATAGCGAGTAAAATGTACTCGAAGCCGTCCGAAACAAGGAAGGGTCCCATAAAATCAATCCCCCATATGTCAAAGATTTCGTATACAAGAATCGGCTGTAAGGGCATCATATCACGATGGCTCATGTTGCCTAAGGTCTGGCAATGAGTGCATGCCTTACAGTGATTGTATGCGTCTTTGAAAATCGAGGGCCAATAGAAGCTGCACTGGAAGACTTTCGCTGTGGTTTGATGACCTGAAAAATGTCCACTGCATGCCTGGTCATGGCAGAAAGACAATATGTCTTGAATTTCCGCTTCCGCGACACATCGTCGAATGATCTAATTAGCACCGATGCATAAAAGATACGGGTCTTCCCAGAAGTAATACTTGGCATCGGAAAGCAATTTGTCCTTCTTGGCCTTCAGCCAATCGGACGGGATCTGATGTGATGCCAGGTAGTTTACTATATCAGCAAACCATGGAAGCCCTGTATTGATAGTCAGGAGGTGCTCATCAGGAAAATGTTCCGTGATGGGCCCAGAAGGGTCGATGATCTCAGAAGGAAGGCAGGATAAGTGATCAGCTACCACGTTCTATTTTCCTGCTTTGTCGTGAATCTCGAGGTTAAACTCTTGCAACAGCAAGATCCAGTGGATTAATCGAGGTTTTGCATCCTTCTTCTCAAGATGCCTCACAGCTGTGTGATCTGAGTAAATGATAACACAGGAACCCAGGAGATAAGATCTGAATTTTTCCAGGGCAAATACTATGGCTAGCAGCCTTTCTCAATAACTGTGTGGTTACGCTGAGCCTCGTCAAGTGTCTTGCTAGCGTAGTAGATGACCATGGGTTTCCCGTCAATTTTCTGCCCGAGTATCGCTCCTACAGCGAAATCAGATGCATCAGACATGATCTCAAAGGGTTGAGACCAATTAAGGGACTGTAAGATTAGGGCTTGGGTAACTCGATCTCGGAGGATTTCAAATGCTTGAGTGCATTCCTTAGAGGTTTTGAAAGGTACATCCTTAGATAGCAGAGTGGTCAGGGGGTGCATGATCTTCGAGAAATTAGGAATGAATCGACGGTAAAAACCAACGTGCCCCAGAAAAGATCGGATGTCCTTGATCGAGCAAGGCATAGGGAGTTTGGAAATCAAGTTCACCTTGGCTCGATCTACTTGGATGCCCTTTTCTGAAATGAGATGTCCCAGGATAATTCCTTCAGGCACCATGAAATGGCCCTTTTCCCAGGAAAGAACCAGATTCACGTCAATGCACTGCCTGAGGATTTGGACCAAGTGCAGGAGACAATCATCAAATGATTCTCTAAATACTGAAAAGTCATCAATGAAGACTTCCAGATAATCACCTACCATATCTGAGAATATGGCAAGCATGCACCGCTGAAAAGTAGCAGGTACATTGCAGAGATCGAATGGCATCCTTCGAAACGTGTACGTCCCGAAGGGGCAGGTGAAAGTGATCTTTTCTTGGTCCTCAGGATGGATTGCCACCTGGTTATAACCGGAGTACTCATCCAAAAAGCAGAAGAACCTATTTCCTGCTAGTTTCGCGAGGATTTGATCAATAAACGGTAGTAGGAAATGATCCTTCTTCGTGGAGGAAATGAGTCTTCTGTAATCAATGAAGATTCTCCATGAGTTTGCCACACGGGTCGATATGACTTCTCTGATTTCAGTCGTGATAACGATGAGTCCTGCCTTCTTAGGCACAACCTGGATTGGACTCACCCACCGACTGTCGGAGATTGGGTAGATGATCCTTACATCTAACCACTTGATGATCTCCTTTTTCATGACCTCCTACAGATTAGGATTCAAACGTCTCTGCATTTCACGGGAAGGTCGTATGCCCTCTTCGGTGTAGATACGGTGTGTGTAATAAGAGGGGGCTGATACCAGTCAAATAAAAATCCTTTACCCTAACGATGACATCCTCAAGAACTCCTTTAGGTGACTTAATAGATCGGTCAGCCAACTACAATGTCACCTCTATCGGTTTAAGCTCAGATTCTTCAAGGTGGTCAAGGAGGGATGTAGGTATTAGGTTTATGGAGGCACCTAAATCTAATAAGGCTCTGTCGAATCGGGTATCACCAATGGTATAGGAGATTAGGGGAGTACCTGGGTCTTTTGCCTTAGGTGGGAGTTTGCTCAAAATTACAGAGCTAGATTGCTCTGACAGTACAATCGGACTCCCACTTTTGGTTCGCGACTTATGCTTGGGTGTACACACATCCTTCAGAAATCGTGCATAAGCCAGTACGTGGCAGATTGTATCCATCAAGGGGATGTTTATATGGACCTATTCAAAGAGCTTGACCAGATCCTCCTCAGGAGCCACGGGTTTATTTGTCCTCTTTCCCTTGGTCAAGGCCTTGGGAAATGGAACCTTGGTTGGTTCCTCTAGAATAGGTCCAGGTTCTTGATCTGGGATAGGGGTGTCCTGGATAACTATCCTAGGGCTTGGGTTACTACCAAGCTGAAAGTGGCTTGGATAAGGTGGGTCATATGTTGCTTTGCCACTACGAGTTGTTACAGAGTTTAGTCCTGCCTGGTTTTGGTTCGAGGTTGGTAAAATAGGTGGTTGCTATTGAAATCTCACATAAGATGTCGAAGCTTCCATCCTGTCGGATGATGGAATAGAAGGGGCCTAATAAATCATGTGGACTTGGCCTGGATTTGGGTTCATAACGTGCCTCAATTTTGGCACATTATTTGGATTCGACAGAGGTTGCAGAGGGAGTGTGCCAAGTTGGCAGGAATTTGCCATCTAGGCGAGTTGATTGCGAACCTCTATGATCTTGTCCTTGTGCTGTTTTTGCATAGCCACATTAGTCTTCTAAATGTCAACCAGAGTCTGAAGGATAAGAGCCATTTGATCTGCTTAGGTTGGCCCAAATTGATAGGTGGGGTTGGGCCGAGGCTAAGGCGGCTGGTATGGATGAGGGGCTTGTGGATGACGTTGATATGGTAGTCTATGATTCTGATTATTTCCCATCCATAGGAAGTTGGGATGATTCCGCCATCTAGGGTTATAGGAGTTAGAGAATGGGTCATTTTGGATGGAGTTGAGGTCCTCGCAGGTCTGAGGAACCTCAGGAAAGTCAGAATATGAGGGTTTAGAGTTCCCCCAACTAGAGTACGTCGGATAGGAGTTTCCTCTGGTCCTAGAGTCAGATGGGGGTGGATACGGGTCCATCCCCTGAGAAGATCGGTGATAGATGTTATGCACAGCTTCCCTCCCAAGAGGTGGCTGTGCAAACGGGTTTTGCGCAGAGGTGGCTCGCTGCAAATGTCGAGTCAGCTCGTCCACCTTCTTCACTATGATAGAGACCTTGTCCAACCGACTGGCCATCAGTTCCAAGTCGACGGATGCGAACAGGCCCTACGTCTCATGTGCTCCCCTCGGATTCGCCGATGCACGGCCATTCGTCCGGTTGAATAAGCCCATGGAGTCATTATTGATGGAGTTCTCGCACATATTCTTGAGAATCTCCCACACAGTGTCTTCGTGTTGACCCATGATATTTCCTCTGCAGGTTGCATTGACAAATAAGTGGATGTCTTCATGGAGTCCCTGGTAAAAAGAGTAGACTTGTTCCCAGTTAGGAACTCTGTGATGGGGGCACTTTCGCATGAGATCCAGGAAATGGTCCCATGCTTCATGAAGAGGTTTTCCAGATTGCTGGGTGAAGTGTGTGATCTGGTGGCACAAGGCATTCATCCGACCAACTGGGAAGAACTTTTTCAAGAATTCGGATTGCAGTTCAACCCACATGTTGATTGGACGAGTCTGAGTCTAATACCAATGAGCTGGCTTATCCATGAGAGAGATGGAAAACATCTTCTTAAGAAGAATATCCCAGTTTTGTACATCTAACCCGAAGGTCTGGGCCAGATGTTTGAGTTGTTTGATGTGCTGGAAGGGATCCTCGAAATTAAGCCCATGAAACTTTGGAATAGCATGGATCATGTTGGGCTTGAGTTCAGAATTAGGACCTCCAACCAGGATTTGAACTCAAGGTTCGATCACCAACGCAACGGGATTATAATGATCTCGCATCATAGGACGCTGCGGCGGGTTTACAAAGTTTTGAAATAGATCATTCAGGCGCTGGAGTTGGTTTTCAAGATTATTCTCTTCTTCTACTGGTTGTGCCATGATGATCGAAGGAGAATTTGGTTCTGATGAATCAGAGGAGATGTCTATGTGGTGGGGTTGCTGCAAAAACACAGACGTCGAGGCTTGGCCTCGGTCGGAGTGGATTGCTAAAGGAGGTCTTAAGGCTGGTCTTAAGGACCTCCTACCGAACATGCACTGAAGGTTTGTATGAGAGTAGAATGTGCTGGACCCAATCAAGACACCCAAAAAATTTGGATGACTATAGAGGTTCGGGGTGGATGATACCCCTTAGTCAGAAAAGCCGTCCACCTGAGAAATACCTGGGTAGCCAGAGAAGGGGAGTCCCACAAAGACCCCTACATGGAAGAGCATCCCCACGAGTTACAGGGTTTCCCCCAACAGACCTCTCTTGTCACTGAGATTCCAGGTAGACCAAAATGGGGACTTTGACCTCTTAAGTCTACCACTTTTATTTAAGATCAAAGGTGCGTAGGATTTCACTTGAACTTTAGATGTTTTGAGTGCAAAAGTGACCTAATTTCAATGTTGGTTTTCCCAACAAGAGGTCAACTTCACCTATTTGTCCTTTGAGAAGCTTTAGGTCATTTCTTTTAGGGTTCAAGTGAAATTAAGAGCTTGAATTTTAGGGTTTCTCTTGAATAAATCTTTTCAACCAAGGCTTAGGCACACCTCTTTTTGGAATAGTTGATTCTTGCTTAGAAAGATGTATCTCTAAAACCCTAAATTGGAATCCTTAATTTGGCTCTAATTTTGGTCCAATTTAGTTGCCAAAAATATGGTATCTAGGGATCAATCAAGAAGGTGGTAGCCCTAGTTACCTTAAATGGATGCACAAGTCAATATTTGTTGTTGAAATCAAAATCAGGAAATTTTGGTGAATTAGCTAAAGATGGAAAGCAGGTAGCCCTAATTGATTTTTATCTTGTTTTTCCTTCTCAAAATAAGGGGATTAAGAGAAAGGGCTAATCAGAGATCACTTGCCCCGGGTGTGTTTGTTGTGAGGCCATCTTCCTTTGAATCTTCTCCCCTGAAACAATCACAACAAAAGAGATGTATCAAGTTAGTACCAAATCAGAAATTGTGATCAAGATTTCTAAATCGCCCGTTGCTCCCCAACAACGGCGCCAAAATGTTTAACGGGTGAGATCAATATTTTAAAATTGATGCGTCATAGTATAGTTGAAATCGCTCGAAAACAAATAGATTTTATTACTCAAAGTTTTAAGTCCGAGGTCGAACACAGGGAGTAAATTGGGGTTTAAAAATCAAGAGCACAACTTTGAGAAATTGAATATGCAATGAAAATCAGAGTTATGGTGCAAAAATGTAAATGTAAACAATGGATATCAATGTATATGAAGAGCACAAAAAATGGGCATCTGATTTGTGAATCAGACGTCTTAAAATTGTGATCGCTACAGTGCTATTTCTGATCTATCTCTGGCTGGTGCTCTTCCTTCATCTTTTCTTCTTTGTTCTTTTCGTGCCTTAGCCTTTTTTCTGCCTTTAGCTTCTCTGGCCTTTGGCTTCTTCTTCTTCTCCTTCTCTTTCCTTCTGGAAACTCCTCTTTCTTCTGCCTTCAGCTCCTTCTCCTTCTCTTTCTTCAGCCCTTCTTCAGCTTCTTCCTCTTCAGTCCTTGCCTTCTCCTTCCTTAGCGTTCGCTGGCTTCAACCCTCCTCTTCCTTGTCTTTTTCTTCTTTTTTACTACGAGAGAGCAAAACCTACCCCTACCTGCCCCCGCGATCTCTCTTCCTCTTTCTCACTTAGGCTCACTCTCCCAAAACTGCTTCCCGGGTAATCGGGTCGAGTGTGCACCCAGGACTAGGCCCACCGGTGTGTAGTGGTGGGCGAGGAGTGTAGGTCGGGTATATGGGTCAGGCCAGGTCCGCGGGCAGCGGGTCACGGAAGAGGCAATGATAGGTGAGAGGGACCTCCCCCCTTGGTCAGTTTGCGAAGAGGCTATGTCACTTTTTCAATTTATCCCACTGCACCTGCTTGTTAGCTTCCGAGGTGGGACTATGTTGTCCCACCTTCCTTCGCGAATTCCCACAGTAGGAGTCTCCTTGATTGCAGCAACTACATGAAGCTTCAATGCCAATCGCTCATCTGGAGTTGTGCGTGAAGGGATTCCTCACACCTGGGACCCGTAGCCTGGAGCGAAGAGACTTGGAGGAGGCTTGCATGCAAGTTCCTCGCGTGCATCAATGGCAGTGGAGATGCCTACACCTGTCAGCAAGAAAATGGCCTTGCGGCCTTGTTAGAAAGCTCAGGGAGCTTCACCGAGACACAGCGAAGGTAGTGCGGGGGTCGACGTAGCGTGGGGTGGCCAGAGCATGCGTGCCTAGGGCCCCCTGTGTGCGCGAAAGTGGGTGCGTTCAGGGGGACTTCTGGGGCCGTGGCGTGGTGAGTGGAGTGAGGGTTTAGGGTCAGTGAGGTGTGATGATGCTTATGGGGTGGTTGGCTAGGCGAATGAAGGCATGGAGCGGCGAGGATGCCTCGCCGAAGGTCTGGTAGCAGATGAGGAAGGTGAGGGTGATAGCGTAAGTCGAGGCATGTTTTGAAGAAATAAGGAGAGAAAAAAGATGGGAACAGAGAGAGGACTTATCTGTGCATAGGGAGATGAAGGGAGATGCAGAGAAGGCAGCCACCTCGTATTGCCGTCGCCGGAGGTGAAATACTCAGTGGAGGAGGACGGCGACGATGAAGGGGCTGCAGGAGCATCGGCTGGTGCGGTGCAACGCAGACGAAGAGGAGCAAGAGAACCCTACCACTGGTATTGTGGTAGAGCGACGAGGGAAAGATAGGGGTTGTTAGAGCTTGCTAAGTCACTGGCTGGAGGGGGAAGAGACAAAATAGAGGGTTGCTCAGGCCAATTTCAAGCTTAAAGGATGAGGAGGGATCTAGGCTTGCTTTTATAGGCTTTGGAGGAAGGTTTTGTGCTTGGAAGCCAAGCTTCCAAGCACGGCAACCTCGCCAGAGATGGAAAGTCAAATGAGACTCAAATCTCTCATGCATTCGCATGAGAGATTGGGTACCAAATCGAGCTTGGAATTGTGTTCAAACTAGAGGAGATTTCTCAAAAAATCTGCCTTTCAATTTTGAAGGGGATTCTTTGAGGAATCAATGAAATCTTTCCCTCGAAACCTCGCCGAAGTAGGATTCTTTCCGCTATAATGGCGGAGGGACCTAATTGCAAAGAACAAAGATAAAGATAGGGGGTTCTTGCAGAAGTTTTCAAAAGTTAAGGGTAGAAATGTAATTGGGCTGAACCTGTTTGCAAAATAGGTCAAGGTGAATTCCCCTTAGGTCCAAATTTTGGTACAAACCTAATTTAGACCTAAAAAATCCAATGGTGAAGTTGGATTTTGGGTTTGACCACGTTTGACTGGGAAATTTACATAAAAACCTAATTTAGGGCAAACATTTGACTGAGATCCCAATTTAGGTTAAAATAGGTTCTAACAGCCAAATTGAAGGTTCTAAACCCTAGAGGATATTTTTCCATGATTTTTAGAGGGTTTACATGAATTTTATCCTCACTATAACCTTATTAAATTAAGTGGGTCAATTTTAAGGTTATAAGAAGTAATTTAATTCCTAGAATTCACATGAACCCTTTTCTATTTGAACCAACCCACTTTTTATCTTATTAAGATCACTTGACCTATGTTTAGCCCATGAGAAATCCCGTTATTGCACTGCAATGGTAAATTTGTAGTTTGACCCCTTGTTTCCTGCTTTTCTCTCATAATGGTTATTTATTGAGTTAGGACCTCCAGTTGGTTATGTAGGAGCTTTTATTCTCTTTTCTGGGTCAAAATGAGCTAGTTAGGGCTCATGATGGTGTTCCCATCAGTGACACTTCATACCTGAGCTACAAGGCTATATAATTTTCATAACTTTTTTGTATGGGAATCATTTGATTAATATCTCTTTACTAGAATACAAGTCCAGCTAAATCTCTGACTGAGTCTAGCTGTAAATGTAAAATTCAGCACTTGTTGGGAGGCAACCCAACATTTGTAAATAATTATGTTATTTGTTTTGAAATTTTCGTTCAAGTGTAGAGATGATCGAGTTTTGACTTCTTTAGAACTCTCGAGTTTCAGGTAATATCTATTTTCTTTTTCTTATGTTTATTACATGCATTGAGGACATTACATGAAATGGGCATTGGGGGGTAGATAATATTTTTTAGAGTCATACTTATTTATCTCCAAAATTATAAGTTTTTAGTGGTTTTTCTTGAACAAGTTGTGCCATCAAAAAGTAGTATGTGGTTTTGAAAAAAAATAAAAAACTATTCATAGCATTTATACATATTGCATTCATACATAAAGTACTTTTATCAAGAAGGTTTTATTGAGGATTTTCTTTTGGAGTTGTTTCTTAGTTTAGAATCCAGTATAATTATTTCACTTGCATGTAGACTTTGCAATGGATCCTTTATGAAAATCAATAGACATTTTTAGTTTGTCGAGGAGAAGCATTGCTTCTTTTCCTGAATCCATGGATAATGGTTAGGGAGTCTGGCAAACTATCTTTCATTAGATCCACCAAACTTTTGTGAGGTGAGAGTAGAGTGTCTACTGGTGCTCTAAGTCTAGTGTGGGGACTCTTAAGTTCTGGATAATTGGATAATAATACCTAAGAGTTACGCATAGTTTTTGCTTTCAGTTCCTGTGTGCGAACATTATGTGTAAATTCCTTAGAGCCACCAAATAAGGCAGATACGCAAGGATCGAGTTTTAATAAAACTACGATTAAGGTAGATGGTTATGACCATCCTTTATGGAATTCTCGGCTGAAAGAGGGTGTTAGTGCCAAAGGTCAAAAGTACGCTTGTCCTATCCATCTCTTCCCGGTGTCGAAAGTAGGCACTTCCACCAAATAAGCCACCCAATATCCTCTTAAACATCACCAATCCCCAATAATGCCTCATAAATAAAAGTTTATGTTGTGTGTGCTATGTTGATAGTTAGTTTTCAAAAAAAAAGAAAAAAAAAGAAAAATAAGAGAAAAATATATATAGAAAAAAAAGAGCAAAAAATTCTGGAAAAAAAAAGTGTCTAAGTTCATATTTATGTTCATTATGTGTTGATTTCATTGAGACAAAGATACCCATTGTGATCCACCAAATATGACCCTTACCTACCTTTTCAGTATTTCTGACCACCCGAATACTAGCTGAAGGTTTCTGACTTAGTTATAGGATTATCAGAACTTTAATTGAAATGTTAATACTAGTGAGGCCAGCAAATATTTAGTACATTTACAAAATATGGTGAGATCGTGAGCTCTCTAAAGAAAAGCTCAAAAAGAAAAGAAAAAAAAAGAGAAAAGAGAGAGAGAGAGTGAGCGCAAAGGAATGCAAAAGGAGCATAGTTTTGAGCCTCTCTCTGGGTTGACTTGTTTGATAATCTAGAGATCTAGAGTTTGTAGTACTAGACTACATGTAGCACCAGATGAGTGTAAGCCACCAAATATGAAATCATTTTACTCAGATATCTTCTACCTAAACCAAAAAGTCAGGGTAGAAATTTCATTTTATTTGAATCCCCGAGGGAAGAAGTTTTCCTATCATGATAGAATTCTTACCGAGGGTCAAGTATAAACTTTAAATATAGGTTGACTTTTCACTTGGATTCATTGCTTAGGCTACTATCACAACATTTTCACATTTGTCTGGATCTCTAAATTTTTGAAAGAAGACAAGAAGAAATCTTTTGCCAAACCCTTGACAAAAATGAATAAGCAGTCCTTTGGGCGCCGAGTTGTAATTAGCATGGATCATACAATTTGCATTCATTTTTCATTCTTGTATTTGCTTGAGAACTAGAAAAAGATAGGTACGGGAGTGTGATATTCCAATATTTATTTATGCCAATTAATGCCTAATTAATGTTAGTCTAAGGGTAATTTGGGTTAGATTACATTTAGTTAGTTAGATTAATCATTTTTGGTCATTTCGTAAATAATGCATACTTTTGGACTTTTGTGCAATCTTTCCCACAACTGCATCTAGTACCTTGATGAGTTTATTCTTATATATGAAGATACAAAATTTTAGATTAATCAGAGCAAGGTTGATTGGATTTTCCAGACTGAGCTCAATTGGAAAATGACTAGTCTAGTAATTGGAATTATTTGGAAACCCAATTAACCTAAAGCCTTAGCCTATTTAAGAACCCAATTACTTATTCCTAAACCCTTGGCCTAAACCCATGCAAACCCGTACCAACAGCCCTTTTACCTAGCCTAGAGCTAACCTAATATCCTCCATGTAAATTCCCAAAGCCACCTTCCCACTAAAAATCCCACACATATTTTCCTAATTTCCTAAACCTCCACCACCATCTCCTAAATATCTCTTGATTTTCCACCTAATATCGCACATCTATTGTCCGACACACAACTCACGAAATACAAAACACCCCACCTAAATCCCACATTAAATTCCTCTACATCCACCAAACATGCAATAACCACGTCACTCAATCCCAAACTAAATCCCACGTCAAACCACCGAACACAAAACAACCCTTCCCCACGTAGCACAAACATTCCCCAACGGAAAATCCATGCACATCCCACGTCAATCCCCCTCCTATCAATTTTAAAAAAATCAATCCCATGCAAAAATGCCACCAAAACCCAGCGAGCACCACACCATACATTATCATTTATTTAAAAAATCATATTTCTTACTTAATTCTCAACATCCAACCATTAGTTTAGGATATCCTCCAATTACCCAACAAACCACTCCCACTTAATTATTTAAATCCTATCACTTATCCTTTGATCCTACCCATTGATCCTTAACCTATTAATCCTAGCCCTACAAATTAGTGATCCAAGGCAACTTGGATCAACCAATCATAGACCTCCATCATTCCTATATAAACCCCTAGCCACCCCCTCATTAGGAGATCTCCTACTTAGAATTTTCGACCTACACATAGTCTCTACTACTCTACTAGTCCATGCCAACTATGGTGGTCCTGGAGGGTGCGCCTTCATCTCTACCCCTACCCATTCCATTCTTCTTCATCTCTTTCTTTCTCTCCCTCACCACCTCTAAGGCTCTAGAGAGAGCTTGTTCCAAGCTCGGGGTTCTCCTCTAGAGTAGAAAATCAAACATTTTTTCTGCCTCTTACCCCCATTCGTGGAGCATCCCATGACTGTCCTCTCACCACTTCGGGAAGCAGATTCTCGCTGCGACGCCGTCCTACCCCATCCTTCCTCTGCCACCGTTCTCCTTCCTCCAGCTTTGCACCACCTTCATCCAAGTGACGTTAGAGCAAGTCATCCTCCAAGCGACCGTCGAGGGGGATTTCCTCATCTTATTCTTTTTATCGCTTTTCTAGTGTAGTTTTACTTCCCACAATTAATTGTAATAAATAGTTTGGATCATTGTTATAATATTTCTTTCTCTGTTGCTTTCTCTCGCTCTCTCCACAAGTAGATTAGTTAGATTTCATTAACCTGAACTCTTACCCTATTAAAATACCAAAAAAATCTCAAAAGATAAAAACAACAAAAATAAATAAAATCGAAAGTGTGAATTTCAAAACCAAATGTTCGCCTCCCTGTGTTCGACCCGAGACTCCCTTGGAGTTTCGATATAAATTTTATCTGGTAGTGATTTCTACACACTTTGACGACTAGTTTTCTAACTCAAATATTTTCACATGCAAAAGCACACCTTACCAACTATTGTACCCCGAAGCGACAGCAGAAAATTGGACGGTAGGCGGTATTGTCAAAAGAGGTTAGCGCGGTGATTCTAGACGACTTACCACCTAAAAAGAACCCTAGTACCCAACTCATTTCCTGCTTTTTTGCAAGATTCTCCATTTGATCGAGCCCTTCTTGATTTGGGTTCATCCATTAACCTAACTCCCACTGAAGTATTTGATCGATTCTGATTTGGGGAGTTGAAACCCACCCCAGTTACCATACAATTGGTTATTGATCGATAAAAACACCGAGGGGGTGGTTGAGAACATGATTGTAAAGGTCCATGAATTCTACCTTCTAGCAGACTTTTTCATTCTCAATATAGAGGTTCCTCCTAATCTCTGCGATGCACCAATTATTTTGGGTCACCCATTTTTGGTGACAGCTCGCGCGAACATCGACTATGCATCCGGGTGTATGGAGATAGCCCTAGGAAATGAAAGACTTAGACTGGACATATTCAAGGCATCACGGAAGTTCGATTGTGATCTGATATAGGAGGATGATGAAGATGAAGACTTGAATTTTTGTGGGAATATTGGGCTCCTCTATGATGATGTCACATTCATCTTCACTGTCAAGGTTTTTGGATCTTGATCCACAGGACAGAGGCTAATGCCATGCACATTTCATCCCACAGATCTGATTGGCTAGGGTGTTCATCTAATCATGACACCCCAGATTCTAATTATCCTATCCTATCAAGTATTGATTTGCCCCTGCTGACGCAGGATGGTGTAACTACAACAAGTGGGTTTCCCATTAATGTAGTCACAACCAACCTCTTCACAGGTGGGAAATCAGTGAGAATTCACGAAAATTAGGATTATCATATTTCTGCTATTGATTCTTCTCCTCCCACTAACGAATATGATTCCCATCCACCCATGATTGAATTGAAGCCCTTATCTGATTCACTTAAGTATTTTTTTTAGGTGTTAGTGAGACATACCCAGTGATTATTAGTTCTCACTTGGCCATAGAATAGGAGCATCAATTAATCTCTGCCTTACAAGCACATAAGGCTACAATCGGGTGGCGCATTGCTAATCTCTGTGGGATTCGCCCCTCGTATTGCACTCATCACATTTATACAGATAAGGGGGTGAAACCTTCTAGACAACCTCAAAGACGGCAGAACCCAAATATGCTGGAGGTTGTCAAGAAGGAAATCATTAAATGGATGATGCGAGCATTATATATCCCATTTTCGATAGCCAGTGGGTGAGTCCTATTCAAATTGTACCCAAGAAAGCAGGACTCATCGTAATCAAGAATGATAAGGATGAACCCATCCCGACCTGCAGCACGACTTCGTGGCGGGTCTACATTGATTATAGGAAACTGAACACGGCTACTAAAAAGGATCATTTTCCTTTACCTTTTATTGATCAAATCTTAGAAAGGTTTGCCGGACACTGTTTCTTTTGTTTTCTAGATGGATACTCCAGGTATAACCAGATTGTGATTAACCCGAAAGATCAGGACAAGACTACTTTTACATGTCCCATTGGAACATTTGCTTTTAAGCGAATGCCCTTCGGCCTCTACAACACACCAGCGACATTTCATCGTTGTATGATGGCCATTTATTTTGATATGATTGGGGACTATGTAGAGGTATTTATGGATGACTTCTTCGTCTTCGAAAATGATTTCTTGTCTTATCTTGATAACCACACAAAGATCCTAAGGAGGTGCATAGGAGTAAACCTAGTACTTTCATGGGAGAAAAGCCATTTTATGGTGAGGGAAGGCATTGTACTAGGTCACAGGATCTCATCTAATGGACTCGAGATCGACTGAGCTAAATCTGAAGTCATTTCTCGATTACCTCCACCTAGCTCAATTAGCAGATTAGATCATTTTTAAGTCATGTCAGATTTTACCGTAGATTCATTCGTGATTTCTCAAAGATCGCCCGTCCTTTGACAAATCTCCTGGTAGCCGATGCCCCATTTAACTTCGATTCCTCGTGTCTCAGCACTTTCAAGACCTTACGAAGTGTTGTATCTGATTAGTCAATTCTCCAACCACCTGATTGGTCTCTCGATTTCAAGATGATTGTGACACCTTCAATTTTGTTGTCGAAGTCATTCTAGGCCAATGTCAGGAGCACCATCTGTTTGTAATCTACTATGCTAGCAAGGCACTGAATGAGGCTCGGCATAATTATACCATTATTGAAAAAGAATTACTAGCAGTAGTGTTCGGGTTGGAGAAGTTTAGATCTTATTTACTTGGGTCAAAAGTGATTATTTTCATAGATCATTCCACCCTCCAACATTTGTTAGCAAAGGAGAATGCCAAACCCCATCTTATCAGATGGATCCTTCTATTGTAGGAATTTGATGTTGAGATTCGCAACAAAGCCAGAACACATAATGTAGTGGTGGATCGCTTGCCTCAGCTGAACCCAAAACACATTCGCTATTCCCCACCAATCTCAGATCAATTCCCGAATGAGTCTCTTTTGAGATTCCCTAATACATAGATATTGCAAATTATCTTGTCGTAGGCAAGATTCCTGTGGGTCTATCGAAGGACCAAAAACTCAAATTCATTTCAAAACCCAAATTTTATTTCTAGGACAACTCCTTGCTCTTTCACATCGGGGCTAATAAGATCATCAGAAGGTGCGTCCTTGACTCGAAAATTTCAAGTGTGCTATCTTTTTGCCACAGCGATGCCTTTGGTGGTCATTTTTCGGGTCGTAAAACTGTTGTGAAGATTTTGCGGTCAGGTCTTTTATGACCGACTATTTTCAAAGATACACGCGAGTTTGCCAAATGTTGCAAGCAGTGTCAGTCGGTTGGTTCTATGACACGAAGAGACATGATGCCTCTCCAACCCATTCTAGTCGTAGAAGTGTTCGACGTTTGGGGCATCGATTTTATGGGCCCTTTTCCAAACTCGCATGGTTTTGAGTACACACTTCTCGTAGTTGACTATGTCTCGAAGTGGGTTCATGACATCCCAACAAGATGGGCTGATCATAAGACCGTTATCTCCTTTGTTCGGGAATTTATTTTTATGAGATTCAAAGTTCCCTGCACTCTAATTAGCGACATGGACAGTCACTTCATCCATGCTTATTTTAGGTCACTATTGAAAAAATATAAGGTACATCACCGCATTGCCACCCCGTATCATCCACAGACCAATGGGCAAGCTAAAGTTTCTAACTTTCAAATCAAGCTTATTCTCCAAAAGACTATTAGACAAGATATGAAGGATTGGTCCGATTGATTGATTGATGCACTTTGGACATATTAGACCACATACAAGCCCCCACTCAGAATGTCACCATACGGCATAGTGTATGGAAAGGCCTGTCACCCTCCTGTCGAGCTGGAGCACCATGCCTTTTGGGCGGTGCAGAAATGTAATTTTAACCTCGATGCAGGAGGTTATGAGAGGAAGCTCCAGCTCAGCGAATTAGAGGAAATTCGATGGGAAGCATATGAGAACACAAAGATATACAAAGATAAGATGAAGGCTTTTCATGATCGCCACATCCGGAGGAAGGGTTTCATGCCTAACTAGCAGGTGCGGTTATTTGATTCATGACTCAAATTCTTTGCGAGTAAGCTAAAGTCCAAGTGGATTGGCCTGTATCTTGTGATTCACCCATATTCTAATGGGGTGGTCCAAATTATGGACCCAAAATCTGGGCATGTTTCTACTGTAAATGGCCAGCTCCTTAAGCCGTTTATGGCCCAGGAACCTCCTCTTGCTAATGAAACTATTAATTTTATCGATGACATGTAACTAAATTTTCGCCCAGCTGGAGGTGTTAAACTCACCACTTATACATATGTAGATACCTTTTATACATAGCATCTTTCTCTTTTGGCATATATTTTTGCACATTGTGCTTTTTGTCATTTGGTCGGCATATGCTAAATGAAGAATCAGGAGCAATTCAAACTAATTTCTATCCACTCACCCCCTATCATAATTTTTTTTCCTTTTATTCATGCGTAAGGACATGCAAGAACTTAGGCATGGGGGGGTAATACACATAAATTGAAAATTTTTCAGCCAAAACCGTAGAAAACCTCTAAGCAGCACTTTAATTGGACTTTAGGGTCTTTAATTTAAGAACAACCCGACAGGGGAAATTATTGAAGTGCAATCATACGAGGTTAATTGCACATAGCATGTATTGCATCCATGAATAAAGATTTTTATCAAGAGGTTTTATTAGGGATTTTATTCTTTCATTGATTCCTAAATTTAGAATGCAGTACAATTCTACACTTGCACATAGAATTTGCAATTGATCCACTGTGTATATCGATAGACATCTTTAGTTTGTCGAGAATAAGCATTGCTTCTTTTCCTAAACCCTTGGATAGTAATTAGGGAGTCAGGCAAACCATCTTCTATTAGAACCACCAAACATTTGTGAGGTGAAATTAGAGTGCCTATTGGTGATAATTAGATAATGATACTTGGAGTTAGGCATAGTTTTCTCTCTTGGTTCCTACATACAAATTCTATGTGAGAGTTTTTGAGAGCCACCAAATAAGGCAAATATGTAGAGATCAGGTTCTAATAAAACTATGACTAAGGAGATAGTTACAACTGTCCTTTACGGAATCCTCGGTTGAAGGAGGGTGTTGGTGTCAAAGGTTAAAAAATACGTTGTCCCATCCATTCCTTTCCTGGTGCCGAGAATAGGCACTTCCACTAAATAAGCAACCCAATATCCTCTTGAACATCACTAATCCCCAATAATGCCTCATGAATAAAAATTTGCATATGTTTGTTGCACTGCATTATGTTGGTAGATATGAAAAGAAAAAAAAAGGAGAGAGAAGAAAGAAAAAAGAAAAGAAAAATAGAGAAGAAAAAAATAACAAAAAAAGAGAAAAGTCTAAAAAAGTGGAGTTGTGTTTATTTCATTTTGTGTCAAGTACATTGAGGCAGCAATACTTACTACTGTTGTGATCCACCAAATACAGCCTTAACGTACTTTTCTATATTCTGACTGCTCAAATACTGGCTAAGAAATTCTGACTTAGTTATAGGGTTATCAGAACTTAATTAAAGTGTTAATGCCATGTGAGACCACCAAATATTGAGTATATTTACAAATCTGGTGAGATTGTGAGCTTGAAAAGAAAAAGAAAAGAAAAGAAAGAAGAAAAAGAGAAGGAAAAAGAGAGTACAAAGGAACTAAAGAGAGCACAGTTTTCCCGCCTCTCTCTAAGTTGATTTATTTGATAATCTAGAAATGTAGATTCTGTAGTACTAGTTTATATGTAGCATCAGATAAGTGTGAGCCACCAAATACAAACCCACTTGACTCAAACATCTTTTACCTAAGCCAAAAGCCGAGGCAAAAATTATAGATTATTTTGTTGTACCTTCAAGGGAAGAAGTTTGCCTATCCTGATAGAGTTTTACTGGGGGTCAGTATGAGCTTTAGATGTGGATTGGCTTTTCACTTGGATCCATTGCATAGGCTACATCACTACACTTTCACGATTATCTGAATTTCTAAATTTTTGGATGAAAACAAAAGAAAAGGATCTCTAGTCAAACTCTTAATAGAAATCAGCCATTTCAGGACCAATTTGCATTTAGTCTTGCATTTGCTAGGGACTAGCAAGATTGAGGCATGAGGGTATGATTACACAATAATCATAGGACCTAATCTACCTAAATTAAGTCAGATCCTAGCTTAACTTAGGAATAATGCATGCATGAGCAGCATATTTGCATCTTAATTGATTTATTTAGCTATGTAGAAAAATAATGCTATTATGATGCACTAATTGATTAAGGATAATAATTGCAGATGATTCGGGGCCATATATGATAAATTCGACCGTATGAATGGACTTAGAGCGATAATCACAATCCGATGACGCAAAAATCACCTCAATCGAAGCCCTATAGCACCATCTACAAAGGCAGAAAGGCATACGGTCAGGATGGCACCACGTGGCACCATTCCAACGGCCCTCCACTACGTCCTCAACCTCTGAAGGTAATCCCATGTGCCTTGTGGGCCATTAGATCATCATCGAATGGACACAGAGGAGCCATGTCGTCAACCCCCTGCGCTTCATCAAGATGAGGCCTTATCTCAGCCATTGGATCGTCATCCAATGGCTGAGGTAGTGCACGCATGAAATCAAAAGCGTGACACAAACGGGTGTGCAGTGCGTTGGTCAAGCACCTTATGACAAACAAAGGGTGCCTGATCTAATTGCGTAGAGCGAGTGAAATTGGGCTTAGCATTGGTGCATGAAATTCGAGTGTCTAATCGAGATCAAGCGGCAAGAAACTCGATGTGTGGACACAAAGGACCGGTGGACGCGAACACAGGTGATGATGCGCCATCACATGCGATGCGCAAACAACGCCTGGCAAGCATGCAATGTGGACAAGATCTCGACCATTGATCATCACGATCAGACGGCTGTGATTGAACGCATGTGTGGCGTGCAATGGAAACTGAGGTAGTGGATTTTGCTGCACTCTCAGCTACGCAATCTCGATCAGACGACGCAGAGAGTGCCACGTGGCATCACCCGATGGCAGCGCGCGATGAAGGCACGATTGAGGCACGATTTGGATGCGATCTGAGCTGTAGATCTCCAGATCAAGTGCTCTTAGATACTCTAGCTTGTTGGCTCTGTTGGGGCCTCTAGAAGACCCATTTTGGCCCTCACTTCAGCTATAAAATGGACCTAGACTCCCCATTTAGGAGGCATTCGACCACCGAGCTTCTCCTTCTCAATTCTCCTCTGAAGAGCTCTCTTCCTCCGAGCCGTCCACCAAGGCAACCCTTGGTGCACCATTGCTGCCCCTCCACGCTCTCCTAAGGCCACCAAGGACCACTCCTTTGTGCCCTTGTTCTAGTAGAATAATTTAGATCATCTCATCATTAGTTCTCTACTTAATTTCTACGTCTAATTCTAATAGTTCTATTACTTTGTTCTTGTTGTTCTAGTTAAGTTACTTTTGCTTTTTGTGTCAAGCATTCAACTATGTGGAGAACTTGCATGATTACTATCTTAATAAAGTTGATTTGCATTGTATCTATCTTACAACTTGTTTCTAGCATCTTGTTTGAGTAGATCTTTATTTTCAACACAAAGTGCATATTGAAATCAAATCAAGTCGCATTTCCGCCTCCCTGAGTTTGAACGGGACTTACCACATTTTGTTAAAATTATTCGTCGACGTGTTTTGACTGGGACTCACCTGATAAATGCTAAATCTATGCGATTAAAAATATGTAATCATTGTAGCACACAAAGTAAGCGATTAATTAAATCTATATATCCGAACTATAAGGGGTCTAGGTCGAACAGAGGGAGGCATTCACTATTTAGTACCTTTTGTAATTATTATATAGTAGATTGGCAAATAATAATAGAGGCATAGATATCAAATGAATACTAAATTTTACTGCAAATACCAAAATGTCTCATAGAAATATTCTATCACAAAATGAATAAAAACATAAGAGTATAGAGACTAGAGAACAGAAGAAGAAAGTGAAGCCGCTTGAGGGATTCTTGTTGGAAGCTTCTGACGGAGTTTCAGATCCAGGGTGTTGGGAAGAAGTGATTACACAGCAATCATAGGTCCTAATTAACCTAAATAATGTTATAACCTAGCTTAACTTGTAAATATTGCATTCATATCATGCATATTCATGCATTGCAGCATTTTATATAGAATAAGATGAGATATCTTGCTATTTAATGTTTTTGTTGTTATTTGCAGGTACTAAAGTGATAGAGTGGTATAAGGCAATAAAGAGACAAGAAGACTGATCCAGACAAGAGGAGTGAGGAGGATAGCCTTATCCCTACCCTTAGAAACCCTAGGATATCTTTCCTAAACCCAAAACCACTTCCATTAGGACATCTTAGCCTTATCCATCTTATCCCTCTCCCAAACAGTTAAGAACAAAAACCTTCCTTAGAAAACCCAAAACCCACTCTTTAGCACCTTTCTAGACATCCAGATATTAGGCAAAACATCTAGATATTAGGCTCGACATCTGATTTCTGTAGAAAATCAATCTAGGAAGCCAAAACTTGCACTGACACAGAATTAGACGTCCAACCTAACTTCCAGACATCCAATTTTGGAGTATAAGACGTCTGATCACTTGTATGGACATCTGGAGGTCATCTCTGTTTCCTATTTTAGGTGCTAAAAGCCCGAGCTTGCCTCTTTTGACCTAGAAACCCCACCAAACACCTTAGGAAACCTAATTAGAGACCTCCTAAGACTATCCCACTATCCATACCCTTATTTATCCTATCCCTAACCCAATTAAACTAGCCCATATCTAATTGGGTACATCTACAGTTGATTAGGTGCACCTGAATCCAAGTAGACCTACCCAGGATCTAATTGACTCATACCTATTAGGATTACCTTAGCCTAATCAAACATAAACATCCAATTAGACTTGACCTAGACCCAATTAGGTTCACTCCTCTCCAATTAGACTTTCCTAAGCCTACTTAGGTCCATACCCACCTAATCTAGATTGACCCAACCTATTTAGCACCTAATTCTACCAAAACCCACAAACACACATCCACGCACACTCAACTACACACACACACACTTCTTCTACCTTAGTCTAGAAAACACCTAAATATAGCCTATTCTAGAAACACCTAAATATAGACTATTCTAGAAACACCTATTCTTAGCCATCCTAATCTTAGTAAACCTAACCTAAGCACCTACTACTAAGACCCCTTGGAGCTTTCTCTGATGTTAGACCTTTGCCCCTTGTAGCTAGTTAGGTCTTCCTAAACAAGACCTTCTCTTATCTCTATCCTCTTCTTTTCTCGAATATCCATAAACCCATATCATCTTTTTGGCCCTCAGGGTCCTCCATCTCCCAACCCAATCATGATTTTGACTCCTCCTGGTTGGGAGACTCATCCTCAGCAGCTGGGATATGACTATTCTCATACTCCATATCCCCCAGCATATTTAGAACCTAAACCTCATGGATCTGACCCTTATTTAGATCAGAACCGATTGAAGGCCATAGTTACTGAATTCCGAGAGTATAACGAGGATTATAAGGATCAATGTGTCAAGCTCCTAGAGAAAATTAGACAATGCCAGCCATAATCTCAATCTTATCACTCCTCCCAGGAACAAGAGACCTGGAATAACCAGCCTAGTGGATCAGGTGACCCATATTTTGAATCCACTAACTACTCTACCGACTCTTGCTACCCTAGGGAGGCATCCTGGACTCAGCCAACCCAGAAGGCACCTTTGGACCTACTTCATTATTTGGGTAGATCACTTGGGGAATGCACCATTTCTGATACACCTGTACTTGATGATATATCACTTAAGAATTGGAACAATGGATCACAAGTATAGGACCACACATCAGGTTCTCAATCAACTCTCTCTATAGTTAGCCCCACTCAGGGTGATACACACTTTGATTCATATCCTGATTAGTATAATCCAGAGTGGAGAGACAATCCTGATCTTTCATGGTCTCCACAGAGAAAAAATCAAACTCCAGATCAATCTAGGCTAGCCCAGTACTCCACTCAATCCACTTTAGGGCAACCATCTAGTCCAACCCAACCCACAACTACCATTGAGGATATCATGAACCTTTTGTTGGACTTTGACAAGAAAAATGAAGAAAGGTTGACTAATTTGGAAAATCAAATGAAATCTCAAGGGGATCAAATCAAGAGACTTCAAGAATCATTCTATCCCCGAATGCACGCTCCTCTTCACTCCTATTCTCCACCTATTCTTTTGACCCCTCCTCCAATTTATCATATGTGCCATTGTGCAGGTGTCAATTCTTTGGCTTCTAAAAGAAAGAGAAAAGCTAGGAGTCCACCCAAACAATTTGATTTGGGCTCACCAAAAAATCTTAAGACCAAACCTGCATCTAGCTCTGACTCAGACTCTAGGGACAAAAAGAAGACAAAGGCTCCAAAAGTTGATTTGACCTATTTACCCTTTCCTGGGGCCTTAAAGAAATAGTCACAAGAAAAGAAAAAGACTTGCACACCTAAAGAGGTGGTTTTATCTGCTAACATAAGTGCATTCATTTCTAGCACTCTACCATCCAAAAATAGTGACCCTAGAAAACCATTCATATCTTGTGCCATCAAGGGATTCACCTTCAATAAAGCCCGTGTGGATCTAGGGTCTTCCATCAACTTGATTTCTACCGCTCCTTTTGACCACACCAGACTTGGAGATCTACACAACACACCTGTTACCATTACGATGGCAGACAGCTCCATCAACACACCTAAGGGGGTAGTTCATGATGTGATCATTAAGGTGCAAGGTCTTAGCTTTCCAGTTGATTTTATTGTTTTAGACATGGATATACCAGAGAAGCTAAGTGATTCACCCATTATTCTAGGTCACCCTTTCTTGGCTACGACCAACGCACAGATTGACTATTACTCAGGTTGTATGGAAATGAGTAGCGACAATGAGAAGATTCACTTTGATATTTATGCAGCCGCCAAGAAACAAAGTCAGGGTATTTTTTGGATGATACGAAAAGTGATTCGGAGGGTAATTTGGAAGAAACCATGGCGATTGACACCTAGGTAGGACCACATGACCCGAATCAAGAATCTACTAAATCACAAGAGTCACCCTCAATACAGGATCAAATCTTTGATAGCATGGTTAACTATCTTGACTGACCTAGCCCAATTCAAACCCCTGCCCCTTGCAATGAATCCTAGATTACTCAATTGATCAAAATGGTTCATGAAATAAAATAAGCCAGTGCTAGAGAATATGATGATATAAGAAAAGAGCTTCATAGAATTTGGGATGAGCAACAAAAATCAGAAATGTTTGAGTTTGGGTCAGGTGTGTCACAACAGAATTGTGATTCTAAGGTGGTCATTGAGGATTCTATAGATCAAGCACCCAAGGTGGATGATATTGATGTTCCTATTGAAGTTGAGGAAAGAGATTCATTTGATGAGCTTAATCTTGATGTAGGGCCTGAATATCAAGCATTTCATTTTGAGGAACCAAGCATTAATGGGCTTAAATATGATTTTGTTGTATTTGAGAGTACCCATGTATACGTTGATGAGTTGATTCAAATGATCACATACACAGAGCAACAAAATAAAAAAGACTTTAACCACTCCTCACTCAATCATTCAGCCCATTCCATTCTCATGGAGGAACTCACTACCGAATCTAATGCCCAATTCCATCTAAGTGAGAAGGAGGTATTATCCCCCTATGAAAAGGATATTCAAGAGATTGAAAAATTATTGGGGACTACATATGATGAGTTATCTAAGGAAGCTAAAAATTTTGCCGAATCATGTGATAATTGGGAATCGGAATTGAATTATTTGGAAAAAGAAGAGGATGATACTCAGGAAGAAACATCTTTGGAAAAGACAGAGACTGATCGCTGGACCTTGATTTCCATATCTGACCACACCAGGTAGGTCATGCCTTCCATTCATCACCATTATCAAGACCCATATGATTTTACCCCACACAACTCCGCTCATACCCCAGCCACCTGTCGACTCCATCACCTCTTCGGGATGCCTTCATCTTCATTTCTTCCAAGCACCTGCATTTATCTATCTTTTTATTGTAGCACCTGGCTACAGATAATCCCAAGCCCCATCTACATATTTTTCCCACTCTTTGGGGTTGGACTTCATGGACAGCTAGTCTGCTTTGCGACCCGCTGTTGGCAAACGAGATTAAACTTCTAATTATTTTACTCACCATTCTTAATACAGTATTGACATATCCTTTTTAAGTTTATGCCCAGTTGGAGGCATTAATCTCAGCATTTATATATATCATATTTTATTTGGCATATTTTCTTGCATATTTATTTTACTTCTTAGGTGTTGGAATAAGCGGAACGAAAAATTTAGGAGCTATTCCAGGTTATTTCTACCCATTTACTCCCTGTCTTAATTTATTTTTCATTATATTCATGCATGAAGACATGCAAGAAAGTAGGCATGGGGCGGTAGTACATGTAAACTGAAAATTTTTCTGCCAACACCTAGGAAAAACCTTTTGTACATCATGCTAATTACACCTTAGGGTCCTTAAATTAAGAACAACCGACTCCACCTCCAATGTTCGCATTGTAGCTAGAAATCGTTCGTAACAACCACTTCTAACTCATCCACTCACCTTTTTGTTCTAAATTTAAGGCCGAGCTGAATGTAACCTGAATTAGGGAAATCTTCGAAGTGCAGCTTTGAAAGGTTATACATAGCATTCATATATAGTCATGCATTAATTTTTATCAAGGAAGTTTTATTAAGGATTTTATTCTTGAGTTGATTCTGAATCTAGAATCCAGTACAATGTTTACACTTGCATGTAGATTTTGCAATAGATCCATTGTGAAGACCAATAGATATTTTTAGTTTGTTGAGAAGAAGCATTGCTTCTTTTTCGAAACCCTTAGATAGTGGTTAGGGAGTCAGGCAAATCATCTTCCAGTAAATCCACCAAACACTTGTAAGGTGAGAGTAGAATGTCCACTGGTGCTCTAAGGGTCAAGTACGAACTTTGTTATTACCCTGGCTTAATTTGTAAATATTGCATTCATATCATGCATATCATGCATTGCATCATTTTATATAGAATAAGATGAGATATCTTCATATTCAATGTTTTGTTATTATTTGCAGGTACTAAAGTGATAGAGTGGAATAAGGCAATAAAGAGATAAGAAGACTGACCCAGATAAGAGTGAGGAGGATAGCCTTATCCCTACCCTTAGAAACCCTAAGGTAGCCTTCATAAACCCAAAACCACTTCCATTAGGACATCCTAGCCTTATCCACCTTATCCCTCTCCCAAACACTTAGGAACAAAAACCTACCTTAGAAAACCCAAAACCCACTCTCCAGCACCTTTCTGGATGTCCAGATGTTAAGCTAGACATCTGATTTCTACAGAAAATCAATCTAAGAAGCCAAAACTCGCACTAACATAGAATTAGACGTCCAACCTAACTACTAGACGTCCAATTTTGGAGTATAAGATGTCTGATCACTTGTCTGGACGTCTAGAGGTCATCTTTGGTTCCTGTTTTTGGTGCTAGAAGCTCGAGCTTGCCTCTTTTGACCTAGAAACCCCACCAAACACCTTAGGAAACCTAATTAGAGGCCTTCTAAGCCCATCCCACTATCCATACACTTAGTTATCCTATCCTTAACCCAATTAAACAATCCCATACCTCATTGGGTGCATCTACAGTTGATGGGTGCACCTGAACCCAATTAGACCCACCCAGGATCTCATTGACTCATACCTATTAGGATTACCTTGGCCTATCACACATACACATCCAATTAGACTTAACCTAGACCCAATTAGGCTCACTCCTCTCCAATTAGACTTTCCTAAGCCTAATTAGGTCCATACCCACCTAATCTAGATTAACCCAACCTATTTAGCACCTAATTCTACCAAAACCCACAAACACACATCCACGCACACTCAACTACACACACTTCTTCTACCTTAGTCTAGAAAACACATAAACATAGCCTATTCTAGAAGCACCTATTCTTAGCCATCCTAATCTTAGTAAACCTAACCTAAGCACCTACTACTAAGACCCCTTGGACGACCACCATAGATCCAACTCTATTCTCCTCCACTCCACTCTTGCGACCACTAACACCTTCCCTTCCACCCTCCCAAGATCATCCACTCTCCTCCTCCATGGATGGCTAGGAGAAGCTCCAAGGTGCTCCTCCATGGACGACCAAGTGAAGCTCCAAGGTGTTCTCCTCCAAGGCTTCAGGGACGGCTAGAAGAGAAAGGGTCCACCACCCTCTTCTCGTCTACTTCTTCATGGGTGTGCCCTCTTCTCTCTCCTTTGAATACGAGCCCAAGCCCTCTCTCTCTTTCTCTTCTTGGATGGACAAGAAGGCTTCTTCATAGCCTCCCTTGGTTGATCCTAGCATTCTCGTAGTTTAGTTCTTTTTATGTGTTCTTTTGCAACTTCATATGATTATTCAATGCATGATTAGTTTTTCTTTGAATAATTAGTGACGTGCTTCTATTTATCATTGTGAATACACACCCATTAGTTAGGTTAAGATTAGGTTTTTGCTAGCATATTTAGATCTAGGTTTCATTGCACTTTTCAAAACAAAAATCAAAAACACAAAAAAAAAAGCAAAATACAAAAAAGGACCAAAAAGATTAGGTTA
Organism: Thalassia testudinum; assembly: GCA_037157565.1. Classification (NCBI taxonomy): domain Eukaryota; kingdom Viridiplantae; phylum Streptophyta; class Magnoliopsida; order Alismatales; family Hydrocharitaceae; genus Thalassia; species Thalassia testudinum. The sequence continues at coordinate 63,490,422 of JAZHRO010000003.1, forward strand.
GAAAAGTGGATCCAAATCTAAAACTCATTTCTCACGCCTCCCAGAGATGAACGACCGGGACTCATGTTATAAAAGAATAAAAACCAATGCGAGTTTCTTAAAACAAATATTTTTGATCAAGGGTTTAGCGCAACTATACTACAATTCCAACGTATTTCAAAACACGCGCCAAAATGCCTTGTCAAGAGAAATATGGTGGGCATACACTATGGTGGGACTAAGGTAGGGAGGCTACTACTAAACTAGGCTACTAATTAACTAAGACTAATTGGTTCCCTAAGGGTTGGAGGCAAGGTCTTTTTATAGGCATCTAGGTGGCTTCCTATTGGTCAATCTAAGGTGCTTAGGATTACTAATTTGGACAGCCTAGATTAGGTTCTATGGGAGGGTTAGGATTGGTTAGATAGGGACCCTTAGATCTAGAGTGTAGAGCTAGGATAGGAGGGGATTTCCTTTGTTGGGTTTCTAAAAATAGGTGGCTAGGTGGTTTATTGGAAAGGATATGATCTAGGTAGGTTGGGTTAGCCCTAGGGTAAATAGGTTGAGTCTAATCCAATTAGGTTCCAACTGAATCCAATTGAAGTTGGGTGCACCCAATCAAGTTGTACTGCACCTGATTGGATGTGGCTTGGTCTATTGGGTTTAGGTTGGGTCTGATTAGACTCAAGTGAGTCTAATCAACTCAGGGTTAATCTAATCAGGTCCCATGGACCTAATTAACTATTGGTTAGCTCAATTGACTCAGACTTAGTCAATTAGGTGTAGTATGAACCTAAATTGGATTCTAGGTTAGGGATTAGGTATTGGATAAGTGGATTAGGGTTATGGATAGTAGGATAGGACTATGGATACGGTGGATAGGTACATGGATAATGTGATCCATGTTTGTGGCTTTTGAGCTCAAATATGTAATGTTGACCTGGTCCAAGGATAGGTACTAGGATAAGGTCATCCTAAGGTTTTAGGAATAGGGTAGGGTTATCCTAATTCCTCTCTTGCTTTCTCTATTCTTGTGTCTTCAATCTTTCTTTATTTTAGCTTTATTCCTCAATCAGCTCCTAGCTCAGCTATAGCTTCTACTCCTATTAGCTTTGTTTCTCAGCTCTTTAAATCACTTTAAAACCTATCACCTACTTTATTCACAAGAGACTAGAATTAGGAGATAATTATTTATAAGATGAATATAAAGCTCAAATACGCATGTATGCTCTAAATGCAATACTTATAAACCTAATGAATGATTTTACTATGGAATTAGCCCTAGATTAAGCTAATTAGGGTAATGTATTAGACTATTATCAGCATCTTGATGGCCTTAGAATGACAAATCATTTGCCACAATCCACTTTTCACCTATAAATACCCCTACACCCTTCCCCCTTACTTCCCATCCCTTCCTAGCTTCTCCTACCCTTCTCTAGAGCTCAATAGCACCTCTTAAGTGTGTCCAAAGCCCCAAGATGCTCCATTAGAGAAACTGTTCGGTGTGTAAATCGCATTTTAAAAGATGATTTAGTGTAGTATAGTGTGAAACATGTCGACAAATAAATTTATAAAATCCAGTGAGTACCGAGTCATTTGTAGGGAGGCAATCTCGATTTTAACGGAGGATTTTCAATAAAACTAATTCTATATATGTGTGTGTGTGTGTGTGTGTGTGTGTGTAGAGTAGATACCTAGAGAATCAGAATTTTACTGCAATTAGATATATTTTTTCATAGTAGAAAATGCTGATAGAGACAGATAGATAGATAGTTAGAAAGACAGAGGGAGAGAGAGAGAGATGCAGATAGACAACATCGCTTGTGGGATTCTTGTGCGAGGTACGGCAACACCTCAGATCCAGAGAGTCGAGATGAAGGTCGGAGCGAAGTTGCATAAGGAAAGCTTGGTTGGGAGGAACGTGGAAGAGAAATGTCTGGAGTTGATGATGAAGTTGATTTCAATCCAAGGGGGCTTTGGCCTTCTTTTATAGCTTTGTTGAAGGAAAAATAGGGCATTTTAGCCCTTAAATTCGTGCAACAACCTCTCGGCTAATCAAGTCCATCGATCGGAAGACAAAAGGACCTGATTAGGCCTCAAAACACCTACAAAAGACTTCATATCTCTCGGATTCAATCTCTGGCTGACACTAATTGTGTAGCAATATAGGTCATAATTGACCTAAATTAGGCTAGGACTTAGCATAAGTTAGGGTAATTCATGCATGCATAAGCATTACCAGCACCTTTACTGCTTTCTTTTACCTGTGCATAAAATAATGCTATAATGTACTGATTAGGTGCATTATGTCAATTACAAGTAATAAGTTGATCAGAAGCTAGATCTAAAGCTGGATCTGAAGAATAAAGAATAACTGGTGTTGCAGCAGAGCTAAGGAAAAAGACCTAGATTAGATGTAGTAGATAATAATGTAAGGGAGTTAAGGTATGCTATTATATTAAGTAGGAATAAAGCAATAAATTGTGAAGAACTTAGGTCCATCCTAGCCCTAGGACAGCCTAGAAGCTTCCCCAAGCCTTAGCAACCCTTAGATTAGATCGCCGCACCCTAGGAAACCTTAAAACCCTAATTCCAGCCTCTATCTGGATGTCCAAATGAGTTATAGGATGTCTAGAACCCTTAGCCAACTCCCGCACACCTTAAACCCAGTTCTGCAGTGTTATTGGACGTCTAGACACTTGGTCAGACGTCCAATTTCTGCAGAATACCAAAGATAGAACTTAGAATCCCTCCTGACTCTGATTGGATGTCCAGACAAGAAGTCTGGACTTTTGATTTTTCACTATAAGATGTATGACACTATTATTGGACGTCCAGAACTGCTCTCTAGTTCCTATTTTTGAATTCAAGCTTGGATCTTGAATTCCTAGGTCCCCAAACTCAATTCCAACCCCTTAGGAACCTAAATTAAGGTGCCCTAACCCTAGTACATCACCTCTAGACCTCCCTAAGGACCTAATTAGCTCCTCACTAAACCTAAATGACTTGGATCATGGTCAATCTCTTCAGTGTATTCAATTGGACTCGTTGAGTCCAATTGAGCCCTGATCTTAGCACACACTGTCCAATTGGACTCAGTGAGAATCCAATTGACCTAGATCTAACTTAATTGAGTTATTTTACTCTAAATTAGGTTTCCACACACCCAATCAAACTTGTCTTAAGTTTAATTGCACTTTGCCTTAGTGAATTAGGGTTTACAACCCTAATTTGAGACCTACCTTGACCTAAACCCACTAGAACCCAACCTAATCAACCTAGCCACCTAATTTTTGATCCACACACACCCACACACACCATCCACACGAAAATACCTAGCCTAGAGTTCTCTAGAACTTTCTACCATGTGTTGTTGCCTTGGTTGCTAAAATTAGCAACCAAGAGCAATTCAATTTTTAGATCCACATTTGGTGGATCTAAAAACCACCATCCATCCTCTCTCTCACTCTCCCACAAGCTCCCACCATAGGCCTCTCTATAGAATTCCATAATTCTCTAGAGAGCTTCCCTTAGGTCTATAAAAAGACCTAAGGGGTGGCACTTTGGACCCATTCACTCTTGGCTCCATTTTAGCTTAGCAACATTCCACCTGCACTCCACCTTCACGAGTAGCTTCACCATGGCCACCACCATCTCCATGCCAAGATGTTGGATAACCTCCTCAACCTCTCTTTAAGGGCCGGCCTAAGCACCATTGGCTACCCCTCCTTCTCCTCTCAACCAAGTCAAAGGCCATCGGAGCCCACCCCTAAATGCCCTTAGTTCTAATAGATTAGATTATAGTTCTTCATAGTTTTACTTCTTTATTTACTACTTAATAGTGTATCTCTATATTCTCCCCCAATGATGCATGCATAATCCCCTTTTAGATTCATGTATGCAATCGTTTTCTGTTAGCTAGATTTATGTTTTCAAGCATTCCTCTACAAGCTTTCCATGAGCTTTATGTAGCAAACACCATCATGAATCAATGAAAATCATTATATATATATATATATATATATATATATATATATATATATATTTGTGAAAATCACCATTAGCCTTGTTGCAATATTTTTGTGTGATTGAAGTTGCATGTTTCAATTTTCGATACTCTGGCAACTAGGCATGTCGTGCATAAATATGAACTTAGCATAAATCGACATGCGAATTTGAATAAGTAGAGCAAGAGAGATCGATTTCAAATTTGCATTTCCATAAACACCTCCCAGAGATGAACGACCGGGACTCCAAGTCTCGTTATCTTTATAAATTATTTTTGACGAGTGTTTTCGCACACTATACTATGATGAAATCTCTGTTTTCAAAACACGCACGAGAATCGATCCTTATCAAATGGCACCATTTCCGAGGAGGCAATGTCATTTTTTATTTCGATCTCTAGAATTATCACTGATAAATCTTCCTCTACTTGAGTTTTTGATGTGCAGGTAAAACAGGGAAAAATGGGATCTGTGCACACAACGAGCGCAGAAAAAATACCAGGTGCACATCATATCCTTCTTAGTCTAGGCTTGATTTGAACCTTAGGATAGATTTCCTTCTAGCAATTTCAATTGACAAAAAAAAAGCCTATTTATCTTCATGAAAAAAAATCAAAAAAAAAAGTCTAGGTAGTTAGATTAGGTTTCCATTTGAATCTTAGGTTAGCTTGCTTCAAAAAAAAAAAAGAAAAAATTTTTTTGAAAAAAGCATTTCCCTTCAAAAAAAAATCAAAAGTTTTGAAAAGAAAAAAAAATTATTTTGGTGGAAAGTTTGAATTTTGAATTCAAACACTTTTTAAAAGCTTTCCCACCATTCTCTAATTTTCGGCCAGATTTTAAATTCTGACTTAAAAATTCAATTTCTGAAAAGTTAATGAGCGAAGAATTCTAAAATTTGGGCTATGCCTTCATTTTCAAACCATCTTTCAAACAGCACCATTCATTTGAAAACATTCCAAGTATAAAATTTTTAAAAATTCACGAAGTGCAAGGGGATCAGACTAACCTAGATTTGAAAATTTTCAAAATTCAAAAAGCAATTCCGAGCAATCTGCAAATATGTTTTGGCTAAAAATGGTGGGGTTAGAAAGATGATCTCATTAGCTTTAATTCCCATATTTTTCTGAATTTTTGAAGATCATTTGTTACTATTTCAATTAGAAAAATCAACTAGGGGTGAAATTTCTAGATCTGACCCCCTGACGTTTAAAAATCTCTATAAATTCGATTGAAATAGTAAAAATCACAAAAAAAATATTCTCTGAAAAGATAATTGAAAAAGGAATCTACTTGCAAAATTTCAGTTTAGTTGGATTCAAACTTTATCTAGAGAATTATTTGTGTTTCATTGGTCTGCTAAAATCTCAAAAAAAAAAACCTAGAATTGCATGAACCCTAGGTTATACCCTTAGGGTTACATTCTAGAGACCACACTTGGGCTAGCCTAAACTTAGTCAATTCTAGTGTGTAGCCAGTGAGCTTGGTCACCTTGTGGGACACTCATCACAAACCCCAACTGAAGAAAAATGGGCCCAAATTAATTTTAAAACACATAAGCAAACCCGAATTCGTTGTCGTACTACTGGGTGGCTTCAACCTCTCTTGCCAAACCTGGTGACTAAGTCTGTGGGGTAGTGTCAAATGACCGTGGCTCGGGAATAATGGAACCAGAGGCGTGAGCTAAAGTAAGAACCTTCCCCTTAGTCCCCTTGTAACCAGACTGTTTAGGCTATCTTGAGAGGCGAGAATCACTTTCAGTCGGTTGTACGATGAATTTTTCTTCAGGAATTTGAACTTAAAATGAAAAATCTGGTCATCCGATCATAAGGACCATCTGATTGACAGGGCCTTAGCCTTGTCTGGCTTGGCTACACCAACTCAGGGGTTGGGTGGTGTATGTAAGGAAGGAGGTCACTCAGACCTCAACTGGTTGGACCTTGGGAGCTGCTCCCAAGGAGGTGGGTCACCTCGCTAGGACCATCTTATCCCCCCATTTCTTCCACTTTCTTAGCCGCAATGGCTAACCCTGGATCTGGGCCTAATCAGGATCCAGAAGAGCTGGACCCACGAGTTTATCTGAGAGCTTGGGTCACTAAATCAGCTTAACCTTGGGATCGGAACCCAAGGTGGCGAAGATGACTTTTCGCTTCACCTGATCCTTCTCCTTGGGTTACCAAAATGGTTAACCCATATCTTGACCCTGGATATTATGACCCATACCAGTCGGTCCCTCAAAGGACCGCATCTTATAACCAAAGGTATGGATTTCACACTCCTACTTCTCACACATGGAATATGCGTAGACCTGATTCACCCCCTGGAACCCCTGAAGAACTACTAGTGCATATGCGATCACATTATAGAATACAGAGAGCTGTAGCTAGCGCTAAGGAGAAGGCCGCATTCTATCTACACGAAATCCAAGCTATCACTGAGCCAAACCAAAGATAAAGTTGGATTCCATATCAACAAGCTATGATGGAGCTCCTTCAGGGAACAACAGGGATAACAAGGCTAATTGGACAAAATCGGGAAACTCAACAACTAGTGCTTTTGAGATATCAAGTGGAAAATAGCCTTGAAGACCTCGAAGAATCTGAAACGACTACACTCGACGAACACACAAGAGATTCTCAGGAGCAAATGCCGAAAGATAATTCAGGGGAAGAAGAATTGATGAGAACCTCATCATGAGCCCTAACTAGCTCATTTTGACCTAAGAAAGAGAATAAGAGCTCCTACATAACCTAAAGAAGGTCTTAATTCAAGGAATAAGTGTTCTGAGAAGAAAATATGAAATAAAAGGTAAAACTACAATTTTACCATTGCAGTACATAAACGGAATTTCTTAGAGGCAAAACATAGGTCAAATGGTCTAAATAAGATAAAAAGTGGATTGGTTTAGTTAGAAATGGGTTCATGTGCAGTCTAGGAATTAAATAACATTCAGTAACCCTAAAATAGACTCGCTTAATTCAACAAGGTTCTGGTCAGGATAAAAATCAACTAAGCCATTTAAAATTCATGGAAAAATATTCCCTAGGGTTTAGAACCTTCAAATTGGCCTTTGGAACCTATTTTGACCTAGATAGGGGTCCTAGCTCATTATTTGACCTAATTTGGGTTCTTGTGTAAAATATCCAGTCAAACATAGTCAAACCTAAAATCCAACTTCACCATTGGATTCCTTATGTCAAAATTAGGTTTGTACCAAAATTTGGACCTAAGGGGAGGTCATCTTGACCTACCTTGTAAAATAGTCCACCCAATTACATTTTGATCCCTATCTTTTGAAAACCATTGCAGAGGCCCCCTAACTTCCTCACCACTCTTACAACCAGGTCCCTCCAACATAAAAGTGGAGGAATCCTACTCTGGCGAGGAATGGAGGGGGATTACTCCCTGATTCCTCAATGATCTCCTCCCAGATTTGGAAGGGAGATTCTCTGAGGAATTCCCTTCCATATAAGCATGATTGCAAGGTCTGATTTGCACCCAATCTCTCGTACGAACACATGAGAGATGTGGGTATCTTCCACATTCCATCTCCGGTGAGGACTCATGCACTTGGAAGCTTGTCTTCCAATCACAAAAGTCCCTACCAACGCCTATAAGAGCACAACCACCTCAGGCCGCACCTTTTGAGCTTCACTTGGCTGAAGAACCACCCCAATTTCCTCTCTTCTCCTTCGGCTAGGTGTCCAACGAGCTCAGGTGAATCCTCCTCCTCTTTCTCATCGCTCTACCACAATACCAATGGCAGAGCCATCTTCACCACCTTCCTCTGTGTCGTGCAATACCCGTGCACGTGCTCCAGCCCCTTCGTCGTTGTCACTCTCCCTCCATTGGACATCTTCTCCAGCGGCGGCAGGTATGGCTAGCCACCTCCTCTCTCCCTTCGTCCATGTAGTTAGGTTATAACTATTTCTCTCTCTCTCCTCTTCATTTCCCCTCTCTTAATTTCTATTTTCGACCCCTCGTCGCAGCAGACCACCTCCATCTTCTCCATCTCTGACCGACCACTGGTGAGGCGCATCCACCGCTCTGCACTTCCACACACCTCGCCAGACCCCTCATCACCTCCACCATCTCCCACTGATCATCTTTCGCCCTTTCACTGACCACCATCAACTCCCTAAATGCCCACCGAACAAACCCATATTCACGGCCACAAAGCGACCTAGGCATGCACCCCTAGGCCACCCTGCGGCCAGCCAACCACCGCCTCACCTTCGTCTTGACACGGCGAAGTTCCTCAGGTGTTTTAATGGGGACACAAGGTTGTGTTGAGTGATTTTCGGTTAGGATCCCATTCCGCCATTGGAGCAAGAACAAGGAGCTCATAAGCTTGCGTCAGGCTGCATCAACCCAGGTGCTGCGCTCCAAGAGGTGCAGGTTGGTCTTGCGCATGTACACAGCCAGACAATTGGCCTTGCGAGGACTGCAGAAGTAGCAATTAGGCGAAGGCCTCCTGAGGGCGTGAGCGCAGAAGCAGGTGGGACTTTTAGTCCCACCTCATAAACTCAGGAGTGAGGTGCATCGTTTAAATTATTTTTGTGTTTTTAGCTTACCACCTCAAGTGACACGAGGTGAGGTCCCTCGCCCACACACGCACGCCTCGTCCGCGACCTATGCCCGCGGATCTGGCGTGACTGGCCCGATTAGCCTCGCACTCCTCGCGCACTACACCACACCGGTGCGCCTGGACCCAGGCATGCGAAACCTGATTCGATTACCCAGCTCTGGGAGAGCAAACCCAAGAGAGAAATAGAGAGAGAGTGACACGGGGGAGGGTAGGGGATAGGTTTCGCTCTTCACTATGCAGGGAAGAGAAGAAGGAAGAGGAAGGTGCAACTGAAGCTAAGGCAAGGTGAAGCTAAAGCCAAGCAGGGAAGGAAGTTGTGGCCGCAGCAAAGGAAGAAGGAAGGAAGAAAGGAAAGAAGTAGAAGAAAGAGAAAGCAAAGAGGGTGCAGCAAAGAAGAGAAGTCAGAAGAGAAGAAGGAAAGACAAGGCAGAAGAAGAAGACAAGGAAGGAAGAAGAAGCACTGTAGCAGAGGTGCAGCCAAAGAAAAGAAAGGCAAAGGCAGAAGATCCAAAGAAGAAAGAAGGAAGAAAGAAATCAAGGGTCGAGAAAGCTAAGTCAAAGAGGGAAGAAAGAGAAGAACCAAAGAGAAAGAAAGAATAAAGAAGAAAGCCAAAGAAAGAAGAAAAGAACAAGCATAAGGTAGAGGAAAAGAAGAAGAAGAAAAGAAGAGAGAAGCATATCTTTTTAAGATGTCGGTTATAGAATCAGACATCCAATTCTTCTTTTAGCTACATTTTAATTCATAAACTCTTGTATGATATTCTGAATTAGATTTTGAGTAGATTTAAGTGTTCAAATTACATTATTGAGATTAGCCAACATCTTCTGATATGCACTCTTCTTTCACCTACATACCTAATTCGGATGTTAGAGATTCTGAGATGACACTTTCTATCCCTGATCCTGACATCTAAAGACCAGAAATAGCTATGGATGTTTCGATCGAAGAAATGGATATGCTACCTGAGGCAGAAATTACTGAGGAACCCAATGCATATGAGGGTGAAGCTTTGAGTAGAATGAGCTGGGGACACACCTACAATCCTAGTCAATCTAATGGATGGCTCGACTCTGAGCCTAAAAAGTCAGCCTCCAATGAATTAGAGATGAGTACTGATGAGGACGAAGTAATTTTTGACGAGGATTTCAATGACCTCCCCACAGATCTTCTACTTTCACGGATAGCCCCATAAGATCCAAAGCCTGGAGAGGGCATGATCTTTGATGTCAATTATCATTATAAGGATCCCTATGACTCAGATTATGTTCTAAGATACATTTTGATCTACTCCCTCAGCAACTTCTTACTGAATTGTGGGACATGATAAATCAGCTGAATCAACATCATGATCCCCCCTTTGATTATCCTCTATTTTCCACCATCACTCCACACTTTCTTATAACTAGACTTTTTGGAGTAGGGGTGCACAATCAGTTGGTTCGTATCTCCAGACCACTAATTCTAGGAGCATACGAGCACATCTTTCTCTTAATCTTGACCGGCTCATATGCTAGAACTGATACATCTGATTGAGTTTTCACCCAGCTGGAGGCGTTAAATTCAGCATCTACCCCACATTCATCCATCACCTTATACATACTCGCTCTATACATAGCATTTTTTTTTTTTAGCATATTTCCTTTTTGCATGTTGCATACTGTCAGGTTGGCCAATGCTGAACGTTAAAATTTTAGGAGTAATTCCAGGTGTTTTCTACCCATTTACTCCCTACTATACTTATTCTCTTTTGTATACATGCATGAGGACATGCAAGAACTTAGGCATGGGGGGGTACATAAGACAAAACTAAAAATTTTTATGCCGACATTTAGGAAAACCCCGGAGCTGCATGTCAAATGTACTTTAAGACCCTAAAAAAAAAAAAAAGAACAATCGACTCCACCTCCAATGCTCGCATTGGAGCTAAAAATCATCCGTAACAGCCACTTCCAACTCACCTGCTCACCTTTTGTTCTAAATTTAGGGTCAAGCTGAATGTAACCGAAAGGGAAATTTCATGAAGTACGAATATAAGAGGTTACTTGTTTATAGCATATATACAAAGTGCATTCATGAATAAGATTATCTTATTAAGTGAATGCATTAGGGATTTTATCCTCTAGTTGATTCCTATAATATGGAATCCAGTATAACTTTTCACACACATGTAGAATTTGCAATTGATTTATGGTGAAGGTTGATAAATGTCTTTAGTCTGTCGAGAAGAAGCAGTGCTTCTTTTCCTGAACCCTTGGACAATGTTTTGGGAGTCAGGCAGATTTTCTTCCAAAAATTCAACAAATAGTGTGAGATGAGAGTAGAGTGTACTGGAACTCTAAGATTAATGCAAGGAATCCAGAATCTTAGATAATTAGGTGATGATACTCAAAGATAAGGCATAGTTTTCGCTCTCGGTTCCTGCGTATACATTTTGTGTGAATTTTGAGAGCCACCAAATAAGGCAAATATGCGGAGAGCGAGTTTTCATAAAACTAGGACTAAGGTGGATGGTTACACCATTCTTTACGGAATCCTCGATTGAAGGAGGGTAATGATGTCAAAGTCAGAAATACACCATCCTATCCATCTCTCCCAGTGCCGTGAGTAGTCACTTCCACCAAATAAGTCACCTAATGTCTCTTGAGTACCACCAATCCCTAATAATGCCTCCTCAATAAAGTTCGTGAATGTATGCTAGCTTGTGTTATGTTGAAAAAAAAAATTATACGTAGAAAAAAAAAAGAAAAAAATGAAAGAGAAAAATTGAAAAAGAAAAAAAAATAGAAAAAAAAAGCAAAGAAAAAGAGTGAATATTTAGTTGCATTGAGGCAATACCACCAAATAAATTTGAGATCCACCAAATAAGGCCTTAAACTATTTTGTTGTGTTTCTGACCACTTGAATACTGGCTGAGGAATTCCAACTTAGTGTTAAGGTTATGAGAACTCAATTAAAGTGTTAATGCCAAGTGAGACCACCAAATATGGATCATACGTGAGAATCTGGTGAGATTGTGAGCTCTAAAAGAAGAGAGAGAGAGAATGAATACAAAGGAACCAGAAGAGAGCATAGTTCTTCTCATCTTTCGCTGAGTTGAGTTACTTGATAATCTGGGAATCTAGATTCTGAAGTACTAATCTCTATGTAGCACCAACTGAGAGTAAGCCACCAAATAAACACCCACATCCCTCAGACATCCTCTACCTAAGCTTAAAGTCGGGGTTGAATTCATAGAATATCTTGAATACCCCGAGGGAAGAAGTCTTCTTATCCCACTAGAATTTTTACTAGGGGTCAAGTACAGGCTTCAGAGGTGAATTAGTTTTTCACTCGAGTCTGTTGCAAAAGCTACATAGCTGCACTTTCACATTTGTCTGGATTTCTAGAGCATAGGATGAAAATAAAAAGGAGAAAAATCTCTAGGCATACACTTAATAAAATAATCAATCCCTTAGGGACCCTTCTGTGAATAATTTAGTCTCGCATTTGCTAGGAACAAGCAAGATTTAGGCATGGGGGTATGATTACGCAGCAATCATAGGTCTTAATTGACCTAAATTAGGCTTGGACTTAGCATAAGTTAGGGTAATTCATGCATGCATAGGCATTACTAGCACTTTTACTGCTTTCTTTTAGCTATGCATAAAATAATGTTATAATGTATTGATTAGGTGCATTATGTCAATTGTAGGTAATAAGCTGATCAGAAGCTAGATCTGAAGCTGGATCTAAAGCTGGATCTGAAGAATAAAGAATAACTGGTGTTGTAGCAGAGCTAAAGAAAAAGACCTAAATTAGATGTAGTAGATAATAATGTAAGGGAGTTAAGGTATGCTATTATATTAAGTAGGAATAAAGCAATAAATTGTGAATAACTTAGGTCCATCCTAGCCCTAGGACAGCCTAGAAGCTTCCCCAAGCCTTAGCCACCCTTAGATTAGGTCGTCACACCCTAGGAAACCTTAAAACCCTAATTCCAGCCTCTATCTGGACGTCCGAATGAGTTATAGGATTGTGGGACGTATGAATTTCTACGCTAACGTGTTTGGTTTTAAAACCTTGTCGTTGTAGCTTGAAAGCGAAGAATTCGTGTTTAACAAATAAAATTTATACTGAAATTGAAATTCCGAGACAAACACAGGGAGGCGGACGTTTGATTTAAAAACTATGCATTTGTTTTTATTTGTCACAAAGTAATTCAATTGATTAAAACTATCTAACTATTTCCAATAAATAGAAGAGATAGAGTAAGAGAGAGAGAATATTACAAACAGAAATCAAAACGAAATGTAGAATAAACAGGGAATTCATCATTAAGGAGATTGTTTGTTTCACTATTACAACTAGAAAGCATAAAACAATTACACTAGAAAGCTGTAAATTTACTCTAGAAAGCATTAAAAGAATGGAGAGAGAAATATCCTCCTCGACGGTCGCTTGGAGGACGAGCCAAACTACTCTAGAAAGCAGTACATCTATTCTAGAAAGTAGTAAAAAGAATGGGGAGAGAGATATCCTCCTCGACAGTCGCTTGGAGGACGAGCCGGACGAGACGACGCCTGGACGAAGGAGGACGAAGCAGGACGAAGGAGGATGAAGCAAAAGAACGGGAACAGGGCAGCACGTCGTCATCACGGGATCCACTTCCGAAGGGGGACGAAAATTTAGACTTTATCTCACGAGAAGCATCCCGGGTGTGGGACAATCTTCTCTTGAGCTTTGGAGAGGGAGAGAAGAGAAGGAAGGGATGAGAATTTCGTGTGGAGGGGGTCTCCTTTTATAGTTGCAAGGAGTGGGGGCAAATTGGTCATTACATCTTTAAAACATTAAATAAGGGGTCTTTAGTGATGGATAAAACCGTCGCTAAATCCCCATCGTGGGCGTAGTGGGCACTGCGCGTGTGCGCAACGATTGCGTACGTCTTCTGAATCTCAGTCGTCCGATCACGAGATCGAACGGCTTAAGATGTGCCTTCCCCGCTCCTCAACGCACGCCCGCCTACATGAGATGCCGCGTGAGGCGCGGGCGTGCGATAGCGCATCAACACTATTGAGCGCGGGCGGCCATTGGATCGCCATCTGATGGTCGATTGAAGGTGCACTCCCGCTCCAAATCCCGCTTACCACAACTCGAACTCACGTTCGCGCCTCGCGTTAAGGCGCTGGACCGCTGTGCTGCCTCAGCCAAATGGTCGCGCGGACGAATTCAAGGCTCCACATCCACAGTTGTTGGCTCTTGATCCAACGACGGGGAAGGGCGGATGCGGGAGCTTCAGCGGGTGCGTGCGTGCATTTGGGCGGCCGACATGGTGCCACGTGCCGCCATCTTGGCCGTCCATCTTCTGAATGATGTAAATGGTGCCACGGGTGTCGGATTGACTCGATTTTGCATCCTTAGGCTACGATCGTCGATCCGAATCCATCCATGCGGTCGGATTTGTCATTTGAAGTGTGGATATACACCATCTTGGCCCTAGATCTTTTAGGGTTCCCCGGTCACTATCTGATGCTACAAATGCCTGATTAGGGTGATCTTGGAGTCGTTGAACTCCAATCGTCGCCCTGATCACATCGTACGATTGGATCTTCGATCCAAGGTCCCGATAAAAAGTTTTCCATGTCCAAGCACATAAAAGGAGACAATTAACCTCCATTTTATTCAAACTACTCTAAATGCAAGATGATGCATGTTATGCAATATTTATAGCATGCAATGCAATCCTATGCTTAAGAACATGCATAAATAGACATCTTAAGTATTGTAAATGTGTTTACATCATACCCCCATGCCTATCTTTTGCTAGTCCCTAGCAAAACTATATGCCATTTATAAAAGAATTAGGTTGGATTATTTGGGCATGAGTTATTTTCAATCATTAAGAAATTGTCTACATAGGATCTGAACTTTCAAAGACACAACAATGCCCGAGTATCTATCAAAATGTAGACCGCCTCAAGCCCTCGCCTTATTCAAAGAAAATTTTCTTTTTCTCTTTTTCCTCTTTTCTAATTTTTTTTGTATTTTCAAATTTTAGGGTTTAAGAGTGGCTTTCTACAGCCATTCAACTCACCCAAGAATTGATGAGAACCCTAAGTTTTAAGCATCTTATTGTGAATGTGATAAACTCGTTGACCGACAATTAAAATGGACTTCGGATTTCTACGTCTCTAGGTGACCTCAAAAAGAATTCTGCCTAAAGGTGTACCTTTACAACCGGTAGCTTTCTCCCTACTTTTATTTTTTTACGGGGTCAACACAAGGGTGAATCCAGTGTATATCTCCCCGATTTATTCTACTTCTCCGCTTCTTCCTAAGTGTTTTGGGAATTTTTAGTGCATTTATTGAGCTGGGTTCTGGACAACCGATCGATGAGCTGTTACCACCGACAACTTGCCGGCCATACTCGTGCGGGAAGTGTGGTTTATTTCTTTTTTTTCTTTTCTCCTTTTCTTTTTGATTTTTTTTTTTAAGTAGGTGGCTTCCCTGGTCTAAAATTTACTTAAAGGCAGCAAAAAGAGAAAGGTCCAGTGACTGGGCTCTGGACAACTTACCTATGGGCTGTTACCCACGAAAACTTGCCAGCCATATCACCCTAGAAGGTTCATTAGCTACCAAATTTCCATTAAAATCGCCGAACAATGAGTTAGTGACAAGATAGTGTGTAGATGCTTGAGACTCAAAATTTCCTCAAATCAGAGGGTGGGTTGACAAGTCGTGTACTTATTACCCAAACTTATTTACTCCAATTAAAATAGAATTCAGGTTGGTGAGAACTCAAAAAAAAAATCCACATTTTAGTGGATACACGGGCTGACTTAGACTTGAAGGGTCTTTGTGTTCAAATAATAATGTAGTATTTCCTAAGATTGAAAATTTTCTTAAACCCAAGTTCTCTTTCTTAATTCCATTTTTTTTTTTAATAAAAGAAAATAAAATAAATCTACAGAGCTGACGAATGAATTCAGAGATGAATATCCACCCCCCCATGCCTCTCTAATGCAATTCCTCATTGTATTAAAAAGAAATAAACAGAGTGGAATAGCGTAGAAAGCTCCTGAATTGCGTGAATGTCAGGTCTGCTCCGATATGAAAACTAAAAAGAACTGTATAAGTGCTGAATTTAGTGCCTTCAGCTAGGCACACTATACAAAGAAGAGAAATAACGAATTCACAGGTGTAGGTCAGAATCAGAATAAACAAAAGAATCCTCTGAGCTACCAGCAGAGGTCTACAAATGTGAACCAGATTGTGATGCAGACCCATACCCCATAATCCAGAATATCTTAGGTTCTGGATAAAAATTACCCAAAACCTAAAATCAGTATGCAAGTGGAGTCAGGCCTGCGATTTATAAGGATGCAACCCAAGACCAAAAAGTCGGGTTACAGAGAATTCAAGCTCAAAAGGATAATCGTTGAATGTGTGCTTGGGTTTGACATCCTCAAAACAAATGTCGTAAGGGTCCTGGTGTGATGGTTTCAGCTTAATAGGAACCCTTCGACTCAGTCTTGTACTTCCTCCGGAACTAACTTCCCAAATCAGAACTTCCCGGCTCCTATCGTCCTCATTCAGCATGTCAATTTCTTGGACCTCTTGCATATTAATCACCCCGTCTGAAATCTCGAAGTCTATATGATGTGGCTGAATCAGAATTGACTTGGGTCTAATTATCTCAGAAATATAAAAATCAATAAGCTCAACGGGGTGTAACTGATAATCATGGCATTGAATTGAATCCTCCAAAAAATGCAATTCTGGATCCGTAATGTGTGCCTTAATAAGATCAGTTTCCTCAGTTCTTGGGCTATCAAATGATTTTTCAGATTCTTTAGGCCCAATCATCTCACAAAAATCGTGTTCTGTAAACTCGTGTGAGACTTTGCAACTTGAATCTTCACCATCAAAGAAATCAGGATCCATATCAATGTATGCTCCAAAATCATCTGTCACTTTCTGTTCCAAGGAGACATACGTTTCCTCGTACCCCGACTCAAGGATCTCAGGTGAAGAAATCAAATCTTCCTTAATTGGTTGCTTTAATTCAATCTGGTCAGCCTCGTAACATGTGCCCCCCCAATAGGTGCCTGAGCGGGTTCTGTCATTGGCTTTCCTGCAAGGATTTATCCTGGGAATCATCCCATCATTAAATCAAAGTGACCACGAATCTCATCCTCAATTTCGCTAATTTCCCAAGTAGAAACTCACCCGGGTTCTTATCCTTAACATCCTGGAGCCAATCCAACAAAGACCTGTTCAAATCATCAATCATTTCAATCAGGGGCTTCAATCTCTCAATGTAAGGTATTGGCTGAACTTCTAAAGATTGAATGATATTATTCAAGTTAGCCAGAACCTTATCTTGAACCTGGTTAACCTGAACCAAATGAGTTGGTTCAAGGTTGGGCGGGTTTGGGGTCAAAGCAAAGGAATTAACAAATTGAGATTCGTTATACCCTTCCTGATAATAGGTCATTTCAGATTGTTCAAAAGGTGGTGATGACCTAAAGGCAGTATAATCAGAGGATGGGTAAGGATCGTTGTATCCTTCTTGATTGTAGATCGTATTAGGTTTTCCATGAAAGTTAACGATCTATAATCGATGTGGCTCTGAGAAGGATAGAAATCGCAATCAAAGTGTTCAGGGTTAGACCCTAAACATAGAGGTCTGGAACTGTATCCCCAATCCGAGTTATCCCAATTAACTGATGGTTGATTACAGTATGAGTCGGGATAATCATCATGTTGAGGATAATTCAAAACAGGAGGGAAAGAGCGGGAATGCATGTAATATGTGGAAGGATTCATGATAAGCAGGAGGAAGAAAGGTGCCCTACAATACAAACAATCAAACCTGTCCTTAAGTGGGCTAGCTTCAAGGCCTACAGACTCCCAAAACCTGTCTTGAGATAAAGGAACAATTTGATCTACTTCTGTCTATTCAATCCAACCAGTTAGAAGGAAGGACTGGGGAGAAGGTTCTTCCTTCGGCTTGTGCCTCTGGTTCCTAGTGTACCCCCCATCCGCGATCGTTTGATTCTACTCCCCTAGCTAGACATCAGATTGAACAGTAGAAATAGACTGATAACACCACACAAGGGGGTAGTAATTAGGTTGAATATGGCCCATCTTTAGAATAAAATGCGCAACATAAAGTAGAATAGGAGCATTGCATGCATCAAGTACCAAGATTGCTTATAAACTGTATTAATGGCCATTTGTGTAAAGCATTTGTCAAAGCAGGCCTCAGATGAGCAATTGGACCGCACGGATGGATTCAGAACGACGAATGGAGTCCAACGGACTCAAGATCGGCCAAATCCGACATCCGGAGCTCCCACAATGGGCCCAAGAAATTTTGACCGTTGAACTGGAGATCAACGGCCCAGAGAGCGCCACGTCACCCTGCCCCCACCGCTCGCACACCCTCAAGCCAGCCAAAGATGAATCTCGGCCGTTGATCTTCTATCGAACGACCGAGATCCGCACGCTCGCCTGCGGTCGCCGCGACAAAGCGCGGGCGTGGCGCAACGGTTAGCGCGCACGCCCGCATCGCCGCGATGGGCGTTCGAGCCGCGCGGAGCAGAAATCGAAGGCGAGCGAAGGGCACGGAAAAATTGGGCTGCCCGATCAGAAGCAGGCGGCTAGGATAGCGCCACGCGGCGCAACGACAGCTCCCTAGCACCCACACGCGTGCGCACGCCGGGCGGAAATGCACGCGCGCACGCGCGCCTGAGGAGCGATCTCAGCGCGGGCGCCGAAGGCTCTCAGCCGTCCGATCTTCGATCAGACGGCTCTCGATCAACGGCCACGGACCGCGTGGAGAAGAAGACCGGGGAGGGCAGCTGACCGGCGGCAAGAGGGCTTCACCAACGTTTATAGAAGCGGTTTTAGCGATGCTCTGGATGTCGCTAAAGCCCATTCTTCTTTTAGGAAGACCTTAACTCTATTTAAACCCCCTTCTACCACCATTCAATGCATACTCTCCCACTTGCAACTACTCCACTCCTCTCCTAGCTAGCTTTAGGCACTCTTGTAATCGTCGGAGACGACGAGCTACCGACGGAGCCTCCTCCACCGCCGTGGCTGCCTCGTCGCTCTCCACTCTCTCTCTACCTCTCTCTCTCTCTCTTTTAAGCTTTCATTTACTTTTGTTGAAGCATGTATTTAATGTTTTAAACCATGAACTATGAATGCATGTTTAATGAAATTATTTTCCGTTTAGTCGCCATTTTAATTTCTGTTTAAAGTGCATGATCAAAACCAAGAGCTTTCTAACCCTAAACTCTCTCTATCTCTCGCTTTTCAAAACCGTCTCTTTCGCAAGCAAAACTCCTCCTTTTTCGTGACAACAAGTGGTAAACAAAATCCGATTTCCATGCCTCCCTGAGATCGACACTCGGACTCACCTCCGTTTACTTCTTTCAAAACCGACGTATCAAGTGCAACTATAACGACACCTCTTAACACACGCACTACGGCACGTCAGTTTTTGGCACCGTTGCCGGGGAGGCAATGGATTTATTTTATCACCACCATTCCACATTCATTCTCACATCGTCTAATGCCCTATTCTCCTTTTTACTTGACGGTTGCAGGAATTCAGCGCATGGATGGCGAAGCGACGCATTCCACGACGGTAGCAAGGGAGTAGGCGCCTTGAGGACCGATAGTGAGCAATCTCTCTCATTGTTTGCTTGCGTGAAAAAGCTAAAAAAATTGTAAAAATTGAAAAAACTTGGCGTGGTGTATGATTGCTTGACCCACATCCATAACACATCACCCCACAAAAAAATGTACACTCTAACATTCTGAACGAATTCTTGGAGTGTTCTTTTCTTTTTCTTGAGTGGTGTTTGCGAAGCCACCGTGAATTGACCTGGGCCGCACCACTCAACCTTAAAACTGACTCATCTAATAGAAGCTGCATGATTATCAGGATGAGTACACTAGGGTTTTAGAACCTCTACAAAAGAAAAGGAAATCTACTTTCACCAAGTTGTGTGCAGAACTTAACGTGCCCACTGAAACTTGTTTGAAAACATTAAGACACGTCAACCCTAAAAATGTACTAAAGTAAGGATGAAACACTAAAAGACACCACATCTTAACAAATTCTTGCTTGAAAACCATGTTTTGCTAGAAGCACACATTTTGAAAGTGGAAAATTAAGAGGCACCACCCCAATCAACGCCTCATCACATCACCCTAAGCACAAGCACTATTCTAACCCTCTAAAACTGAGTAGACGTGCCCTAGGCAGGACTGAGTTAAGTCTCAAAAGGCAAGGTTTTGTTTGCTAGGCACTTGGGTTTCATTCCCTTGGTAGAATCTGGTGACTAGGCTGTGGGGCAGTGTCAAACGACCGCGGTTGTGGGGTCTATGGAACCGGAGGTGCAAGCCAAAGGAAGAACCTTCCCTACAATCCCCTCGTAATCAACCTAGCCAGATTAGCCTTGGGAAGGGGAGTCCAGTGCTTATGGACTTAATCACCCTTTGTGAGATTTCTAGGTCTCCTAAGGAATACACCATAAGGATTAGGCTTGTGTGCTTGATTGAAACACATTTCTCGCATCTGTCGCCCTCCGCATCCCCTCCTGTTCTTCTCTAGTGTATGCACGGGAGGCTCTCACTGCATCCCGAATTGTGTGTTTTGGGGCAGGAATCTAGGCAATGTAATTCTGTTGAAAACATGGCTGAACCTAGGGTAGATGAGGCTGAAGATCAACCCCCACCAGATGCTATTGCCATCATCCAAGCTCAAATCAATGCTAACCATCGGCTTCAGCAACAACAATTCCACACCATCATGCAAGCCATACAACGGTTACAGAACCTGCAAGAATAACCACCACCTTTCCACGACATACCAGGACAACCACCACTTGATTTACCGCCATTTCAGGACCAGCCAAGACCTCTCCGTGATTTCTATAATCCCTCTGCTATTAGAGTCGAGCCACACCTTAGGATCCCCGAGGGGGGAGATGATTTTGAGTTGAAACCAAACCTCTTAAGTTTGATCCAGAGCCACTTTCATGGAAGCTCAAATGAGGACCCCTTTCAACACCTAGAGGATCTCGACCGCATAGCACAAACGATGAAACCTAGGAACATTAGCCTTGACATTATTCTAATCAAGATGTTCCCTTTCTCATTAAGAGACAAGGCTTCTCATTGGCTTAGAACCCTAGGTAGACCCATCACCACCTGGGAAGAACTGAGGCATGCATTTTTAAAGAAATTCTTCCCCATAGGAAAGACCAATGCTCTCAGAAGAGCTATCACTACCTTCACACTCCAGGGTGGGGAACAATTTCATGAGGTGTGGGAAAGATTTAATGAACTTTTGAGGAAATGCCCACACCACGAAGTCCCAAGGTGGCAATTGGCCCAGATCTTTTACCACGGTCTGGACAGCAACCTACAGAACTTCGTCGATGCCTCATGTGGGGGAAACTTCCTAAACAAAGATGAGGACAGCGCGTTTGAGCTCTTTGAGTCTATGAGCGAGAATTCGCTCAACAATGCCTCCATGAACCAGTTTAACAGGTCCAGTCAACCCCGTGGCGGGATTTATGAGGTGCAAGCAAATTCTGGAATGGTTGGCATGGACATCATTGCCAAAAAGTTAGATCGAGTGGAATTGGTGGACAAAAAGATTGATGAGCTACTGAATCAGACCAGGAACCCCTTGCAGACTTTCTCCCTAGCAAAGGGAGCACATAATGTTGACCTGGTCCAACTCTTCACCCAACTGAACCTGGAACAACCCCCAACCACGTTTCAGGGAGGGACCTTTGCTCCCTTGACCCTTGATTACTCCCTTCCCTCTTCATCAACTTCGGCTATCTTAGAAGATGTGCAAGCCGTCCAAGGTTATGCAAAACCTGACCCTTTCTCCAACACTTACAACACCGGCTGGCGTAATCACCCCAACTTTGGTTGGACAAACCAGAAACCACCGCAATTCCAAAACCAGCCCAGGCCAAACCAGCAACCACACTTGCCCCCTATCAGCAAGGACCACCAGTTAGACCCCAATATAACCAAAATAGGGCGGCCCCTCCCCCACAAAACCAAATGAATAACTTAATAAAGATGATGGCTGACATGAACCAGAAACATCAGGAAGAAATGGCCTTGGTAAAGGGACAGTTAAGCCAACTCTTGGACTGTAAACAGCAAGGATCTCTACCTTCCCAACCACAACCGAACCTGAGAAACATAATTAACAGAGGCCCCAATTCGCAAGGGTTCCAAGGCAATCCCGGGCAAGCTCACATGGTCCAGCCAGCCCCACAAACACCTCCTGGGTTTGGCGCTTCTTCATCCTCGTCTTCTCAAGGATCACCCCATGGCCCCAATGCCTCTGCAAATGCCGTGACCTTGAGAAGTGACACCAAAACCCAGGATCCCAAATGGCCAACTCTCCCTGAAACTTTACCTGTTGAAATACCCGACTCAGAAGAGGCACCAACCAAGGACCCAGACATGGAACCAGTCCACATTCAGACACCCTACCCTGAGGCCTTGGAAACAATTAAGAAAAAGAACAATGCTGTGGAAACTGAGGAGCTGTTGGAGATTTTTAAGCAAGTACAGATTAATATTCCGCTCCTAAAAGCCGTCAAACACATCCCTGCTTACGCCAAGTTCTTAAAGGATGCCTGTACACCCAAGTGTAAGATGAGACCTCAAGCACCTAGGAAGGTTGTACTCTCTAAACAAGCGAGTTCCGTGATATCAAGCAACCTTCCACTCAAACGAACTGACCCAGGAGCGCCCCTGATTTCCTGCAATATCGGGGACATGACATTTGATAGAGCACTCCTGTACCTAGGTGCTTCTATCAATCTAATTCCAACAACCCTGTACCACCAATTTGGTTTTGGGGAGCTGGCACCAACCCCTGTCACCATCCAGCTGGCAGATAGTTCAGTGAAAACCCCAAAGGGGGTTGTTGAGGACGTAATTGTACGGGTCAAGGACTTCTATTTCCCAGTCGACTTTTTGGTGCTCGACATGGATGTCCCTGAAAAATTACAGAACGCACCCATAATCTTAGGTAGACCTTTCTTAGCTACGGCTAAAGCAAACAGCGACTGCGACACGGGATGTATGGAAATCGCCTTCGGAGACAGGAAAATGCAATTGGATATCTTCCAGGCGAAAAAGTCTTTTGATTGCGATTACATTGAGGAACATGATCCCGTGGAAACTTTAATCGAGGAATGCCTTACCCTCAGTTCTGTCTCAGACCACCAAACCCGTAGTTCTGACCCATCACCATCATTACCTGTGGACCTCTGTAAGGCTGAGTATCATCACATGACACCATTTGAAGAGATCGATGTTGATCAACTACCGCCCTTTCCATTCCCATCGACTGTGGTCCCACCCGCACCTGAACTTAAACCATTGCCCGAGAATCTCAAGAACGTCTTCTTGGGACCTAACCAGACCTTCCCAGTGATTATTAATTCCCATCTAACCAAGGATCAGGAACTAAGGTTGACTGCAACTCTTTCAGAACATCGGGCCGCTATTGGTTGGACCATCTCAGATCTAAGAGGAATTAGCCCCACCTATTGCATCCACAAGATTTACCTGGAAGACGGGGCCCGACCTTCCCGCCAGATGCAGAGACGGTTAAACCCTAACATGCGGGAGGCTGTTAAAAAAGAAATTATCAAGTGGCTCCACGCCGACATCATCTACCCTATCTCTGATAGCCCCTGGGTGAGCCCCACTCAAGTGGTTCCAAAGAAGGCTGGGCTCACCGTTGTCACTAATGATCATGGCGAATCCATCCCCACCCGCACCACCACCGCATGGCGGGTGTGTATTGATTATAGGAAGCTTAATGAAGCCACTAAGAAGGACCACTTCCCCTTGCCATTCATTGACCAAATCCTTGAAAGATTGGCAGGGCAGAAGTATTTTTGCTTCCTGGATGGATATTCAGGATATAACCAAGTCGCAATTGCTCCGGAAGATTAGGAAAAGACCACATTCACTTGCCCGTATGGCACGTTTGCATTCCGTCGAATGCCGTTCGGGTTATGCAACGCACCTGCGACCTTCCAGCGTTGCATGCTAGCCATTTTTTCAGAAATGGTGGGTGAATACTTGGAGGTCTTTATGGATGATTTCTCTGTATTCGGGAATTCATTCGACCATTGTTTGAGCAACTTGGAGAAAATCCTAAAATGATGTATCGAGGTTAACCTGGTGTTAAGTTGGGAAAAGAGCCATTTTATGGTTCAAGAAGGAATTGTCCTCGGACACATCGTTTCCCATAGGGGCATCGAGGTAGATCGAGCTAAGGTTGATTTAATTTCCAAACTTCCTCCACCTAGTTCGGTCCGGCAGATTCGCTCTTTCCTAGGACATGTTGGCTTCTACCGAAGGTTCATCAAAGACTTTTCCAAACTTTCCAAACCCTTGACCGACCTTCTAGCCAACGACGCCACTTTCCACAGGTCTCCCGATTGCATCCAGGCTTATCATACCCTCCGGGACTTAGTCTCCACCGCACCTGTACTTCAACCCCCAGACTGGTCCCAGGATTTTGAGATTATGTGTGACGCATCAGATTTTGCCACAGGCGCTGTCCTGGGACAAAGGCAAGACAAGAAGCCCGTGGTGATCTACTACGCGAGCAAAATGTTGGACGAGGCCCAAAGTAATTTTACGGTCATAGAAAAAGAGTTGTTCGCTGTAGTCTTTGGACTAGAAAAATTCCGATCATACTTGTTGGGATCCCACGTGACTATCTACACCGACCATTCAGCCATCCGGCACTTGTTGGCCAAAAAGGACGCAAAACCCAGGCTCATCAGACGGATCCTGCTTTTGCAGGAATTTGACCTGGAAATCCGAGACAAGGCCGGATCGAAAAATGTGGTGGCTGACCACCTGTCAAGACTTCATCCAGACCACATTGGACCCTCCCTACCTCTATCTGATACCTTCCCTGATGAACACATCCTAGCCGTGCAAGACAAGAAAATGCCATGGTATGCTGACTATGTCAACTACCTGGTTATCGGACAAACCCCGCACAGCTGGTCCAGACAGCAACGGGACAGGTTCTTGGCTGAGGCCAAGCACTATTTCTGGGATGATCCCATGCTTTTTCGCCTCTGTGCTGATCAGATCATCAGGAGGTGCCTCCCCGAAGACGAAGTTTAGAGTGTGCTTTCCTTTTGTCATGACCAAGCGTGTGGCGGCCATTTCTCTGGCAAGAAAACAGCTGCAAAAGTTTTGCAGTCTGGATTTTATTGGCCGTCCCCATTTAAGGATGCACACATCTTTTCCAAGACTTGCGCACAATGCCAAACACTAGGGATCATGACCAAGAAAGATATGATGCCCCTTCAGCCCATTTTGATTGTCGAAATCTTCGACGTTTGGGCTATCGATTTTATGGGCCCCTTTCCACCATCCAACGGCTTCGAGTACATCCTGGTCTCAGTAGACTATGTTTCCAAATGGATTGAAGCCGTCGCCACTCGACGATGCGATCACAAGACGGTCATGGACTTTGTGAAGAAGAACATCTTTTCCCGGTTTGGAATACCCAAGGCCATGATCAGTGATGGTGGAAGCCATTTTATCCATTCCCAATTCCGTGCCCTACTTAGAAAATATGGGGTAAACCATTGCATTACTACCCCGTATCATCCACAAACAAATGGGCAGACTGAGGTCTCAAACAGACAAATCAAGAATATTTTACAGAAGACTGTGAGACCTGACAGGAAAGACTGGTCCACACGACTTGATGATGCCCTGTGGGCATACAGGACCGCTTTTAAGACCCCGATAGGCATGTTTCCTTATCGCTTGGTCATTGGCAAAGCTTGCCATCTCCCTGTCAAATTGGAACACCGGGCTTACTGGGCTGTCAAGCAATGTAACATGGATCCCCAGTTAGCCGGTGCGCAAAGGACGCTTCAATTATCTGAGCTCGAAGAAATTCGTCGAGACGCCTTTGACAATAGTCGGCTATATAAGGAGAAAATGAAAGCCGTTCACGACCGACTCATTCATAGAAAAACCTTTGAGCCGAACCAACAAGTCTGGCTATTTGATGCACGCCTGAAACTCTTCCCAGGGAAACTTAGGTCCAAATGGAAGGGACCATTTCGGGTGGTCAAGCCCTATTCTAATGGGGCGGTTGAAATCGCTGAACTTAACACTGGGCACACTTTTACAGTTAATGGTCAAAGATTGAAGCATTTCCTGGCCCAGGTACCCCCTAAGGAAAGTGTCACCCTCGTTGAGGGCTGACACCAAGCACCGCCCAGCTGGAGGCGTTAAACTTAGCGCTTCCTGGGAGGCAACCCAGAGGATTCAGACTGATCTGGTAGTTTACGTCACTCAGGTACTATTTTTTTGAACCCTTTTGCATCCATGTATTTGCCAATGAGGACATTGTCCAACTTAAGCATGGGGGGGTGGTAAATTGCATAATCCTAAGCTTAATTAATCAGTCTGAATTAATTAATTAATTTTAAAAAAAATGATGAATTTAGGAAGAAAACCTAGGCATTAGAAACTTGTCAATAGTGGAAAATAATACAAAAAGAACTTAAACACTTAGACTTTTCAGGCCTTCAAGCTTAATCAGCCCTGGTGTCCGTTAAAATATGGATTTAGCGGCGAATCCTTGTAGCTTTGAGCTATTCTAATCCACCTACTAAATAAGGTAATAAGTATACGACTTATCAACTCACCCTCTAACTCAGGAAAACATTGAGTCTAAGCAACTGCACACATTTTTGCACAGACTCACTTCTCGGAGTTTTGACAGAAATTGGGTAGCTAATGAACTCTCTAGGGTGGTATGGCTGGCAAGTTGTCGTGGGTAACAGCCCATTGGCAGGTTGTCCAAAACCCAGCCACAGGCCATTTCCTTTTCGCTGCCTCTAGGTACATTTGAGATCAGGGAAGCCACCTACGAAAAAAAAAAAAGAAGAAAAGAAAATAAACCATACTTCACTGCACAAGTATGGCTGGCAAGTGATCGTGGGTAACAGCCCATTGGTCGGTTGTCCAGAGCCCAACTTAATAATTGCACAAAAAATACCAAAACACCTAAGGAAGAAGCGGGGAAGTAGTATAAGCCGGGGAGATATACACTGGAAAATCCTTGTGTTGACCCCAAGTAGAACGAACGTAGGGAGAAAGCTACCAATCGAACAAATACACCTTCAGGCAAAAATATTTTATTTTTCGGTCACCTAGAGGCGTAGAAACTCGAAGTCTGTCTCAATTACCGTTAAGTGAGTCTATCACAACATTCACACCAAGATGCTTAGCACTTAGGGTTTTAACCGAGTTTTGGGTGGGTTGGGTAGCCATAAAAAGTTACCAACCCACACTGAATTCCAAAAGAAATTCTAAGAAAATATACATACGTATACATATGTACATTAAAGCAAGGATTCGGGCGATTCGTATTATGGCAGACACTCGGGCGCTGCTTAGTCTTTGTAGATTAAGATCTTCGTATATTTCCTCTTATTGACAAGTAACGAAGTGCCTAAGCAATTACTTCTTGAATTCTCCAAGGAAATAAAGGCTAGAATAAACCTTGCTAGGGACTAGCAAGGAGTAAGAATGGGGGTATGATAACACCACACAAGGGGGTAGTAATTAGGTTGAATATGGCCCATCTTTAGAATAAAAGGTGCAACATAAAGTAGAATAGGAGCATTGCATGCATCAAGTACCAAGATTGCATATAAACTGTATTAATGGCCATTTGTGTAAAGCATTTGTCAAAGCAGGCCTCAGATGAGCAATCGGACCGCACGGATGGATTCAGAACGATGAACGGAGCCCGACGGACTCAAGATCGGCCAAATTCGACATCCGGAGCTCCCACAATGGGCCCAAGAAATTTTGACCATTGATCTGGAGATCAACTGCCCAGAGAGCGCCACGTTGCCCCGCCCCCACCACTCGTACACCCTCAAGCCAGCCAAACACGAATCTCGGACGGTCGCCGCGACAAAGCACGGGCGTGGCGCAACGGTTAGCGCGCACGCCCGCATCGCCGCGATGGGCGTTCGAGCCGCGCGGAGCAGAAATCGAAGGCGAGCGAAGGGCACGGCAAAATTGGGCTGCCCGATAAGAAGCAGGCGGCTAGGATAGCGCCACGCGGCGCAACGACAGCTCCCTAGCACCCACATGCGTGCGCACGCCGGGCGGAAATGCACGCGCGCATGCGCGCCTAAGGAGCGATCTCAACGCGGGCACCGAAGGCTCTCAGCCGTCCGATCTTCGATCAACGGCCACGGACCGCGTGGAGAAGAAGACAGGGGAGGGCAGCTGACCGGCGGCAAGAGGGCTTCACCAACGTTTATAGAAGCGATTTTAGCGATGCTCTGGATGTCGCTAAAGCCCATTCTTCTTTTAGGAAGACCTTAACTCTATTTAAACCCCCTTCTACCACCATTCAATGCATACTCTCCCACTTGCAACTACTCCACTCCTCTCCTAGCTAGCTTTAGGCACTCTTGTAATCGTCGGAGACGACGAGCTACCGACGGAGCCTCCTCCATCGCCGTGGCTGCCTCGTCGCTCTCCACTCTCTCTCTACCTCTCTCTCTCTCTTTTTTAAGCTTTCATTTACTTTTGTTGAAGCATGTATTTAATGTTTTAAACCATGAACTATGAATGCATGTTTAATGAAATTATTTTCCGTTTAGTCGCCATTTTAATTTCTGTTTAAAGTGCATGATCAAAACCAAGAGCTTTCTAACCCTAAACTCTCTCTATCTCTCGCTTTTCAAAACTATCTCTTTCACAAGCAAAACTCTGCCTTTTTCGTGACAACAAGTGGTAAACAAAATCCGATTTCCACGCCTCCCTGAGACCGACACTCGGACTCACCTCCGTTTACTTCTTTCAAAACCAACGTATCAAGTGCAACTATAACAACACCTCTTAACACACACGCACTACGGCACGTCATAGACTAATCAAAAATAATCTCGTTCTAGGCTCTGAAGAGCGAGTCCAATCCTTAAGGCCAACATCTACTCTGTTTTATTTAGGGCTAGGTTTGAATGTGCTTTGGAATGTGATGGGCCCTTTATCTGGGTTGTGCCCTTAATGATTGATTAATTTGTGTGTGTGTGCACAACCAGTGGTTTTCAAGCAAGATTATTTTTGATGCGGTGAATTTTAGAGTTCAAATCTTGCTTAGTAGCTTTTAGGATTCAACTTTAGGTGTTTTCAAACAAGTTTCGTTGGCACACTAAGTTTTACAAGCACAGGTGAAGATGTTTTCCTTTAAAGCTTAAAAAGAATGTGAAGTGACTGGTAAATCCATAAGAGTTGAACCTAAGTGGCAGCTACTTGATGTGTTGATTTTAATTGTAGTGGTGCGGCCCAATCATCTCAATCAATTGGCCTGTTGCACCACTTAATTAGGCACACAAAGATGGTTAACCTAGCTTGATTTCTACTCTTTTATGTGTTGCTTTATGTGTACCGATTCCACAGATCAAAACCCGATTGAGTAGAAACAAATCAATTCGGTTAAGTGCCTTGAATGTGGGTGTACATTGTGTGTTTGTTGAAAATTGCCCCACAAGATTATCTTTTTGTTGTTTTTTTTTTTTTCAAATGAGGGTGGAATGAATTTGAGTGAAAATCCAAACAAACAAATTATTCCTAGGATTTATGCAAACACCTAGGTTAATTGGAATTTGGATTTAATGTGGCGAATGAAATCTATGGAGGGGGGAAGAATGGGGGATAACTTACAAAACCTTCCACAGCACTTTACTCCAATCTACCACTTTCGCTCTTCTCAAAAGAGTACCTGCAATCACAATAAGAAAGGAGAGAAGTGAGGTAAATGATTCGTAAGTTGTAAAATGCGAAGATAAATCAAAGAGCGTCGCCTCCCCGGCAACGGTGACAAAATGTTGGAAGTATGAATTGCTACGCTAACATGTTTGGTTTTAAACCCTAGTCGTTGTAGCTTGAAATCGAAGAATTCGTGTTCAACAAATAAAATTTATACCGAAATTGAAATTCTGAGTCAAACACAGGGAGGCGGACATTTGATTTAAAAACTACACGTTTGTTTTTATTTGCACAAAGTAATTCAATTGATTAAAACTATCTAACTATTTAAAATAAATAGAAGAGAGAGAGAGTAAGAGAGATAGAATATTACAAACAGAAATCAAAACGAGATGTAAAATAAACAGGGAATTCATCATTAAGGAGATTGTTTATTTCATTATTACAACTAGAAAGAAGAAAACAATTACACTAGAAAGTAGTAAATTTACTCTAGAAAGCATTAAAAGAATGGAGAGAGAAATATCCTTCTCGACGGTCGCTTGGAGGACGAGCCGAACTACTCTAGAAAGCAGTAAATCTATTCTAGAAAGAAGTAAAAAGAATGGGGAGAGAGATATCCTCCTCGACGGTCGCTTGGAGGATGAGTCGGACAGGACGACGCCTAGACGAAGGAGGACGAAGCAGAAGAATGGGAACGGGGCAGCACGTCGTCGTCGTCGCGGGATCCACTTCCGAAGGGGGACGAAAATTTGGACTTTATCTCGCGAGAAGCATCCCGGGTCATTACATCTTTAAAACATTAAATAAGGGATCTTTAGTGACGGATAAAACCATCGCTAAAGCACCATCGTGAGTGTAGTGGGCACTGCGCACGTCCTCTGAATCTAAGCCATCTGATCGTGAGATCGAACGACTTAAGATGCGCCTTCCCCGCTGCTCAATGCGCGCCCGCCTGCGTGTGATGCCGCATGAGGCGCGAGAGTACGATAGTGCGTCAACACTATTGAGCGCAGGCGGCCATTGGATCGCGATATGACAGTCGATTGAAGATGCGCTCCCGCTCCAAATCCCGCTCGCCGCCACTCGAACTCGCGTTAAGGCGCTGGACCGCTATGCTGCCTCAGCCAAATGGTCGCACGGACGAATTCAAGGCGTCGCATCCACAGTCGTTGGATCTTGATCCAACAGCGGGGAAGGGCGGATGCGGGAGCTTCAGCGGGTGCGTGCGAGCATTTGGGCGGCCGGGATGGTGCCACGTGGAGCCATCTTGGCCGTCCATCTTCTGGATGATGTAGATGGTGCCACGGGTGTCGGATTGACTCGATTTTGCATCATTAGGCTACGATCGTCGATCCGAATCCATCCATGCGGTCGGATTTGTCATTTGAAGTGTGGATTTACACCATCTTGGCCCTAGATCTTCTAGGGTTCCCCGGTCACTATCTGATGCTACAGATGCCTGATTAGGGCGATCTTGAAGTCATTGAACTCCAATCGTTGCCTTGATCACATCTGTACGATTGGATCTTCGATCCGAGGCCCCAATAAAAAGTTTGCCCTGTCCATGCACATAAAAGGAGACA
Source organism: Thalassia testudinum (assembly GCA_037157565.1). Taxonomy (NCBI): domain Eukaryota; kingdom Viridiplantae; phylum Streptophyta; class Magnoliopsida; order Alismatales; family Hydrocharitaceae; genus Thalassia; species Thalassia testudinum. Next base: position 63,521,412 of record JAZHRO010000003.1, read on the forward strand.
ATTAACCTCCATTTTATTCAAACTACTCTAAATGCAAGGTGATGCATGTTATGCAATATTTATAGCATACAATGCAACCCTATGCTTAAGAACATGCATAAATAGACATCTTAAGTATTGTAAATGTGTTTACATCAAGGATGTCTAGAACCCTTAGCCAACTCCTGCACACCTTAAACCCACTTCTACGATGTGATTTGACGTCCAAACACTTGATCTGACGTCCAATTTCTGCAGAATACCCAAGACAAAACCTAGAATCCCTCCTAACTCTGATTGGACGTCCAGACAAGAATTCTGGACTTTTGATTTTTCACTATAAGATGTCTGACACTATTATTGGATGTCCAGAACTGCTCTCTAGTTCCTATTTTTGAATTCAAGCTTGGATCTTGAATTCCTAGGTCCCTAAACTCAATTCCAACCCCATAGGAACATAAATTAAGGTGTCCCAACCCTAGTACATCACCTCTAGACCTCCCTAAGGACCTAGTTAGGTCACCACTAAACGTAATTGACTTGGATCATGGTCAATCTCTTCAGTCTATTCAATTGTACTCATTGAGTCCAATTGAGCCCTGATCTCAGCATACACAGTTCACTTGGACTCAGTGAGAGTCCAATTGACCTAGACCTAACTTAATTGAGTTGTTTTACTCTTAATTAGGTTTTCACACACCCAATTAAACTTCTCTTATGTTAAATTTCACTTTGCCTTAGTGAATTAGGGTTTGAAACCCTAATTTGAGACCTACCTTGACCTAAACCCACTAGAACCTAACCTAATCAACCTAGCCACCTAAGTTTCGACCCACACACACCCACACACACGCACACAAACCATCCACATGAAAATACCTAGCCTAGAGTTCTCTAGAACTTTCTACCATGTGTTGTTGCCTTGGTTGCTAAAATCAGCAACCAAGAGCCATTCAATTTTTAGATCCACATTTGGTGGATCTAAAAACCACCATCCATCCTCTCTCTCACTCTCCCACGAGCTCCCACTTTAGGCCTCTCTAGAGAATTCCATAACTCTCTAGAGATCTTCCCTTAGGTCTATAAAAAGACCTAAGGGGTGGCACTTTGAACCCATTCACTCTTAGCTCCATTTTAGCTTAGCTTCATTCCACCTCCACTCCACCTTCACGAGTAGCCTCACCATGGCCACCACCATCTCCACGCCAAGATGTTGGATCACCTCCTCAACCTCTCTCCAAGGGCCAGCCTGTTGAAGCTACGAGTTACTACGCTATCATGTTTGGTTTTAAAAACCTATCGTTGTAGTTTAAAAGCAAAGAACTCGTGTTCAACAAATAAAATTTATACAGGAAAGGAAACCCCGGGTCGAACACAGGGAGGCAGACATTTAATTAAAAATACGAGTTTGTTTTATTTGTCACGAAGTAGAATAATTGATTAGAAACTATCTATATATTTATAATAAATAGAAGAAAGAGAGAGAATATTACAAACAAAAATCAAAATGAGATGTAGAATGAACATGGAATTCATTATCAAATAGATTGTTCGTTAAACTACTCATTATGACTAGAAAGCGGGAAAATGATTACACTAGAAAGCAGTAAATCTACTCTAGAAAGCAGTAAATCTACTTTAGAAGTAGTAAAAAAAATGGGGAGAGAGATATCCTCCTCGATGGTCGCTTGGAGCACAAGCCAGACGGGACGACGCCTAGAAGACGGGGAACGGAGTAGGACGAAGGAGGATGAAGTAGGAAGAACGGGGATGGGGCAGCATGTCGTCGTCGTTGCAGGATCCACTTCCAAAAGGGGGATGAAAGTTGGACTTTATCTCTTAAGAAGCATCCCGGGTGTGGGACAAGCTTCTCTTGAGCTTTGGAGAGGGAGAGAAGAGAAGGAAGGGATGAAGATTTCGTATGGAGGAGGTCTCCTTTTATAGTTGCAAGGAATGAGGGCAATTTGGTCATTTTAATCTCAAAACATTAAATAAGGGGTCTTTAGTGACGGATAAAACCATCGCTAAAGCCCCATCGTTGGCGACGTGCGCCACCTGCTCGCCTTCTGTGCATGCAACACACGCTCATGTCCTCTAAATCTCGGCAACTCGATCATGAGATCGAATGGTTGAGAGTGCTCCTCGCCGCGCCTCCTTTACGCACAACACATGCGTCTGATGGCACATCACACGCGGGCGTGCGATAGCGCGTGGGTTGGATTGAGCGATCCAACGCTCCTCGCGCCCTCTCGCCCGTGCCCAACCGCAGCATCTCGAGGATTCGAACCCGCACCTTAAGGCAACTGAGCGCCTTATCTACTAATCTGCGAGCGTGGATGGGCGGGTGGAGCATCTTCGTAGCGCATGATCTGGACCGTTGGATTGAGATCCAACAGTTGAGATCACTTCTTCCTTTGGCTTCAAAGTACAAAGGCGCTGGTCTGAGATCCACTCTTAGCCATTGGATCTTGATCCAACGATGGAGAGGTGTGGATGCTAGAGGCTTCAGAGGTTGAGGGCGGTCGGTTGGGCAGTCGAGATGGAGCCACGTGGTGCCATCTTGGCCATCCATCTTCTGGATGATGTAGATGGTGCCACGGTTGTCGGATTGAGTCAATTTTTGAGCCGTTAGGCTGTGATCGTCGATCCAAATTCATCCGTGCGGTCACATCTGTCGTTTGAGGTGTGGATTCACACCATCTTGGCCATTGATCTTCTAGGGTTCCCCGATCAATATTTGATGCTACAGATGTCTGATTAGGGCGACCTTGGAGTCGTTGGACTCCAATCGTCGCCCTGATCAAATCTGTATGATTGGATCTTCGATCTGAGGCCCCGATAAAAATTTTGCCCTATCCCTGAATATAAAAGGAGACAATTAACCTCCATTTTATTCAAACTAATCTAAATGCAAGATGATGCATGTTATGCAATATTTATAGTATGCAATGCAATTCTATGCATAAGAACATGCATAAATAGGCATCTTATGTAATGTAAATATGCTTACATCACACCTCCATGCCTATCTTTTGCTAGTCCCTAGCAAAAACTATATGCTATTTATAAAAGAATTAGGTTGGATTATTTGGGCATGAGTTATTTTCAGTCATTAAGAAAATGTTTACTTAGGATCTGAACTTTCAAAGACACAACAGTGCTCAGGTATCTGCCAAAATGCAAACCGCCTCAAGCTCTCGCCTTATTCAAAGAAAATTTTCTTTTTCTCTTTTTCTTCTTTTCTAATTTTTTTGGATTTTCGAGTTTTAGGATTTAAGAGTGGCTTTCTACGGCCATTCAACTCACCCAAGATTTGATGAGAACCCTAAGTTCTAAGCACATTATTGTGGATGTGATAGACTCATTGGTCGACAGTAAAAACTAACTTCAGATTTCTACGCCTCCAGGTGACCTTAAAAAGAGAATTCTACCTAAAGGTGTATCTTTTCAACCGGTAGCTTTCTCCCTACTTTTATTTTTACGGGGTCAACCCAAGGGTGAATCCAATGTATATCTCCCCGTTATATTCAACTTCTCCACTTCTTCCTAAGTGTTTTGGGAATTTTCAGTGTGTTTATTGAGTTAGGTTCTAGACAAATGGTCGATGAGCTATTACCACCGACAACTTGCCAGCCATACTCATGCGGCGAAGTGTGGCTTATTTCTTTTGTTTTCTTTCTTTTCTTCTTTTTTTCTTTTCTTTTTGTCTTTCTTTTTATTTTTTTTTATTTTTATTTTTTTAAGTAGGTGGCTTCCCTGGTCTAAGATTTACCTAAAGGCAGCAAAAAGAGAAAGGTCCTGTGACTGGGCTCTGGACCACCTACCTATGGGCTATTACCCATGATAACCTACCAGCCATATCATCCTAGAAGGTTCATTAGCTACCAAATTTCTGTTAAAATCGTCGAACAACGAGTCAGTGCAAAGAAAGTGTGTAGATGATTAAAACTCAAAATTCCCTCAAATTAGAGGGTGGGTTGATAAGTCGTGTACTTATCACCCAAACTTATTTACTCCAATTACAATAAAATTAAGGTTGGCGAAGACTCGAAAAATAAATCCACATTTTAATCGATACACGGACCAATTAAATCCAAAGACCTGAAGGGTCTTTGTGTTCAGATCATAATGTAGTATTTTCTAGGATTGAAAATTTTCTTAAACCTAAGTTCTCTTTCCTAATTCCACAAATTTCTTTTAATATAAATAAAAGAAAATAAAATAAATCTACGGAGCTGATGAATAAATTCAGAGATGAATATCCACCCCCCCATGCCTATGTAATGCAATGTCCTCATTGTATTAAAAAGACATAAAATAGAGTGGAATAGAGTAAAAAGTATCTGAATTGCGTGAATGTCGAGTCCGCTCCGAGATAAAAACTAAAAAGAACTGTATATGTGCTGAATTTAGTGCCTTCAGCTAAGCGCACTATAGAAAGAAGAGAAATAAAGAATTCACAGGTGCAGGTCAGAATCAGAATAAAATGATGAAACCTCTGACCTACCAGCTGATGTCCACAGATGTGGACCAAATTATGGTGCAGACCCGTACCCCATAATCGAGAATATCTAAGGTTCTAGATAAAAATTTCCCAAAACCTAAAATCAGTATGCAAGCGGGGTCGGGCCTGCGATTTATGAGGATGCAACCCACGACCAAAAAAGTCGAGTTATAGAGAATTCGATATCGAAAGGATAATCAATGAATGTATGCTTAGGTTGAACATCCTCAAAACAAATGTCATAAGGGTTTTGGTTTGATGGTTTCAGATGAAATGGAACCCTTAGATGCAGTCTTCTACATCCTCTGGAATTTGCTTCCCAAATCAAAATTTCCCAACTCCTATCCTCCTCATTCAGAATGTCAAATTCTGAGACCTCGTGCATATTAATCACCCCATCTGAAATTTCCAAGTCTAAAAGATGTGGCTGAGTTAGAATTGACTTGGGTCTAGTTATCTCAAAAATAGAATCATCGATAAACTCAATGGGGTGTAACTGACAATCAGGGCATTTGATTGAATCCTCCAAAAAATGCGATTCTGGATCCGTAATGTGAGCCCCAATAAGATCAGTTTCCTCAGTTATTAGGCTATCAAATGATCTATTAGATTCCTCAGGCCCAATCATCTCACAGAAATCATATTCTGTAAACTCGTGTGAGACTTCGCAAATTGAATCTTCACCATTAGAATCAAAGAAATTAAGATCCGTATTAATATATGTCCCAAAATCATCTGTCACTCTTTGATCCATGAAGACATACATTTCCTCGTTCCCCAACTCAAGGATTTTAGGTGAAGAAATCATATCATCCTTAATTGGTTGATTTAATTCAATCTAGTCAGCCTCATAACACATGTCCCCCCAACAGGTGCCTGAGCGGGTTCCGACATTGGCTTTCCTGAAGGGAGTTCATCCTAGGAATCATCCCACGACTGAACTAAAGCAACCACAAATCTCATCCTCAATTTCGCTAACTTCCCAAGTAGAAACTCACCCGGGTTCTTATCCTTAACATTCTGGAGCCAATCCAACAAATACTTGTTCAAATCATCAATAATTTCAATCAGGGGCTCCAATCTTTCAATGCAAGGTATTGGCTGAACTTCTAAAGATTGTATGATATTACTCAAGTTAGCCAAAACCTTATCTTGAACCTGGTTAACCTGAACCAAATGACTTGTTTTAGGGTTAGGCGGGTTTGAGATCAGTGCAGAGGAGTTAATGAATTGAGATTCGCTATACCCTTCCTGATAATAGGTCATTTCGGATTGTTCAAAAGGTGGTGATGACCTAAAGGCAATGTAATCAGAGGATGGGTAAGAATCAGTGTATCCTTCTTGATTGTAGATCGTATTAGGTTGTCCATGAAAGAGTAATGATCTATAATCAATGTGGCTCTGAGAAGGATAGAAATCACAATCATAGTGTTCGAAACTGTATCCCCAATCCGAGTTATCCCGACTAACTGATGGTTGATTATAGTACAAGTTGGGATACTCGTTCTGTTGAGGATAACTCATAACAGGAGGGAAAGAGCGAGAATGCCTATAAAATGTGGAAGGATTCATGAGGGATGGGAGGAAGAAAGGCACCCTGCAATACAAACAAGCAAACCTATCCTTAAGTGGTCTAGCCTAAAGACCTAAAGACTCCCAGAACCCGTCTTGAGATAAAGAAACGATTTGATTTGCTTCTGTCTGTTCAATCCAACCAGTTAAAAGGAGGGATTGGGGAGAAGGTTCTTCCTTCGGCTTGCGCCTCCGGTTCCTAGTGTACCCCCCAACCGCGATCGTTTGATTCTACTCCCTAGCTAGACATCAGATTGAACAGTAGAAACAGACTAATCGAAAATAATCATGTTCTGGGCTCCGAAGAGCAAGTCAAATCCTTAAAGCTAACGTCTACTCTATTTTATTTAGGGCTAGGTTTGAATGTGCTTTGGAATGTGATGGGCCCTTTATCTGGGTTGTGCCCTTAATGATTGATTGATGTGTGTGTGCGTGAACAACCAGTAGTTTTCAAGCAAGATTATTTTTGATGCGGTGAATTTTAGGGTTCAAATCTTGCTTAGTAGCTTTCAGGATTCAACTTTAGGTATTTTCAAACAAGTTTTGTTGGCACACCAGGTTTTGAAAGCACAGGTGAAGTGTTTTCCTTTGAAACTTAAAAGAATGTGGAGTTCCTGGTAAATCCCTAAGAGTTGAACCTATGCGGGAGCTACTTGATGAGTTGATTTTAATTGTAGTGGTGCGGCCCAATCAACTCGAACAATTGGCCGATTGCACCACTTAATTAGGCACATAAGTGATTACCTAATCTGATTTCTACTTAATTATGTATTTGGATGTGTGTACCGGTTCCGAAGATCGGTTTACCAGTTGAGTTTGAAAATCAGATAAGGTTGCGTACCTTTGTGAGATTTTTTTATTTTTTTCTTTTTAAATGTGGAGGTTGGGGCGAGTGTAGGTGTCAAACAAACAAATAAAACTAACCTTAGAGTTTATAAGAACACCTAGGTTGATTTATCTTTGTGTTATTACGTGGTGGAATGGAAACTAATGGGTGGGAGGTAGGGGATAACTTACAGAACCTTCAACAGTACTTGGCTCCCATCTACCATTTTTGCTCATCTCAAAAGAGTACCTGCAACCACAATAAGAAAGGAGAGAAGTGAGGTAAATGATTTGTAAGTTATAAAACATGAAAAAAAAATCAAAGAGTGTCGCCTCCCCGGCAACGGCATCAAAATGTTGAAGCTATGAGTTACTACGCTATCGTGTTTGGTTTTGAAAACCTGTCGTTGTAGTTTGAAAGCGAAGAACTTATGTTCAACAAATAAAATTTATACCAGAGTAGAAATCCAGGGTCGAACATAGGGAGGTGGATGTTTGATTAAAAATACAGGTTTGTTTTATTTGTCACGAAGCAGAATAATTGATTAGAAACTATCTATTTACAATAAATAGAAGAGAGAGAGAGAGAATATTATAAACAAAAACCAAAACGAGATGTAGAATGAACATGGGATTCATTATCAAATAGATTGTTCGTTAAACTACTCATTACGACTAGAAAGCGGGAAAATGATTACACTAGAAAGTAGTAAATCTACTCTAGAAAGCAATAAAAAGAATGGGGAGAGAGATATCCTCCTCGACGGTCGCTTGGAGGACGAATAGGACGGGACGACGCCTGGAAGACGGGGAACAGAGTAGGACAAAGGAGGACGAAGTAGGAAGAACGGGAATAGGGCAGCACGTTGTCGTCGTCTTGGGATCCACTTCCAAAAGGGGGACGAAAATTGGACTTTATCTCTTGACAAGCATCCCGAGTGCGGGACAAGCTTCTCTTGAGCTTTGGAGAGGGAGAGAAGAGAAGGAAGGGGTGAAGATTTCGTATGGAGGAGGTCTCTATTTATAGTTTCAAGGAATGAGGGCAATTTAGTCTTTTTAATCTCAAAACATTAAATAAGGGGTCTTTCGTGTCGGATAAAATCGTCGCTAAAGCCCCATCGTGGGCGACGTACGCCACCCGCTCGCCTTCTGTGCATGTAACACAATCGAACGGCTGAGAGCACTCCTCGCCGAGCCTCCTCTGTGTGCAACACCCACGTCTGATGACATGTCACGCGTGGGCATGCGATAGCGCGTGGGCTGGATTGAGAGCCCGCAGCCGACCGATGACGATCCAACGCTCCTCATGCCCGCTCACCCGCACCCAACCGCAGTGTCTCGCGAATTCGAACCCGCACCTTAAGGCGACCGAACGCCTTATCCACTGTGCTGCGCGCGTGGATGGGTGGGCGTTGCATCTTCGTAGCGCACGATCTGGACCGTTGGATTGAGATCCAACGGTCGAGATCGCTTCTTCCTTTGGCTTCAAAGAACGAGGCGCTGGTCTGAGATCCACTCCTAGCCGTTGGATCTTGATCCAACGGCGGAGAGGCGTGGATGCTAGAGGCTTCAGAGGTTGAGGGTAGCCGGTTGGGCGGTCGAGATGGTGCCCCATGGCACCATCTTGGCCATCCATCTTCTGGATGATGTAGATGGTCCCACGGTTGTCGGATTGAGTCGATTTTCATGCCATTAAGTTGCAATCGTCGATCCGAATCCATCCGTCGGTCGGATTTGTCGTTTGAAGTGTGGATTCACACCATCTTAGCCCTTGATCTTCTAGGGTTCCCTAGTCTCTATCTGATGCTACAGATGTCTGATTAGGGCGATCCTAGAATCATTGGACTCCAATCGTCGCCCTGATCAAATTTGTACGGTTGGATCTTCAATCCGAGGCCCCGGTAAAAATTTTTCCCTATCCCTGAACATAAAAGGAGACAATTAACCTCCATTTTATTCAAACTAATCTAAATGCAAGAGGATGCATGTTATGCAATATTTATACTATGCAATGCAATTCTATGCTGAAGAACATGCATAAATAGACATTTTATGTAATGTAAACATGTTCACATCATGGCCTAAGCACCATTGGTCGCCCCTCCTCCTCTCAACTAAATCAAAGGCCATCAGAGCCCAACTCTGAATGCCCTTATTTCTGATAGATTAGATTATAGTTCTTCATAGTTTTACTGCTTTATTTACTATTTAATAGTGTAGCTCTATATTCTCCCCCAATGATGCATACATAATCCCCCCTTAGATTCATGTATGCAATCATTTTCTGCTAGATAGATTTATGTTTTCAAGCATTCCTCTACAAGCATTCCATGAGCTTTATGTTGAAAACACCATCATGAATCAATGAAAATCTTTATATATATATATATATATATATATATATCTATTTGCGAAAATCACCATGAGCCTTGTTGCAATATTTTTGTGTGATTGAAGTTGCATGTTTCAATTTCTGATACTTAGCAACTAAGCATGTCGTGCACAAATCGACATGCGATTTTGAATAAGTAGAGTAAGAGAGATCGATTTCAAATTTGCATTTCCATAAACGCCTCCCAGAGACAAATGACTGGGACTCCAACTCTCGTTATCCTTATAAATTATTTTTCACAAGAATTTTCACGCACTATACTACAACGAGATCTCTGTTTTCAAAACACTCACGAGAATTGATCCTTATCAGACACATGGCACACTCTCGTGCATTGGATCAAAATCGAACGGCTGTGGATCTCTCCTCGCGCACGTGTTACATTTTCTCGCTCATCGCTCGCCTTCAAAATGTACCTCAACGTCAGTCGTCTGATTGAGAGATCGGATGACTTAAACGCTTGCTCATCTCTTCTATTTCAAAGAAGCAGGTGGGATCGTGCTTAAACATGTGTCGGATCCCACGTTCGGCTGCGAAGAAATCTCATTGCGCCACGTGGTCAGATCTCCATCCTCTGCGTGACATCCGACAACCTTATTTCCTCCATACCAGATTTCATGTGAAGGCAGTTCGAACAGGCGCCTAACGACTCATGGAGAGAGCACTAACCAACGTGCTACTCCCACTTATCATTGCGTTTTCATTTTTTTTGACACGCGCTCTCGGAAGGTGGATGAAGATCCAATGGTCAAGAGTCGCGCCTCTTCGATGAAGCGTGGGTGGACAGCCGACGTGGCATGTTCGTGACCATTGGATGGAGATCCAACTGTCCTCAGCGCACGGTGAAGAACCTTCACAGATGGGGCGGCAACGTGGCGGCGACTGTGATGGCGCCACATGGCACCATCATGGTCATCCATCTTCTTTTCCTTGTATCCAGTGATGTAGACCTCCTATTGAGTTGATTTTTGCACCGTTGGACTACGATCATTGATCCGAATCCATCTGTGCAGTTGGACCTTTCATCTGAGTCTTGGATCCTTGTCCTTTGTCTCCATGATCTCCATTCTTCTATGGATTTCACACGATACTCTAGTTGTCTGATTGAGACCATTTCGGAAGCGTTGGACTCCCATCATCATTCTGATCAGATTTGCTCAGTCTGATCTGAATCGATGGTTTTGAATCAGCTGCAATTAGAATCATCTCTCATTAGTACATAAAATGATGCTATTATCTATGCAGCTAATCAAACTAACCATTGTGCATATTACGATGCCTATGAATGCATTATTCCTAAGTTATGCTAGAATCTAGCTTAATTCAGGTGATTTAGGTTGCATGATTGCTGTGAAATCAGAAACAAAAAAAAATCTATCCCTCCCCTCATCCTCGTTTGTGGAGCTTCCGCTGGTCGTCCTCTCATCCCCATTTGAGGAAGCGGATCATGCAGCAACGTCACCCAGCCTCATCCCCTCTTCTTCCGGCTCCATTATCCTTCCTCCACCTTCGTCCTCCTTTGTCTAGGCATCATCTAAGCAAGTCGTCCACCAAGCCACAGTCGAGGGGGATTCTCTCTCTATCTATCTTCTTTTTACCGCTTTTGTAGGGTAGATTTATTTTCCGCTGTTATTCTGTAACAAACATTTTGTTCTCTTTTTATATAGAATTATTTTACCTCTCTCTCTTTTCTCTTTAATTATTTGTTAAGTAGATTAGTTAGCTTAGATAGATTTCAACATGTTATTCTGTTGATATAAAATACCAAAAAAATTCTATAGGCGAAAAACACCAAAAATAAATAATCAAACGTGATTTTTAATCAAATGTCGCCTTCCCATGTTCAACCCAGGACTCACCGCTCAATTATAAATTTTATTTGATAGTCAATATTCTATGATTACGATGACGCAGGTTTCTCTTTTGCAAAACCCTACCTGGGAGGACAAGGTTGATTTTGAGAAACCAATTAAGGATAAATCGATTTCTTCACCTGAGATCCCCAAACCAGTGTATGAAGAAAAAATATGTCTCTGTGGACCAAGGAATAATATATGATCTCATGACATATATTAATGAGGATCAAGAATTCTTTGATGATGAGGGTGAAGGATCCATAGGTAATGTCTCACTAGAATGAATCAAGTTTGAGGAGAATCTTAGTAAGACAAACCCCAAACAGCATATTGAAAATTCTATTTTTGAAATCACTAAATCCAAGTCAACTCTGATTCAACCAGAAGTTTTAGACTTGGATATTTTAGATGGTGTCATTAATACTCTGGAGGTCATAGAAATAGAAACATCGACTTTGGAGGATAGGAGCCTGGAAATGAAAATCTATGAAGATAAGTTCGAGGTAGACAATAGTTTGGTTCGTAGGGTTCCTATATGCCTTAAACCACTAACTTTTTACCTGGACCCTTTTGATATTTTTGATTTTGAGGACATAAAACCCAATTGTAGAATAATGGATTATCTTGTTGAACTAAACTCGAAGTAGACAAACACAACTATTGGATTAAACCTAACTTTTGTCTGAAATTATAGACTTGGGTTACATGCTCCCAAACTGCAAACTGTTTGACTTGTGAAATTGCATTTTTAGAATAATCTCGTCATAGTATAGCATGAAAACACATCGACAAATAATTTTAACGAATTGATTTGATTTCAATATGTACGATGTGTTGAAAATAATGATCTACTCAAACTAGATACTAGAAACAAGTTGCAAGATAGATATGAAGCAAATCAACTTTATTCAAATAGTAACATGCAAGTTCTCCACATAGTTGAATGCTTGACACAGAAAGCAAAAGTAACTTAACTAGAACAACTAGAACAAAATAATAGAATTATTAAACTAAAACTAGAAATCAAGTAGAGAACTAATGATAAGATGGTCTAAATTATTCTACTAGAACAAGGGCACCAAGGAGTGGTCCTTAGTACCCTTAGGAGGGCGTGGAGGGGCAGTAATGGTGCACCAATGGTGGCCTTGGTGGACGGCTCGAAGGAGGAGGGCTCCTCGGAGCAGAATGGAGAAAGAGATGCTTGGTGGTGGAATTTCTTCTCAAATGGGGAGTCTGGGGTCCGTTTTATAGCCAAAGTAAGGGGCAAAATGGGTCTTTTAGAGCCCCAACACATGCCAACAAGCTGGAGCAATGAGGGTCGTCGATCTGGAGATCTCTGGTTCAAATTGCGTCGATCTGAACCTATCTGAAATTGTGGATATTGCACTCATATCTTGCATATCATGCATTGCATCAGTCTATTTAGAATAAGATGAGATATCCTGCTAGTTAATGGTTTTTATTGCTATTTACAGATAATAAAGTGATCCAGGATGGAGATCGTGGAATAAAGCAATAAAGGAAGAAGAAGACTGATCCAGATAAGAGGAGTGAGGAGGATAGCCTTATCCCTACCCTTAGAAACCCTAGGACAGCCTTCCTAAACCCAAAACAACCTCCATTAGGGCACCTTAGCCTCAAAACCCAAACATGGATAGCACTATCCATGTTCCTATCCCTCTTCCAAACACTTAGGAACCAAAACCAACCTTAGAAAACACAAAACCCACTCTCCAGCACCTGTTAAGATGTCCAGACATCTGGCTGGACATCTGATTTCTGCAAAATAACAATCCGAAAGCCAAAACTCATACTGACACAGAATTGGACGTCTAATTTAGTGTCCAGACGTCCAATTTTGTAGTATAAGACGTCTGACCACTATCCTGGACGTCTGATACTGCTGTCTAGTTCCTAATTTTGGGTGTTGGAAGCCCTAGCTTGCCTATTTTAACCTAGGAACCCCACCGAACACCCTAGGAAACCTAAGTAGAGACCTCCTAAGCCTAGTCCACTATCCATAGCCCTACTTGTCCTATCCCTAACCCAATTGAACCATCCCATACCTAATTGGGTGCATCTACAGTTGATTGGGTGCACCCGAGCCCAATTAGATCCACCCAGGATCTAATTAACTCATACCTATTAGGGTTACCCTAGCCTAATCACATGCACACATCTAATTAGATTTGACTTAGACCTAATTAGGTTCACTCCTACCCAATTAGACTTTCCTAAGCCTAATTAGGTCCACACCCACTTAATCTAGATTGACCCAACCTATTTAGCACCTAATCCTACCAAAACCCACAACCTAGCCCTATGAAAAACACACACCCACACACACACTCACACCTTCCCATTTTACTCCCACCAAACCCATGCACACTCTCTTGGAAACCCTAAAAACTTGTGTCAAACCTAGATCCAAAAATTATGGCATTTGCTATTTTTGGAGCCACCAAAAGTGGCAACCAAATGGAGCCTTCCATAAGGGCAAAGAGAGGGCTACGAAATTAGACAATCTCCATACACTCTCCCATCCATACTCTCCACTCTAAACTTGCTTCCACCCTCCAAAACCTGAAGGCCGTCCTTCTCATCCTCCTCTAATGCTCCATGGACGGCTAGCTAGAGAAGCTTCCCTCCAAATCTTCAAGGACGGCCATTGGTAGAGAAAGGGAGCAACACCCTCCTCTCTCCACTTGGGTGCACTAGCCCCCATCTTCTTCTTCTTCTTCTTGGACGGCCATGAAGGCTCACCCATAGCCTCTTGTGGTCGGCCATCTCTTTTGGTAGGCATGTAGACGAGTTTGCATACCCAAGGTCTAGCCTACACCCTCACACAAGGCCGATGGCTCTAGTGGCAACTTTCCGGCGTGAGGGATTTTCTTCTATTTATATGCTTTCTAGTGTAGATGATGTGTGATAAATTTCTATGCATAAATAATATTTCTGTGATTGATTGTCCTCATGTTTGCTTGCTTATATGACACTTTGGTTTGTTCACACCATGCACGGCCACCATGGCCTCATTTAGATGCACATAGTCACTTAGGTTTTTGCTAGTTTATCTAGATCTAGGTTTCAATTCGCTTTTCGAAATAAAAAAAAAAATCAAAAACACAAAAAGACAAAAATAGTAGCTTAGGTTAGTTTTAGGTTATAAAAGCCGATCCAAATCTCGATTCATTTTCACGCCTCCCAGAGACGAACGACCGAGACTCAAGTTCTAAAAAGAATAAAGATCTGCGAGAGTTTCATTATCATAAATATCTTTGACGAGTGGTTTTTGCGACTATACTACGATTTCCAACGATTTCAAAATACGTGATTTCCACGTCCGTCAGCCACACGACGTAGCCTTACACTGTAGCCACTGTTCACGCGAGTCTGCGCGACACTGTGGCTACAGTGGGGTGACCGGTGAGCTTCTCACTTAACCTGTCACCTGGTGCGCCGCTAGCGCCGATCACCCGTGTGCACGTCCTGCCCCGCGTCACCCGCACCCGTCCGCGTCACCCGCTCCCTTCGCCCACGCATGCGAGAGCCCGTACCAGCCACTCCGCGCAGCACTGGGCGCTGCGGTCCTCTCCGCGCCAACTCTCCTGCGTGCGCGCTCCTCTCTACGCGAATACGCGCCTGCACGGGTGTGTAGCCTCCAGACGTCGCTTGGAAGCTGCAGACGACCTAACTCCAACCCTCAGCAGCGCTCTCTCTCTCCCACTCTCTCTCACAACACTCTCTTCACCGACGCTTGCACACACATACACTCACACTTCCACACACACACACACACCTATACACTATTATATACATGCATACATATATATATATGTATACATATATATATATATATGTATACATATATTTATATACCTATATACATACATACATACATATATATATATATATACTTATATTTATACATATAGCAGTACCTATATACTTATGTATTAGTATACATACATACATATATACATATATATATCTATATACACATATATATACATATATATATATATATATACATATATACATATACTTCTATACATATACATATATATATATATACTTATATCTATATATATAGTAGTATTAGTATACTCATATATATATATATATACATATATACTTACATATATCTATACATATATTAGTACTTATATAACTATGTATTAGTCTATATACATACATACATACATACATACATATATATATATATATACATCTATACACTTATATATATATACATATATATATACACATATATATACTTACATATATACATATATTTATATATATATATAAATATACATATATCTATATATATATATATTATTACCTATATAACTAAGTATAGATACATATATATATATACATATATACACACCTACTTATATATACATATATATATATATACATATATATCTAGCTACATATATCTATATATACATATACATACATATATATTTACATCTATATAGTTATATATACATACTTATACATATATATATACATATCTATATATCTATACATATATCTATCTATACATATACATATATATATTTACATACCTATATATATATACATATACATATATACATATATAACTACATATATATACCTATATATTTATAACCATATATATACATATATAGATATATTTTCACATTATTTACTATATGTGGTATCGCGGGAATATCTGCACTAGTTGGTGATATTCCCCGATACACGCGTTCAAAAAGCGTGGTCACATACATCTTCCACCATCCATCTTACACTCCACGCGGCACCTCGTCCTGTTGGTTGCATCTTTCTAGACGACGACCGGCTCGACACCGTGCTACACTCCATATCCATCTCCACCCCCACCCCTTTATACATATATAATATATACCTATATATATATACTATATTGACTTCATTTCTGTTTCGCTTTCCTGCTAGTAAAAAGATAAAAAAAATATATAAAAGAGAAAAAATAATCTTCGACTTGCAGGTACTCCGTCTTGCGAATAGCAAGACCCGTTTTGGAACCCTATTTTGGCTCAAAGCCAAGAACCCAATTTTGAGGGTGCGCCACAAGGACAAAGATTACCAGAAAAAAATCTAAATAGAAAAAACACCAAAAACACAATAAATGAACGGAAGAGATTCGTTGTAGGAAAAGTGTAGAAACTTAACTTGTAACCCCACTTCCCTGAGTTCGACCCTGGGCCTAAAAGTGACCAAGGTAAAATCAAGTAGGCCAGGAAAAAAAATTTTGCAAAGAGATGGTTAGGTCCGATTTAGGTTAACCACTATACACACTTCAACGATAAAATCACCATATTAGCAACCTATTCGGGGCCAACACCACACCTTTTTTGGCACCGTTGCTGGGGAAGTGCACCTTCAAGTAAATTTTTACTCCATTCCGGTAATTTTTTCTCTTCTCTTCTCTCTTCATGAGTATCTCTATTTTTGGTGTGCAGGTGAACCTGGTGCAAGGAGAAGGCAGGCAAACGAAGTCAAAGACGTGAGCAGATCCAAGGCAGGAACGAGAGCATAAAGACGCCGACACCGCATTGGAGCTTCGTACACGTTGCCGAACAAGTAGGTCTTCTTTTCTTAGCAACTAGGGTTAACTTATCACCTTAATAAAAAAAACTAAAAAACTAGAAAAACTTCTTGGGATCTCTTGGGGCAAGTGGATTAAAATTCACTTGTTTGATTGATTGCCATTACTCCCACCGCCCCGGGATTTCCCGCCCTACTTCGCATAGCGAAAATCCAAGAATCTTGATTCTTGAATTTTTCGCCGTGTGAAGTATTCTTTGAGGCAAACACAAAAAGATTGATTGCACCCCTCTTTTGCCTCACTTATCGACAATTCGAGATCACCTTTTTGGTGGGGAGACTTGGAATTGAGTTAATTCCAACCCCACCACGACTTTTCAACTTACCTAAGATTCGATCCCAAATACCTGAACCCCCAACAATTTGATTTTCTTTATCTTCTGGTTGAGCCTTGTGTGTGGAAATCATTCTGGTGATTGGGAGCACTTGAATTGAAGTGCTTTGGCTCCCTTTCACATAAACTCTAAAACTGATTCGTGCATCCACACATAGAAATCTCCATTTAGGGTAGCCCATTGCATTGTAGCATGCATTAACCAATTGACATTGAAGAAGGGTTTGTTGGACTTAGAAGAAAACCTGTATTCTCTCGAAAACCCGGAGATTGGTTGAATTGGTATTTCAACAAAATCCTAAAATTCATACTACTTAAGGCTGAACTCTAAAAACCATTCACCAATTAAAAACTTCAATTCAGGGAGATTTCCCCGTTGCATGCTTGTTTTACACACTCTGAAAATCAATCACTTAGGCATTACCTGTAAAAAAGGTTCTTCACATTCCAAAAGCACTTGATCCTAAGCCTCTAACTAAAATTGGTAGTAACTTGACCCTTACTAAGGATTGGAGGTTTAACTACCTACGTGTAGTGTCTAGGTGCTGGTGAGTGTTCCCGTGTGCTATCGGCATCATTTCTCTCATTTCTTTTCCCTTCTCATCTCCCCAATTCTTCTTGCGGTAGTGCATGTTTGGGAGGAGGTCACAAAACCCTAAACTATTTGAATTGATTGCTAAATTTAGAAAAGAAGCCGAATCGTCCTCCTCCTCCACAAACATGGCTGCACACCTACTCCCAAATCCCGAGGGAGGAAACCGCCCTCAGAACCCACCAGGTGGTGGAGCCTTAGATCCCATAACCTACCTCCAAGCCCAAATGGAAATGTATAATGAGAAAATGGAAGCCATTCGGGAAACATTGGAGGAAATGCAGAACCCTCCTGAACGGGAGGAGCCTAGGTCTCTTAGCTCCTATCAGAATCCCGCTACTACAGAGACCATAGGACAAATTTAGGTCCCCATGGGCAGGGATGACTTTGAATTGAAACCTAACATTATTGGCCTAATAAATTTTCACTTCCATGGTCTTGCAAGTGAAGATCCTTTTCTCCACTTGGAAGACCTAACCCGACTGGCTGAAACGGTTAAACCAAGAAATGTCGGGTTACCTATAGTCCTCATGAAAATGTTCCCATTTTCATTGCGGGATAAAGCATTGCAGTGGTTACGCACCCTTGGGAGAACCATCCACTCTTGCGAAGAGATGCGAACAGCGTTTCTCCAGAAGTTCTTCCCAATCGGGCGAACCAATGCGCTTAGCCGTGCTATCACTTCATTTACGCAACAAAACGGCGAACAATTTCAAGAGGCATGGGAGAGGTATAACAACCTCCTCAGGAAGTGTCCACACCACGGTCTGCCTAAGTGGCATATAGCCCAGATTTTCTACTATGGGCTAAGTAAGACTTTGAAGCAGATTGCAGATGCTTCCTGCGGAGGGAACTTTATGAATAAAGACGAGAATGGAGCATTTGAATTGTTTGAAAATATGAGTGAAAACTCAATAAACAATGCCTCCATTGTCGCCTTTAATCGTACCAGCCAGCCCCGAAATGTTCACGAAGTTGACACGAGACCCTCCCATTCATCTACTGATCTAAGCCTTATTGCACAAAAACTAGATGAAGTCTCTGTCGTGCACAAGAAGCTGGACGAGCTTCTGGCCAACCCCGCCCATTCTATGGCAAACACCACCTCTTCACCACTTCGTCACAATCAAAATTCTTCCAACACCAGGCTTATCCCGAGAAACCCCGTAAGACCTTCCTTATCGAGTATCGCACCAAGCGGCTCGGTAAGTCATGTGGAACTGGCTTCTACGAGCCAGTATTTCGACACGGAGGACCAAGCCTCCGTGTGCTCGGATGCATATTTACACGTGGACACGTCCTCTAGCATAAAAGACGCTTGCGCCCTGGGGAACAACCCGTTCTCTGCCATGTATAACCCAGGGTGGCACAATCATCCGAACTTCGCATGGTCCAATAACCCGCAGCGCCAAAATCCCATGAGTGGACCAATGCGACCGTTCGCACATGTCATCCTAAGGGCCCAGTCTAATCCTATGGCAACTCCGCCATCAGGCCCTTGCATACTGCAAGCAGAACACGCATCAAGTCCTCTTGATAAATTGATGCGAATAATGATGGATATGTCAAAGCGCCATGAAGAAAACATGACCTCTCTTCAGCACCAATTGTCGCAGCAGAATGCTGAGATCAGTCAACTATGCATGGCAACTCGATCTCAAGGCACTCTTCCCGCCCAACCTATCCCAAACCCGCGAAATTTCGTACCTTGTGGTCCTCAACCACAAATACGACCTTCTCAGGGGCAGGTTCATCAAATTATGTAATCTCTGAGCATTCCACCAGGATTTTCAGGCTAATCCCGCTGCAGCACCGCACTCTTATGTCCCCATTGCGAACCCTCCTCCGCCATATGATCCCACTGGACCCGCATCGTCCAATGCTATCACTACGAGGAGTCGCAAGCAGACTGTCAATCCGCCTCGACCTGATCCTGGCCCATCTTCTTCTTCGCCCTCTCATTCGGGATGCGCACAGCATTCGCGAGAGGACGATACACCCAAATTGTTGCCAGAATCAATCCCATTCCCTGAGGCTCTACTGAGGGAGCCAAAAGGCAAAAAGAAAGATACGGAGGCCTTTGATATCCTGCGTAATTTGTTCAGGGATGTAGGAATCAAAGTACCCCTGCTCGAGGCTATCGATCACATACCTACTGTCGCCCGATTTTTCAAAGACTACACAACACCCAGGTGACAGTCAAAGAAAACCAAGAATCCGGTGGTTCTCTCGCCTCATGCGAGTTGTGCTATACTGTCAAACCCACCACCAAAGTAGAAAGACCCGGGCACACCACTTATTTCCTGTAGCATCCAAAGCTACAGTTTTAACCGTGCCCTGCTTGATCTAGGATCTTCCATAAATCTTATTCCAACCATCATGCTCGAAAAATTCTCCTTGGGAAATCAGAAACCCACCCCTGTCACGTTACAGTTCGCAGATCGTTCTGTCAAAATCCCAAAGGGTGTGGTGGAAGACGTGGGGGTTAGGGTCAACAGTCTCTATTTTCCTGTTGACTTTCTCATTTTAGATATGGAAGTTCCTTGCTCACTTTTTGATTGTCCGATCATCCTTGGTCGACCTTTCTTGGCCACAGCCCGTGCCCTTATCGACTGCAAGTCAGGCTGTATTGAGATTGCCGTTGGATCTGAAAAGGTTAAGCTTAACATCGTCAAGGCAGCCAAGAACTTTGATTGCGATTGCATCGAGGATGCACGTCTGACGAGGACATGGCCGTCAGTGCATGTATCGGACTAATTGGGACCTATTCAGACTACTGTGGATTACCTGACGACTGCCTGATCAACACATATTGTGACGTTCCCCCATCCCTCCCTTGTCCCGTACCTTCTCCTGGCCAGACTTCTGACGAGGTTTTCTCCGCTTCCCATACCTCGTGATCTGAGTCATATCCGGGCTACTCACCGCCGGTCCACACTCTTGAAGATCGGATTGCCCTTTCTTTCCCGCCAAATCAGGCGGATTTGCAAATCCACACTGGGACCTTCAAACCATATCCTACTCACTGGGGCTATTCCTTTTTGGATCCATCTATCCAAGAAGCCCCTCTTCTTGGCCAATCTGAGGGCCAACTTCTTCTTCCCGACTTGTTCTCCGATCCGCCTGGGACACTCTCGTCCCATGAAATGCCAGATCTTTCACCACCCACCCTACCACCTTGCTCTATACCCTGCACCTCAGCTCTCATTACCCGATCTTTCATCCTTTCTCTACCTTTCCCTACATGCATATGAGGACATAGCATTGTTTGGCATGGGGGGTGGATGGGCATCCATAGGATCTGGGTATTTTATGGTATCATGCAGTTCCCACCTATTTATAAATATGCAAGAAAAAGAAAAAATATATATAGATATGTAATATATAATAATAATAATAAAATGGTGTTTAGTAATGATCTGAAAGCTGAAACAAAAATACAATAAGTGTTTATGGATATTCAACCTTTGTTTTGAAGACTTTCCAGGCCACAGAAGCTTGATTTGCTCAGACTCGACTTAATTCACTTGAGCATTGACAAGATAGATCGGAATCTCTCCTAACTAAGGACGTATTATTGTACCTGAGACACCAGTACAGGATCCGTTGGTTTGCTTTTACTTGAGAGCTTAAGTAAACTTGGTTCACACTACACATATCAGGAAAGACCAGGTGAACATAAGATCCAACCCTAGTGTTCATTAGGGAAGGTGGAGTCCTTATCTGTGCGCGCAGGTAGACTTTTTATCCCAGGCTTTAGTCTTGTGTTTAGGAGCAACTCTTTCCACCAAAAAAGAACTCTCCCACCAAAAAGAATAGTGTGCTCCTCCAAATAATGTTGTAAGAGATATACTGACACGTGTTTCAAAAAAAATGTAAATAAGTCAGTACATCTCGCAAATGTCTGTAAAGTCTCTACCCAAAAAAAAAAAAGGTTCTTCAGGGCAAGTCGCAAATACCCTGTTTTCCTTTGAGCCACAAAAATCAGAAAATGGGAGTTGAGTTTTCCGTCATCTTCTTAAGAGTCAATCGGAAAACACGAGCTGAAACTAGGACCAACCTATACTTAAAGATTCGTGAAACCCTGGGCTTGAGTCTTAATGTTCATCTGGTCAGTCTTGATCCTTCACTAAGCACAAGCCATAATCTCTTGAGCTCTCGAGTACGGCAAAAACCTCCTAGGTCCTGGAAATCGTACTTAAGGTTTAAATATCAAGAGTCCTGGTTAGTCGAGAGATGATCTTTTTCATGTGAGACTTAAAGTACTGGTAGTCTTCTCTACAATTGGTTCTCACAATATCCAGCAATAAACACACCTATGTTGCCTCAGAAGAAAATCTTCAGCTTAAGATCATTTCTAAATACTATAAAAAATGTTTTGCTAGGGACTAGCAAAAGATAGGCATGTGGGTATGATTGCACCGCAAAAATACACTTGCAATAGTGCCTTCTTGTGCTATTTCCTAGCATTACCTATGCATATTAGGGTTCCATAATCGCATTTGTAAAAATACATGCATGCATGCATTTAATTGAGAGGAGTGGAGAATAAATAAGTGGCCTTGCAATTAACATTTTTCCTCAAGTGCATCTCTGCTAATTCACCATCTTTTTATTTTTTTATTTCACTTGATTTTTAAAATCTTTCCTGCGGCTGCATGCATCTTCTTCTTCTCCTCGCTCCATGCTTCCCTGCTCCAGCCCTTCCCTGCGGCTGCCACTCCCTGCCGAGCCCCATGCAGCCGCATGCATAGCCAGGGAATGGCTGTGCATGCCTTCCTCCTCTATAAAGAAGAGGGCATGGCTTCTTCTTGCGGCGGCCAAGTCCCCCACAGAGAAAACCCACGCAACTTCTTCCCCTTCCAGGCCACCATCTCCTCCCTCTCCCTCCATACGCCGGCCCTCCTCAGAGACACCCGGTGGACAGGAGCCCTCACTGTGGTGATCACCCACCACAGTGAGACCACCACCGCCTAGCTCTCCAAAGAACCGGTGGGTGTGGTGGCTCTTCTCTCATTTTTTTTTACGATTCCAGCACCTTCAGCCATTGCCGCAAGCTTCAAGGTCTAAAGCTCGAAGCCCGGCGGCAGCAGCAGCAACAGCCCATTCCGCACAAGCCTGCAGGCCGCCCTCGCCTCCACGCATGCCTGCAAGCCTCTCCACCTCCCGCTTCTTTGCTCTGTCGCACTCTCTCTTCCGCCCGCAACTGGCCACCGCGCGTCACTACAGCGGCCGGCCAAGCACCCCAGCACACCCCAGTAGCGCCCGCGTCGCCCTCGCCCTCCCCCGCGCACGCCAACTCCCTCTCCGTGCGCTCTGTCGCAACCTTCTCCACGCTCGTAACCGGCCGGCACAGACCCTCTTCCTCACACACCAGCCCACGCGCGCTAGCCGCAAGCCGGCCGCACTCACGGCACGTGCAGCTCCCGGACACACGGCGCGGCCTTACACTATAGCCACTATTCACGCGAGTCTAAGCGACACTGTGGCTACAGTAGGGTGACCGGTGAGCTTCTCACTTAACCGGACACCCGGCGCACCGCTACCGCCGATCGTCCGCGCTCGCGTCTCGCCCCGCGTCGCCCGCTCCCTTCGCCAACGCATGCAAGCGCCCGTTCCAGCCACTCCGAGCAGCGCTGGGCGCTGCGATCCTCTCCACGCCAACTCTCCTACGTGCGTGCTCCTCTCTACGCGAATACACACCTGCACGCGCACGTAGCCTCCAGACATCGCTTGGAAGCTGCAGACGACCTAACTCCAACCCTCAGCAGCGCTCTCTCTCTCCCACTCTCTCTCACAATACTCTCTTCACCGACGCTTGCACACACATACACTCACACTTCCACACACACACACACACCTATACACTATTATATACATATATATATATATATACGTATACATATATATATTGATATATATATATATATACATATATTTATATACCTACATATATATACATACATATCTATACATACATACATACATACATATATATATATATATATATATATATATATATACATACATATATTTATACATATAATAGTACCTATATACTTATGTATTAGTATACATACATACATATATACATATATATATCTATATACTCATATATATATATATATACATATACCTCTATATATATACTTATATCTATATATATATACATATATCTATATACCTATATATATATATACATATATATTTACATATATACATATACTTATATATATACATATATACTTACATATATCTATACATATATTAGTACTTATATAACTATGTATTAGTCTATATACATACATACATATATATATATATATATATATACATATATACATCTATATACTTATATATATATATACATATATATATACACATATATATACTTACATATATACATATATTTATATATATATATATACATATATAAATATACATATATCTATATATATATTATTACCTATATAACTAAGTATAGATACATATATATATATATATACATATATACACACCTACTTATATGTACATCTATATATACATATATATATATATATATATCTAGCTACATATATCTGTATATACATATATTACTATATACATATACATACATATATATTTACATCTATATAGTTATATATACATACTTATACATATATATATACATATATATATATATCTATACATACATCTATCTATACATATACATATATATATATATTTACATACCTATATATATATACATATACATATATACATATATAACTACATATATATGCCTATATATTTATAACCATATATATATATAGATATATTTATATGCATATATAGATATATTTTCACATTATTTACCATACGTGGTATCGTGGGAATATCTGCACCAGTTGCTGATATTCCCCAATACACGTGCTCAAAAAGCGTGGTCACATACATCTTCCACCATCCATCTTACACTCCACGCGGCACCTCGTCCGGTTGGTTGCATCTTTCTAGATGACGACCGGCTCGACACCGTGCTACACACCATATCCATCTCCACCCCCACCCCTTTATACATATATAATATATACCTATATATATATATATACTATATTGACTTCATTTCTGTTTCGCTTTCCTGCTAGTAAAAAGATAAAAAAATATATAAAAGAGAAAATATAATCTTCGACTTGCAGGTACTCCGTCTTGCGAATAGCAAGACCCGTTTTGGAACCCTATTTTGGCTCAAAGCCAAGAACCCAATTTTGAGGGTGTGCCTCAAGGACAAAGATTACCAGAAAAAAATCTAAATAGAAAAAACACCAAAAACACAATAAATGAACGGAAGAGATTCGTTGTAGGAAAAGTGTAGAAACTTAACTTGTAACCCCACTTCCCTGTGTTCGACCCTAGGCCTAAAAGTGACCAAGATAAAATCAAGTAGGCCAGGAAAAAAAATTTTGTAAAGAGACGGTTAGATCCAATTTAGGTTAACCACTATACCACTTCAACGATAAAATCACCATATTAGCAAACTATTTGGGTCCGACACCACCTACCAACACCGATGTTGTCCTCTCCCTTTCGTCCACTTAGCATCGGTAATTAAGTTCCCTTAAGACTCCTAGAATAGTTTCCTCTATCTAAAACCAAAAATATAAACCCCTCGATACCGCCGTTCACCCTCTTCGTCCTCTGCTTCATCCACTCCTCTAGTGAAGTGTTCCCACCGCTGCGCACCTCCATCCACCTCGTCGACAAACCCACAACCTTCACCTCTCCACCCTCTTCAAAAGCCCTCTCTTATCTTGCCATTCCATCCACCCAAACTCCCTATCGACCAACCCACCTACGCACCTTCATTTCTATCACTGTCCACCCTCACCCATGCACAAAACTCCCCACGGACACCACCATCACATTCCACACCCTATGGAGATCCTCCTGGGCCTTTTAACTAGGGCTTTCAGCCCGTTCTTTGTGTTTCAGGTACCACGTCGGAGCTCCGTCGCAGCGTCAACCCTCCGACGTTGTTCTTCGTGTTCAAGGCCATGATAGCCCCAAGTCTTCATTCCAGACCATGTGAAAGAGCTTTAGGACCACTTCCAGGTGGCCAATTTGAGGTCCCTGCCCTTAGCAGCTACTCCAATTGGAGAAGATTTCCTTGTTGCAGGTGCATGCGAAGAAGGTGGGCAAGATGGTCCCACATCGTGGGATTTAGAAGTAGTACAAGCGCATAAGTTGCAAAAGTGTTGAGGGCTTATTGCCTCAACACTTGAGGGGTGAGGTCCCTCACACCCATCATGCTCCTCGTCTGTGACCTCTCCTCCGCGGACCTAGTGCACTCGACTCGCCTAAGCTTTCACTCGGTCACTACACCACTCCAATGACCTTGGACCCGGGTAGGCAGATCCCCCGAATACCCGATTACCCAATAAGTAGCATTGGCTCTGGGAGGGCTTGAAAGAGGTGAACCCAGAGAGAGTGAAGGAGAGAGAGAGAGCGCGGGGGTAGGGGGGTTTTGCTCCTGATGAAAATAGGCCAACACTTAGCCGAATTCAAGTAGCCTCTCCCCTGTTATTGTGTGAAGAAAGCCAAGAGGAAGAAAGAAGAAGAAGAAGAAGAAGAAGAAGGCTTGAAGATAAGAAGGAAGAGAAAGAAAAGAAAAGCCAAGGAAAAAGTGAGAGAAGAGAAAGAAGGAGAAACAAAGAAGAAGGCCATTTAAGGCGTCTGATCTCCAAGGGAGATGTTAGATTACTACTATAGCATTCTAGCTACTGTGCGAATATTTGATCATGATTACAGTAGCATTAATGATTACTCTAGTTTACATATAACTATACTTAATAATTGGTGCTCTAAATCACCATTATTTTGCTATAGATTTCTTTTTATCATGTTGAATTTTTGTTATACTCATGTTCTACACTGACTATCATTTTTGAGTTGTTTATTTGGTTTGAATTCTTGTGCTCATTTGCATTATTGAGATTAGTGTGTGAATTCCTATTTGCTCCCTGTGTTCGAGTAATAAAATTATTTGTTTGAAGTGCTATTTTGGTTATACTGCAACGCGACAATCTTAAAAACATCGATTTAGCGCGCGACCATTTTGGCTCCATTGCCGGGGAGCAACATGCAATTCACCACTATTCTCTGTATTATTTGATTATATGTGAGCACTGACTTGCCCTGTTTGCTTTCTTGGGATCATGTAAGGTACTTCACTAGGAGATCTTCTGTGCCAAATAGCCACTCCAGGGCAAGTAATTTCTCTATTCTTCCATAATCATCCTCCTAATCTTGGGAAGACAAAAAAAAAGGAAACAATTAATTAAGAAACACCTGCCTTATTTCATAATAATCATCATTTAAAGCGCAAATTTCCTAATTTGCAAAATTCTTTTCAAATCTCGTTGAGTTGAAGCGATTCTGTTTAGAGATCCTACCCCAAATTTCCTGTGCCTATTAGGGACTATGTTTAATTTCTAATCACTTTTGGGCTAACACACTTCTTGCTTGAAGCCCAGGGTGAACATATCAAAGATCAATTGGACTTAGAAATAGAGCTAATTAGGGTTTCTGCATTAGGGTTTTGAAGTGCTAGTACACATGTTTACCTGAATTAAAGGAAAGTTACCCTCCAGCATTTGTGTGCAACCCAAGCCCTTGATTGAAAAGAACTAATCCAAAAAAACCCTGAAAACAGGCTCTAATTCATTAGAACCCTAAAAATCCTTGGACCTAATAACCTGGGAGTCAAATCAGGGTGATTTCTAGGTCTTGACCTAGATCTCATTCTGCCATCTTTAGGGCAGGTCAGGTGAAGTTGATCTACATTGTAGGCCAACCAACCTCCAACTTAGGTCACAAGTCAAATTAAAATTTAATCAAGTGAAACTCAAGGCACAAATTAGGACATAAAATTGGTTGACTTAAAGACTTAAGTTCGTACATTCCGGTCTACCTGGACTCTCAGTGACAAGGAAGGTCAGGTGGGGGAAACCCTGTAACCCGTAGGGACGCTCTACCGTGTGGGGGTCTTTTCAGGGCACTCCCTTCCTAGATGCCCAAGTGCTTCTCGAGTGTGTGAATTTCTGATTCAGAGGTATCATCCGCCTCGAAATTGCCTTAGTCATCCAAAAATCTTTGGGTGCCTTGATTGGGTAAATCTCACATCCAGTCCCTCATCCCTACTATTTAGAGCACACACACAGATTTCCTTGGGAATCTCTTTTCAGATCTAATCAATTTTGATATAATCTTGAATTTTAATTCTACATCTTGATTCCACCATCTGATTCAAAAATGCAGCCTGGCTATTTAGGAAAACCATTGTAGAAACCTGAATCTTAAATATCCATGAAAGATAGAATGATTAAGGATGCCCTTAGTTTTATGAGATTGATGACAAAACCTAAAAACCAATTGAAGACATTCAGGTTAACGTATCGATAATAACAATCTTCATCATAAACTATGCCCAAATAATTATAACACAAGTAACAAATGGATCTACTCGGGATGTTCTCATGACAGGATACATTGAGTTAGAGACATTACATAACTTTGAATATCTCCAATGCATGACAAATCCTGCACTTTGGGAAGGACACCAAGATGATCTTGAAATATGAGAAGAGATGATAAAATTATTAAAGAAGATTATCGATCAAAAATACCCGTACATTCCCCAAACATCTAGCAATACTGAGGATCTATCTGATTTTCCAAATCCCGAGTTCGTGAATCAAGGTTGTTGTGGACCTCCAACCCAAATGGAATATGATCAACCTAATATACAGATTGGTACGCCTGACCTTGATACGGGTTGGGAGGATCCAATTGCAGGAGGACACGATTTCAAGCCTACCCTAGAGACACAAAACCATGGTTTGCCAAGCTTAGAATTCCTAGACTCCTGTGATAATGAGATTGAATCAGAACCTCTCGAGGGTGTAAATTCCACTCCTTACTCTGATAAGGTGACCCTCATCCCTGTAGAGCTCAACCTAGATTCTAGTAATTCAACCCACACCCTGAGCCTAGAATCTGGATCTGAGCCTTCTTGGGAGGATTACATGGCCCCATGTGATGAAAATCAGAGTTTGAATTTGGATTATGATTCTGGGCCTTTATTTGCTGAATGTACCTCTCCAACATCCTCAGAAATACAGATTGATTTTTTGGAAGTCACGCCGATCTACAACACAGAAATCGAGTTGGAGGAGTTGGGTTTTGATTGGGTCTTCCCTACAAGCCAAAAACCCGAGCCCAGACCCAATAGGGACACCTTTTTGAGCTCGGAGTCTAAGAATAGGCTAGACCCGAGGCAGGTTACTGAGTCTACATCTTGTGATTTATTCTATGGTGGAACCTCTAATCTCGAATCAAATTCAAAACATGATTCTCGCAAATTCTCCGATGATTTTGAATCTTACTATGATCTCAAAGAACCATTATTTCCTGACGATTATGAGACAATCTATGACCTCATCATACATGATCCATTCATCGACTCTGACTTTGAGGTCCCTGATCCCAAGATCACTAATTCAAAATCAGGTTCCATTGAGATGGAATCATTTTATTTTGATCCTCAGGAATCAGAAACAAAAAGTGCCGAGAGTGACTACAACCCGGAGTTCGAATCTTTTCTTGACTCAAGCTTTCTTCATCCTATAAACACTCTTTAGGCATTTACCTTTGAGTTTGATGGCTACTATGAGGACTCTCTAAATGAACCTACCTTTGAATCCTTACTAGAGGAGCCCTCATACACAATTATTCTTGAAACCACCTCTTCTACACATGCAGAACCTTCCCAAACCCGTTTTCAACCCCAACCAACAATCGGACTCAATTTCTACTCTGATTCACCTCTCGATCCGGTTGCAGATGATTCTCCTCCACATTCAAATTGGGTTTCAGACTTTGATCAGACTACAAATCATGCCCCATCATTCTCTGATCACTCTCGTAGGGATCTCACATCTTCCAGTGATCCCTTTGAGGACCCCTACTCTGACTAGGCTGATCTGACTCAGCCAAACCATGGATTCACACTTTCGCATCATTCCAAGCGCCACAGCATATGGTGGGTTCCATATCTCTTGATCTACATCATCAGCCTACTGATCTAAACAAGCACCTGGTTGGACCAACCAGGCTATTGATCAAGGTGCTTATTCTACAAAACTCGTCTAATTTCACCACTCCTCCATACCATTTTCCGCCTGGCTGAAGGCATTGAATTTAGCGCTTAACAGGAGGCAACCCACCATTCCGAAAACCTAAGATCCTTCTGATTGTTCTTCTATACTTCACGTCTATAGCACCCTGAGTTTAGTTTTAGAACAGTCGATCCCACCTCTGGTACTCGTACCAGGGCTTGAAATCGTCTGCAACAGTCATTCCCGACCCGTTCTCCCATCCAATAATCCTATTCTAATTCCTGAACCCAAAACTATTTTACACCCTCCGTTTACAATGAGGACATTGCAAGACTTAGGCATGAGGGGGTGATAAAATGCAAACATACAAAAAAATCACAGTTTGGAAGTGTTCTCACAAAAATCAATCACATATTCCAAAAAGCCAAAAAAATAAAACATTGAGAAAGAACAAAAATAGGAGAGGGGAGGAAATTTTAAATGGATTGCATATCATTTTTTAGGAGAAAAAGGGGAGGAGATAAAAATGTCAAAAAGGAGCACAATTTGAAAAAAAAAGAAAAAGAGATAGTCATTAGTAAAAGATTAAGGAATTGACTTAATTCTATACCAAATCAACAGAAAGAAAATAAAGGCAAAAAGTGCTAAAGAAACAAAAAGAGATTAGTAGGAATGCTGATCTTAGGCCTCTTGGGCTGCAATCCTAAGCTTAAGAATTTAAGTATCCACTAAGATCTGGATAGTCCTCAAGAGGTTGGGGAAAATGCGAAGCCTAAGTATTAGATCTAAGGCTTAGGGATTATTCGACCTCGTTAACTGACTTCTGGTTTGCAGGACTTAGTAACCTAAGCACCTCAATCCACACATAGTCTGGTTCAGTGCACCTAAGTATCAAAATCATGCAAATGCGTTAAATCTATTCTAAAAAAATAGGTTACTTAGATTAGGAATGGTTGATCAACACAAGTTGATTTAAACGAGTTCTCGGTGCGAAGGGGTAGGAAATTCCCCTCGAAGATGCACAATAATATATCATCTCCTCGGTGCTTGTCTCCTACGATATCTAAATATCCTACCAGAGGCATGTAAGCACCTTGTGCTGGTTCAGATGCCATGGGTGGCATTATCTCAAAATGTCGATTTCCAGGGTCTAGATTTAGCTACAGAACGCCATGGGTGGGATTATCTCGAAAGCCAGGGTTCTAGGGGTTGCCATGGGCGGTGCGATCTCGAAGCATCGATTGCTAGGGACCCTGCGAGGATTGATGGTGGGAACTAGGAATCTAATACAGATCGTGTTATAAAGCTAATCTGAAGTTAGAAATAAAAAGAAAAGAGAGAAAACTCTCCAAAAACAAAGAAAAATTCCTCTATCTCTCTGACAAAAATGCACTGCAAAATAAACCTAGGCTAAAACATGTTACAAGCATGGGTGCTTTAACCACGAAGTTCAACGAACCTTAGGTTAGTTCCTGTGGACCTTAGAAACCTTTGCGGCGAACTGAGGCTAGAGCTAGTAAGGTCCGGATCTTGGTTGGTACATGAGTACCTCTAGGCCTACTATCGGCATTCTAACCTAATCTATAGAAGAAAGCACACATCAAAATTTTAAGCATCAAAAGTTATATGGTCTAGAATCAAAGTTAATACCGTGAA
The DNA here is from genome assembly GCA_037157565.1 of Thalassia testudinum. Lineage (NCBI taxonomy): Eukaryota > Viridiplantae > Streptophyta > Magnoliopsida > Alismatales > Hydrocharitaceae > Thalassia > Thalassia testudinum. The sequence goes on from JAZHRO010000003.1 coordinate 63,552,899, forward strand.
ATTTTGCTAAAGAACTAGCAAAAGTTAGGCATGGGGGTATGATGGGAACACCATCATGAGTCATAACTAGCTCATTTTGACCCAATTAAGTCAGTAAATGCTACTACATAACTGCCACAGAGTCATAAGTCACTACATAATCATTCTAAGGGAAAAATAAGAAACTAGGGTTAAAACTACAATTTTACTAGCATATCATGAATACAGTACGACCACGAGTTTTCTCAGAGGTTGAATGAAGGTCAAATGGTCGTAGAAAGCTAACAAGTGGGTTAAAAAAATCAGAAAAAGGTTTTGCGCATGTTCTGAGAATTAAATGTCTTTTTGAAACCCTAAGAAAAGAGCCACCTAATTAACTGAGATTATGATCAAGATAAAATTCACCTAAACCCTCTAAAATTCATAGAAAAATATTCTCTAGGGTTTGGAACCTTCAATTTGACCATCAGAACCCGTTTTGACCCAGACCAAAGTCACAGACAGACATTTGCCCTAATTTGGATTTTTGCATAAATTATCCAGTCAAACGTAGTCAAAACCAAAATCCAACTTCACCATTGGATTCCTTAGGTCCAAATTAGGTTTTTACCAAAATTTGGACCCAAGATGAGTTTGTCTTGACCTAGTTTACAACTTGGTCCTGTCTGATTACATTTCTAGCCTTAACTTTCAAAATATTTTCAAATAGACCCCTAAATTTGTCGTCATTCTCACAAAAAGGTCCCTACCACCATTAAACCTATTCCTACGTGCTCCGGCAACCTTAATTTTGAAATAACTCCCTGATTTCTTGACGAATCCCTTTCAAATTTGAAAGGGAAGTTCGTCAAGAAATCCCCTTCCTTTTGAACCCAATCCCACTCCCTAAAACTTACCCAATCTCTCATGCGAACGTATGAGATATTTTTGTCTCAAGGGATTTCCCAATCTGGCAAGCCTTCCAAGCCTGGGAAGCTTGCTTCCCAAGCTCTAATCGACCTCTGATGACCTATAAAAGAAAGCCCAGACCAGGCCAAACTCCCCAAGCCTGAATTCCAGCCGAAAACCCTCCTCTTCCTCCCTCCTCTTTGACTGCAAAGCTCCTCAAGCTCCGGTGACCCCTCCTGACCTCCCTCGTCATCCGATCACAAAACCAGTGGCCAGATTCTTTTTCTCTTTCTCGTCTACACTTGGCCGTACCAACAGGAGCCCTTCTACCTCCATCGTCGTCGTCGCTCCCTTCATCAGAGCACTGATGAGAAGCTCATCATGGTCTCTAATTACCCCTAATTAACTAGTCTTCCTAGTTAATTAGCTAGGATTATGTGAATATATGAGTTAATTATTAAATAAGGGATAAATAGTAAAGGACATTAAAATAAGTTTAAAATGCAATATTATCATCCATTTAATATTATAATAATCTAATTAATAATTGGACTCGAAATATTACTAATCATTCATCTAATTAATATGTTAACTAACTTAAGCATAATATATACCTAAATATGTAATAACTTAAATAACATTAATTAATTAAATAAATTAATCTAGAAAGGTCAAAAATGTAAATTCAAGGTCTAAATATAATAATTGTCTTATTTACCATCACATATAAAAAGTTGAAAAAGATCTAAATTAAAATAAACCTTGAAAACCTGAGTTTACATTTCGGTCGTTATATTTCACTTCAATTGGGTCCTTATTTTCCATTTAGGTCCTTAAGTTTCATCACAAACAAGTCCCTGGACTTCTTCTTCTTCTCTTCACCTGACTGGACGGCTAACGACTGAAGGTGCAGCCACCGCATGATCACCGCCAATCCGACGTCATCTCTTCTTCTCCAAGCTCCTGGAGCTTGCACTCACCATCCCATTTTCATCCATCAATCTGGATGACGCCTTTATCCTAATTGGGGGTTGGAGATAACCTCACCGATGTCGAAGAAGACGCCGGTGGTTATCCTCCTCCTAGCCACAATCGCGTCCAGATTCCACCTCCTTCTTAGTCGCCGTCAACTATAAATACCCCCTGACACCCTTGATTTCCACCAAGTTGGCTTCCTTCCCTCTTCTTCACTGCAGCCGACTTCAATAGGCTATTCACTCCGCAACTCCGGCAATCTTCCACCACCTCATCCAACTTCCTCCATCCACTTTTATCAGCTCTGGAACTCCGCCGAGGTCAGCCGCATCTCTTGACACAAGTGCTGACGAAGGAGCCTCCTCTGCTTCACCTCACAACCGCCGCCAGAGATCTTTCGACAACCCTCTAATTTCCTCCTCCATCATGAGCCGTCAACGGAGATCCTCTGACCCCTTCATCCAAGTAACAGTAGACTAGGACTAGGAGTAGGAGTCGGATAGTTTAGTTAGTTAGTTAGGTAGGTTAGCTAGTCGTAATGTTGATTTTAAATTTCATCTTCCTTGACTCTGGCGAGCTTCTTGAGCTTGTCATAGCATTAATTTCATCTTTTTAAACCACTGTTCATCTTCCTTTATCTTCCACGATCACTTCTATCACATTTAATTACTTATTTGATCACCAATTCACCTAGACCACTTCCACCTCCACCGACTACTTCAGCTGTCCATGGCAGTAGTAGTTGACCTTGTCTCCACCACCATTGGATCCTCCATCATCTTTTCATCACTAAAGGATCCTAATCATCACTATAATTAGAGTAAATACCACATATAACTTAAACGTCTAAAGCTAATTAAGCTCCTGAGCTCGCTGTCAATGGCGGCTCAGGAATAGTTGAAATCTTTAATTAACTATATATTTATGATCGCAAATACTTGTTGACTAGTTTTGACCACTCAATTGAGTGGGAAAACAGGCCCTGAGCATTAACCAGCTCAGACTTCATATAAGTTGAATTCACTGATAAATCTTTCTTTTAATGATCAATTGAAGAAATAAATTTGATCCTGAGTTTCCTTGTGACCTCAGGAATCTTTTCATGTCATTAATGGCACAATTTCTCTTTCTATGCACAAAATTCACTTTTTCTGGACTCACCAGAGCTCCGACGAGTCGAAATTAGTCTTCAGCCTATAGAACTTGATGAAAAACTCCATATCAACGAATTAATGATTACTGATTAATTTGAGAGTGTTTATTTGAAATTTGAATGACTGGAGTTGTACTTAGACCTTCATCTTCTCCAACTCCGCCGGAGTTGGAGAAGTCGGATAGATAGTTTTAAGTCACATTTAAAGGATCTAGAAGCTTCAGTGCAATGCACTGAAGTCATTTCTATGCTTAGATCACTGTAACAACCTCTGGGTTGTTCTGATGAACAAACCACTTTAAGAGTTCAGGCGACGAGCCTGAAACCCTAAAATCTTAAGTTCAAACACCTATTGAAGGGTCTGAGCATGTTCTTGGGATTGAGGAGAAGATATTTGAGGCTTTAATTTCTTGAGAAAAGATTCAAAACAGAAAGTCAAAATTTGAAGCTTTCTAGTCAAATCTGAGTTTGATTCTTTGATTTTGGATTCAATCTGACTAATTGATGAGTTTAAGTTGATTATGAGATATCTAAGAATGATTTTAAAGTGATTTGAGTGAGCTCAGATGGTTAATTCTATTGAATTTCAATTACTGCCAGTTTGGGTTGTTTTTGAACCCAAACTATTGGCAGTAAATTTTGGACGAGATTTGATTGCAAATTCTGGCCAGATGAGTTGGTAACAACCTCTAGAAGTTGTTTTGAATGATTAATCACGACTTTAGATGTATGTTAGATCCTTTGCAAATCTATTTTAAACTTCCTGAAGCTTTCAGAGAAGCTTTGAGCTTCTGTGCACTTCCTGAAGTTCTTGAGAGCTTGATATCCACACTATTAGCTGCGGAATTCCTAGTATAACCTATTTAGAACATTAACTGAGAGAGAAAGTCCAGCCTAAGGACTTAGAATAAGGAAAACCATTTTCTAGGCCAAAACTATCATAGACAGACCTGTAGATTCTCCCTTCAAATCGAAGAGCAAAACTTCTCCTTCACATTAAATTGACACTATAATCTTGTAGAGCAACTTAAGAGCTTTCCAACAAGCTTTTCTTTGCTTGAAATGGAGCTCTGAGCTAGGAGAAATCATCGTTTAAAGTTTGCTCTGGGAGGGGTTATGATAGTCCCACATCTGCTTGTTATCAGCGGGTGCCTTAGTATAAAATGAATTTGTTGTATACGCCCTTCAGTCGTCAGCGCTCAGCGCACGGTTACTGAATGAGCATTCAATTGAGCATGTGTGTGTGTGTGTGGGCACGTATGTGCCTGCGAGTGTGCGCCTATGTGGCGTGCAGATGTGTGGCCCTGGGAGGGCATGTGCGAGGCCTGAGAGGCGTGAGCCGGTTTGGCTCGAAACTCTTAACCAGAAATAAACCGATCTATGAATGAATTAGGCTTGGACCTAGTAGGGTCTGGTCCCACCCTGCAAAGGGTGCTGCATATCCCCGAAAAGTCTAAGCCACAAATAAATAACTAATTTTTGGTTGAAGAGAGAGAACCCAGTTCGGCTCAGAAGAAAGAAGTGTTGAAGGTTAAGTGTTAAGGTTCAGAAGCTAAGGAAGCTAAGGATAAGTGTTGAAGGAAAAATGCTAAGGGAAGAAGGTTAACAAGAAAGAGCAAAGGAAGAGAAGGAAGATAGAAGAAATCACAGAGGCAAAAAAGAAAGGCTGAACAGGCACTAATAAGGAAGGTAGAAAAGAGAGGAAGAAGAGGAGCTCGAGAAATATAAGAGGAAAAATAAGAGAAAGAATAAAGAGAAAAGGAAAGAATAAAAGATAAGTAAAAGAAAGAGAGAAAGAAAGAAAGAAAAGAAAGAAGAAAGAGAGAGGCTGAAGAGATAAAGAGAATAAATGCTTTACTTTCTTTCATTATTTTAAATTTCTTTTTGCTTTTAATGATGTAATAAGGCATGTTTTAATTAGAAAAATTCTTTATTGCCTTAATTTCCTTGAGATAAATAGAAAATTAACATGTTTACTTGCTATTAAAGTAGATCATTTGAGTAAATATGTTTTCTTATGGAATTTTGCATATTTCTTAAATTTAAATCATTAGGCAAAATTCATGTTACTAAAATTAACTTAATTATACCTCCTATGAGTTGTTTTGAATTGCTTGGTGAATTCTAAATAATATATACCTCCCAGCGAACGACCTGGACTCAACTAATTAAAAGTAATAAAATCTAAAATGTTAGGTGATAGGTCGGCCCGGATAGGTTGTTAATATGATATTTTTATCGTTGAAATGTGTATAGTGGTTAACCTAATTCAGACCTAACCATCTCTTTACAAAATTTTTAACCTGGCCTAATTGATTTTATCTTGTCACTTTTAGGCCCAGGGTCGAACATAGGGAAGTGGGGTTAAAGTTGAGTTTCTACGTTTTCCTTAAAACGCGTCTCTTCTGTTCGTTTATTGTGTTTTTGGTGTTTTTCTTATTTAGGTTTTTTTATGGTAATCCTTGTTCTTGAGGCACACCCTCAAAATTGTGTCCTTGGCTTTTAGCCAAACAGAGTCCCAAAACAAGTCTTGCTACTCGCAAGACGAGGTACCTGCAAGTCAAAGATTATCTTTTCTTTTTTATGTATTTTTTTTTATCTTTTTACTAACAGAAAAGCAAATAGACAGAAAGTAAATATAGTATGTATATATATATATGTAGTATATATATAAAGGGGTGGGGGTGGAGGTGGCGATGGAGTGTAGCACTATGTCGAGTCAGTCGACGTCTAGAGAGACGCAACCAACACGACTAGGTGCCGCGTGGAGTGTGGATGGAGGATGGATGATGTATGGGACCACACTTTTTTTGTACGCGTGTATTAGGGAATATCAGCAACTGGTGCAGATATTCCCGCGATACAGCGTATAATAAATAACATGAAAATATATGTACATATGTATGTATATAAGTAAATATATCTATATATATATATATATGTATAGTTATATATGTATAGATATATATATATAGATATATATGTGTATGTATATGTATATAAGTATATATATATATTACTATATATATGTATATATATATGTATATAGATATGTATATATATATATGTATATAAGTATATATGCCTATATATATATAAGTATATGTATAAGTATATAGATGTATATATAAGTAGATATATATATATATATATATTATATATATATGTATATATATTATATATATGTGTATGTATACATAACTATATAGATATATATATATGTATGTATGTATATATATATTTATATATATAGTACTATAAGTGTGTGAGTGTGTGTGTATGTCTTGGTATAGGTGTGTGTGCGTCGGTGAATGTGTGTGTGTGTGCGTTGCTGCGAGTGTGTGTCTGTTAGTGAGTAAAAAAGAGAGAGAGAGAGAGAATATGTGAGAGAGAGAGTGGGAGCGGGCGGGAGAGATCAGCAGAGAGAGAGAGCGGGCGAGCAAGAGATCGCGGACGCGCGAGTTAAGACGTCTTCCGCCTCCGGCGGACATCTGACGCCGCGTCATCTGAAGGCGGAGGCAGACGTCTGAAGACGGCGGGTGCGGGCGCGGCTTCGCGTAGGGTTCCTGCAGGCGTGCGCAAAGGCGACGGGCGGGCGAAGGCGTGGAGGAGGTCTGCAGGTGGTCGCGGAGGGTCGCGGAGGATCTCAGAGGAGGGCAGGGGTCGGCGCGAGGCCGTAGCCGGCCGCTGCAGTGCGCGCGGCGGCGGCTACGGGTGCAACTGCGAGGCGGACAGAACGGAGACGGAGGCGGGGAACGCCCTGCAGACGCGCGCGGAGGCGGTGAGCGACTGCGGGGACGGTCGCGGAGGAGCGGGGAGGACCTGCTGCTGCTGCGTGGCTGCTGCTGCCGTGGCTTCAAGCATCGAAGCTTAGAGCAGTGGCAATGGCGTTAAAGAGAAAAAAAACGAAGCGAGGGAATGCACCACGCCCACCGGCTCGTCGAAGAGCTGGGCGGTGGTGCTCCCACTGTGGTGGTGTGCACCACAGTGGGTTCTCCTGCTCGCCGGGTGCCTCCTCGACGGAGGGCTGACGTATGGGAGGGGAAAGCGGTGGAGAAGATGGCTACGGGTTTGTTTCGTTGCTGCAGCAGCCTCCGTTGCGAGGATGAAGCTGCAGCTACTTATAGTGGAGGAGAGAGTGGCGTGCCGGCTGCAGCAAGGAGAGGGTGCGCAAGTTGCAGCTATAGGGAGCGGCGTTGGCAGGGAGAAGTGACGGGAAGAAGTGCTGCGTGGCTGCTGCATGGAGCTGCGGGAAGAGTGCAGCCGCGGGAAGGAGAGAAAAGAAGAAATCAAGAGGAAAAATAAAAAGAGGGTGATTTTGCAAGGAGGCACTTGAAGAAAAATGTAACTATGCAGGCGATTGTTTCACTCCTCTTCCTCTCTTGATTAAATGCATGCATGCAACCCTTTTTACAAATGTGGCTATAGGATTATAATATACATAGTTAATGCTAGAAAATAGCATAAGAAGGCGTTATTATAGGCATCTTTTGAGGTGCAAACATATACCCCCATGCCTATCTTTTGCTAGTCCCTAGCAAAATAGTATTTAGAAATAATCTTAAGCTGAAGATTTTCTTCTGAGGTGATATAGGTGTGTTTATTATTGAATATTGTGAGAACCAATTGTAACGAAGACTACCAGTACTTTAAGTCTCACATGACATAGATCATCTCTCAACTAACCAGGACTCTTGATATTTAAACCTTAAGTACGATTTCCAGGACCCAGGAGGTTTTTGCCGTACTTGAGAGCTCAAGAGGTTATGGTTTGTGCATAGTGAAGGATCAAGACTGACCAGATGAACATTAAGACTCAATCCCAGGGTTTCACGAATTTTTAAGTACAGGTTGGTCCCAGTTTCATCTCGTGTTTTTGGATTGACCCTTAAGATGATTACGGAAAACTCAACTCCCATTTTCTGATTTTTTTTTGTGGCTCACCGAAAAACAAAGTATACAGACATTTATGAGATATACTGACTCTTTTAAAACATCTCCTTTTTTTTCTTTTTTTTTTCTTCTTTTTTTCTTCTTTTTTTCTTTTTTTTTTTTTTTTTTTGAAACACATGTCAGTATATCTCTTACAACACATTTTGAAGCACACTTCTTTTCTTTTTGGTGGGAGAGTTTCTTTTTCGTGGAAAGAGTTGCTCCTAAACACAAGACTAAAGCCTGGGATAAAAAGTCTACCTGCGCGCACAGGTAAGGACTCCACCTTCCCTAATGAACACTAGGGTTGGATCTTATGTTCACCTGGTCTTTCCTGATATGTGTAGTGTGAACCAAGTTTACTTAAGCTCTCAAGAAAAAGCAAACCAACGGATCCTGTACTGGTGTCTCAGGTACAAGAATACGTCCTTAGTTAAGAGAGATTTTGATCTATTTCGTCAATACTTTAAGTGAATTAAGCCGAGCCTGAGCGAATCAAGCTTCTGTGGCCTGGAAAATCTTCAAAAACAGAGGTTGAATATCCATAAACACTTATTGTATTTTTGTTTCAGCTTTTAGATCATTACTAAACACCATTTATTACTAATATATATATATTTTTCTTTTCTTTTCTTTTTTCTTTTTCTTGCATATTTATAAATAGGTGGTAATTGTCTGATACCATAAAATACCCGGATCCTATGGATGCCTATCCACCCCCCATGCCAAACAATGCTATGTCCTCATATGCATGCAGGGAAAGGCAGAGAACGGACGACAGATCGGGTAACAGGAGCTGAGGTTCAGGGTATAAATCAGGGTGGAAGGGTGGGTGGATGGTGGGTGGTGAAGAGAAAAGCGAAGTAATCGCGATAGAGGCATGAAAAGTAATGGTGGATGGTGAGAGATTTGGCGTTTTCTGGGATGAGAGTGTCCCAGGCGGATCAGAAAATAGATCAGGAAGAGGAAGTTGGCCCTTAGATTGGCCAAGAAGGGGGGCTTTTTGGATAGATGGATCCAAAAGGGAATAGCCCCGGTGAGTAAGATGTGGGCTCAAGGTCCCAGTGTGGATTTGCAAATCCGCCTGATTTAGCGGGAAAGAAAGGGCAATCCGGTCTTCCATAGTGTGGACCGGCGGTGAGCAGCCCGGCGATGACTCAGACCACAAGGTATGGGAAGCGGAAAAAACCTCGTCAGAAGTCTGGTCAGGAGAAGGTACAGGAATAGGGAGGGATTGGGGAACGTCATAGTTTGTGTTGGTCAGGCAGTCGTCAGGTAATTCGCAGTAGTCTGAATCGGCTCCAATTAGTTCGATACACGTAATGACAGTCATGTCCTCGTCAAACGTGTCATCCTTGATGTAATCACTATCAGCATAAGAGTGCAGTGTTGCAGCGGGATTAACCTGAAATCCCGGAGGAATACTCGGAGCTTGCAGAATTTGAACCTGTTCCTGAGAAGGTTGTACCTGTGGTTGCGGATCACAGGGTACGAAGTTTTGCGGGTTTGGAACAAGTTGGCCGGGAAGAGTGCCCTGAGATCGAGTCGCCATGCTTAGTTGACTGATCTCAGCATTCTGCTGCACCAAATGCTGAAGAGAGGTCATGTTCTCTTTATGGCGCTTTAACATTTCCGTCATCATTCGCATCAATTTATCAAGAGGTTTTGATGCGTGTTTGGTTTTCTGCACACAAGGGCCTGATGGCAGATTTGCCATAGGATTAGACTGGGCCCTTGGGATGACGGGTGCGGACGATCGCATTGGTCCACCAGCGGGGTTTCGACGCTGCGGGTTGTTGGACCATGCAAAATTGGGATGATTGTGCCACCCTGGGTTATACATGGCAGAAAACGAGTTGTTCCCCAGGGTGCAGGCATCTTCTATGCCAGAAGACGTGTCCGCATATGTGTCCGAGTACACGGAGGCTTGGTCCTCCGTGTTGAAATACTGGCTCGCAGAAGACAGTTCCACATGACTTACCGAGTCGCTTGGCGCGACACTCGATAAGGATGGTCTTGCAGGGTTTCTCGGGATAAGCCTGGTGTTGAAAGAATTGGAATTGTGACGAAGTGGTGAGGCGGGGGTGTGTGCCATGTTTGTGGAGGAGGAGGATGATTCGGCTCTTTTTCTAGATTTATCAGTCAATACAAGCAATTCAGGGTTTTGTGACCTCCTCCCAAACATGCACTACCGGAGGAAGAGTTGAGGAGATGAGTAGGGAAAAGAGATGAGAGAAATGACACCGCAAAGGTACACTTGATTACAAATCAATACAATCAAGTTCCTAACCTCGACAGTGTTCCCTTAGACTTAAAGATCTAAGTTACCTACTATCACGAACTACGAAACCGAATGCGAGCACCGCGGAACCACCGGGCCAGATTGAAAGGCCGTTTGCCCCAGTCTTAGACACCCGATAGCACGCGGGAACTCTCACCAGCACGTAGTCGCTACACGCAGGTATTTAGACCTCCAATCCTTAAAAAGGGTCAAGTTACTACCAATTTTAATTAGAGGCTTAGGGTCAAGTGCTTTTGGAATGTGAAGGGCATTGTTTACGGGTAATGCCCAAGTGATTGATTTTAAGAGTGTGTAAGAACAAGCATGCAACAGGAAAATCTCCCCGAATTGAAGTTTTAATTGGTGAATGGTTTTTAGAGTTCAACCTTAAGTAGTATGAATTTTAGGATTTTGCTGAATTACCAATTCAACCAATCTACGGGTTTTGCAAGAATACAGGTTTTTTTTTTTCTAAAGCCCAAGAAACCCTTCTTCAATTATCAGTTAGTTAATGCATGCTAAAATGCAATGGGCTACCCTAAATGGAGATTTCTATGTGTGGATGCGCGAATCAATTTTGTACCAATGTGAAAGGGAGCCAAAGCACTTCAATTCAAGTGCTCCCAAATACCAGAAAGATATCCACACAGAAGGCTTCAACCAACAGATAAAGAAACTAAAATTGTTGGGGTTGAAGTATTCAGGACCGAATCACAGGCAAGTTTGAAAAGTCATGGTGGGGTTGGAATCAACTCAATTCCAAGTCTCCCCACCAAAAATGTGATCCTGAATTAAGGATAAGTGAGGCAAAAGAGGGATACAAGCAATCTTTTTCTTTGCCTCAAAGAATACTTCCCACGGCGAAAAATCTAAGAATCAAGATTCTCGGATTTTCGCTATGCGAAGTAAGGTGGGAAATCCCGGGGCAGTGGGAGTGAAGACAACCAATCAATCAAGTGAATTTTAATCCACTTGCCCTCAAGAAATCCCAAGAAGTTTTTCTAGTTTTTTGTTTTAAAATTTTTTTTTTTATTGTGGTGTCAAGTTAACCCTAATTTGATGAGAAAAGAAAACCTACTTGTTCGGCAACGTGTGCGAAGCTCCAATGCGATGTCGGCGTCTTCACGCTCTCGTTCCCGCCTTTGATCTGCTCACGTCCTCGACTTCGTCAGCCTTCTTCTCCTTCCACCAGGTTCACCTGCACACCAAAAACAACAATACCCGTGAAGAGAGAAGAGACAAATTTAAAGGAATTGGATAGAAACTTACCCGAAAGCGCACCTCCCCGGCAACGGCGCCAGAAAAGTCATGATGGGTCGACCCGGATAGGTTGTTAATATGATATTTTTATCGTTGAAATGTGTATAGTGGTTAACCTAATTCAGACCTAACCATCTCTTTACAAAATTTTTAACCTGGCCTAATTGATTTTATCTTGTCACTTTTAGGCCCAGGGTCGAACACAGGGAAGTGGGGTTAAAGTCGAGTTTCTACGTTTTCCTTAAAACGCGTCTCTTCCGTTCGTTTATTGTGTTTTTGGTGTTTTTCTTATTTAGGTTTTTTTATGGTAATCCTTGTTCTTGAGGCACACCCTCAAAATTGTGTCCTTGCCTTTTAGCCAAACAGAGTCCCAAAACAAGTCTTGCTACTCGCAAGACGAGGTACCTGCAAGTCAAAGATTATCTTTTCTTTTTTATGTTTTTTTTTTTATCTTTTTACTAACAGAAAAGCAAATAGACAGAAAGTAAATATAGTATGTATATATATATATATGTAGTATATATATAAAGGGGTGGGGGTGGAGGTGGCGATGGAGTGTAGCACTATGTCGAGTCAGTCGACGTCTAGAGAGACGCAACCAACACGACTAGGTGCCGCGTGGAGTGTGGATGGAGGATGGATGATGTATGGGACCACACTTTTTTTGTACGCGTGTATTAGGGAGTATCAGCAACTGGTGCAGATATTCCCGCGATACAGCGTATAATAAATAACATGAAAATATATGTACATATGTATGTATATAAGTAAATATATCTATATATATATATGTATAGTTATATATGTATAGATATATATATATAGATATATATGTGTATGTATATGTATATAAGTATATATATATATTACTATATATATGTATATATATATGTATATAGATATGTATATATATATACGTATATAAGTATATATGCCTATATATATATAAGTATATGTATAAGTATATAGATGTATATATAAGTAGATATATATATATATATTATATATATATGTATATATATTATATATATGTGTATGTATACATAACTATATAGATATATATATATGTATGTATGTATATATATATTTATATATATAGTACTATAAGTGTGTGAGTGTGTGTGTATGTGTTGGTATAGGTGTGTGTGCGTCGGTGAATGTGTGTGTGTGTGCGTTGCTGTGAGTGTGTGTCTGTTAGTGAGTAAAAAAGAGAGAGAGAGAGAGAGAGAATACGTGAGAGAGAGAGCGGGAGCGGGCGGGAGAGATCAGCAGAGAGAGAGAGCGGGCGAGCAAGAGATCGCGGACGCGCGAGTTAAGACGTCTGACGCCGCGTTGTTTGAAGGCGGAGGCAGACGTCTGAAGACGGCAGGTGCGGGCGCGGCTTCGCGTAGGGTTCCTGCAGGTGTGCGCGAAGGCGATAGGCGGGCGAAGGCGTGGAGGAGGTCTGCAGGTGGTCGCGGAGGGTCGCGGAGGAGGGCAGGGGTCAGCGCGAGGCCGTAGCCGGCCGCTGCAGTGCGTGCGGCGGTGGCTACGGGTGCAACTGCGAGGCGGACAGAACGGAGACGGAGGCGGGGAATGCCCTGCAGACGCGCGCGGAGGCGGTGAGCGACTGCGGGGACGGTCACGGAGGAGCGGGGAGGACCTGCTGCTGCTGCGTGGCTGCTGCTGCCGTGGCTTCAAGCTTCGAAGCTTGGAGCGGCGGCAATGGCGTTAAGGAGAAAAAAAATGAAGCGAGGGAATGCACCACGCCCACTGGTTCGTCGAAGAGCTGGGCGGTGGTGCTCCCACTGTGGTGGTGTGCACCACAGTGGGTTCTCCTGCTCGCCGGGTGCCTCCTCGACGGAGGGCCGACGTATGGGAGGGGAAAGCGGTGGAGAAGATGGCTACGGGTTTGTTTCGTTGCTGCAGCAGCCTCCGTTGCGAGGATGAAGCTGCAGCTACTTATAGAGGAGGAGAGAGTGGCGTGCCGGCTGCAGCAGGGAGAGGGTGCGCAAGTTCCAGCTATAGGGAGCGGCGTTGGCAGGGAGAAGTGACGGGAAGAAGTGCTGCGTGGCTGCTGCATGCAGCTGCGGGAAGAGTGCAGCCGCGGGAAGGAGAGAAAAGAAGAAATCAAGAGGAAAAATAAAAAGAGGGTGATTTTGCAAGGAGGCACTTGAAGAAAAATGTAACTATGCAGGCGATTGTTTCACTCCTCTTCCTCTCTTGATTAAATGCATGCATGCAACCGTTTTTACAAATGTGGCTATAGGATTATAATATACATAGTTAATGCTAGAAAATAGCATAAGAAGGCGTTATTATAGGCGTGTTTTGAGGTGCAAACATTAGGTTAACTTGACCCTAGACTACTTAACTGACACAAATTCGAGTTAACCTAAGTTACTTTCTTCTACACATAATTAAGCTCGATTAACTTAATTAACTGTGTTGAGAAGTGGCACGATCAAGCACCTTCTTCCCTAGCTCTGGCCTACCAACGCCGGCGCTGTCCTCTCCCTTTCGTCCACTTAGCATAGGTAATTAAGTTCCCTTAAGACTCCTAGAATAGTTTCCTCTATCTAAAACCAAAAATATAAACCCCTCGATACCACTGTTCACCCACCCTCTTCATCCTCCGCTCCGGCCACTCCTCCGGCGAAGTGTTTACAACGCTGCACACCTCCATCCACCTCGCTGACAAGCCCACAACCCTCACCTCTCCACCCTCTTCAAAACCCATCTCTTATCTTGCCATTACATCCACCCAAACTCCCCGTCGACCAACCCACCTATGCACCTTCATTTCTGTCACCGTCTGCCCACACCCACACACAAAACTCCCCACAGATGCCGCCATCACATTCCACACCCTATAGCAATCCTCCTAGGCCTTTTAACCAGGGCTTTTAGCCCATTCTTTGTGTTTCAGGTATCACATCGGAGCTCCGCTATAGCATCAACCCTCCGACGTTGTTCTTCATGTTCAAGGCCATGATAGCCCCAGGTCTTCATTCTAGACCGTGCGAAAGAGCCCCAGGATCACTTCCAGGTGGCCAATTAAGGTCCCTGCCCTTAACAGCTACTCCAATTAGACAATATTTCCTTGTTGCGAAGAAGGTGGGCAAGATAGTCCCACATCGTGGGATTTGGAAGTGGTACAAGCACATAAGTTGCAAAAGTGTTGACGGCTTATTGCCTCAACATTTGAGGGGTGACGTCCCACACACCCATCTTGCTCCTCATCCATGACCTCTCCTCCTCGAACCTAGTGCACCCAACCCGCCTAAGCCTTCACTCCTCAGTCACTACACCACACCAGTGACCCTAGACCCGGGTACACGGATCCTTCAAATACCCGATTACCCAATAAGCTACATTGGCCCTGGGAGGACATGAAAGAGGTGAACCTAGAGAGAGTGAAGGAGAGAGAGAGAGCGCGGGGGCAGGGGGTTTTTCTCCTGATGAAAATAGGCTAACACTTAGCCGAATTCAAGAAGCCTCTCCCCTGCTATTGTGTGAAGAAAGCCAAGAGGAAGAAAGCAGAAGAAGAAGAAGAAGAAGAAGAAGGCCTGAAGATAAGAAGGAAGGGAAATAAGAGAGAAGCCAAGGAAAAAGTGAGAGAAGAGAAAGAAGGAGAAATAAAGAAGAAGGCCATTTAAGGTGTCTGATCTCCAAGGGAGACGTCTGATTACTACTGTAGCATTCAAGCTACTATGCGGATATTTGATCCTGATTACTGTGGCATTAATGATTATTCTAGTTTACATATAACTATACTTAATAATTGGTGCTCTAAATCAACATTATTTTGTTATAGATTTCATTTTATCATGTTGAATTTTTGTTATACTCATGTTCTACACTGATTATCATTTTTGAGTAGTTTATTTGGTTTGAATTCTTATGGTCATTTGCATTATTGAGATTAGTGTGTGAATTCCTATTTGCTCCCTGTGTTCGACCTCGAAACTTTTTCGAGTAATAAAATTATATGTTTGAAGCACTATTTTGGCTATACTGCAACGCGACAATCTTAAAAACACCAATTTAGCGCGCGAACACTAGGCCTAGCATTGCATATCATAGTATAAATATTGCATAACATTCATTGCATTGAATTTAGGATAGTTTGTATATTCCATATAGTAATTCCAACATTTTATATGGCTAGGAGGCTGTGTGACATCTTTACGGGCATCCGATGAAGAATCCAACCATACAGATGGATCCTGAGTGTCGATAGCAGTCCGTCAACGCGAAAATCACCCCAATCCAAGCTCTGTGGCACCCTCAACAAGGAGAAGAAGATGGATGGCCCAGATGGCACCACGTGGTGCCATCCAGGCCGCCCCACCTGAGCCATCGTGCACCAGCTTCACGCAAGGAACGATCCCAGCCATTGGATCTCAATCCAATGGCTGAGACATGCACAACATAGGCTGGTTCTCCCCTCCAAAGCACAGCAGTGAAGGCTTCAACTCGACACATTGGATCTTCATCCAACGCTCGAGGCATGCAACCGCACCGCTCTCCACGCGACCATCCAATACATTAGCCAAACGGTAGCGCACCTGCCCCTCAAACGAGAGGCGTGGGTTCAAGTCACAATCCTCCACACCCGCTACAGAGCCGGCAAAAATTAGACCACTCAATCTTGATCGAGCGATCTAGATTCCTTACGCGTGATCTGATGCCACCCAGCGATGCTAGAACGCATGCCAGATCGCACGTGCGCAATCAGAGGTGCTCATTTAGGATGATCGAATGCACTCTCGGTTGTCAAATCTTCAAGGCACACGATCCGCGGGCATTCAAACCAGCGAAGGCACGATCCATGGATGCCTCTTAGCCGTGCGAAGAAAGATCTAACAGCTGTCGTTGAGTGCGGGATTCAAACTCCATCAAGCACGTGCTTCCTCCTCGCGATCGCATCCCTCCGCACCTGATCCAATGGCTGAAGTCCTTGCATTGTGCCAGTTGCATCCGTGCCTCCTCATGCTAGCAGAGGCACTTGAATGTGTAGCAACACCTCCGACGCATCTTTAGCGATGTTTTAAATGTCATTAAAGACTCATTCGCACAAAAGACCTCCATTCCTCCACTATATAAACCTCATGACCCCTCCCCTTCCAAACCATTTCTACCTACTCTACTCCCACCTACTTCTAAGCTCTAGTAGCCTACCAAAGCTCCCTTAGAGCTTACTCCCAAGCTCCAAAGGCCTCTTATTAGTGCAATGCTCCTATACCCCACCAAATACTTGTCCTCCATCTCACCACCTTCATAAGAAGCCTTGGAGCCATCCTCCCACCTTCATTCCGGTAGAAGATCACCTCCATCTCCTCATCCCCATTTCGAAGCCTTGGTGAAGCATTCCTCTACCCGACGTCCTCCTGCATCACACCTCCGTTGTCCAGCACCTCACCTTCTTCGTCCAAGCTGCCGCCAAGCATCGTCGTCTCGCCAAACAACCAATTTGGAAGATTTCTTCTTACCCCTATCTCTCTTTTGCATTTCTTAGCATATTGTAATAAACATTTGCATGTTATGTCAGATTTGTTTCCATCTCCTTTGCGAGTTATCTTGCTTACCTTTTCTTTACAAAAACACCCAAAAAAAATTGCAAAAACCTAAAACACCAAAAAGAAACAACACGAAGTGCAGATTTCAACGAAAGTAAAGGTCACCTCCCTGTGTTCGACCCGGGACTCCCTTGGAGTTTCGGTTAAAAATTGTATATGATAACATGTTTTGCGAACTACGACGACGGGTTCTCGAAACCCTGATTTTTCTTCACCAAAACCCGTTCATCATTTTGGCACCGTTGCCGGGGAGGCAACAGAATTTGCTTTCTTGTCTTTCGTGTTTCTTTACATTTACTTATCATTAACCCCACTTGTCTCTAATTTACTATCTTGCAGGTACCCTAGCAAGGAGATCCAAGTGTGGTAAACCAGAGTAAAGTGTGGGTAGAGTAATCTATAAGTACCCCCACATTTCCCCACCACTAGTTCACTTTCACCACATTCATAACCAAGACTTATTCTACTTAGGTGTTTGCATAAACCCTAGGATAGAATTTGTTTGTCTTGTTTGTCACCTTCACTCATCTCACCCTCGCATGTTACAAAAAAAAACAAAAAGATACTTCGGTGGGACAAATCAACACTCACACTACATACACCCACATTTAAGGCACATAACCTAACTTGATTTTTATCTACTCAATCAGGATTCCGACCTGTGAAACTGGTACATGCAAATCAACACATAAAGGAGTAGAAATCATACTAGGTTAATCTTTTTTTTTTGTGTGCCAAATTGGTGGTGCATCTGGGTCACTTGTTTTAGTTGTTTGGACCGCACCGCTGATTGCACAGTAATCATAGGTCTTAATTGACCTAGATTAGGCTAGAACTTAGCATAAGTTAGGGTAATTCATGCACACATAAGCATTATCTACATCTCCATCACTTTACTTTAGCTATGCATGAAATAATGTTATAATGTGCTGATTAAGTGCATTATGTCGATTGGAGGCAATAAGCTGATCAAGAGCTGGATCTGCAGCAGGATCTAAAGCTGGACCAGGAATACCGGGAGTTGCAGTAGAGCTAGAGCAAAAGGCTTAGATTAGATGTAGGAATAATGATGTAAGGGAGTTAAAGGTTTTCTATTCTATTAAGTAGGAACAAAGCAGTAAAATGTGAAGAGCTTAGGTCTATCTTAGCCCTAGGATAGCCTAGAGACTTCCCCAAGCCTTAGCCACCCATAGATTAGGTCACAACACCCTAGGAAGCCCTAAAACTCTAGTTCCAACCCTTATCTAGATGTCCAGATAAGCTATAGGACGTTCAGGACCCTTAGCCAACTCCCGTAGACCTCAAACCCACTTCTGCAGTGTTATTGGATGTCCAGACACTTTGTGAGATGTCTAATTTCTGCAGAATACCCAAAATAGAACCTTGATTTCCCCTCGACTCAGATTGGATGTATAGAACCAAAGTCTGGACTTTTGATTTTTTAGTATAAGTCATCTAATCACATTTTTGGACATCTGGTACTGGTCTCCAGTCCCTGTTTTGAGATTCAAGCCTTGATCTCGGATCTCTAGCTCCCTAGACCTAATCCCAACCCCATATGAACCTAAATTAAGGTGTCCTAACCCTAGTACATCACCTCTAGACCTACCTAAGGACCAAATTAGGTCCTCACCAAACCCAATTGACTTAGATCAAAGTCAATTACCTTCACTTAAGTCAATTGGACTCATTAAGTCCAATTAAGCTTAGATCTCAACCCACACAAGTTCAATTGGACTTAGTGAGAGGCCAATTGACCTAAACCCAACCTAATTGAGTTATTTCACTCTCAATTAGGTTCAGACTCATTCAATTAAACTTGGGTTGAGTTTAATTGCAAATTCCCCTTAGCAATTAGGGTTTGTAACCCGAATTCAAGACATACACCTACCTAAACCCCTTAGGACCTAACCTAGACCACCTAGCCACATAGAGCACGACCACACACACACACACACACACACACCCATTCACACACACACACTTCTCTAGAGTTCTCTATAACTCTCTTGAAGTGGCGCCACCTCTTGGTTGCCAAATTTAGCAACCAAGAGGCATTCAAAATGAGATCCACATTTTTTGGATCTCAAAACAATATCACCAGCCACTCTTGGACTCTCTCTAGAGAGTTCCACACCTCTCTAGAGAGAAGCCTTTAGGTCTATAAAAATACCCAATGGGTGGCCAATTGCACCCATTCACATTCTTGGCACCCATTCACTTCCTTGGCTCCATTCACATCCACCTCCACTTAGGCTAGCCACTCCATCTCCACAAGTTCACCACCACCATGAAGGACACCATGCTGGGATACTGGATCACTCCTCTCTCTCTCCAAGGGCTAGCCTAAGCTCCATTGGTCACCCGTCATTCTCCTCCCGACCACTCCAAGGCCATCAGGGACCACCCCCAAATGCCCTTTTGTTCTGCTAGATCTAGATTAGTAGTTTATGCTCTTCATAGTTTTACTGCTTTTTATTACTTCTTAGTAGCGTAGTCCTTATTCTCCCCAAATGATGCATGCAAAATATCCCCATAGATTCTTGTATGCGATCATTTTCTGATAGCTAGATTTACATTTTAAGCATTTCTGTACAAGCTCTCCTCTACAGTTCTTGTTGCAAACAACTCCCAACTAAATGAATGAAAAATGCATTTATATATATCTCCATGTTTTGAAATCACCATGAGTTTATTGATTGCTATCCTGTTTGCGTGATTCAAGTTGCCTATTTTCAATTGTTTATCTATTTCGCAACAAGCATGTCGTTTCCTAAAAATAGAGAATCTAATGATAGACGCATTTTTCGTAAACAGTCACCACCTCACTAGAATCGTGTGCACAGAAACTCACACGTTCACCTTTGTGATTTATTTAACACATGCGCACGTAATCAGGGTCCATAATAGAAGTGGTGAAATCTTAATCAGGAGGTTGGAAACCGGCGTGCGAATTTAAACAAGGTAGAGCGGTAAAAGATCAAATTCTAAAGTAAAACAAATGCCTCCTAGAGATGAACGACCGAGACTCTATCTTTTATTAAAAATCTTTGTTTGACCATATTGCGCACAATACTATGACGTTTTCTTAGCAAAAACATGCTCTACGATCTACAACAAATGGCACCGTTACCAAGGAGGCAACATCATTTTCTTTGATTTCGATCTTTTAAACTATCACTGACATATCTCTCTCTACTTTGTTTTTGATGTGCAGGACAACACGGAAGAAAAATGGGATCTGTGCACGCAAGTGCAGCAAAGAAAAAAATCAGGTGCACATCATCTCCCCTTTAGATTAGCTTTCCTTTTTGAACCCTAAGAGTAGATTTACTTTCTGCAAGTTCTTTTGAAAAAAAAATCTTTATTCAATTTCGTGAAAAAAGAAAAAAAATCAAAAAGAATCTTGAAAAAAAATCTAGATTAGGATTCTTTTTGAATCCTAGGTTAGTTTGAAAGAAAAAAGCAAAAAAAAAATACTTTTTCTTTGAATCCTTTGAAAAGTTCTTTTTGAAAAAAAAAATTGCAAAAGTTTTCGAAAAAAAAAAAAACATTTTTTGTGGAAAGCTTGGATTTCAACCCAAAACCCTCTTTAAAAGCTTTTCCACCATCTTCTGATTTTCGGCCAGATTGCAAGTCTAATTTAAAAATTCGATTGCTAAAAAATTAGTAAGCAAAAAATTCTGAAATTTGGGCCCAACCTTCATTTTCAAACCATCTTTCAAACACACCATTCTTTTGAAAAATTTCCAAACATAAAATTTTTAAAAATTCGTGAAGTGCATGAAGGTCAGATTGACCCAGATTCTTGATTTTTCAAATTGCAAAAAGCAATTCTGAGCAATACGTGAATCCGTTTTGACTAAAAATGATGGGATTTGAAAGCTGATCTAATTGGCTTTATTTTCCATATTTTTCCCTAATTTTTGAAGGTCAATTATACTGTTTCAAAATGAAAAACCGACCAGGGTCAAAATTCCAGATCTGACCCCCTGACATTCAAAAATCCCTAAAAATTCAGTTGAAACAGTAAAAATTTCAAAAAAATATTCTATGGAAAGCTAATTAAAAAAGGAATCTACTTGCAAAATTTCAAGTTGGATTCCAATTATTGTCAGAGAACAAACATTACTTTTGTGGTCTGCTAAAATAGAACAAACCCTAGAAGTGCATGAACCTTAGGTTGAATCTTTAGGGTTACAACTTAGAGACCACACTTTGGGCTAACCTAGACTTTACCAAGTCTAGTACTTAGCCGGAGAGCTTGGTCACCTTGTGGGCCACTCACCAAAAGAAAACCCCACCGAAGAAAATGGGCTAAAATTAATTTTAAAAAAAGAAATCAACCCAAATTCGTTGTCATACTACTGGGTGTTTTCAACCTCTCTTGCCAAACCTGGTGACTAAGTCTGCGGGGCGATGTCAAACGACCGCAGCTCAGGGGTTTACGGAATCAAAGGCGTAAGCCAAAGGAAGAACCTTCCTCTTAGTCCCCTCGTAATCAAACTGGCTGGGTTAGCTTGAGAGGTGGGAATCACTTTCAGTCGGTTGAACGACGAACTTTTCTTCAGGAATTCAAACTTCTAAAGAAAAATCTGGTCACCTGATCCATAAGGACCATTTGATTGACAAGGCCTTAGGCTTATCTGGCTTGGCTACACCAACCCAGGGGTTGGGTGGTGTATGCAAGGAAGGAGGTCACATCGACCTCAACTGGTTGGACCTTGGGAGCCACTCCCAAGGAGGCAAGTCACCTCTCCCAGACCATCTTCTCCCCCCACTTCTTGTACTCCTAGAGCCACCATGGCAAATCCTGGACCTGGACCTAGACCGGGTCAGGATATCGAGAATCTGGACCCGATGGCTCGTCTGGAAGCCCGGGTAGCCGAATCCGAGGAGTGACATCAGTAGAGCATGGATCGCATCTTGATGCACTTGACAGGATGCAACACCCGCCGCGAGGAGAACAACTGCGGGATTTCTACGACCCAGCCGCACAAATCATCGCACCTTTAGTCAGAATTCCCGTAGGCGGAGACGCGTTTGAGCTCAAGCCCAACGTGATTGGGTTGATTAACACTCATTTCTACGGGAACTCAAGCGAAGATCTGTTCTAGCACCTTGAGAACCTGAGTCGACTTGCTGAAACGATTCAACCCAGGAATATCGATCTCGAGATTGTTCTAATGAAGCTTTTCCCGTTCTCTCTAAGGGACAAAGCTTCATACTGGTTCAAGACTATTGGGAAGCCAATTGGAACCTGGCCAGAATTACGATGTGAATTCCTGCAAAAGTTCTTCCCAATCGGTCGAACAAACGCAATGTAGCATGCAATCACGACTTTCTCCCAAGGAGCTAGGGAGAAGTTACATGAAGCTTGGAACAGATTTCACAACCTTCTCCAGAAATGACTGCATCATGGTATACCCAGATGGCACCTGGCTCAGATTTTCTACCATGGGCTGGATGACAAACATCGGTATCTGGCTGATGAATCTAGTGGTGAGAATTTCCTTGCAAAAGATGAGAACAGTGCATTTGAGTTGTTTGAATCAATAGCGGAGAACTCGATAAATACCGCATCCATGAACTCGTTCCAGTGGCCTGGTCAGCAGCGGGTTGGTGTCCTCGAGGCTCACACCGAGTCTATTTGAGCCGACGTGGATATCATCATCAAGCAACTGGATAGAATAAACCTAATTGAGAAGAAGATTGACAAGATTAGTCAGGGTCAATCTGACTTGAGCTCTACCGCCTCAAGACCCTCCTATGCACCTCGAGCCCCTCCTGCTCGAGTTAATCTACTCACTCGGGATGCATCTTCTCTGTATTTACGAGATCCCACATATCAGGATCCCGTAAATAACCTAGATCTGGCACCCTACGACCAGGTTTACGCACCACCCGTAGATTACAATGCGTATCCCCTTGACGGATATATGTCTCAGACATCTTCGGCCTACGAGGACGTCAGTGCCATCTAAGGATACGGGCATAATAACCCATATTCAGAGATGTATAACCCTAGTTGGAACCAGCATCCGAACTTCTCCTGGTCTGGTAATTCATAGAGACCACATCAAGATCCACACTACCAGACCAGGCAATACGGGAATGCGCAAAACACGTAGCATAGGCAGCAGCCATTCCCGCATCAGCAGCAACCCCACTCTTTATACCAACCGCTGCACCAAGCTGCCAACCACCCTCCAAAGCGGGCTGACCCTTTGGAGGCATTGAAAGAGGAGCTGCAAGAATCAATGAGGAAATCAACACAAGATAGCTTGCAGATTATGAAGGCGATGGCTGATCAGATACAGACCATACAGAACTTGCAGAACCAGCTATTGTAGGAGCATAGGACTCAGGGAGCCTTGCCCTCCCAACCCATCCTGAATCCTCGATATGTGCAGAACCAAGGCACCCCGCCTAGGTTTCAGGCACTGCAAGGACAGGCACACGCCATACTACAGGCGCCTCCTGCACCACCCAGTTACGCGCAAGGCCAGCTGCCTTTACAGAACCCCACGTATTCTGCCCCTTCCGCTCCCCCACCACCTCATGGACAGCAAGTTGATGCACATGCTGTCTCTTTGAGGAGCGAAAGGAAGACATTCGACCCACCACATAGGCAAGTGGGTCCTGATTTTTCCCACCCTTCGTTGTAAGCGGGTTCAACTCCTTCATCATCTCAAGAGCCACCTACAGTAGATAAGGGTAAGAGGCCACTCAACCCTAAGATTCCCATCCCTTTTCCTGAGGCTCTGACTCGGAATGCAGTGCTGAAAAAAGACACGAGGAATTTTGAGGACCTGAAATCGATGTTCAAGGAAGTACATATTCAGGTCCTCCTCCTCGAGGCAATCGATCACATTTTCGCTGTCGCTAGGTTCCTCAAGGACTATTGTACCCCAAAGCGATAGCCGAGAATTGGACGACAGGCGATACTGTCGAAAGAGGCTAGCGTCGTGATTCTAGCTGACGTACCATCGAAGAAGAAAGACCCTGGTACCCCCCTCATATCCTACTTCTTGCAGGATTATCCATTTGATCAAGCCCTTCTAGATCTGGGTTCGTCCATCAACCTAACTCCCACTGCCATATTTGATCGATTTCGATTTGGGGAGTTGAAGCCCACCTCGGTCATGATTCAGTTGGCTGACAGAACAGTCAAAACACCAAGGGGGGTGGTTGAGAACGTGATCATGAAAGTCCATGGGTTCTGCTTTCCTATAGATTTTTTCGTTCTCGATATGGAAGTTCCTCCTAATCTCTGAGATGCACCAATTATTTTGGATCGCCCATTTCTGGCAACAACCCGAGCAAACATCGATTGTGCATCCAGGTGTATGGAGATAGCTTTAGGCAATGAGAGACTTCGACTTGACATATTCAAGGTAGCAAAGAACTTCGACTATGATTGAATAGAGGAGGATGGTGAAGACGAAGATTCGACATACTGTGGTAACATTGGGCTCCTTTGTGACGACCCAATGTCTCATTCTCCTGCACTATCAGGGCTCTTGGACCTCGATCCACACGGGACTGAGACCACTACACTACACATATCTCCCCGAGGATCTGACTGTTTAAGGTGTTCTTCTGACCACAGCACCCCCGAATCCAGCTATCCTGATCCACACATTACTGAATCGCCCCGGTTGTTGTAGGAAGACGTGACCACAGCTAACGGGTTCCCCGTTAACGTAGTCACAACTGATTATTCCATAGGGAGCGACTCAACAGGAATTCACGTGCACATGGATCAGCAGATTCCCACCCTCAATTCTGCTCCTCCCACTCTCATTTCTGACTCTGACCCACCCGTAATTGAATTGAAGCCCTTACCTGACTCATTCAAGTATGTGTTCTTGGGCGAAAGTGAGACATACCCAGTCATTATCAATGCCCACTTAATCCAAGAATAGGAGTATCAATTGATTTCTACGCTTCAAGACCATAGGGCTACTACCGAGTGGAGTATTGCTGATCTCCGTGGTATTCGCCCCTCATATTGCACTCATCACATCTACACGGATGAGGGGGTGAAACCTTCGAGACAACCTCAAAGATGGCTTAACCCAAATATGTTAGAGGTTGTTAAGAAAGAGATCATCAAATGGCTGGATGCAGGTATTGTTTATCGAATCTCAGATAGCCAATGGGTGAGTCCGATCCAAATAGTGCCCAAGAAAGTAGGACTCATCGTCGTAAAAAATGATAAGGGCGAATCCATCCCGTCTCACACTGCGACATCTTGGCAGGTCTGCATCGACTATCGGAAACTAAACACGGCTACCCAGAAGGATCACTTTCCTTTGCCATTCGTTGATCAGATCTTGGAACGGTTAGCCGGACGCAGTTTATTCTGCTTTCTGGATGGATACTCCAGGTATAATCAAGTGGCGATTAGCCCAAAAGATCAAGACAAGACCACATTCACATGCCCCTTTGGAACATTCACTTTCAAGCAGATGCCCTTTGGCCTCTGCAATGCACCAGTGACATTTCAACGTTGTATGATGGCCATCTTCTCAGACATGATTGGGGACTATGTGGAGGTATTCATGGATGACTTCTCCATTTTCAGAGATGATTTCACATCTTGTCTTGATAACCTCACCAAGATCCTCAAACAGTGTATTGATGTAAACCTAGTACTATCCTGGGAGAAAAGCCATTTCATGGTGAGCGATGGCATCATACTAGGGCACAGGATCTTCAAAAATGGACTCGAGGTCGACCAAGCTAAATCAGAGATTATCTCCCACTTACCGCCACCTAGCTTGGTCAAGCAGATCAGATCATTCTTAGGTCACGTCAGCTTCTATCAGAGATTTATACGAGACTTCTCAAAAATTGCATGGCCATTGACGAATCTCCTGGTTGCCGATGTTCCATTTGAATTTTATACCTCATGTCTCAGCGCCTTCGAGGCTTTACAAAGTGTTGTCTCTGACTCCCCGATTCTCCAACCACCCAACTGGTCAATTGATTTCGAGATGATGTGCGACGCGTCGGATTTTGCCATCGGTGTTATTTTAGGCCAACGTCGGGAAGAACAACCCTTCATCATATACTATGCTAGCAAGACGCTGAATGAGGCTCAGCGCAATTACACTATCACCGAAAAAGAACTACTAGCAGTAGTATTCGGGTTGGAGAAATTCAGATCGTACTTATTAGGAAGTCATCATTTCACTGACCACACCGCCCTCCAGCATTTGTTGGCAAAGAAGGATGCCAAACCACGACACATCAGATGGATCCTTCTATTGTAGGAATTTGATATCGAAATCCGTGACAAAGCCGGAAAGCAGAATGTTGTGGCGGATCACTTATCCAGACTAGACCCAAATCACATTCCTTATTCCCTGCCTATCCACAAGCAATTTTCAGATGAATCTCTTTTCTCAATTCATTCTGTTGAGTTCCCCTAGTACGTGGATATCGCAAACTACCTTGCTATAGGAAAGATTCCCGCGAATCTATCCAAGGACCAGAAACTCAAATTCACTGCAGAAGCCAAATACCACCTCTGGAATGACCCACCTCTCTTATGCATTGGAGCAGACCAGATTATTCGAAGATGCATCCCAGATTCTGAGATCCCCAGTATGTTATCTTTCTGCCACAATGATGCTTGTGGTGGTCATTTCTTGGGACGGAAAACCGCTGCAGAAATTTTGCTGTCGGGATTTTTCTGGCCAACCATCTTCAGAGATACACACGAATACGCCCAACACTGCAAACGATGCCAGTCAGTCGGTTCTATGACCAGGAGAGACATGATGCCACTCCAACCCATCATGGTCGTAGAAGTGTTCGACGTCTAGGGCATCAATTTTATGAGCCCTTTTCCAAACTCACATGGCTTCGAGTACATATTGCTAGTTGTTGACTATGTCTCGAAGTGCGTCGAGGCCATCCCGCCGAGATAGGCTGACCATAAGACCGTCATTTCTTTCGTACGACAGAACATCTTTGCGAGATTCGGAATACCCCGTGCTTTAATTAGCCACGGGGGAAGCCACTTCATTCACGCCCATTTTAGGTCATTATTAAAGAAATACGGGGTACATCACCGTATAGCCACCCCATATCACCCGCAGACCAATGGGTAGTCTGACATGTGTAACAGTCAGATCAAGCTGATTCTCTAGAAGACAGTTAGACCAGACAGGAAGGACTGGTCCGATAAATTAGTTGATGCACTTTGGGCATATCGGACTGCATACAAGGCCCCACTCGGAATGTCACCATATCGCATGGTATATGGCAAGGCCTGTCACCTTCCTGTAGAGCTTGAACACCGCGCCTTTTGGGCGGTGCGAAAATGCAACCTTGACCTCGATGCAGGAGGTCAAGAATGGAAACTCCAACTCAGCAAATTAGAAAAGATCAGGCGGGAGGCCTATGAGAACTCATTGATATACAAGGACAAGACCAAGGCCTTTCATGACCGCCACATCTAGAGGAAAGCATTCACGCCAAACCAGCAAGTCTAGTCGTTTGATTCTCGATTAAAGCTGTTCGCAGGGAAGCTCAAGTCCAAGTAGACTGGCCCGTATATTGTGATCCATCCATATCCTAATGGGGCAGTCCAAATCAAGGACCCAAAATCTGGGCATATATCCACGGTTAATGGCCAGTGCCTCAAGCCACTATTGGCCCAAGAACCTTCTCCACCTGACGTGATTGTTCACCTTATTGAGGACGTGTGATTGAGTGCTCACCCAACTGGAGGTGTTAAACTCAGCACATATAGACAGCATATTCCACATTCCACCATCATCTATACATAACCATTTTTATACATAGCATATTTTTCTTTTAGCATATTTCCTTTTTCTATATTACATGCTAACAGGTTGGCCGGTGCTGAATATAATTTCAGGAGCAATTACAGGTGATTTCTACCCATTCTCCCCCTGCAGTATTTATTTTCTTTTATATTCATTAATGAGGACATGCAAGAACGTAGGCATGGGGGGGTAGATACAGAAAAATTGAAAAAAAAATTTGCCAACATTTAGGAAAACCTTGGAGCTTCATGTAAAACGTACTTTAGGATCCTAAATAAAAGAACAACCGACTCCACCTCCAATGCTCGCATTGGAGCTAGAAATCGTCTGCAACAGCCATTTCTGACTTACCCACTCACCTCTTGGTCTAAATATAGGGTCAAGCTGAATGTAACCCAATATGGGAATTTCACGAAGTACAAATATATAAGGTTACTTGTTCATAGCATATATACATATTGTATTCATGAATAAGATTATTTTATTAAGAGAATGCAGTAGAGATTTTATCCTCTAGTTAATTCCTGTAATCTGGAATCCAGTACAACTTTTCATACACACGTAGAATTTGCAATGGATTCACAGTGAAGGCTGATAAACGTCTTTAGTCTATAGAGAAGAAGCAGCGCTTCTTCTCCTGAACCCCTGGATAGTGTTTTGGGAGTCAGGCAGATTTTCCTCCAAAAATCCACCAAATAGTGTGAGATGAGAGTAGAGTGCACTGGTGCTCTAAGATTAGTGCAAGGAATCCAGAATCCTAGATAATTAGGTGATGATACTCAGAGATTAGGCATAGTTTCCGCTCTCAGTTCCTGCGTATACATTTTTGAGTGAATTTTGAGAGCCACCAAATGAGGCAAATACACGGAGAGCGTGTTTTCATAAAACTAGGGCTAAGGTGGATGGTTACGACCATTCTTTATAGAATCCTCGGCGGAAGGAGGGTATCGATGCCAAGGTCAGAAATACACTGTCCCATCCGTCTCTCCCGATGCCGTGAGTAGGCACTTCCACCAAATAAGGCACCCAACATCTCTTGAGTACCACCAATCCCTAATAATGCCTCCTCAATAAAGTACATGGATGTGTTATGTTGAAAAAAAAAAAGAAAGAAAGAAAGAAAGAGATGAAATGAAAAAAAAAATTGAAAAAAATTAGAAAAAGAAGAAAAAGCAAAGAAAAAAAAAGAGTGAATATTTAGTTCAGTTGCATTGAGGCAATACCACCAAATAAATTTGAGAACCACCAAATATAGCCTTAACCTATTTTTCATGTGTTTCTGACCACCCGAATACTAGCTGAGGAATTCTGACTTAGTGTTAGGGTTATGAGAACTCAATTAAAGTGTTAATGCTTAGTGAGACCACCAAATACAGGTCATATATGTGAATATGGTGAGGTTGTGAGCTCTAAGAAAAAGAAAGAAAAGAAAAAGAAAAAGAGAAAGAGAGAATGAATACAAAGGAATCAAAAGAGAGCATAGTTTTTCTCGCATTTCTCTAAGTTGAGTTACTTAGTAGTCTAGGAATCTAGATTCCATAGTACTAGTCTCTATGTAGCACCAAGTGAGAGTGAGCCACCAAATATATAATCTTTTCCCTCAGAGATTCTCTACCTAAGCCTAAAGCCAAGATGGAATTCATAGAATATTTTGAATACCCCGAGGGAAGAAGTCCGCCTATCCCGCTAGAATTTTTACTAGGGGTCAAGTACAGGCTTTAGAGGTGTATTAGTTTTTCACTCAAATCCGTTGCAAAAGCTACATAGCTGTACTTTCATGATTGTCTGGATTTCTAGAGCATAGGATGAAAACAAAAAGGAGAAAAATATCTAAGATACACCTGATAAAATAATCAGTCCCTTAGGGACCCTTGCTGTAAATAATTTAGTCTAGCATTTGCTATGGACTAGCAAGATTTAGCCATGGGGGTATGATTGCGCAGCAATCATAGGTCTTAATTGACCTAGATTAGGCTAGAACTTAGCATAAGTTAGGGTAATTCATGCACGCATAAGCATTATCTGCATCTCCATCGCTTTACTTTAACTATGCATGAAATAATGTTATAATGTGCAGATTAAGTGCATTATGTCGATTGCAGGCAATAAGCTGATCAGGAGCTGGATCTGGAGCAGGATCTGAAGCTGGGCCAAGAATAACGGGAGTTGCAACAGAGCTGGAGTAAAAGGCTTAGATTAGATGTAGGAATAATGATGTAAGGGAGTTAAAGGTTTGCTATTCTATTAAGTAGGAATAAAGTAGTAAAATGTGAAGAACTTAGGTCCATCCTAGCCCTATGATAGCCTAGAGACTTCCCCAAGCCTTAGCCACCCTTAGATTAGGTCACAACACCCTAGGAAGCCCAAAAACCCTAGTTCCAACCCTTATCTGGACGTCCAGATAAGCTCTAGAACGTCCAAGACCCTTAGCCAACTCCCGCACACCTCAAACCCACTTCTGTAGTGTTATTAGATGTCCAGACACTTTGTCAGACGTCCAATTTCTGCAGAATACCCAAAACAGAACCTTGATTTCCCCCTGACATAGATTGGACGCCCAAAACTAAAGTCTGGACTTCTGATTTTTTAGTATAAGTCGTCTAATCACATTTTTGGACTTCTGGTACTGGTCTCCAGTCCCTGTTTTGAGATTCAAGTCTTGATCTTGGATCTCTAGCTCCCTAGACCTAATCCCAACCCCATAGGAACCTAAATTAAGGTGTCCTTGACAAGTCGATTTTCCGCTTTCGATTAAGTTTTGCAAATTAAATAACGCATTGTTGTAGTATTTAAGTGGTGTAAAAATAGACTAATCAACAATAAAAATAACCACTCCCAAAATAGTGGGTCGTGTCCACAGGGAGGCAATGATGCAATAAACTCTTGATTATTTCGTATTCTTTCGATCAAGTGCGAAATCCCTAATCAAATCCGACATGAAATGCGATGGAAAGAAGATGCATAATAACTCAAAAATATAAGGGTATATGTGTAATTTTTCCTCACTGAAATATTCAATAAATATGTGATGATTTTATGTAATTTTCAATTGACATATATTAGAGAAAATTTGTGCTCATGTTAATCCCAAAACCAATGTTGAAACATGTGAATATCAATAACGCGCAATTATCAGAAAGCATAGTGTGCAGTCACAATTTCACCACAATAAAATAATCATAAATTAAAATTGATTTTTGGTGGCAATGGCATTGAATGTAATTTTTAATTAACTTAAAAACAAGGGATTTCACCTCTCTCCTCCTTGCGCATGGGAGAGAGGTTCAATCGAGGAGAGACTCCCACGGGAGGTTGGTTGGAGCAAGGCTGTCGCGGTGATGGCAACAGTGCGTCGTTAGTTGGCCGGAGCCGGCCTGCCAGAGGAGAGGGGTGGCGACAGTGGAGAAGCTGCAGCCGACTGCGCGTGCTGCAGGTGCAAGGAGATGCGGAGGCGTAGGCGCGCGGTCGTTCTACAGAGCGCACAGGTGCACGTGGACGTGGGTGTGGCTGCTGCTACAGGTGCTGGCACGTGGTTGCAGGCGGTGGTGCGGCGAAGTGCAGGCGCATGCATTGAAGTGCGCATGGTCTAGAAGCACGTGGTGAGGTGCTGCAGGCCCGCAGGGAGGATGCGAGCGTTCTGCTATTGAAGGTGCGTGCGGACCTGCAGGCGTGCAAGGGCAGGCGGGCATGCCTGTAGCGGTGGAGAGTGCGATGATGGCGGGGGCGCTGAAGGGGCGCGGGAGTTCTGTAGAGGTGAAGTGCAGCGCCCACGTGCGCTGGTTGGCAGGCGCGAAGTTGCGGGCGTGCAAGGCAAGTGCAGGATGGGGTGGTGCTGGAGGGGCGCGGACCTGGCGTTGGAGAGGGGGAAGCACCTGCGGGGAGGAGGTGCAAGGGCGGTGGGCAGTAGGGTGCGGGAGCGGCTGTGCCTGCTCCTGCAGATGGCGTGGGTGCGTGGTGGGCAGGCGGAGTGCAGGCTGTTGGTGTTTGCGGTGGAGGGTGCGCGGTGCACAGTGCAAGCACGATTACACAGTTCCTTCTCTTCTCCTTTCCAATCCCCTCTGCCTCTCCTCTATATTTCTTCTCTTCCGCCTCCCAAGGGATTTTCAAAATCCTTTTTCTAATTTTGGTCGGCGGTGGTTTGCATTTGTTGAGGGATGCGTTGAGGGTGGCCGGAGGATGGGGAAAAGATGGCGTTGGTTGTTTGAAAGTGGAATTTACCCTCCCCTCCTTGTTCTTTTCCCAATATTCTTCCTGCACATAAAAACATAGAATCGATTACATATTAAGTTATAGAATGTTATAAAATAGATGTAAACTTAAATCATGATGCATGCAAACATTCTATAAAGTAGTTATTAACAAACCTAAAAGGTAAGATTAAAGTTAGGCATAATATTAGTCCATTAAAATTGACTCATCAAATACCTTCATGCCTAAGATTTGCTAGTCCCTAGCAAAAATGAAAAATAATAGAAGTAATCAGAAGATTTCTTCTTTTCTTATTTCAAAACTTTAGAGATCCAGACAAATGTGAAGTGATGATAGCCTAAGTAACAGATCCAAGTGAAAAAGCCAATTCGCATTGGAAGTTCGTACTTCACCCTTGGTAAATATTTCTGTCGAGAGAGGCAACTACTTCCCTCAGGGATAAAGTAGAAGATAATCTGTAATTTGACCCCGGCTTTTGGCTTAGGTAGGAGATATCGAGTAGAATGGATTTGTATTTGGTGGCACACACTCCTCTGGTGCTACATGTAGTCTAGTACTACAGACTCTAGATTAATAGACTATTAGACAAGTCAACTCTGAGAGGCTACACAACTGTGCTCTCTTGATGTTCGTGGGCACTCACTCTTTTCATTCTTTCTGAGATCACAAATCTCGCCAGATTTAGTAATTGTACTCACTATTCGATGGCCTCACATGGCATCCACACTTCAATTAAAGTCCTAATAACTCTACAACTAAGTTAAAGTCCTCAACCAGTATTTGGAAGATCAGAAATACTAGAAGGTAGGTATGGGTCATATTTGGTGGAATGCAATAGGTGTTCTGTTGCCTCAAAAATAATGTTACATTATAAACTTGGGCTTTTTTTTTATAATATAACTGTTTCTTCTTTTTCTTTTTTCTGTTTCTTCTTTTTCTTCTTCTTCTCTTTTTTTTATTTTTTTATTTTTTATAAATCAACATAATACGACACAGACTTTTATTTATGAGGCATTATTAGGGATGATGATGGTCAAGAGGATATTGTGTGGCTTATTTGGTGGAAGTGCCTATTCTCGGCATCGAGAAGGAAAGAATAGGACAGGCGTATTTCTGACCTTTGACACTATTACCTTCCTTCAACCGAGGACTCTATGAAGGACGGTCGTAACCATCCACCATAGTCATAGCTTTATTAAGACTTAATCTCTGTGTATCTGCCTTATTTGGTGACTCTCAGGAATTCACAAAAAGTACGCACACAGGAACAGAGAGCAAAAACTACGCCTAACTCTGAAGTATCATCATCTAATTGTCCAAAACTTAAGAGTCCTTACACTAGACTTATTGCACCAGTAATCTCTCTACTTTCTTCTCACAAATATGAGGTGGATCTACTAGAAGATAGTATGCCTGACTCCCTATGAACTGTCCAAGGCTTTAGTAGACTACAAATGCTTATTGGTTTTCTTCAAGGATCTATTACCAAGTCTGCGTGCACGTGAAATAAATGTACCGGATTCTAAACTTAAAAAATAATTTTAAGAAGAAGAACCTCCAATGACAAAGGTATTCTACTAGGGACTAACCCATTCAGCTCAAGAAAAGGGAATTTTTTTATTATTATTATACATATAAATATATATGTATCTAAATATTTATAAATGCTATAAACATTCTCAGGTTATACCCCCCCATGCCTATGACTGATAATGTTCTCATTGGAAAAAAAAATGCAGACATAGAAGAATATCACCTGAGGAGAGTGAGAGGAGATAAGGCCCCTCAAGCCGAAGTGCATTCAAAACCTGGCCATCTGAAAGAGTAATATACGGTTTAAGTCTCTAGCCATTTACCTTAAAGCTCGCACCTGAAATAGGGTTTTGAATCTCTACAGCTCCATGAGGGAAAGTATTGATAACAATGTATGGCCTATCCCAGTAGGACTTGAGCTTTCCAGCAAATAATTTAAGTCTAGAATTGAAAAGCCAGACCCACTTGTTGGGCTCAAAAGTCTTTCTAATGATGTGCTTGTCATGGAAGACTTTTGTCTGTTGCTTGTAAGCTTGAGAAGTTTCATAAGCTTCATTACGAAGCTCCTCAAGCTCACTTAATTCTAACATACGTGCCTTTCCTGCTTTATCCATATTCAAGTTAACGTTTTTAATAGCCCAATAAGCTTTATGTTGGATTTCAACGGGAAGGTGGCATGCTTTTTCGTAGATAAGACAGAAAGAAGACATGCCCAAGGGAGTCTTATACGCAATTCTGTAGGCCCAAAGAGCATCATTTAGTTTTTTAGACCAATCCTTCCGATCAGGCCTGACAGTTTTTTCTAAAATTCACTTAATCTCCCTATTAGACACTTCAACTTGTCCACTCGTTTGGGGATGATAAGGTGTGGCTATCATGTGGTTGACTCCCAAATTTTGGAGTAGTCTTGTGAAGTGTACATTCTTAAAGTGAGGTCCCCCATTACTTGTGATCATCCTTGGGCACCCATACCAAGAAATAATATTAGCCTTAACAAAGCCCAAGACCACGGAATGATCATTAGTTCACGTGGGTATGGTTTCTATCCATTTCGATACATAGTCTACAGCCACAAAGATGTATTCATATCCGAAGGACACAGGAAAGGGACCCACGAAGTCAATGCCCCAAATATCAAAGATTTCAACAGGAAGAATAGGTTGTTGGGGCATCTCATCCCTTTTTCCAATTGTTCCCATCTACGGGCAACGTAGACATGCACCCACATACATGTGTGCATCTCGGAATAATGTAAGCCACCAAAAGCCAGACTGAAGAACCTTATAAGCAGTCTTCTTCCCACTAAAA
The DNA here is from genome assembly GCA_037157565.1 of Thalassia testudinum. NCBI lineage: Eukaryota > Viridiplantae > Streptophyta > Magnoliopsida > Alismatales > Hydrocharitaceae > Thalassia > Thalassia testudinum. The sequence goes on from JAZHRO010000003.1 coordinate 63,587,783, forward strand.
TGTCCCCCACAGTGGGGGTCATGGCAGAAACTCAAAACACTTCTTTGTTCTTCATCAGGGATGCAACAGTGAAAAAGCTAGTCAAGGCCTATTCTAAAAAGCTCGGGTTCCTCCCAGTGATAAAATTTAACGTTGGCGAGAAACTTGTCTCTCTTTTGCTTGTCCCAAGTACTGGGGGTAATGCCCGTGACCAGATAATTCACTATCTCAGCGAACCAAGGAGTTTTAGCTTCCACGGCCATCAGAGACTCATCAAGGAAAGTCTCTTGAATACCGCCAGCAGGGTTTGATGCCTCAATAGGGATCCTAGACAAATGGTCTGCTACCACATTCTCAACTCCTTTCTTGTCTTTAATTTCCAGGTCAAATTCTTGGAGTAGCAGAATCCAACGAATTAGGTGAGGTTTGGTGTCCTTTTTAGCCAGAAGATGCTTTAGGGCAGAATGATCAGTGAACACTACAACCTTGGATCCCAAAAGATAAGACCGAAACTTTTCCAAAGCAAATACTACAGCAAGTAGTTCCTTTTTAGTGACCGTGTAGTTTTGCCGAGGATCCGTAAGGGTCTTGCTGGCATAATGCAGCACATGAGGTTTGCCATCAACCCTTTGACCTAAGACTTCTCCCACTGCAAAATCAGAAGCGTCGCACATAAGCTCAAACGGGAGGGTCCAATCTGGTGCTTGGAGAATCGGCATGGTAATGAGGGCTTTCTTCAAAACTTGGAAAGCCTCACCACATTTATCATCAAAATTGAAGGAGACATCCTTCACTAACAGGTCGCAGAGTGGCTTAGAGATTTTACTGAAATCTCTAATGAAGCGCCTATAAAATCCAGCATAGCCAAGGAAAGATCTAACCTGACGAACATTGGCGGGCAATGGAAGCTTAGAGATGAAATCGATTTTTGCAGTGTCCACCTCCAATCCTCTCTCAGAAACTATATGCCCTAACACAATGCCCTGCTAGACCATAAAGTGGCTTTTCTCCCAGCTAAGCACCAGCTTTGCCTCTTAGCAACGGTTAAGACTTTATCAAGGTGCGAAAGGCATAGGTCAAACGACGAGCCATAAATGGAGAAGTCATCCATGAAAGTTTCAATGAACTCGTCGATCATATCAGAAAAGATAGCCATCATACAACGTTGGAAAGTGGCAGGAGCATTACATAACCCAAATGGCATTCAGCGGAATGCAAAAGTGCCATACGGACTCGTGAAGGTGGTACGCTCCTGATCGTCAGGAAAAACGGCTATCTGATTGTACCCAGAGTACCCTTCAAGAAAACAAAAGTACCTATTCCCTGCCAATCATTCCAGAATTTGATCGATAAATGGTAAGGGGAAATGGTCTTTCTGGGTAGCCAAGTTTAAACGTCGGTAATCAATGCAGACCCTCCAACAAGTTGAGGGTCTAGTGGTCACCAGTTCTCCTTGGTCATTTTCTTCCACAGTGATTCTTGCCTTTTTGGGAACTACGTGAATAGGACTGACCCATTTACTATCTGAAACGGGATAGATAATCCTTGCATCCAGCCATTTCAGAATCTCCTTTTTAACAACCTCCCGCATATTTGGATTGAGCCTTCTCTGTATATCTCATAAAGGCTTCACGGACTCGTCCGTGTATATATGATGCATGCAAAGAGAGGGATCAACACCCTTAATATCAGCAATTGTCCAAGTAATTGCTTCCTTGTGCCTTTGTAAACATTCAAGCAGAGCTCCCTCCTGCAATTCAGATAATGCAGATGAGATAATAATGGGGAGCGTGTTATTAGGGCCAAGGAAAGCATATTTCAATGTGCTATGGGAGGGTTTCAACTCCAATTCAGGAGCCTTTTGGATTGAGGGTTTTAGTTGAGATGTCCCCGCCTCAGGTGGCGGATCTACCTTCACAATCTAGGGTGGGGATAGAGACTCAGCGTGTATTCCCAGCAACTCTTCTAATTCAGGCATTTCCCTTTCAGTTTCTTTAATAATCGAGGGATGGTCCTTAGATATGACCTTCTGAAGGGGATCTCTACATAAGAGTACTGGAGTAGCCTCTTCAATTATTTCATCAACGACCTCAATCTGAGAGCAATCTTCAAATCCAGGTTACTTGTAAGTATCAAAAACATTCAACCGGATCTTCTTGTTCCCAAAGCCCATTTTAAGTGTCCCAGATCTACAATTTATAGAGGCATTGGCTGTGGCCAAGAAGGGGAGTCCCAGAATAATGGACGACTTTGTGGGCTTATTAGATGGGTCAGTATCAAGCACCAGAAAGTCAACAAGGAAGAAGAAATCCTCCACTCTCACAAGGACATCTTCCAACAATCCCTGCGGTGTCTTAAGTGATCTGTCTGCAACCTGGAGGATTACTGGACTAGGCTTTAGCTTGCCTCCTCCCAAAAGGTCGTAGACAGAGCTCGGTAGAATGTTCACCCCCGCACCCAGATCGAGCAGAGCCTCGTCAATGTGTTGGTTACCTATAACCACTGAAATATACAGGGCCCTTGGGTCTTTCATTTTGGGGGGTGTTCCATGCTGGAGAACCGAGCTAACATGGTCAGGCAGGATGACCTTGGTTTGGACCTGTTTCCTAGATCAGTGCTTCTGGGTGCACAGGTCCTTCAGAAACTTGGCATAGGACGGAACCTGTTTAATCGCTTCCAACAAAGGCAAGTTAATCTGGACTTGCCTAAAAGTATCCATAATCTCTTCCGTCCTATCCTTGGCTCCAGACGAGCCAACAAAAGATTCCCCAAGAGCAAATAGACGCTCTGGATAGGGCACCCTCGGCTTCTGGGTAGACAGGTCGTCATGGCAGGAAAGGAGTGGTGGGTGGATGACATCCTCATTGTGGGTGATTTTGTGCGAGGGAGAGTAGTGTGGCTCTTCCTCGGTGGAGATGGAAGTCGGGTCAAGTGTGGAAGGGGAATTCTGAGATGTAACTGTAGGAGTGTTATCAGGCTTGTCAATCTTTTTTCCACTCCTCAACACAGTCACTGCTTGGGCATGCTCCCTGAATACAACCCCCTTGACCTTAGGGTTCTGCTCAGAAGGCTAGGCAGCTTCTCGGATCACGTTGCCTAACTGCCTCAGTAAGATGACCAATTTGGGATTGCATATCAGTAATCATCTTATTCTGAGATTGGATAACCATATTCTGATGCTCTTGCATTGCTTTCATCATGGCCTTCAGTTCATCCATCTCAGAGGGCTTATTCGGAGGAGGGTTTTCATAAGAAGGTTGGTATATGGGCTGGGGAGGTAAGGGTCTTATATTCCCTGAGTTAGAAGCATCACCTTGCTTCCAAGAGAAGTTTGGATGGTTCCACCACCCTGGATTATAAGTATTGGAATAAGGGTTATTGCGAGGGGGGCGGAAACCTTGGGCCGCATTCAAGTCGGCCTGAATCAACTCAGGGAATTAGTTTGCCTGATGGCACTCCGCAGTGGCGTGCGTTGTGCTTTGGCAAATGGAGAATTCTCTTGAAGCCTGAAAAATAGAGGCTGCTTGCGGGTTCATGCTGGGGATTGCTAAAAGCCTATCAAAGTTTTTATTCAATAGTTGAATCTGATAAGCCAAATCCTGAGAAGTCCCGGCTTCATGGGCCTCTATCTTCTTCTTCAAGATTGATGGTTTTCTTTCTTGATAGGCAGAGGACAGATGTATGGAGTTGTCTCTTAATGTTTCAAATAATGCCCAGTCTTCATCCTTAGTTCTGGTCATGAAGGTTCCTACACAGGCTGCATCGATGGTTTGCCTATGCCTTTCAGATAATCCATTATAGAACCTTTCGACCAACTACCATCTTAGCACTTGATGGTGGGGGAATAACCTAAGAAGGTCATTAAAGTGCTCCCAAGTCTCATGAAATTGCTCCCCTTCCTGTTGAGTAAAACTCATAATCTCTCTTCTGTAATGGTTGGTTTTACTCATAGGAAAATACTTTTTCAAAAATTCTCCCTTAAGGGTGGCCCAATCATTTACCATTGCATCGAGGGTATGATACCAGTGCTTGGCCTTATCCTTTAGGGAGAAAGGAAATAGAGTCCTCATCAAGGCTTCATCAGTAAAGCCCTGGAGCTTCACCGTGGAACAGACCTCGGTGAATTCCTCCAAATGCCGGTAGGGGTCCTCCCTAGTAGTACCATAAAAAGAGGGTAATAAAGATATGGTACTGCTCTTGATCTCATACAGGTTATCCCCTGCCGGTCATCTTAGTGCTTGTGCAGGTTGGTTAGTTGGAATAAAATAGTCCCTTAGGGTCCTTTGTTGATTTGCTCCTTGATTAGCCATTCCTTCTTTTTCCTCTCCTAGGTGAGCTCTCCTAAGAATTCTCTCAGGCTCAGGATCAAACACTAGACTACCGTCAAGAGAGCATCTACCAAGCATACAAAACACAATTCAAGTTCTTATTGAGTAAGTGAAGCCTCCACTCCAAAGATAAGTCAAAAGATCAAGACTTATCCCTCCGTTCCCACGAAGTGGTATAAGAGGGGTGTGGACTTGAAATCTTAACCTTCTTTATTGTGGAGGCCGAATTAGTTAATATAAATGGCCAAACAAGTTTTTCACTGCAATTATGTGCCTTAATTCAACCTTCGAGTGCCCTAGGACCTATACTTTGCTTTGATGATACTCTCGGGTGATCAAGTGAGAAGTTACTCCAAGGACGAACAAAGGGATGCAAGTAGGGTGAACCCTTCCTTTGAGGTGATGCATATGCGATGCCCCTTAACTACCCTTTTGTTCCTTTAAGGGGTGTCCCCCTCCGTGGAGTATCAAAACACTTGGTCAAAAGATAGTATCACCACCACCACAAAGCACAATAGGAGGGTTTGCATCGATAAAGAGATCGGTGCCTATAGCCTTAAGGGATCGAGCCTTAGTACGATGCCTACTGTGCGTGCTCAGTGTTAGAAGTGTGCAACACACAGCAAATCTTTGTAATTTCTTTTGAAATCTCAAACAAGTCCCTTAGAATCAGATCAAATGTGAATTGCTTTTAGGGTTGAATCTGATTATCAGTTCCACTTTTAGTTATGCGACCACTAAATTAGTAAATTCAAACAACTTGGTGGTCTTGAATTTTAATTTGAATGCAAATGCATGAACAGGAGCTGGATGCAAAAGTTAGAAAGGTGTACCTGTCTCCAGCAATCTTCATGCTAATATGCTTGCAATGCAATAATAAGATCTAATGTGCTGCTCAATCACCCCTAAATGCACGTACCTAATGGCATGCAACTTCTAAATAGGCAGCTCGATATTTTCTTTGTTGGTTTTAAAGGCAAGCAAGCAGAAAGTAGAATCACGCATGCAAAAAAATGTAAGCCCTAGTAGCTAAAGAATGTGGGGACAAACCCCCAAAAATTCAACCCCAATTACTACAAGGGCGAAAAGACAGAAATAAATTTTGTGACGACGAAGAATCCTTTGTGAAAGCAAGATCTTGGTCTCCTACATCTTTTCCTCGTGTGGCCTCGCTCGTGGTTGCTGTCGCCACTCTATTGCGCCTCGTCAGATTCCTCGCATGGTAAAAAGTTGATCAGATAATTACGCAACTCAGAATATTCAAAAATAATGAAGTGGATCTATTGCATCTATTGTCTCCCCAGCAACGGCGCCCATTAGACAACTCGATTTTCCGCTTTCGATTAAGTTTCGCAAATGAAATAACGCGTTGTTGTAGTATTTAAGTGGTGGAAAAATCGACTAATCAATAATAAAAATAACCACTCCCAGCAGAGCGGGTCGTGTCCACAGGGAGGCAATGATGCAATAAACTCTCGATTATTTCGTATTCTTTCGATCAAGTGCGAAATCCCTAATCAAATCTGACATGAAATGCGATGGAAAGAAGATCCACAATAACTCAAAAATATAAGGGTATATGTGCAATTTTTCCTCACTGAAATATTCAATAAATATGTGATGATTTTATGTAAATTTCAATTGACATATATTAGAGAAAATTTGTGCTCATGTTAATCCCAAAACCAATGTTGAAACATGTGAATATCAATAACGCACAATTATCAGAAAGCATAGTGTGCAGTCACAATTTCACCATAATAAAATAATCATAAATTAAAATTGATTTTTGGTGGCAATGGCATTGAATGTAATTTTTAATTAACTTAAAAACAAGGGATTTCACCTCTCTCCTCGCGCATGGGAGAGGTTCAATCGAGGAGAGACTCCCACGGGAGGTTGGCTGGAGCGAAGCCGTCGCGGTGATGGCAGCAGTGCGTCGTGAGTTGGCCGGAGTCGGCCTGCCATAGGAGAGGAGTGGCGACAGTGGAGAAGCTACAGCCGACCACGCGTGCTGCAGGTGCAAGGAGACGCGGAGGCGTAGGCGCGCGGTCGTTCTGCAGAGCGCACAGGCGTGCGTGGACGTGGGTGTGGCTGCTGCTGTAGGTACTGGCACGCGGTTGCAGGCGGTGGTGTGGCGAAGTGCAGGCGCACACACTGAAGTGCGCACAGTCTGGAAGCGCAGGGTGAGGCACTGCAAGCCCACAGGGAGGGCACGGGCATTCTGCTGTTGAAGGCGCGTGCGGACCTGCAGGCGTGCAAGGGCGCTAGAGGCGGGCGCGCCTGTAGCGGTGGACAGTGCGATGATGGCGAGGGCACTAAAGGGGTGCGGGAATTCTAAAGAGGTGAAGTGCAGCACCCACGTGCGCTGGTTGGCGGGCACGGTGCTGCGAGCGTGCAAGGCAGGTGCAGGATGGGGTGGTGCTGGAGGGGTGCGGACCTGGCGCTGGAGAGGGGGAAGCGCCTGCGGGGAGAAGGTGCAAGGGCGGTGGGTAGTAGGGTGCAGGTGCGGCTGTGCCTGCGCCTGCAGATGGCGCGGGTGCGTGGTGGGCAGGCAGAGTGCAGGCTATTGGTGTTTGCAGTGGAGGGCGCGTGGTGCACAGTGCAAGCACGGTTGCGCGATTCCTTCTCTTCTCCTTTCCAATCCCCTCCGCCTCTCCTCTATATTTCTTCTCTTCCGCCTCCCAAGGGATTTTCAAAATGCTTTTTCTAATTTTGGCTGGCGGCGATTTGCATTTGTTGAGGGATGCGTTGAGGGTGGTTGGAGGATGGGGAAAAGATGGCGCTGGTTGTTTGAAAGGGGAATTTACCCTCCCCTCCTTGTTCTTTTCCCAATATTCTTCCTACACATAAAAACATAAAATCATTACATATTAATTTATAGAATGCTATAAAATAGATGTAAACTTAAATCATGATGCATGCAAACATTCTATAACTTAATGTTGTTATTAACAAACCTAAAAGATAAGATTAAAGTTACTTAGGCGTAATATTAGTCCATTAAAATGGACTCATCAGTCCTAACCTTAGTACATCACCTCTAGACCTACCTAAGGACCTAATTAGGTCCTCACCAAACCCAATTGACTTAGATCAAAGTCAATTACCTTCACCTAAGTCAATTGGACTCATTGAGTCCAATTGAGCTTAGATCTCAACCCACACAAGTTCAATTGGACTTAGTGAGAGGCCAATTGACCTAAATCCAACCTAATTGAGTTATTTCACTCTCAATTAGGTTCACACTCATTCAATTAAACTTGGGTTGAGTTTAATTGCAAATTCCCCTTAGCAATTAGGGTTCGTAACCCTAATTCATGACATACACCTACCTAAACCCCTTAGGACCTAACCTAGACCACCTAGCCACATAGAACACGACCACACACACACACACACACCCATTCACGCACACACACTTCTCTAGAGTTCTCTATAACTCTCTTGAAGTGGCGCCACCTCTTGGTTGCCAAATTTAGCAACCAAGAGGCATTCAAAATGAGATCCACATTTTTTGGATCTCAAAACAATATCACCAGCCACTCTTGGACTCTCTCTAGAGAGTTCCACACCTCTCTAGAGAGAAGCCTTTAGGTCTATAAAAATACCCAATGGGTGGCCAATTGCACCCATTCACATTCTTGGCACCCATTCACTTCCTTGGCTCCATTCACATCCACCTCCACTTAGGCTAGCCACTCCATCTCCACAAGTTCACCACCACCATGAAGGACACCATGCTGGGATACTGGATCACTCCTCTCTCTCTCCAAGGGCTAGCCTAAGCTCCATTGGTCACCCGTCATTCTCCTCCCGACCACTCCAAGGCCATCAGGGACCACCCCCAAATGCCCTTTTGTTCTGCTAGATCTAGATTAGTAGTTTATGCTCTTCATAGTTTTACTGCTTTTTATTACTTCTTAGTAGCGTAGTCCTTATTCTCCCCAAATGATGCATGCAAAATACCCCCGTAGATTCTTGTATGCGATCATTTTCTGGTGGCTCGATTTACATTTTAAGCATTTCTGTGCAAGCTTTCCTCTACAGTTCTTGTTGCAAACAACTCCCAACTGAATGAATGAAAAATGCATTTATATATATCTCCATGTTTTTAAATCACCATGAGCTTATTGATTGCTATCCTGTTTGCATGATTCAAGTTGCCTGTTTTCAATTGTTTATCTATTTCGCAACAAGCATGTCGTTTCCTAAAAATATAGAGAATCTAATGATAGACGCATTTTCCTTAAACAGTCACCACCTCACTAGAATCGTGTGCACAGAAACTCACACGTTCACCTTTGTGATTTATTTAACACATGCGCACGTAATCAGGGTCCATAATAGAAGTGGTGAAATCTTAATCAGGAGATTGGAAACCAGCGTGCGAATTTAAACAAGGTAGAGCGGTAAAAGATCGAATTCTAAAGTAAAACAAATGCCTCCCAGAGGCGAACGACCGAGACTCAAGTCTCGTTATCTTTTATTAAAAATCTTTGTTTGACCGTATTGCGCACTATACTACGACGTTTTCCTAGGAAAAATGCGCTCTATGATCTACAACAACCACCCAATTTAAAAATAATTCATTCTATAGCTACCCCATAGGATTCAATATTTAGGTCAAGCCATGTATTCCATATTTCTTTTTAATTTGTAAAGGAAAATACTTGAACTCGTGATTTCAAATTTGGTTTGCTTCTTAGAAATTTGGTTGAATCTACCTAATATTTAAACCCTAAAAGCTACTAAGCAAGATTCGAATCCTAAAACTCACTTCATCATCAATAATCTTGCTCGCGAACATTTTGGTTGTGCACTTACACACATTTTTCAATGAACCATTAAGGGCACAACCCATTAAGGGACCATCACATTCCGAAAGCACTAAATATCCCAAGCTTAACTAAAATTGATTAGACATTGGCCTTAAGGACTGATTTGCTCTTCAGGGCCCAGATTGAGAATGTTCATGATTAACCTACTTGTACTAGTCAATCTGATGTCTAGCTAGAGGAGTTGTGTCAAACAACCGTGATTGGGGGTACACTAGGAACCGGAGGCCCAAGCCAAAGGAAGAACATTCTCCCCAGCCCCTCCTTCTAACTGATTGGATTGATTGGATACGAGTAAATCTTTTATAATCTTAAGATGGATTCTGAGAGCCTGTAGATCTTTAGGCTACCCAACCTAAGGACAGGCTTGCATTTTTATGCTGCAAGGCTCCTTTTTCTCATCCTTCTGACTTCCCTCCAGCGTATGCTTGGAAGGACCTATAGACCATTCCCAAAGGCGGATGTTGAATTATAGCCAAGTAGATCCCATGGCTGATCAATAACCACCTCCCCACCCCCGAACCAGCAGGAGCTAATTCAGAGGTCGTTAGAAGAATTGCAGTAGATGTAGCAATAGTTCTAACGAATGAATGGTCAGGGCACTCAGCCCTTGAAGGATTTTTATGATCCTTCGAATTATGAGGACCGTCCCAGCGCTGTGATCCTCTCCAGAGATGTTGAGATCAAGCCCCAGGTTTTGAGTCTAATTAAACACTTGTTGACAACGAGCGAAATCGAGGTTATAAATGTTGCGTCATAGTATAGGTCGAAATCACTTGAAAACAAATAGAATTTATGCTTGAATGAAAGTCCGAGGTTGAACACAGGGAGCAAATAGGAATTCAATCGCTAATCTCAATAAATAATATAAATGAGCACAAGATTCAAGCCAAATAATATCAAGAAATGAATAATAATTACTCGGAAATGATAATCAATGTAAGGCAAGAGTTTAATAATAAGTATCCACGGCAGAAAGAATCTCAAAGCAAAAACAATGGTGATTTAGATCGCCAATTATTCAATTTAAGCATATATGCATTGAGTTCAAATAATGCAATAGTGCCATCAACCATTAAACTTAAGTACTCAAATATATCAACAATATCAACTAAATAAAGCTTCTCAATCAAGTATCAGACGGCTGAGCATTTAATCAGATAGCATAACCAACAGGTGCTACAGTGCTAAGGAAGCACTGTTCTTCTTCTTCCTCTTCTCTTCTTTCTCTTGTCTGGCTTCCTCTCCTTCTTCCTTCTCTTCACACACAAGGGGAAGGGTTCCTTCTTCAAACGGCTAAGTGTCTGCCGTTGAACCTCAGAGCAAAACCCCCCTGCGCCCGCTCTCTCTTTCTTTCTCTCTGGGTTTCCTTCTTCTTTCCCACCTTCCCAAGGCCAAGGTTAGAGTTATCAGGTAAACAGGTAAGCGCACCTGGGACCAGGCTTACCAGCAGTGGGTGGTGAGGGAGGAGTGCTTAGCTTAGGTGGGTAATCGGGTGAGCGCCAGACCCGTGGAGTAGGTGTCACGGGTGAGGCGTGCGTGGGTAAGGAGGACCTCACCCTCGTGTTTGGAGGCAAAGAGGCATAGGCACAAATTCAATTTATGCCACTGTGTCTCTTCACTCATTTTCGAGGTGGGACTAAATATCCCCCTCCTTCCTTTGCACAAGCCACAGTAGTTGTTTGCATAATTCCAGTCAAAGGCCTGGTCAAAGGGCCAAATTAGTCCCTAGGTTGTGATCCAGGAGGGATTCCGCTGTCCCTGGGACTTCCACCTAAGGCTTGCAAGTGCTGGAGCAAGCTTGAAGTAAGCTCAAGTTCCTCGCCAATGGCGAGTGAATACCTGATACCTGAAAATGCAAGAACGGGCTTTTGGAAAGTTCGGCAAGATCACCGTGAGACGACGAACATGGTGGTGGGTGCAGCGTGGAGTGAGAGTGGCTGAGGTGGCCGAAAGGTGATGGAGTTGGTGCACAAAGGTGGGTCTGTTCGATGTAGCGGCTGGGAGCGTAATAGGGCGAAATAGGATAGGGATTTTGTGCGGAAGGATGAGGCGAAGGTTATAAGGTGGTTGGCGAGGCAAATGGAGGGGTGTAGCGGCGTATAAGCCTCATCGGAGGAGCAGTCGGAGATGGAGAAGATGGGGATGAGCGCTGGTGTTGAAGGTTATTTCTGAAGTTTTTGGGTGTAAAACTAACCTAAGAATCTAAACTAACTAATCTAACCTAATCTAATCAGATGAAAGGGGGAGAATGGCACCAGCGTTGGTAGGCCAGTGTCGGGGAAGAAGACACACCGGTGAGGGGGACAGTGACGACGACGGAGAGAGGACGACGACGGCTAGTATTGCATGATGCGGAAGGTGAGGAAGAAGAATCTGCTGCTGGTATTGTGGTCAGACGACGAGAGGAGTCGGAGAGAGTTGTCGGAGCTCGAGGAGCTATTTGGCTGGATGAGGAAAGTGGAAATTGGGGATTTTCCGGCCAAAATCAAGTCTGGGATCTTCGGCCTGATCTGGGGGTTCTTTTATAAGCCTCTGGAGGGTGTTTTGAGCTCGGGAAGCAAGCTTCTTAAATTAGGAAAGTTCGTCGAAGTTGGAAGCTCTATGATGCTTGAATCTCTCATGTGTTCGCACTAGAGATTGGGAAGGTTTTCGGGCTCATGGATGGATTCAATGAAAAGATGACTCCTCAAGGAATCTCCCTTCCAATTTTGGAAGGGATTAATTGATCAGAGAAGGAGTTCTCTTCAATCAAAGGTCGCTGGAGTTGTAGGAGTAGGATTTCATGGCAGCAAGGACCTTTTTATGACTAAGACAAAGAAGCTAGGGGACTATTTGTAAGATATTCAAAAGTTAAGGCCATGAGTGTGAGATAAAAGAATCAGACATGACCAAATTGCAAACTAGGTCAAGACAATCTCAGATTGGGTCCAAATTTTGGTACAAACCTAATTTGGACCAAAAGAGTCCAATGGCCAGGTTACATTTTGGTTTTGACATAGTTTGATCAGGTAATTTATGCAAAAACTTAAATTAGGACAAATGTCTGTCTAGGACTCTATTTTGGGTCAAGACAGGTTCTAATGGTCAAATTGAAGGTACCAAACCCTAGAGAATATTTTTCTATGATTTTTAAAGGGTGTGGATGAATTTTATTTTGATCAGAACCTCAGTTATTTAAGCAGGTCTATTTTTAGGATTTCAAAAGTCATTTAATTCTCAAAACATGCGAAAACCCTTTTCTGACTGTTCTAACCCACTTGTTAGACTCTTAAGACCATTTGACCTTTAATCTACCCTTAAGAAAACCCATGATTGTACTACAATTGAGATATACTGCTAAAACTGTAGTTTTACCCTTATTTTATTGTATTTCCCTCAAAATGGATTTGTAGTGAATTACGTCTCTCTGGTGGTTATGTAGGAGCAATTAATGACTTAATCAAATCAAATTGAGCTAGTTATGCTCATGATGGTGTTCCCATCATATCCCCATGCCTAGCTTTTGCTAGTCCCTTAGCAAAATCCCATGGAATTAACTCAAATTCTAAACCATGTGTTGAGATCTCTGATGTGTGCTTTTTCTTTTGTAGATTAGGTCAGAATGCCGATAGTAGACCTAGAGGTACTCAAGTACCAACCAAGATCCGAACCTGACCAGCTCTAGCCTCAGTCTGCCGCGAAGGTTTCTAAGGCCCACAGGAACTAACCTAAGGTTCGTTGAACTCCACGGTTAAAGCACCTGTGCTTAAAATATTTTAAGCCTAGGTTCAGTTTGCAGTGCATTTTTGTAAGAGAGAGAGATCAAAGATTTTTTTTGTATTTTTTGGAGAATTTTCTCTCTCCTTTCTTTATTTCTAGCTTCGGATTGGCTTTACAACACGGTCTATATCAAATTCCTAGCTCCCACCATCAATCCTTGTAGAATCCTTAGCAATCGATGCTTCGAGATAGCACCGCCCATGGCAACCCCCAAAATCCTGGCTTTCAAAACTTTGAGATAGTGCCGCTCATGGCGTTCTGCAGCTAAATTCAAGCCCTAGCAATCGACATTTTCGGATAATCTCGCCCATGGCACTTGAATCAGCACAAGGTGCTTATGTGTCCCCGATAGGATATTTAGATATCCTAGGAGATAAGCACCGAGGAATCAATATGTTATTGCGCATCTTCGAGGGGAATTTACTGCCTCTCCATGTCGGGACTCATCCAAATCAACTTGTGTTGATAAGCTACTCCTAATCTAGGTAGCTTTTTTCAGAACAAAATTAACGCTTTTGTGTGATTTTGATAATTAAATGGACTAAACCAGACCGTGTGTAGATTAGGGTGCTTAGGTTATCAAGTACCATAAACTAGAGGCCAATTAACGAGACCAAATAATCCCTAAGCCCTAGACTTAATATTTAAGCTTTGCATTTTCCTCAACCTCTTGAGGACTATCCAGATCTTAACGTATACTTGAACTTTTAAGCCCAAAAACAAGCCCAAGGGGCCTAAGATCAGCGTTCATACTAATCTCTTTGTCTCTGTAGCACTTGTTGACTTTTATTTTTTTCTTTTGATTTGGTCTAGAACTTAAATCAATCCCATAATCTTTTACTAATTACTAACTCTTTCTTTGTTTCAATTGTTGCTCCTTTTTTACATTTAAAATCACCTCCTCTCTTTTCCTCCTCAAGAATGATATGCTTTCAATTCATCCAAAATTTCCTCCCCTTTTCCATTTTTTTGTTATTTTTCAATTTTTTATTTTTTGGGTTTTTTGAACTATGTATTTTTTTTGTGAGAACCCTTCCAAACTATGAATTTTTATATGTTTGCACTTTACCACCCCCCCATGCCTAAGTTTTGCAATGTCCTCATTGTAAATGGAGGGTATGAAATAGTTTTGGGTTTAGGAATTAGAACAGGATTATCGAGTGGGCGAACAAGTAGGGATGACTGTTGCAAACGATTTCAAGCTCTGATATGAGTACCAGAGGTGGGATCGACTGTTCTAAAATAGAACTTGGAGTGCAATAGACGTGAAGTACAGAAAGGATAATCAGAAGGATCTCGAGTTTTTGGATTGACGGGTTGCCTCTCGTTAAGCACTAAATTCAATTCCTTCAACCGAGCAAAAAATGGTCATGGAGAAGGAGTGGTCAAATCAGATGAGTTTTATAGAACAAGTGCCTTGATCAAAAGCTTGGTTGGTCCAACCAGGTGCTTGTTCAAGTCAGCAAGCTGATGATGTAACCCAAACCCAATCAATATGGTTGATTGATAGATGTGAATCAAGAGATGCAGTGCCCACTAGATACTATGAAGCTCGAAAGGATGTGGAAGTGTATATCTAGGATTTGGCTGAGTTGAATCAGCCTAATTAGAGTAGGGATCCTCAAATGAAAAAGAATCAGTGGACGATGTAGGAACCCTACGAAAGTGATCAGAGAAGGATGAGGCATGATGTGTAGTCTGATCAATGTCTGAAACTCGATAAAGATGTGGAGGAGAATCATGTGCAACCGGTTCATTGAGAGGAGAATCAGAGCAGAAATTGAGTATGGTTGCAGGTCGGGATTGAAAGCAGGTTTGGGAAGGTTCTGCATGTGTAGAAGAGGTGGCTTCAAGAATAATTATCTGTGAGGGCTCCTCTAGGAAGCTTTCAAAGGTGGGTTCATTTAGAGAGTCCTCATAATAGCCATCAATATCAAAGGTAAATGCCTGAAGAGTGTTTATAGAATCAAGAAAATCTAAGTCAAGAAAAGATTCCAACTCTAGGTTGTAGACACTCTCAGTAATTTCTATTTCTGATTCTTGAGGATCAAAAAGAAAGGATTCCATCTCAATGGAACCTAATTTTGAATCAATGATCTTGAGATCAAGGACCTCAGAGTCAAAGTTGAAGAATGAATCATGTATGCTGAGGTCATAGATTGGCTCATAATCGTCAGGAAACAAGGGTTCTCTAAAATCAGAGTAAGATTCGAAATCGTTGGAGAACTTCCGAGAATCATGTTCTGAATTTGATTCGGGATCAGAGGTTCCACCACTAAGGAAATCAAGATGTGGAGAATCAGCAACCTAACTTGGGTCTAGCCTATTCTCAGATTCCGAGATCAAAAAGGTGTCCCTATTAGGTTTGGGTTCGGGTTTTTGGCTTGTAGGGAAGACCCAATCAAAACCCAACTCTTCCAACTCCTCGATTTCTATATCGTAGATTGGCATGACTTTCGAAAAATCAATCTGTGTTTCTGAGGATGTTGGAGAGGTGCATTCATCAAATAAAGGCCCAAAATCATAATCCAAATTCAAATTTTGATTTTCATCACATAGGGCCTTGTAATCATCCCAATAAGGTTCAGATCCAGATTCTAGGTTAAAGGTGTGGGTTGGATCACTAGAATCTAGGTTGGGCTCTATAGGGATCTCAGAATTGCTCTCGAGAGTCACCTTATCAACATAAGGGATGAAATTTGCACCCTCGAGAGGTTCTGACTTAATCTCATTATCACAGGTGTCTAGGAAATCTAAGCTTGGAGAATCAGGGTTTTGTATCTCTAGGGTTGGCTCGAAATCGTGATCACCTGCAACTGGATCTTCCCAACCTATCTTAAGATCAGGTGTATCAATTTGTTCATACTTTGAATTAGATTCCATTTGATCATGACACCCAGGATTTGGGAAATTACATGGATTACTGGAATTACTCCAAGATGTCATCTTAACTTCTGATGGGTATTTTTGATCGATGGTTCTATATAACCCATTCAACAATTCTCAACAAATTTTGGAGTTCTTCCGAAATTGAAGGATTTGACCAATATTGCAGACAATCATTGTTGCGTAATTTCACCAATTCACTGTGTTTTGCTAATAGATGACCCCAGATTGAAACGTGTTTTATTTGTATCCATATTATCCCTACACAGTTCGTGATGAGATTTTTTGTTTTTGCAAATTTTTCCGTCATGTCCCTTTTATAATATTCTTCATGATTTCTATAGGCATTCTCAAGTATCTTTTCTTTTATGCTCATTTGGGACTCAAGTTTTCTAAATAGTCTTCTTATATAGTCTAGCTGCATTTTTGAATCAAAATTGTGGAATCAAGATGTGGAATCAAAACTCAGGTTAGATTGAAGTTGATCAGATCTGAAAGAGATTCCCAAGAAGATCTAGTGAGGCTTCTTAAGTTAAAAACCTAATAGCCTTCCTGTGTATGTGCTTTAATAGAAGGGATGAGAGACTGGATGTGAGATTTGACCCAATCAAGGCACCCAAAGATTTTTGGATGACTAAGGCAGCTTCGAGGCAGATGATACCTTTGAATCAAAAATTAGCACACCTGAGAAGTACCTAGGCAACCAGGAAGGGAGAGCCCCGCAAAGACCCCTACACGGTAGAGCAGTCCCACGGGTTACAGGGTTTCCCTCACTCAACCTTCCTTGTCACTGAGGGTCCAGGTAGACCGGAATGTATGAACTTAAGACCTTAAGTCTACCAATTTTATGTCCTAATTTGTGCCTTTGAGTTTCACTTGATTAGAAGTTAATTCAATTTGTGACCTAATTTGGAGGTTAGTTGGCCTACAATGTAGACCAACTTCACCTGACCTGCCCTAAAGATGGCAGAATGAGATCTAGATCAAGACCTAGAAATCACCCTAATTGACTCTCAAGTTATTAGGTCCAAGGATTTTAGGGTTCAAGTGAATTTAGAGCTTGATTTTAGGGTTTTGTTGATTAGCTCTTTTCAACCAAGGGCTTGGGTAGCACACAAATGCAAGTGGATTTATTTCCTTTCATGCAGGCAAGTGTGAACTAGCACTCCAAAACCCTAGAATTGAAACCCTAATTGGCTCTATTTTGCATCCAATTTGATCTTAAAATGTTCTCCTTGGACTTCAAACAAGAGGTGCGTAGTCCAAGAAGATTAGAAATTAAGCATAGTCCCTAATAGGCACAGGAAATTTGGGGTGGAATCTCTAAACAGAATCGCTTCAACTTCAATGAGATTTGAAAAAATAGAATCGCAAATCAGAAAACTTTCCTTTTAAATGATGATTACTATGAAAAATAAGGCAGGTGATTTCTAACTGATTGTTTTCTTTTTTTGTCTTCCCAAGATTAGGAGGTTGATTACGGAAGAATAGAGAAGTTACCTACCCTAGAGTGGTTGATTTGCGCGGAAGATCTCCTCATGAAGTACCTCACAAAATCACAAGAAAGCAAATAGGTCAAGTCAGTGCTCAAATATAATCAAATAAAGTAGAGAATAGTGGTGAATTACGTGTTGCTCCTCGGCAACGGCGCCAAAATGTTGACAACAAGCAAAATCGAGATTATAAATGCTATGTCATAGTATAGGTCAAAATCGCTTGAAAACAAATAGAATTTATACTCCGAGGTCAAACACAGGGAGCAAATAGGAATTCAATCGCTAATCTCAATAAATAATGTAAATAAACACAATATTCAAGCTAAATAATATCATGAAATGAATAATAATTACTCAAAAATGATAATCAATGTAAGGCATGAGTTTAACAATAAGTATGCATGGCAAAAAGAACCTCAAAGCAAAAACAATAGTGATTTAGATCACCAATTATTCAATTTAAGCTTATATGCATTGAGTTCAAATAATGCAACAGTGCCATCAACCATTAAACTTAGGTACTCAAATATATCAACAGTATCAACCAAATAAAGCTTCTCAATCAAGTATCAGACGGCTAAGCATTTAATCAGACTACTTAACCAACAAGGGCTACAGTGCTAAGGAAGCATTGCTCTTCTTCTTCCTCTTCTCTTCTTTCTCTTATCTGGCTTCCTCTCCTTCTTCCTTCTCTTCATGCACAAGGGGAAGGGTTCCTTCTTCAAACGACTAAGTATCAGCCGTTGAACCTTAGAGCCCCCTACCCCTGCTCTCTCTTTCTTTCTCTCTAGGTTTCCTTCTTTCCCGCCTTCCCAAGGCTAAGGTCCAGGTTATCGGGTAAATGGGTAAGCGCACCCAGGACCAGGCTCATCGACAGTGGGTGGTGAGCGAGGAGTGCTTAGCTTAGGTGGGTAATCGGGTGAGTGCCAAGCCCGCGGAGTAGGTGTCACAGGTGAGGCATGCGTAGGTAAGGAGGACCTCACCCTCGTGTTAGGAGGTGAAGAGGCATTGGCACAAATTCAATTTATGCCGCTGCATCTCTTCACTCATTTCCGAGGTGGGACTAAATGTCCCCCTCCTTCCTTCGCACAGGCTGCAGCAACTGTTTGTCTAATTTCAGTCAAAGCGCCAAATTGGTCCCTGGGTTGTGGTCTTGGAGGGATTCCACTACGCCTGGGACTTCCAACTGGGGCTTGCAGGTGCTGGAGCAAGCTCAAGTTCCTTGTCAATGGCGGGTGAAGACCTGATACCTAAAAACGCAAGAATGGGCTTTTGGCTTTATCAGAAACATTTGGCAGGATCGCTGTCAGATGGCGAACGTGGTGGTGGGTGCAGCATGGAGTGAGAGTGGCTAAGGTGGCCGGACAGTGACGGAGTTGGTGCACGATGGTGGGTCAGTTCTGTGTAGTGGCTAGGTACATAATAGGGTGAAATAGGATGGGGGTTTTATGTGGGAGGATGAGGCAAAGGTTATGAGGTGGTCGGCGAGGCGGATGGAGGGGTGTAGCGGCATATACGCCTCACTGGAGGAGTGGTCGGAGACGGAGAAGACGGGGATGAGCGACGACGTCGAAGGTTATTTTTGGGGTTTTTGGGTATAAAACTAACCTAAGAATCTAAACTAACTAATCTAACCTAATCTAATCAGATGAAAGGGGGAGAATGTCACCGGTGTTGGCAGGCCAGCACTGGGGAAGAAGACACTCCGGTGAGGGGGACGACAATGACAACGAAGAGAAGGCGACGG
This sequence comes from Thalassia testudinum, assembly GCA_037157565.1. NCBI lineage: Eukaryota > Viridiplantae > Streptophyta > Magnoliopsida > Alismatales > Hydrocharitaceae > Thalassia > Thalassia testudinum. The sequence continues at coordinate 63,606,819 of JAZHRO010000003.1, forward strand.
CGGCTGGTATTGCACGACGCGGAAGAAGTTGAGGAAGAAGAATCTGCCGCTGGTATTGCAGTCAGACGACGAGAGGAGTCGGAGAGATTTGTCGGAGCTCGAGGAGCTATTTGGCTGGATGAGGAAAGTGGAAATTGGGGATTTTCCGGCCAAAATCGAGTCTGGGATCTTCGGCCTGATCTGGGGGTTCTTTTATAAGCCTCTTGAGGGTGTTTTGAGCTTGGGAAGCAAGCTTCCCAATCTAGGAAAGTTCACCGGAGTTGGATGCTCTATGATACCCGAATCTCTCATTCATTCACATGAGAAATTGGGAAGGTTTTGGGGCTCATAGACGGATTCAATGGAAAGAGGACTCCTCAAGGAATCTCCCTTCCAATTTTGGAAGGGATTGATTGATCAGAGAAGTTCTCTTCAATCAAAGGTCGCCAAAGTTGTAGGAGTAGGATTTCATGGCGGAAGGGACCTTTTAGTGAAGAAGACAAAGAAGTTGGGGGGCTATTTCTAAGATATTCAAAGTTAAGGGCATGAGTTTGAGATAAAATAATCAGACAGGACCAAATTGCAAACTAGGTCAAGACAATCTCAGATTGGGCCCAAATTTTGGTACAAACCTAATTTGGACCCAAGGAGTCCAATGGTGAAGTTAGATTTTGGTTTTGACCTAGTTTGACTGGGTAATTTATGCAAAAACCTAAATTAGGGTAAATGTTTGTCTATGACTCTATTTTGGGTCAAGATGGGTTCTAATGGTCAAATTGAAGGTACCAAACCCTAGAGAATATTTTTCTATGATTTTTAGAAGGTTTGGACGAATTTTATCTTGACCAGAACCTCAGTTACTTAAGCAGGTCTATTTTTAGGGTTTCAAAAGTCATTTAATTCTCAAAACATGCGAAAACCCTTTTCTGACTGTTCTAACCCACTTCTTAGACTCTTAAAACCATTTGACCTTTAATATACCTCTGAGAAAACCCATGATTGTACTGCAATTGAGATATACTGTTAAAACTGTAGTTTTACCATTATTTTACTGTATTTCCCTCAAAATGGATTTGTAGTGAATTACGTCTCTCTGCGATTATGTAGGAGCATTTAATGACTTAATCAAATCAAATTAAGCTAGTTATGGCTCATGATGATGTTCCCATCAACACTTTCATGGGCTTGGCTCAGAGGACCCATTCCAACATTTGGAGGACCTGATCACTCTGGTTCAAACCACCAAATCGTGGAATGTGGATAAAGAACAGATGCTCATGAGGCCTTTCCCCCATTCACTGAGGGATAAGGCTGCACAATGGTATCATACCATTGGAAGACCAATTACTACCTGGATAGCTTTGAAATCGGCCTTCCTAAAGAAATTCTTCCCAATTGGGTGAACCAATGCGTTGCGACAGGCAATTATCACTTTTGCCTAGCGACAAGGGGAATCGTTTTATGGGCCCTGGGAGCGATTCCAGGATCTATTGCGGAAGTGTCCACACCACGAGGTGCCTAAATGGCAACTTGTGCAGATTTTTTTTCACGGGTTGAATGATCAACTCCGTAATCATGTGGATGCTTCTTGCGGAGGCAATTTCCTCAACAAAGACACAGATAGCGCATATGATTTGTTTGAGGAAATGAGCGAAAACTTTTTAAACCATGCCTCCATAGAAACCTTCAACTGATCCCAACAAACTACATCAAATGCCAATGAAGTCCAAGATTCTCATACATTTGATATGGAATTGATCTGCAATAAATTAGATAAGGTGGATCTGGTTGCTAAACGAATGGAAGAGTGGATGTCCAGAAACTTTAATTTTTCTAGATTCACTCAATCTCAAGGCTCGGGATTCCATTCATCGCAAGCTCCTGCAAGATGGGAGTTTGTGAACCATCTAGAGTCGACTAGACCTTTGGGCCAGCTCTTCTCGGAACTTTATGGGTTCCAAACTGGGGCCTTTGATCCCAATTTTTCTGATCCTTCCTCATCCTCATCTTATGAGGATGTTCATACTATACATGAGAATGTTAGGTCCAACCCTTACTCGAATTCCGACAATCCTGGTTGGAAAAATCACCCTAACTTCTCTTGGAAAGATCAAGGGCAGCAGACCCAATATCGACCCAACAATTATGTACCGCAAAAACCAATGGGTCAGGGTCATGTATAAACTTAGTTGCCCCCGAATCAGGTTAATCAGTCCATGTGAAATGCTCAACAACCTGTCGGGCAGGTTGATTTAAACCTGAAGATGGTAGAAATGCAAGGGTTAATGCTCTAGCTCATGCAACAAATGAAAACTTCGCTAGACACCTTGCAATCCGAACTTGGTGCAAACAACCGACAGCCCAGATTTCTACCATCACAACCTATACCAAACCTAAGGAATGTACAAAATCAAGGCACTAGGCCTCAAGGGTTTGGTAATGGTGGGGAGCCGCATTCTCAAGCTCATGCTATCTATCAGGCTACCCCAACCCCTCCCAGAGCGAACCAAGTTCCCACCATAATCAAACGGGAGCCTCTGGTTTTGCCCAACCCCCCCTCCCCAAGGCACTAACCAACAGCATTTTGCCACGGCAAATACCATTACCTTGAGGAGTGGTAGTAGTCACAAGGGACCCACCCAACCCCATGTCAACACCATTAGGCCCCATAGTGAGAATTTTAGACTCCCAACTAAGAATGTGATCAACAAAACATCATAGTCTAATTTGGGAGTATGTTGTTGTATGGGCAAATAAAAAAAATCGGAGGAGAAATTGGAGAAAAGGATGTCCTTACTTCAGGCTTTCAAATTGACAATTATTTTACTCCTCACGGCTATTGGATCAATCCCCGCTTACACCATAGGTTTATTGAATTCATATAAAGAAAGGCATAGAGCAAAATCTGGAGAGTAGTCTTGTCTAAAAACACAAGCACACTGATCTTAAACAAGCTACCTCCTAAGAAGCAGGACCCGGGAGCCCCACTGATTTCCTGCACAATAGGAAACATTACTTCTGACTAGGCCCTCCTCGACTTGGGTCCTTCCATTAATGTGATCCCCACCTCACTGCATATGGAACTGGGTCTAGGCTACCTGAAACACACTAACATAACCTTGCAGTTAGCTAATAGATCCATTACAAAACCAAGGGGTCTTTTGGAGGATGTTTTAGTCAAGGTTAATGATTTACATTACCTTGCTAATTTCATGGTCCTGGACATGGAAGCACCAAAATATCTCAACCACACCCCGATTATTTTAGGAAGACCTTTCTTGGCTATCGCCAAGGCAAGGATTGATTGTGAATCGAGAAATATAGAAATGACCTCTGGGAATAAAATGAATCAATTTAATATTTTAGAGGTCTCAAAGAAGGATAAAATTAAGTGTGGTTTGATGGAGGAGCTTGGCAGAATAGAGGAGGTTATGGCCATACATACCTTAGGCAACCTTTTAAGGGCTAACTCAACCCAAACTCAAGAAGAAAATTAGATGATTGTAGGGATAATTGAGGACAATGATGACATACAACAAACTTTGGCAACTCGGGATGAGGAAGATATTCATGAAATTGGAAATTTGTTGGATGATTCACATGATCAAGTTAAAACCCAATAATGTCCTCATCCTGAATTTTTAAAGTTTGAGGTTCAACTTTTGGGTGGGAATCATGAGGATCAAGATGGTTGGATTAAGCACCTTGATTGTGAGGATGAAATTGAATTTTGGGGAGAAACTCTTGAAACGTTAAGTATTCTAGAGTACCCACAAACCCCCAACACATCACAAATCCCTCATCGTCCTTGTTCACCCAACCATTGCACAATTTCTATATCCACCCACACTTCCTCTATACTAAATCAACAAAACTCCTATTGGAGACCATTTGGGCTCTCCCTGCACCACCAGCTTGCCACTTTCATTGATCATCTCTTTGGCAAGTCCATTTTCACTCTCTAGGACCCATATCTAGGGGCCTGGAATTTGTGTTATTGCAGCCTCAATGTTAGTTATTTTTTATTAAGGACATCGCCTAGCTAAAGGCACTAAACTCAACACGTGTAAAGGCTATTGCGAGCTAACCAAAATCTCACGAAAACCAAGTGCTATTCGTCCAATTCTACTCTCCTGCATGCTTTCATTTTAATAATGAGGACATTGCATTAGCTAAGCATGGGGGGTGGATATTTTATGAAATAATCATTTTGTCAGCCGTAACAGTAATTTTCTATTATTTTATTCAAATATATATATATAACTAGGAGAAGAGAACTTAGGCATTAGGAGTATATAACTAGGAGAAGAGAACTTAGGCATTAGGAGTTGCAAACTTTACAAATTGATACTTTAGGACCTGAATATTTAGACTCTTCACGTCTTCGGGCTTAGTTAGCATGGGTGTCCACTCGAATGTGGACTTAGTCTCGAGTCCTCGCCAAGTCAATTTCATTTTAATTTGGTAAATAAATTGGGATGATAAGTACACAACTTATCAGCCCACCCTCTGATTTAAGGGGATTTTAAGTCTAAGCATCTACACACTATTTGCACTGACTCACTTTCCAACAGTTTTTATAGAAATTGGGTAGCTAATGAACTGTTTAGGGTAGTATGGCTAGCAAGTTATCGATGGTAATAGCTCATCGGCCAATTGTCCAAAGCTCAGCCACATGACCATTCTCTTCTTACTGCCTTTAGGTAAATCTTATATTAGGGAAGCCACCTACTTAGAAAAAAAATAGAGAAAATGAAACACCCAAAAAGAAAAAGAAAAAAATAGAAAAAGGAGAAAATAAAAAAATATAATAATAAAGCCACACTTCACTGCTTGAGTATGGCTAGTAAGTGGTTGTGGGTAACAACTCATTGGCCGGTTGTCCAGAGCCCAACTCATAAAAATGCACAAATAATTCCCAAAACACTTAGGGAAGAAGCGGGGAAGTAGAATAAACCGAGGAGATATATACTAGGTTCGCCTTTGTGTTGACCCCATAAAAAATAAAGTAGAGAGAAAGCTACTGTTCGAAAAGATAAACCTTTAGGCAAAAACTCTTAAGGTCACCTAGGGTCATAGAAACCCAAAGTCTATTTTAACGTCCGCCTAGTGAGTCTTTCACTCTTTTCACAAGATGCTTAGCACTTAGAGTTCTTTCGAGTCTTGGATGGGTTGGGTAGCCATAAAAATTATCCCGAAACTGTCAAACTCAAAAAGTCAAAAAATAAAATAGAAAAGAAGAAAAAGCAAAAAAAATGTATCTTCCCTTTTCAAATAAGGTGAGGGCTTAGGCGGTCTACATTCTAGCAGATACCCGAGCACAGTCAAGTTTTTATAACCAAGTCTTGGGTTGAAATTTTCTAAAGCAACCAACAAATTATGCCTAGGTGATTAAATCCTAATTCTACTTTTATACATAGCATTTAGGTTAATTTTTCTAGGGACTAACAAAAGTAAGCATGTGGGTATGATAAACACGAATGAATTCATAATAAAATGCTTATTTATGATAGTTTCTAGGCCTAGCATTGCATATCATAGTATAAATATTTAATAACATTTATTACATTGCATTTAGGATAGTTTGTATATTTTGTATATTAATTCCAACATTTTATGTGGCCAGGAGGAAGTACGACATCTTTATGGGCTTCGGATGAAGAATCCAACTGTACGGATGGATCTAGAGCGACGATCACAGTTCATCACCGCGAAAATCACCCCAATCTGAGCTCTGTGGCACCCTCTATAAGAAGAAGATGGACGACCTAGATGGCGCCATGTGGCGCCATCTCGACCGCCCCACCTGAGCCACCGTGCCATAACTTCACGCAAGGAACGATCCCAGCTGTTGGATCTCAATCCACTAGCTGAGACATACGCTACATTGGCCGATTCTCCCCTCCAAAGCACAGCAGCGAAGGCTTCATCTCGACCGTTGGATGCAGATCCAACAGTCGAGGCGCGCGACCGCACCGCTCTCCACGCGACCATCCAGTACATTGGCCAAACGGTAGCGCACCCACTCCTCAAACGAGAGGCATGGGTTCGAGCCGCAATCTTCCATGCCCGCTACAGCTCCGGCGAAAATTGGATCGCTTGATCTTGATTGAGTGGTCTAGATTCCTCACGGACGATCTAACGCCACCATGCGACACGAGGATGCACGCCAGATCGCACGTGCGTAATCAGATGTGCTCTCAGTCGTCGGATCTTCGAGGCACGTGATCCGCACGCATTCAAACCAATGAAGGTGAGATCCATGGATGCTTCTCAACCGTGCGATGAAAAATCCAATGGCTGTCGTTGAGTGCAAGATTCAAACTCCATCAAGCGTGTGCTTCCTCATCGCAATCTCAACCCTCTGTACCTGATCCAAAGCTCTAGTAGCCTACCAAAGCTCCGTTAGAGCTTACTCCCAAGCTCCAAAGGCCTCTTATTAGTGTAATGCTCCTATACCCCACCAAATACTCGTCCTCCATCTCACCACCTTCATAAGAAGCCTTAGAGCCGTCCTCCCACCTCCATTCTAGTAGAAGATCACCTCCATCTCCTCATCCCCACTTCGAAGCCTTGGTGAAGCATTCCTCTACCCGACGTCCTCCTGCATCTCACCTCCATCGTCCAGTACCTCACCCTCTTCGTCCAAGATGCTGTCAAGCGCCGTCGTCTTGCCAAATAGCCGATTTGGGAGATTTCTTCTCACCCCTATCTCTCTTTTGTATTTCTTAGCATATTGTAATAAACATTTGCATGTTAAGTCAGATTTGTTTCCATCTCCTTTGTGAGTTATCTTGCTTGCCTTTTCTCTACAAAAACACCAAAAAAAAATTACAAAAGCCTAAAACACCAAAAAGAAACAACATGAAGCACGGATTTCAACGAAAGTAAATGTCGCCTCCCTGTGTTCGACCCAGGACTCCCTTGGAGTTTCAGTTAAAAATTGTATCTGATAACATGTTTTGCAAACTATGACGATGGGTTCTCAAAACCCTGATTTTTCTTCACCAAAACCCGTTCATCACACATCCTCAACTCTCCAATGGGAATCCTACAACTACAGTTCCTCCTCACCTGTGACAGTAGTTGTATGCAAGATGCTAACGTGTGCGCACACCGCACGAGCGATGCATGCACTATGCGCGACCATGTCGCACATGCCCGTGCCTTGTGCTCGGCCATTAAGGCCTTGGCATGGCAAATCATTTGCCACAAGCCTCTTCTCACCTATAAATACCCCTACATCCTCCCGCCTTCCTCTTCATCCCTTCCTAACTTCTCCTACCCCTCTCTAGAGCTCAAAAGCACCTCTTGAGTGTGTCCAAAGCCCCAAGACGCTCCATTAGACAAACAAAATTAATTTTTGTCCCTTCCCTCATCCCCATTCGTGGAGCTCCTACCAGCTGTCCTCTCACCCCCATTCAAGAAAGTAAATCACGCTGCAATGTCATCCTGCCTCATCCCCTCTTCTTCCGACTCTATTCTTTTTCCTCGACCTTCAGCCGCCTTTGTCTGAGTACCATCTAAGTGAGTCATCCCCTAAGCAGCCATCGAGGGAGATTCTTTCTCTCTTTCTCTCTTTTTATTTGCTTTCTAGTGTGCATTTAATTCTTCGCATTATTTTCTGTAATAAACATTTGCTTAGGCCTATATATAGATTTGTTCCCTATCTCTCTCTCTCCCTCCCTTTTTGCTTTAATTATTTGTGAGTAGATTACTTAGCTTAGATAGATTTCAACCTACTATTCTACCGTAGAAAATTATCAAAAAAATTATAAAGGATGAAAATATCAAAAATAAATAATCAAGCACGATTTTTGATCAAACATTTACCTCCTCATGTTCGACTCGAAACTCACCAAGTCTCAATTATAAATTTTGTTAATAATCAATATTTTGCGATTACAACAATGCGAGTTTCTCCCCAAAACCCTAAATTGATTTTTCTTCACACGAATTTTTTACGCAATCATGCAGCCATTAAAATTATGCCGCATCATTTTTTGAAATATTACTCAAAGACAAGATTTCTTAGAAAGGAATCTTTAAATAGATGACAGTGTATTAATCCTCAAGTAATAAATATTGGGGGCATTAATTTCAATGATTAATGGCATCCATTGCCAAGATTAATTTTAACGATATTTAACTTGAAATGGGGGCAAATGGTGGCTGAAAAGCCTTTTTTTCTCCTAAAGTATTATCTACGACTTCTAGTCCAAAATTACAATTTTGACTAATGAGTGAGGAAAAATGACGAAGGATGAAATTAACTCTTTTTTTTTTTTTGAAATAGTGAGGAAAGCTATTGTGAGATGATAGCAATCCGGAGGGCAATATATTTCAAATTAAACAAACATTCCAAAACAGATCCCCAACTATGTATGAGGGACCAGCACTCATTTACAATCATCTCACATCAAACCGGTCACTCCTGAAATAGCTTTTCATTTCTCGCCCTCCACGCACACCACAAGATGGTAGCCATACACTTGTACGGTCGTCCAAGTGTATTAAACCTCTACCAAAGGGAATCCCAGGTAGGTAGAGGCTCCTGGCAAATTTTCCTCCAAAGCTTGTCTGTGACCAAGCATGAAGAAAAGATATGAGATACACTGTCAGTGTGTAATCCACAAAGACGACAGGCGTTCAACGTTGTCCCCATTCTTCTATGTCTAAAGTCACTCGTGATCAAGCCTTCCCTCCTGCAAAGCCACAAGAAGATTTGTACTTTCAATGGAATCTTCAATGGCCAAATCTTCTTATCAATTGGGTCACTCTCCACATTTGTGTTTGACCTGATAATCCTTTCATAAGCCTGCTGCACTGAAAATTTCACATTCCAGCCATAAGTATCAACCGCACCCTGTCTGGGATGTATCTGCTGCAATGCAGATAACAAGTTCTGCCTGTTCTCCCATTGCCGTGTACCTGTTCTACATAAATCAGACCCTTCCAACCTCCAGCAGTTCCCTGCAGTAGACCACAAGCTACTGACAGTAGCATCTTTGTCTGTAGCTGCAGCATGTGCTCTTGGGTAAGCATCTCTTAGCATCCCCATAGTTGACCACTGCTCATTCCACAAGCTGAAGTTACAGCCGTCTCCAAGCCTAGGCTACATCAACTGCTAGTTACTTTTGATTGCAAGGATAACCAATCTCCAAAAAGGGGATGGTATGGCTGGATATAGCCTCTTCAGTGCACTATTGGAGTCACCATAACAGTCTCTAATCAGGTCTGTCCAGGTTTCATCCTTGCCCTCAAAGATCTTAATTGCCCATTTGATCAGAAGAGTTTCATTGAATTTCGTAAGTGCCTTAATCCCCAGTCCACCTATATCCTTTAGCCTGCAAATCTTTTCTCATTTCACCGGCTGCATGAAACTCCCCTCATGACCTGCCCCTTTTCAAAAAAATTTCTTCCGCATTACGTCCAACCATTTCCAAATAAATTTTGGAACCTTAAAGATGCTGAAATAGAACTCATATATTTGTTGTGATTATTTACTTCACTAATCGAAAGTTAAGTAATTTTTTCAGGTAGAAGACAACATATTACAAGAATGGAATTCTACGAGACTTCTTAAAGAAAACTTATTTCTCGAAAAACACTCTCAAGTAAATATAAATTATTGGGAATTTGACCACAGTCTCGTCCAAGAATTATAAAGAACAGCAATATCCTGGGGAGTGGGCTTTATCCTTACTCAAAGAAATAGGCTATCATCACACGTATCAAGAACTACGACCAACGAAGTACTCGTGAAATAAACTTCAAGAAACCCGAGAATCAAAGACTCGACACTAAGCTATAGAAAAGTATACACAAATTCAACATCTAAGTAGTTCAGATAGCAAGGGTTTTTCGAACATTTCTCGGTAAAAAATAGTGAGGAATTCTTGACATTTAGATGCAAGGGTAAACTCCTCAAGTGATGCTAGTCATCCGGAAGGATAGTCCATGGACACTCATGCTCATATGTAACCTCTTTTATACAGAGAAGTATAATCATATTCACATCATACTTCAAAGATTCATGCAGAATAACTAAGTAGATATCATCTCCTGGATATATTAATGCACCTTTTGGTCATGTCCATACATATTCAAGAATAATGATTGCAATCTTGCTCCCTTTTTCTACCTTGCATTGTGAATGACTGACATTTCTAGGATTTTAAGTGAGAAGGGCAGAATAAAGCTGAACCATAAGACTTGCTACAGCAATCTGAAAAGAGAATCACTTAAGAAGTCTCGGAGTGATAGAGTCCCGAGAAAATACTCCAATCTTGGGAGATACAAAACGAAAGAACTCCAGGAGATGAAGTCTCAAGAACTTAGAAGCCAAAGACCCTCGAGAGCTAAAAAGATAAGAGGAGCAGTAAGCATATGCCAGTTCAAGCGTTGATCATACTCTAGAAAAAGTCTATAAATAGAGGGTCAAGATGTTTATAACAATCCTGTCAATTTTATTTCACTCGTACTTTTCTTCTTCCATCTTGTACGTTGTTCTATTAGAGCAAAAAACTTTCTTTCAGAAGGCAAATCCATTACTCTGAACCTTTTCTCATTTGATGTAGAGTTTTTCTATAATTCATCAATACTTTGAAAGAGCTTCACTTAGCATCTCTCGGAGCTAAGTGTAACCTCTTTCAGGGGAATTTGTAAAAGCATCATGAAAATTACCGCATATTGCATTAATGCCATGATAACCCATCATGAAGGTATGTATAATTGTTAAACTATGCGATTGGAAGCGTTCGATCTGGGTCATTTGGTTTTTCTTGTTTTGAAACTTTTGGAGTGATCCCATATGCTTTCATAATGTGCTCTTACCTTCACTTACCACATTATTACAAGAAATCTACCTCCAATTTCGTGCTTAGGGATGGAAATCAAATTTATGAAGAAATAGTCATAACCATCGATCAAGCCCTCCTGAAAGCTATGGCCTGCATCCATAAGTAGAGCATAAACCCAACACTCCAAAGCATCTACATTCATTGGCATTAGTTACTTTTACTTTTTGTAATCAACAAGAACCTAGTAGATTTAGGCTGTATTTGGCCACCTTCTATTTATGTCGGATTAAGTAGATTTAATCTGACATAAAGTTATTCTACCCTCTATGTAGAATAACTTTAATATGTCAAAACATCCAAATAAATTAACTCACTTATTCCACTATTTATTGCACTCCTTCAACTTATTCCACAAACTTATTCCCCTTACCCAACAGGATTAAGGATTATATTCTCCCTAAACATACACCTTTGTTGTAAAGCCTAAGTAAAATACCTCCTAAGTCCGTGTGATTTTACTTTGTTCCAACCTTGCAACTATCCACACTCATAATTCTCATAATCAAATCCTCCCCAATCAGATGATCTTGCTTAGCTAATGGTAATGTAAAGAGAAAAGCCCAAGTCGAAGGACATGGAGGGCCCTAATGAGGACACGTCAGAAAATATGAGGTTTAGAGTCTACGTCATAGCACCAGAGTCGAAGAGATAAGAGAATGGTTATAACCATCTCGATGATTTGTAGACAATCATGAATAATCTCTGATAAGGAAGCTCCAATGATGACGAAGGCATGCTGTGCTAGTCTTCTTAAGAACGTGATTGCTATTAAAAGGAGAAAGTTAGGTTGGTTTTTGGGAGAAGGGACAAGTGCTAAAGGCAAAATCCCGAAGATTTTTAACTGAATAAGTTTGTCGGAAGCTAGTAATACACCTGAAGAAACAACATAGAAAGAAATAATGAGTAGATGGACCAGAGGGAGGCACGTAAAATAGTATCGCCAGGCTGTATAGGGATTAACTTTCTACCAAGAAACTGAGCTTGCAATAGGCCATATATATTCATTCACCAAATCCTTTTCAAAACAGATCTACCTTTGATCAATCATGTCCACTATGTGAACACAAAGGGAATAGAGAAAAGGTTTCAGTACGCGCTGCATGGGAAGGAGAATGTGCAGCTGAAATGGGCTGCTGCTGTTCTCTCTAAACTGCAGCACACATTAACTGTCACCCAAAAGAACAAACGTTGCACAACAGCCAAGAGTCATCAATGTAGTGCTCCGCATCCCAAAAATAGTACACAGGTCAACCTCAAAATTTTAAGAATTTTACTAAGCATCAAATTAACATAGCAGATGATTGCCACAACGAATGCAGGGTCTTGATAAATGGCCAAAAAAAAGACAAAAAAAGAAGGGGATACAACGGTTGGACAATATTTATTGCAGTATGCAAAACAAGGCTTGGATATCAAAATTGAATGTTTGCATGATGGTGCCAGATGAAAACAAAAGAGAAACCTCTCAAGGTAGCTGTAGGAATCTCCTAAGCTATGAACAGGAAAAAATGGTATTTTCTGAGTGTGCATTGGAGGGCTCAAATGCAGCTTGAATCCCTTCCAAAAATGAAACGCCTCGTCCAATCAGATACAACGGCAAGACGGGTGCGCCAGCTGACTTGCTTGCTGAACAAGGGATCAAGAAAGACCTTTAGATATATGCAATCCAGGGAATCTTGGCGACGAAATGCTTATGTAGGAAATCAAGGACCTTATGAGATAGCATATGTATACGTATTTACCTGGCATACACAGAATACCAGAGCCACTGCGAACCATAACCAATGGAGATCCAATCCCCTGGAAGCTGGGCAGCAGTTTGTTCCCCTCCCAGAGGAGCGAATTGCCCAAGGTGCTTGTACCTTTGCATGAATTGGAAGCCAAAAGTAAGATTATCAGATTACAAAGGAAGCAGCAACTCAAGATCCTATCAGCTAAATCTCCTTATTTTGCATCAAAAATGTATACAAGCATGTTCTGCTATCTTTACCATGCACATCTCTAGAGAAGGCTTCAGTATTTTGTAAACAAACAATGTAAATTAGTCCAGAGTTTAACACCGGGAAATTCTATATTTCTGAAAAAGCCATGTACTTCTACACAATTATTTACTCAGATGAACAACAAATATTGATAGCAGGGAGAATGGATAACAATTACAAACTATTTGCTCAGAAATTTTGAAAATTATTTCTGAATGTTCTGAATTTTTCCCACTCTAGGAATAGAATTATATTTGCCAGGTTTGCATATTGAAGGAGCAATTTTCATTACTGAGTTAAATTCTAAATTCTTTCAGAGGTTTGTAAAATTATGTCTCTGAGAACACCCACACAGAAATCAACTTATGTCAACTGGGAAAGCACTGTATTTGCAAACAAAATTCAGGAATGGCAAGGAGCACATCTGGCTCCCACTATTTCTTTTTTTTATTTGTATCGACAATAACATAAATATCCAAAAATAAAATATAAAAAAATCTCCAAGACCTGTGTTCAACTGCTCAAGGTACTATCTTGGGATTTGCATGGATGACTCTATTAAGAATGTGATGTTACACTAATGCCTTCCTATCTTTGCCTTGATGCCCCTACAAAGTTTACTTTGTTAGGCATGTCCCTACCTCATAAAAAACTAGGATATGAGTCAGGCTTGATATATGTCCTATAGTTGGTCCAAGGATCCAAACACAATCAAAATTAAAAGGTAAAAGAAAAAAGAAACAGCCACCAACGAGTTAGCTCAGTGGTAGAGCATTCCATTGACATCCTAGAGGTCATGGCATCAAACTCATGCCTAACATATTTACCTTCTAAAAAAAAAATGGAAAAGAAAAGAAACTAACTTCCCTCCGTACTTCCACTTTTCTATTCCCAACTCTCCTTCCACCAACAACTAAGGGAAAAAAGGAGCTAACTTCCCTCCTTACCTCCTGTTTTCTGTTCCCAACTCCCATTCCCACCACCAACGCAAAGACTGCTATTGGCATCTCTACTCCTTAACAATAAAGCTTTATAGCCATGAGTGGGTATCTTAAAAAAATGAAGCACTTTTCAACGAATTTTTTATGAAGAAAAATAGGAAAATCTGTGAAAAGGTTGTGGAATTTGCAAAGGCATCTGTGTAATACTTCTAAGATGACAAATGTTTTATAGGGGGAGATCTCTATCATATAGGGATTATTATGGACTAACAGAGCTGCCCAGTAATTGGCATTTTGAACATGATTGCCACTTTGAACCTCCTTTCCTCTACGTGTAGTTTTTTCCTCCTGAAAAAATTCTCTACACATTTATCATTCCTTGCCATACCCTTCCAACACTCTTCACCATGGGAATTCAGAATTTTTCCTTTTTCTTTGAAAAAGAGAGTTTCTATTTTTTTTTTCTGCACAAAATTAAAATTGGAAGCATTAAATAGAAACACATTGACCTAGATCCAATATAAATCCATCAAAAGCCAAAAGGTCAAGCATGCCAAGTTATAAAAATCTCTTGTGATTCATGGGATAACAATTCTCCAACCCTCGTATAACCACCAAAGATTGAGAGACAGTCCCTATATCCTCATTTTGCACTAAAACCACCCAAGGTCACTCTACTTAAGAAAAACTAAAAATCAGAATCATCACGTGGGATATAATCCATCAAACTTGAAGATGATGACTGACGCTCCCCTCTAAATAATTTGCTCCTATAACGGGTCAAGAAAGTGATTTTTATGAAGAAGTGTTTTTTCCTTTCATAGGAGATGCCTCAACTAGGAGATATGTAGCATTTCCCTAAGAGTAGCTTTTACATTATGGAGTCCTCCAAAGGACTCTTTCCATGCCTATTTGCTTGGCCTTTCTCCAACAAAACTACTATTCATTAGGATACTAAAATTGTAGGTACCTTTTTGTGATGTAATGATTTGGGATAAGGGGGAATTCTTTTTTTATTCAAGAGGCTAACCACAAAGTGTTTTTAGGTGAAGACATCTACCATTTCAGTCTAGTTGTTCCGTACATAGGTGATCAAATGTCCTTTAGGGAAAGATTACTTGATGGCCTTGGGAACCCAGGTTTTTCAAAGTAGAACTTGGGTTCACCCTATTTTATTTACTTAGGAGATACAGGGTTAACACTAGGTTTTTTTTTTTTTTAACCAATGTCAAAGACATGCCGGAGAGTCAGGAAACTTGTGTTTTGCTGAACATTCCTCCCCAACTAGTGTTACCATAACATGAGTTCAGATGGGAAAACCCTAACTTTGGGCTAAGAGTTGAAGTGAGTAGCTAACAAGGGTTAACTCTGCCCCCCCCCCCCAAACGAGGCTTAAGGAAATAAACTAGCCCTTACGATTTGGAGTTTTTGCATAGTTATTATGATAGGGACTAGTAGTCAAGAAGACTCTCATTGTTTATGAATGTTGACGGCAAAAGATATGCTGCATCTGTTCTTCATGTGTGATGTTGCAAAAGATCCCCTCTAATATTGAGTTGAATATTTAAAGCAACAATGGATTTTTGACTTCTTTTAACTTTGGGAGAGAAAATCAAGGGCTAAAAATCTTCAGGACCATGCACGAAAGGGCCATGGTGTTAGCACTTATTTCGTCCTAGTTGTTGTAAAGGATTGGAATCCTTTTCAAGGGAAGGAGACCTTATGTTGAACTTTTCATATATTATGTCATGTATTTGGCATTGTCATTTTAAGGAACTTGATTATGTGACTTTTGGTCACATTCAATTGAATGTTGCTGTTCTCAAGTAGCCATCCTGGTGCACAAAAAGAATTATTAGTTTACAGGTAAATAGAAACGTGGCTAACACTCCAATGGCAGCTATATATTTTTTTGCAAGACAATCGGATTAACATTTTGAAATAAATGATATATGATAAATAAAAAACAACTGCTTCTTTTTTTAGTTTGAACAATCATGTATTGGTGTAGAAGGCTTTTTTTTTTTTTTGATGACCCAAAAATCCCATTTAAGAATGAGCCATCTCCCACACACCAATTCTCTAAGTAATGCTAAGATGGGGACTCAACCCTAGGTCTCACCTGCCAAAATCAAGAGTTCCCACCACTTCACCATGGGATAGTTAGGAATTATTAAAGATATCTATTCTTGCCTTTATTGCAGAAAACATCATAGATGATACCAAAAAATAATTTTTTTTTTTAAAGAAGCAATATAATGCCATCTTAAACATGAGGGAAAATAGAGAAAATCAGTTGCAAGAGCATTTCATCTACCGGAAAGGGCGGAAACGGTGGCGACCAGATTCCCTCATCCGAGGAGGGCCTTCTGGGTTTTCCTCCACTTCCCTCATGAGGTTAAAGCACCTACCCAAATAACCTCCTTGTTGAGCAGCAACCTTCACCGGCCAAAGAAATGCTTCAGCTTAGAGTTTAATAAAAGCCAAGCATTCTACCTTGAAGCCGAACTATTTTGCGGGCCAATATGGATAATATACATGGTGAGAAGGATGTTACCTGAGCTGTCGCAGGAAGAATCTTCACCTGAGAATCCACATCAGCAAGAGCTTTTTTGAACTCATCAATGCTCAATTCTACCAATTCCTTCTTATCATTTCCTTCAGATTCATCCAGAAGATCCACTATACCCTTCATTCTCTTACTCTTTAAATAGAGTTCCACTTGCGGATACCTTTCACAGATGTCATCTAGAGCATCCTGAAGTTCTTTGATGGTCAATGTTCCAGAGTTATCTTTATCAGCAACCTTGAAGATAGATGATATATCACCCTAGATAAAAGTTTCAAAGTATGAGAGAAACCCCTGGGTAACGTTGCTCACATGGTATGCATTAATATAAGCAAGGTTCCATGTGCACCAGGATTCACTAAATTCAGAATATCAGCCCAGGGATATATTATGTGTTCACATATTAAAAATTGCACAAATTGTTTATACAGTAGTTTGGGCAAGAAAATAGTTTCCTTTAAATCAATTTTCTGAAGCTCCTACAAGTTAAAAATTAATTTTGTTGTGCTTTAAGAGTTGCTAATATTCTTGTAAATAATGGTGAGAACAAGGAAAAAAGATTATATCGATCCACTTCATGCATAAATTTCATTGCTCAAAAAAATAAAATGCAAAAATCCTAAGCATTTCATATTTCTTAAATAAAAGGACACAGTAGGGGAAAATCACAACTAGAATGCTAAACAAAATATTACACAGCAAACCTTTTGTTTAACATGAAAGAAGTTTCGGTCAAATAGGGACTAAACTTTTTCTTGAACTAACTTAACAATTTCTACATCATTCTAAGGGGAAGATCATTTACTCATACAATTCAATCCTCTCAGATCAAATCAGATTTTCAAGTATCTAGAGCTCAGAGCCAATCTCTATCCTCTGCTAGAAGTGTAATATTTCTGAGGACTCACAACATAAGCACGACATCCACGATGTCACAAAAAGGCTCAGGAACCAAAACCCTAAAAAAAAAGGCAATGTGCTCATCTACAAGATGAGAGTCCTATATTCTTTAAGGCATTTGTTGCAACCCTTTAAAGAGGGGCTTTGATTAAATAAGGCAAAAGAAGGACCTTGTCTCACCTCATGGATGTTGGTTTATGTGGCTCTAAGTCAGAGGGATCACTTCCAAGGGAAGTCTCTGACTTCCTCTCCTGCTCCTGTCCAAATGCATCAATGGTAATGAAATCCCAAAAGCCCTATGGACAATCAGTTGTGCCTCTCTTCCTCAAGATTGAAGGTGGCAGACTGGAAGCCTTAGTGGGAACTGTGGGCATGGTTCCAGGCACAGTGGGCATGGTTCCAGGTGGGGTGATGATTTCTTAGCAGATTTGAGGACGATAGCCCTGTTTTTGGTGCCAGCAGGACACTAAGATTGATGCTTTTGGGCCATAGAAGGATCCTTGAACAATGCAGAACCAGGCAACTGGCTAGGAATTTTAGGGTCCTCCGATGAGGTGCCTCCTGACGTGGCAAGCTTGGCAAAAGGCATGGGGTTTAAAGCATCTTCGCGGGAAACAAAAAGCATTTGTTTATGGCAATCCTTCCAAAATATGTTAAAGGTCTTCGGGATTCCAATAGAAGAGGCTTTGGAAGATATTTGGATTTCTTAGGGGAAGACATTGCTTTTATCTATGGGATTAAACTGAAGGCTTAAGGTTTAAAAAGTAAAAAAAAAAAATTGAGGCACACGGATCATTTTTTCCCCCCAATAAATTCTGTAGGCAAATCAGGTGGCTTACTCGTATCTGGGAGCAGGTATCTGTTTGAGCTGGAAAGCACAAGGGTTGGAAGGCACGTGGCTACCGTTTTGTTGAAAAGAAGATTGTTAGTTTTCGCCTAGGGACTGCATGTATCAATGGTCCATGTTTACCAGACAATCATATCAGCTACAGACATGTTCTCTAAGGGCATCATTCTTCTTAGGGATTGACTCCAATGTGACATCAAATGGTGATCACGAAATTGGCACAGTCTATATTTTCAAATAAGCAATAAATAGAAAAATTTGGGAGGGGGGGTGTCTTGTTGGGAAAGGAAAAGATGAGAAAGAAAGAAAACAATGGATAAGAAAAAGAGGTGAGAGAGAGCAATAGAGATGAGATGAGGAAACAAGGTGAGAGGAAAGATCAACTCATTTTCAATTCATTTCTAATCTGCACTTTGCTACTACAACTCAACCCCTTTATAAAGGGGATTATAAAACTCCAAGGGACATGGCTCTTGAGATTGCAACCCTTTAGAAAGAGATCCTGACAAACTTCAAAGACACCCTCCAAGAATTACAAAAATTATAAACACTCAAACTCCATGTTAATGAGATATTTCTCCCTCTTTGAAAAAACTCGCTTGAGTGGTGGCTTGGGAGGAGGTAGCTTTCGTGGCAATTCACGGTTTGCTATGAGAGTGGCCTTGAGGTAGATTTATTAAATTGACATCACGATGAAAGGCATCTTCAGATACCAATACTTGTGTCGTTCACCCAATGATGAGGAGTAAAATCATCTGACATTTGCAAGATTGGCTAGGGAGGCATAACCGTTGATACCCTTGTTTTAATGTAACAAAATTATATTTTATTGCATACTAATTATTTCAGATTGTATCACGGTGGAATCATGGTGAAATGATTAAAATTGAAGAGGTTGGATCCAAGAAGAAGATTGTAATCTCTGGGCCTATTTAGTGGTGGGGTTTAGGGAGTTTTTTCCCAATCTGGAGTGTTTGTTGAGGTTTTTCCCATCATAGCAACACAAACTCCTACATAATTACTTCCAATCATTCCAAATAAATCACAATAACATTTATTCTTACTTTTACTATTAAACAAATACCCACTACACCATCCACCCTCTCTTTTAATATTAAACAAATATCCACTAATATTCTCCACTCCCACTTATACTATTAAACAAATATCCACTAACATCACATCAATGTACCAATCATTTCATCCTCTTACTTAACCTTCCCCTTATTTCACCACCCAAACAAACACCCATTTCCACTTATTCCACTTTAACCTATTCCAACAGCATTTTATCCCCCCTCTAAACGGATCCTTAGAGTTGTAATTTTTATTCTTTTAAGTCTAGAAATATGCAAGCAACTTAAAAAATATTGACCACTTTGTTTTGACATTCGTTAAATAACAAACTTGGGTTAAAAATCAAGTTTTCAATACTATTGATCAACCAAGTTTTTACCCTTGATGGACCAATTGCCTTTGATCAACCAAACCTATATCTTTAATCAATCAAAATCACCCAACGATCAAATTTTGATTTTTCGCTTCAAGTCAATCAAAATCATCTTTCAATCGATTAACAGGTAATCAATCAAAATATAATTTTAATTGACCAAAGTTCATTTTAATCGACAAATCAATATTTTCACCATTGTTTTTATAAACTTTCTAAATCAGCCAAAAAATACCTATAAATAGGACCCCACGACTCCCATGTCAAAACACAACTCTCAAAGCTTTTTGATGGAAAGATTTTGATAGAAAATGTTCACTATGTGCCAGATTTTCCAATGAATTTGATGTCCGTCAATCATTTGTGCCAAGACATGAAGTGTTGTGTAGTGTTTGATAAAGACCATTGCTTCATCCAAGATGTTGAGACTGATGAAGTGATTGGCAATGGCATAGAACACAATGGTCTCTATTATCTTGATATACCTCAATTATTTGCTGGTACAGTTTCTATCAACAGAGATCCTCAGTTGTAGCATAGGCATCTTAGCCATCTTTCGATTAAGATGAGACAAATGTATCCCACGTTGCTGCAATCATTAGAGATTGATTATGAGGCATGTCAGTTAGGAAAGTATCATCGAAGCAATTTTCCCCATTGTACTGGAGAGTTAAGCTCTACTCCATTTGCATTAGTTTATTGTAATGTCTGGGGCCTATCCAGAGTTACCACACCAGGGGGTCACCGCTACTTCTAGTATTTGTTGATGACTATAGCATATTAACATGGGTCTACCTGATGAAGGCCCGATCTGAGGTTCCTGAGATTGTACAAAGTTTTGTTACTGAGATCCAGACACAGTACACTACTACGATACAGGTCTTGCGTAGTGACAATGCTCTGGAATTTATTCAAGAGGAGCTGTAGGATTTTCTCAAATCCAGGGGAATACTTCATCAGGCTTCTTACGCCCACACCTCCCAGGAGAATGGTGTGGCTAAGCGCAAGTTGCATCATCTCCTGCATATAGGATGGACCATGATGGTACATATGGGAGTTCCTCGACAGCTCCAGGAAGATGTCATTCTAACAAGATATCTCATCAATCGAACTCCATGATGGTCAAATTCCCTACGGGATGATACATCCCATGTGTGACAGGTCCTTTACAGTGCCTCTCAGGGTGTTTGGATGCACATGTTTTGTACAAAAGTATGGTATACAGGGTAAGTTTGCACCCCGTGCCACAAAGTGTGTATTCCTTGGCTACTCACGAACGCAGAAGGGTTATTGTTGCTATGATCCCACTCGTCACCGATATATTATTACAGCCAATGTTGCTTTCTTTGAGAAGATTTCATACTTCTCAAAGGAAGGAGCATCCATTGAGGCCGCCATTCAAGATGTCCAGACTTCTCACTGTCATGCAAAGGTGTTGGATGATGAGTTGCCAGGAGGGTCTGATAGTGATGGGGAGCCACTAGATAAGAGCTTACAGGTGCGGCACTCTACTCAGTGTGCCAGTACACCATATCCTATTGCTCATTACACAGGAGTCCAGCACTTACCTTCTCAAGATTAATAGTTTGCCTCAACTATTGTGGTCAACTCAAATTTTGACCACGCCCTATAGGATTTTAGATGGCGAGAAGCCATGGATGAAGAGATGCAAGCTCTACAGTCTCAGGGTACCTGGGAGTTAGTTCCAAGTCCACCAGATGCCACCTTAATTGATTGTCGATGGGTGTATACCATCATCAAGTATTTAGCAAATGGGACTGTTGAGAGATACAAAGCCTAACTTGTTGCCAAATGATTCACCCAAACATACGAGGTGGATTACTTTGAGACCTCTTTGGTGGCTCGGATCACATCTATCCAGATTATATTAGTGGTTGTCAGTCGCAGGTGGCATGTACAATAGCTGGACATCAAAAATGCATTTCTCTGCAGGGATCTAACAGAAGTGTATATGTGACCACCTGGTGATCAAGTTGAGGGGGAGTTTGTCATCTGTCGAAGACTATTTATGGCCTGCAGAGTCCCCGAGCCTAGTTTGAGAAACTGAGTTCGGAGGTACAGCAGATTGGGTTTAAGGTATCATCCACAGACCATTCCATCTTTATCCAACGTACAGCAGTCAGAAGAAAGATGTGTGTGGTGATCCTAGTGATTTATGTTGATATGATTCTAATAGGTGATGACACAAAGGGGATTGCGATGACCAAGGCCTTTCTTTAATACACTTTTGTGACTAAAGATCTTGATGATTTGTGCTACTTCCTTGGTGTTGACGCTGTTTGGTAAGATTCGTCTATGTCTATCTCAGCAGCAATATACATTATAAATTCTAGAAGAGGACGACATGTTGGGTGCCAAACCATCTGATATACCTATTGAGGCTCCAGGAGTGCGCCTCTCTCCAAGGAGAACAATCCACAATTTGAGGATGTTACTCAATACAAAAGTTTGGTAGGGCATCTGCTATATCTCCCTATTACAAGACCTAATATCAATTTTGTTGTTAGCCATGTCAGTCAATTTATGCAATCCCCTAGATGTAATCACCGATAACTCTACATCCAATGATGATAATTCCATCAACTAGAGTTAGTTTTGAGGATATATGTGCATTAATGACATACCATAATGGGCTTAAGAGCATTGTATGCATGACGAATTAATATTGCTTATAATCAAGGTTTAATGGCTATGTGTACAAGTGCATGTTGAAACAGGCCTCAGATGAGCAATCGGACTGCGCAAATGGATCCAGGTCGACAAACAGAGTCCAATGAACTCGAAATCTCTTAAATCTGACATCCGGAGCTCCCCCAACAAGCCCAAGAAGTATCAGATCAACGGCTCACAAACAGCCACGTGGCACCATCCGCCACGCTCCCACCAATGCATGCACCCAACCAACTTCAAATCCTGACCGTTGGATCTCCAACCAACGGTCGGTGACACCTGCGTGCAACTTCGCCTCCGCGACTAATCGCAAAGGCAGCACAGCGGGTAAAGCCTCGTACTCGCAAGCAAGCGGCGAGCATTCGAAGCTTCGCGTGCTACCAAATCACGCTCGACCGAGAGCGCAATCAATTACAACCGTCGATGCAGGCATGAACAGCGCAGATGGAATCCACGCGGCGCCTCCAGATGAAGGCCTGCCCGACACACGCAATCACACGTGCTCACCGCACGCGAGGCGCGATCCAGTGCACCTAGTCTCACGCAATCCCAGCCGTTGATGCGCGATCGAACGGCTTACGGTGTGAGCACGCGGATCGCGGGGGTAAGCAGCATCCGCGAGCGCAGCAGGGGAGCGACGTGGTGTGCCCTCAGCCATCCAATGGCGATCCGCGCCTCGGATCCGACAACTGAGGATGCGTAGGTGCAACCTCAGAAGAACGGGTGTGGAACTTCAGCAACGGTTCTGGAAAGGACTTAGCGACATCCTGGACGTCGCTAAAGACCCATACCTATTTTAGAAGCCCTCTTCTACTATACTCAACTACCACATTCAAAGGCATTGAATTCACACACACTCTCCATACAATACTAAGCCTCTCCTAGCTCCACCAAACATTCCATATCCACCGCGGAGTTGTCGAGCCACCGATGAAGCCCCCCTCCACCGCCATGGCCGCCTCGCCTCCTCCTCGCACTCTCTCTTACTCTAGTTTTATGTTGCACTATTTTAAGCTTTCATCTATTGTTATATTTGTAAACAAACTCTAATTGCATGCTATATGTTAATGTTGCTTCTTATATCATAGTTCACATCTCCTTAAAGTGATTGTCATGTTTTAAACGCAAGCTCTAACCCTACTCTCTCTCTCTCTCTCTCATTTTCGCAAGCAAACCACGCTACCTTTTTGTGACACCTAAAGCGACTAAAACTAATCTGATTTCACGCCTCCCTAAGATCAACACTTGGACTCATAAATCCATATCTTAATTTAAAATCGACGACGCGAGTGCATGCTACAATGACATAATTAAACCAACGCGTTCCACGCGCGTCAGTCGATGTCTATTTGATTCTACGCTACCTAAAAGGTAGCCTCGACAGAGGATTATGCTACCTTGTTGATACCCCACTTTGCATATTCTAACGCTAATTATGTTGAAGCACCTGAGGATCGAAAGTCCACATCTGGGTTTGCTATTTATTTTGGAGGGAGCCTTGTTTCTTGGCCAAGTAAGAGGCTGACGGTTGTGGCTCATTCTAGCACTGAGGCTGAGTATCGTGCTATGGCACAAGCTACCTATGAGATTTTGTGGATGACAGGTTTTCTTCATGAGTTATGCATTTTAGCATGTCCCTTTCTTATGAAACAATAAGGTTGTCACCTACATCGCCTCTAATCATATATTCCATGAACGTACTAAACATATCGAGGTGGATTGCCACTTCATCAGAGATGCTATTATTAGAGATCAGACTAACACTCCCAATATACCATCAAAATCACAGTTGGCAGACACATTCATGAAGGCTTTGAAGAAAAAGCGATATGAGTTACTCTGCAGCAAGTTGGGCATAGTAGCTATTTATGCTCCAACCTGAGGGGGTGTTGAGATGTTAAGGGGCTTTACTATTTTTGATGTTATTTTTAGTAAGGGAATATTGTGAGAATATTGTGTTTTCTTGTTTGCCTTACTATTTTTGGTATTATTTTTAGTAAGGGAATATTGTCAAAATATTGTGTCTCCTTGTTTGCCTTTACTTTCTCTATAAAAAAGAGGGCTAAAGGCTTCTTTTCAAAAGAACAAAGTTTATTTTCCCAAAATCTCAACACGTGCCTTTACGCCTATTCTCAAGAATCTCAACACTTTCTAAAGCACGACTTTCTGAGGCTTCAAAAATCATGGTTTGCATATTTATGACGTTTTACAAGATATTTTGTATATTTCTTTGTATTCCTGTTGCTTTGATTTAGGACCCAAGTTATTGTGAGTCCCATTATTCTTCTCGTCAAGTGTAAAAGAGAAACTTTTGTAAAGAGGTGACACTTTCGTTGTTAAGTGGTGCACTAGTTGATTGACTTGCGGTGACTAATCGAAAAATCCTAAGTTGGGAAGCTTAGGTAATGATTTTTACCCGGAAGGATTTCCACTATAAAATTGAGGCGTGATCTCTCTTATTTCTGTGTCATGTATTTTAAAACTTTATATTACTTGATTTTATACACTATCCACCCCCCCTCATATAGACTTGTAAGACCCTATAAGTATTCTTAGTACTCACATCCGGTATCAGAGCTTGGATCATTCTAAAGTGCAAAACGATGTCAAAGTCTTCTGTTACTAATGTCTACATTGAAGGGCAGTTTGCTGTAATACCTCTATTCCATGGCACCAACTACGATTACTGGAAAAGCCGAATGCAGATCTTAGAATCTATAGACTACGAAGTATGGAATGTCATCACATCCAAATACACACGTCCTCACAATGCCAATGTAACAAATGCTATCATTTGTGGCCTATCAAAAGAAGAATTTAATAGAGTATCAACATGCAAAACAACTTTTGAGATCTGTAATATGCTGCAAGTTATGCACAAAGGAACTTCAAAAGTCAAGAAGACTCAAATCAACCTCTTGACTCAGAATTACGAGCTTTTTAGGATGAAGAAGAGCGAGACAATCAAAGAAATGTACACAAGATTTACAAATATCATAAACTCCTTGAGAAATCTCGATCAAGAAATAAAGTTTGAAGCTCTAGTAAGGAAGATTCTACTATACTCACAAGTGATTGGGAAACAAAGATAACAACAATTCAAGAATCAAAAGATCTTTCTCAACTTCAACTAGATGATCTCATAGGAAACCTGATGGCCTATAAAGTCCAATTAAAGCATATGAAAGAATATGAAGGTGAAGGAAAGAAAAAAGATATCGCTCTAAAAGCTCACACTGATATAAATGAATCATAGGAAGAAGATGAGGACGATATTGCTCTACCCTCAAGAAAGTTTAGAAAATATTCAAAGAATAAGAAGAACTGGAGGAAAAAGAAAGACAAACGAAAAGAAGACCAAGTCATCTGCTACAACTACAAAAAGAAGAGTCATATAAGGAACAAATGTCCCTTGCTAAAGGACTCAGATAAAAAGAAAGCCAGAAGACAACCCAAAAGAAAAGGAAATAAAAAAGCCTTACAAGCTACCTGGGATCACACCGATTCCAACTCATCAGAAGAAGAAAACACATCAAGTGAAGAAACTCTCTGAAGATGAGGTATCCTCATTTACATGTAATGAACTTTTAGAAACTTTCTATGAATTACATGATTTAGCAAAAGCACTTAAGGTTGCAAACAAAAAATTATCAAAAGACTTAGATGTAGAAACTGAACTAAAATATAGATTTGCTTCGCAAAATCTCCAACTTTCACAAGAAATCACCTCCCTAAAAAAATACATAGATTCACTTCAAGTAGAACTACAGAAGCTCAAGCAAAATTCAATTACTCTTATAAATGATCTAGCTAAATTCACGAAGGGTAAGGATAATTTGGAAAAATTATTAGGAACATACACCCGACAATGATCTCCTAGAAAAAAATGAGCGAGAGGGGGAGCGAGAGGAGCGCGGGGAGGGAGGCGGGCGGGTGGGAGAGGGTCGACTCTGGCTGGACAGCGGTGAAGAGGAAGTCGCGGAGGGGAGCGAAGCTGGTAAGGTGTTTCAAGTGCCCCGGGAGGGGGCATGTGGCGGCGGGCTGTAGGGAGCCGGTGACGTGCCTGCGATGTGGTGGTCTCGAACATTGGCGGTCGGGCTGCGGGCTCCGTGGGTCAGGTGGTGGGGCTTATCCGAGGAGGGCGAGGATGCTTTCACCTCCCCCGAAGGGGGCGCCTCTTGTGGAGGTTGAGGCGCCATGGTCGGAGGAGATTGGGACCTTGGAGGGGAGGTTGGCGTCGGCTATGGTGGCGGTGGTGTTGGAAGGGGCGGTGGATGTGAGGGACCTGAGAAGGGCGGTCGCGTCTTTCTTGGGTATTGTCTGGGGTCCTTTGGGGTGGCTTCCCTCAGGAGCAGCTGCTTGTTGCTGCTGGGGCTTGGACAAGAGGAGCTACGACACCTGACCTTCAAGGAGTTGCAGTGCAGCCAGGGTGTGGTGAGGTGCCGGTGGCCGGTGAGGTCGGATGGCGCTATGGAGGAGCGACCGCTGGCTGGCGTGAGGCAGAGGATGCTGGTTGAGGGGGTCCCTCTCTTCCTCCATACGGTGGAGATGGCGACAGCAGTGGTCGTTCCATTTGCGAGGCTCCGAAGCTGCGAGGGCTTGGGTCTGAGATCGGTGGACCTGTCGAGGTTCGAGGCGTGGGTGGAGATGAAGCCAAGGAAGCAGTTGGCGGAGAAGGTGGTCCTTAGATGGGGGAGCTCCTCCTCGCTAGTTCGAGTCTCGCGGGGATCGGGAAGACCTAGGTCTTTCGCTGAGGCGATGGTTGGCGGTGCGCCGGTGGTGCTTGGTGGCGGAGGTGGCGGGCGAACGGATGGGGGGCAGGCTACTTTTGGGAAGCCCGAAGGTCGTGGCAAGGATGGCGGGGCGGTTGCAATCCCCGTGGCGCGATCTAAGGCAGATGAGAGGGCGAGGATTTCGGAGGATGGTGCAGGATTTACGGAAGCAATGGAGTCTGCGGCGCTGAGGGCGGACTCTGCTGAGGTGGCTCGAGGTCTTGTGGAGCGCTGTCGTGACGGATCCAGGTCGGGCAGGTTGGATCCGATGGTGGGGAGCGGTGGCTTCAGTGGGGTACTCGGTTTGAGCCCCGCTTCGCGTGAAGATCCAGGGCAGTCCTGCGAAGGCCGCGGACTGGGGGCTGTGGTTGAGAGCCCTCGACGCGACCTCGACCGGTCTGACTGGGCAGCGATGTGCAGTGCGGATGGCGAGGTGGGGTGTGCACGGAGGTGGAGGCCGAGGAAGTCGGTACCGCAGCAGCTTACGTACAGACCGCGGTGGTCCTACCGGAGGGGGCAAGTTGCGACCACTCCGACTAGGAGCGAGGTTGGGGATGGCCAGCGTCAGAGGCTAGTGGAGTTGGGCGTCAACGGTGGCTTGGTAGGGGGCAGAGGTGAGGCAAGGGCTGAGGTGGGGGCTTTTGTTGGAGAGGTCAGGCAGCGGGTGGTGGGAGCTAGAGGAGGTGCTAAGGCGGTGGAGGGTGTGGCGAAGGTGGGAAGGGCTGGTGCGGTGGAGGTGCAGCCTGCGAAGGGGGCTAACTAGCAGGGGGCAGATGCTGGAAGTGGTCAAGGCCGATACTGTGGGACAGGGTGGACCGGGGGGCAACACTGGGGGGGTTGCCCAATGGGCTTGTGGAAGTGGAGGGAGAGGTGGACAGGGTGGCTGCGAAGGTGGGGTTCAGGCATACGATGCAAGGAGTTTCCCGAGGTTCTCCATGACTAAGGTCCTGTCGTGGAATGTGAGGGGATTAAATGACCCCTCAAGGCGGGTGGCTTTCCGTGGGTATATTCAGAGGTGGGGTCCTGAGGTGGTGTTTCTCCAGGAGACAAAATGGGGGAGTTGTGACAGGAGACTGTGGAAGGAAGTGGGGGGAGCGGTTTTGGGGAGTTCTTGGCCCTGGATGCAGTTGGAAGTGCTGGTGGAATTGTTGTAGGGTGGAAGGACGATGATTTCTCCTTGCTGGACTCGATGGTCGGGTTCCATGTTACTGTCAGGTTACAGAGACGTCGGGACAACCTGTGCATGCTCTTCTCCTGGG
The DNA here is from genome assembly GCA_037157565.1 of Thalassia testudinum. Lineage (NCBI taxonomy): Eukaryota > Viridiplantae > Streptophyta > Magnoliopsida > Alismatales > Hydrocharitaceae > Thalassia > Thalassia testudinum. The sequence continues at coordinate 63,635,071 of JAZHRO010000003.1, forward strand.
TTTATGGTCCGACGGAGGGTAGGAGGAGGCACGCCCTGTAGGAGGATCTGCATCAGGTCGCGGCAGTGTATCAAGGAATACCTTAGTTGATCGGAGGTAACTTTAATGTCACTTTGCTGGCGGAGGATAGACCGGATGGCCGTAGGGGGGTGGACCAAGGTTCTGAGGCTTTTGCGGGATTTGTTGCGGAGTAGGGGCTGGTTGACATGCCACCCTCATCCTGTCACTTCACCTGAAGGAGCTCTGGAGGACAATGGTCCCGAATTGATAGATTTTTCATCTCGATGATGATGGCAGAGTTGTTCCCTGTGGCGGAGGTTAGACCCATGGAGCGACCGTTCTCGGATCACACCCCCTTGTTGTGGGTGACGAATGAGGACTAGAGACATGGAACGTATTTTAAGTTCGACAAGGCCTGACTCCTTGAAGAGGGGTTCAGGGGGGTGGTAGAGGAGCGGTGGTCAATTCACGCGGATAACTCGACGACTGTCAAATTGGAAGCTAAATTGCGAGACTTGAGGTCCTTCCTCAAGGTCCATAAGAAGCAGATTGAGGAGCGTGGGAAGAGGAAAGATGAAGCTCTCAGTGAGATTGCACTACTGGACTTGGTTGAGGATGTTGGTCTCCTTTCTAATGTTGACAGGGTAAACAGAGCGAAGCAATTACAGGTGATACAAGAGGAAGACCGGAAGGTGGAGGAGTGGAAAGTGAGATCCAGGCAGAGGTGGCTCAAGGAAGGCGATTCTAACACTCGATTTTTTCATATAGCTGCATCAAAGAGGAGGAACTGGATCGATAGGTTCGTGGTGGATGGGGAGGAGTTTGTGGGAAGAGAGGCGGTGGGTAGGGCAGCTGCGAGGTACTTCAGAGAGTTTACCGGGAGAAGACATGGGGGAAGGTGGAGGTGGTTGGGGTCCGAGGTGCCACAGATTGAGGATGCAAAAGTTGGTTTCTTGACGGGTCCGTTTGAGGAAGACGAGGTTCACAAGGCAATCTGGGGGCTGAATGCTGATGGATGTCCAGATCCGGATGGCTTTCCAGTTGCCTTCTATAAGGAGTTCTGGCCGGTGGTGAAGGAGGATATAATGCAGGTCTTGCAAGAGTTTAGAGCTAGAAATTCGAGCTTCAACAGATTGAACAAGTTCTACATGTTCCTGTTGCCGAAGGAGGGTACTGAGGAGATCCAGGAGTACAGACCGATAGCCCTCTCGAATGCTATCTACTTGATTGTGGCTAAGCTCTTGGCGAATAGGTTGAGGACCTTGGCTAGGATTGTGGATCCCGTGTAGACAGCTTTTATCCCCGGCAAAAATATTTTGAAAGGATATGTGATGGCCTCGGAGATCCTGTCGTTTTGGAAGAGGAGTTGGAGGAAGGCTTTCTTGTGGAAAGTCGATTTCAGTAAGGCTTATGACTCAGTGCAGTGGTCTTTCCTTTGGGCATCCTTGATGAAGAGGGGTTTTCCACCGGTGTGGATTGACTGGATGAAGAGATGTGTCACCACGACGTCTTTCCCGGTCCTTATCAATGGAAACCCAGCAGGGGGTTGGATTCATCCAGGAAGGGGGGTGAGGTAGGGGTGTCCTTTGGCTTCGATGCTCTTTGTTATTGCAGCAGATGCACTTGCGAGGGTGGCTAAGAAATCGTGTGAGAGGAACTTGGTGAGGGGTTTCTCTTTGGGAGATGGGACGAGTATTCCATTACTGCAGTATGCGGATGATACGATTTTTTTCATTGAAGGCAGGGAGGCGGAAGCCAAGAGGATGCGGATCTTGCTTTTCTTGTTTGGTGAAGCTTCAGGTCTGCAAATTAACCTGTCTAAATCAGAATTTGTCCCTTTCAATTTGATAGAGGCGGAGGCGAGGGGGTGTTGCTTGGGTCTTGGCACAAAGCAAGTGAAGCTACCGATCAGATACTTGGGTCTGCCGTTGATGGATGGTAGAATTCTAGTAAAGGACTGGGCTCCCCTGGTGGAGAGACTGAGAGGAGGTTGGCGGGGTGGGCATCTAGGCTTTTGTTGAGGGGTGGAAGGCTAGTCTTGCTCAAGGTGGTTCTAGCGGCGATGCCGTCATACTTCACCTCTGTCCTGAAGTTGCCCTGGCAGGTTGTCTTGATGATAGAGAGGCTTATGAGGAACTTCTGGTCCAATCAAGGGACGAATGGACCTGGTGCCAGGTTGGTAGCATGGGAGGAGGTTTGCAGACCGGTGGAGGAGGGGGGGCTTGGGGTGAGGGACCTGGGGAGATCTAATGACAGCATGTTGGTGAAGTGGGTTGGGAGCCTCTTGGAGTGTAGGGAGGATTTGGTGGGCAGGGTGTTCAGGACGACTTATGGTGGCCCGCTGCGTTGGGATCTCCTGATATCTCCGTCGAGGGATGCTTCTCATTTCTTGAAAGGTTTGTCGGTGGTGGCTCCTAGGGTACAGAATTGTTTTGTACCGATGGTGGGGACGGGAGAGATCTTTAGGTTCTGGCAAGATGATTGGACGGGGCAAGGTGTACTCACTAGAAGATTTCCGAGACTGTTTACTATGTCCCAAAGCAAAGAGGCGTCGGTGGTCGAAGTGTGGGATGGTGGGTGGTGCCCATCCTTTGCAGGGAATCTTTCAGATGCGAGAACTCATGATTTCCAGAGACTGCTTGAAGAATTAGAAGGTCTACAGCCGACTTCCAGAAATGATATGTTTGGATGGGATGAAGGTGAATTCTCGATGGGGGCTGCGTACAGGAGATTGTCCAGCGGTGACTACACAGGTGACTTGGACCTGGTGAGAGATTGCAGACAGGTTTGGAAGGCCGCGTGTCCATTGAAGGTCAAGATTTTTGTTTGGCTGCTTAGGAGGAGACTCATGACTAAGGTTTGGAGGGCTAGATGGGCTCCTGGGGAGAGTAAGGTTTGCCCGTTGTGCAGAGGTGAGGAGGAAGAGGACCACCTTTTCTTCACCTACTCATTTGTCGTACAGATCTGGAGCCAGGTGGGAACGAGGTGGTGGAATTGCCAATCTTTTGAGGGGTTTTGGTGCAGTTTCAGAGGTGAAGGGGGTAATGCTGAGTAGAATGTCTTCCGTACGAAGGAGAGGGCCAAACCATTGGCGGTCTTATGGAGCATTTGGTTGGGCAAGAATGCTATGGTCTTCAGAGGCCAGAGGCCTTATATGGAGAATTTTGTGGAGTCTGTTACTATTTTATTTAATCTTTGGAGTAAGTCCTTGTGAGAAGGGGACCTTGGGGTTTGCCCTTTGTATTGGCAGAGGCCGTTGATTCTCTCTTTAATATATTTGGGTAGTAATCATCCTGGATAACTACCCTTTCCTTTTTCAAAAAAAAAAAAAACACACCCGACAAACAAATTTGGGTTAGGTTATATTCCCAAAAATGATTATGGAACATCTATTTCACAAACCAACACAATTTCTAGCCATAAGGGCAAGAATAGGTTCATGCCTAAACAAGCACCTACTAACAAGAGTTGACCTAAAAAGAAAACATGGGTACCAAAGAAAACTTTGCAATCTTGTTTTGTAGGTCACCCTAATGAAGGTCTCATAAAGTATAAAGACTAGCTATACAAAGAAAATGATGGAAATTTTCTAGCAATTAGAAATCCAACCTCACAAGCCTAAACCAATGACAAGTCCAAGTGGGACAGAATGAACAATCTTATTCCAATAGAAAACCCTACACCTCTTTATATAGAGAGAAGTGTTTGATAAATTACATGAGAGACCTGACAAAAACATAAAATGAATAAATAGTCCTTAACTAAACATGAAAGATAACTAGAGTGCTCAACACTCCCCCTTAAGCTGGAGCATAGATGTATTTCATGCCCAGCTTGTCAGAACAAGCCTCAAATGCAGACCTAGCAAAAGGCTTGATAAACATATCAGCAGTCTGATTCTTTGAGGCAACAAATGTGGTGAAGTCCCCTCTGAATTAGATCTCTAGTATAGTGACAATCAATCTCTACATGTTTCATGCACTCATGAAACATGAGATTGTTTACTATGTAGATGGCCCACCTATTGTCACATCTCATCTCCATGGGCTCCTCAATCTTGACATGCAAGTCAAGTAAGACAAATCTAATCCACATAAGTTCGGCCGTTGTCCGTGCCATTGCTATGCATTCTGACTTTGCACTCAAACGAGACACAACACTCTACTTTTTGCTCCTCCAAGTTACCAGATTACCAGCCATATAAATGCAAAATCCAATTGTGGATTTCCTATCAGAAAGATAACTTGCATAATCTATATCAGAGTAACCCATTATGATCATAGATCTTCCTTTCTTGAATAGTAGTCCACGTCCAGGTGCTCATTTCAGGTACCTAAGCACGTACATAGCAACATCCCAGTGCTGCCTGGTCGACCTGTCCATAAACTGACTAAGCTTTCCAACTGCAAGCGAAATGTCTAGACGTGTAATAGTGAGGCAGAGCAATTGCCCAATCAACTGTCTGTAGCCTCTACTCTCCACAGCCTATGACTCAAAATCATATAAGTGAATCTTTGGATCCATGGGTATATTGGTTGACATAGATCCCAACATCCCAGTTTCCTGTAGTAAGTCAAGAGCATATTTCCTTTGGTTGAGGACAATACCGCTCTTTCCTCTCGCCACGTCTATACCCATGAAGTATCTCAAGGAGCCTAAATCCTTCATAACAAATTTCTCTGCCAACTTTACTTGACCTTAATTATCCCAGTTCCACCATCACCAGCGATAATTAGATCGTCTACATAAACAAGGAGAGCAACAATCCCCTTGTCCATCTTTCTCACAAACAAGGAATGATCAAAAGTAGATCGAATGAGTCCCATATCTTCAACAACCTCAGATAGCTTCTGAAACCAGGCCCTCGAACTCTACTTAAGGCCATATATTGCCTTCTTCAACCTACACACACACTCCCCCTAAGCCTCAAACCTCCGGAGCTGCTACATATACACCTCTTCTTCTAGATCACCATACAAGAAGGCATTCTTGATATCCAGCTGATATAGCGGCCAGTCACAATAAGCAACTACAGAAATAAGAATCCGCACAGTAGGAAGCCAAGCGACAAGAGAGGTGTCAAAGAAATCCCCCAATAGGTTTGGGTGAATCCCTTTACCACAAACTAAGCCTTGTACCGAGAAACAAAAGCTTCTAGGTTATACTTCACAGCAAAGACTCAACGGCAACCCATAATGTGTGCACCAGATGGTAACGGAGTAAGCTCCCATATCTATCGAGACTATAGTGCAGCCATCTCATCCTCCATGGCCTGGTGTCATTTCGGATCGAACATAGCCTGCTGATAAGTGGTTGGTATCTGTGTAGAAGGGCATCTGTAAACAAGGCAAATGGGTGACTCAGACAATCAGATGAAACTGCCTCGACCACCTGATAGTGCGCACAACTCCTGGGGGCCTTCCAAATAGCAATCGAAAGATCCATATCATCAAAGGGAGACTCAATATCAATCAATGGCTCAGACAGTGATGCTTTATTATTACTAGGAGACTCAGAGGCAACTAGTGTAGCACCTGCAAGATCATCACCAGACACAATGGTCAGTAGTGTCAACACATACTTGTGGGGAGGATGATGGTACTGAAGAGGGGGGGTATGCTACCGATATGTAACTAGTTTCCTAAAGACCAATGAAGGATCTCTGAACTGAACCCAACCAGTATCTGTAGTATCTGGTGGCGCAATCTGAGTAACAGGAAAATCACCAAAGTGAATGGAAGGAATAAGCATAGGAACCCTCTCTGCCTCAAGTCTCAACTGTCTACCAGTAACTGAAAAATATGAAACTGCCTCATGAAATTTAACATTAGCACTTACATAATGCCTCTTCTGTAAGGGATCATAGCATCTGTAGGCATTCTGGGTATGACTGTATCCCAGAAAGGCACACTCAAACCACCCTAGGGGCAAGTTTATCTCTACTTGGCCCACTGATATGCGCAAAGGCTACACAGCCAAAGGTCCAAGGTGGCAGTTGAAATAATTCTTGGTCAAGATACAATATCTGCCATGGTACCTACTCAGAAAGAATAGAACTAGGCATCCTGTTAATCAAGTAGCATGGAGTAAGCACTACATCTGCCCAGTACTGCAATGAAACATTATGATGTATCAAAAGAGTCCAAGCTACATCCAAGATATGTCTGTGTTTTCTCTCTGCTACCCCATTCTGCTGGGATGAATGGGAACATGTGGTCTGATGAACCACTCCTTAAGATCTATAAAATGCTCTCATACGTGTCGTACAAATCTCAAGTGCATTATCAGTACGCACAACTTTGACAGTGGAAACAAATTGATTCTTTATTGCAATAATAAAATTCTCAATTACAGACCCAATGTTTGACTTATTCTTTAACAAATCGTCGAATTTAGGAGCTCCTCGCTTCATCCCCTAGAGGAGCTTCGCATTTCGTTAGGAGTCTGTCGATGGTAGCGCCGAAGGTCCAACCTTCTTTTACCCCGATGCTGGGGTTAGGCGAGGCCTTTGGGTTCTGGACGGATGATTGGACGGGGCTTGGAGTTTTGGCGGAGCACTTCCCTAGACTTGCGGCGCTAGCAGTTGACAGGAGGGCCTCGGTGGCAGAGGTCTGGGATGACACGTAGTGTCCCACTTTCGTTGTTAGCTTGTCAAACCAGAGGCTTCAGGAGATACAGGTATTGTTGCAGGAGCTACAAGGATTTCAGCCAGAGGATGGTATAGACTGTTTTGGGTGGGAGGAAAGTCATTTCTCCGTACATGATGCCTATAGAAGGCTTGGTAGTTCGGGCACGCTGGAGGTATTGATTTGATTAGAGACTGCAGGCAACTCTGGGAGGCTTCTTGCCCGTTGAAGATTAAAGTGTTCGTTTGGCTCCTCAGGAGAGGGAGACCGATGACCAAGAAGTGGAGAGCTCGATGGGTTCCGGATGCAGAAAGGTCTTGCCCGTTATGTGATCAAGCAGAAGAAGACATCGATCATCTTTTCTTTGCGTGTCCAGTGGTGACGCAAGTCTGGGAGTGGTTGGGGGATCGATGGTGGGCCCACTACTATATCTTTCAGTTGCGACGGGGCTGAAGTTGAGCACAATGTGTTTCGATCGAGGAGGGAACGAGCTCAACCACTGGTAGTTTTGTGGGCTATTTGGCTAGGTAGGAATGTTGTTATGTTTAGGGGGCAGCACCCATATGTGGAGAATTTTGTTAGGTCTGCGATGTCTTTTATTTCAAGGTGGAACTTTGGCATGTACTGGGAACATTATATTTTTCTATTTGATTAATGCAATTTTGGGTGGTATCTAAAGGATTACCACCCATTTTCCCCTCAAAAAAAAAAAGTCAAAGATAATCTAAAATAATCATCCACTACCACCAAGTAGTACATAAGTCCTAATCGATCTGGAATTCGACTAAAGCCCATTACATCTAAATGCATCAAATCAAAAAGTGGCTCAGAAACACTAGAACTGCCCGGATAAGTAGATCTATAGTGCTTTCCCATTTGATATGCATCACAATGAATCTCGATGGCTGGCAAAAGATAAGGAATGATACGGTGAAGCCTGTCCAGCGATGGATGACCAAGGCAATTGTGTCACTGTAAGGCACTCCCTACAGCGAAACACACATTCCCCTAACATTGTGCAACAACCGACATCTAAGACAGGCGATACATACCCCCCTCGTCATGTCTATCACCAATCATTCTCCCCGTGAGCTTGTCCTGAAACACACAACCAACATCATCAAAAATCACCTTACAATTAATGTCCTTTGTAATTCTGCTAACAAATAACAGGCTCATCGGAAAGTTTGAGACAAAAAGAACATTAGGCAATTTCATATTGAGGGTGGCTGGCACCTCCCCATAACCATCAACTCTGGCATGCCTCCCATCTACTACCTGAACTATCCTACTAGGACGTACAGACTGAAATACTAGAAGCCATTGTGATCACCACTCAAGTGTTGTGACGCACCTAAATCCACCAACCATGTAGACCTGTCAAACACAGCAAAAACACTTGTACATAAGGAGGCAATGGCAACAGTATCTGAAGAGGATGACAGAGTCTCTTGAGTAATCTAAGGAAGCCTCTAAACAACAACATCATAGTCAGCACGTAACACTTGTGTCAGCTTGTCTTAGATGAAGCAACTTGATTGGCAACAGGAGGTCTCCCATGCCTAGACCAGCATGAAGCCTCCACATGACCAATCCTACCACAAAACATGCACGTGGGACGTGGTTTGCCTATCTGTCCTCTGCCACGACCACACCCACTAGTTGAGGATAAACCTCTCGTGCCTCGACCTCCACCAACAGCCAGTGCAAACGTCTGACTAGTGGTCTCAAGAGCAGGAGTAGCTTTGGTGATCCAACTCAGTCGACTATAAGTCTCCTCAATGAAGGCTCCGATAAAGTCGGAATCTAAAAGCGTGCATGATCATATTCTAGGCCTAACCTAGAGAGAGTGAAGAATCGATGTCTCCTTGCAGTATTTCAGATGAGTACCACACGTGCACATAGGCTTACACGCATTGTACTTCTCCAGAAGCCCTTTCAGTGTAGCATAGTACTGTGTCAAGGGTTGTCCCTCTTGTTTGAGAGAATATCTGATTGTAGATCTGATAGACTTTACTAGAATTCTTCTTATGGGAATACATGCCATGAAGTGTATCCTACACCTCCTTAGTAATCCTATAATACATGATGCCATCTCCAATCTGTGACGATACAATTCATGTTCCATGCTCTCAATATAGCATTGTCTTTCTTCCATGAGTCGTACTTCCCAATCTTATTTTGAGGCTTTGGCTCCAATATTAGATGCTCCTTGTCATGACCTCCAACGATCATCAAGAAAGTTTGAGATCAACAAGCGAAGTTGGTCTCATCCAACTTCACGATCGGGATAAAGAACGGATTTTTGTAGCTTCCACTCTCCTGACTAGTCTCGGATGTCACCTCAGAAGATGAAAAGGAAGCTATGATGCTTTAAGCATTGGGAAGTTGCCAAAATCATATCTAAAATTCAATTTTCAGATCTTCAAAATCAAGAGAGTGATTTAACATGAAATCCAAGCTCTCTTCATTGGAAATTACGTTAGACATGCATAGTAGCCCTCCAACAATTGGTAGGAGCCTACTAGGGTCCGAAGGCACCCCTAACGGCCCCCAAAAGAGGGCTACTACCCTCCTCGCTGTGCTGGGCCAATAAGACCCACCAACGACTCTATTCCCCATCAGTGGTAGATCTACAACTATAGATCATGGTCGCCACTCTAGCGCTGCCACCACCCGATGCTCCTAGTGGGCCTACAGCACTTCCATAGAGGTAAAGAGCCCCCACAGCGCCACCGTAAGAAGCACGGGGGCCTCTGGCGCCGCCGCTTGCCACTGCAAGTGCCTCCCCTTACCAATTGCATAGCTACCAGTGAGGGTAAGAGATGATGAGCGACGTGGAGAAGGTTTAGGGTTTAGGTGAAGGGAGTAGGCAGCTTGTTTCGTTGCAATACTCAAGCGGCAATCTAGAGTCGTTGCTCTAATACTTAATAGGACAAAATGAACAATCATATTCCAATAGAAAATCCTATATAAAGAGGTGTTAGGTATATTACATAAGAGAACCAGACAAAAAATAAAATGAATAAATAGCCATTGCCTAAACATGAAAGAAAACTAGAGTGCTCAACAATCCAAAACAAAAGATAGGTTATGGACAACGAATGCTCACAGAACATGACTGGAGAAGAGGATTTGTTTCTCAAGCTCAACCACAAGGAAGGTGGCACAATCACCTTTGGCAACAACTACAAGAGCTATATTGTTGGTACTGGTCAAATTAGTAATTGTCATACTTCTTTCAATAATGTTCATTTAGTTAAAGGGCTAAAGCATAATTTACTCAGAGTAGGTCAAATCTACCATAGAGGATACAAAGTAAATTTTTCTTTAAAAGGTTTTAAAATTAAAGACAAAAAGACCAAAAAACTTTTCTTAACCGGAAATAGATTCAAAGATATCTATACTGTTGATTTTCACAACTAATACAACTTAAACTTCTTAGTTGCATCGGATGATGAGTCAATATTGTGGCATTGTCGACTTGGACATGTTCACATGCATAATATAAATAAGTTTGTGAAACATGACTACGAAGGTTACCCAAAATATCTTTCAAAAAGAGAAATATCTATGAATCAAACTTGGTAAATTTCATAAAACTTCATTTAAACCTAAAATATAATCACTTGAGTTGCTTCATCTTCGGACCAACCAAGTCCTAGAGCCTCGATGAGTGCAAATATTGTTTAGTTATTAATGACTTTTCCCAATTTACTTGGATACTATTTCTAAGAACCAAAGATTCTACCTTTGAAGAATTTAGTAAGCTGGCTAAAAGAATTCAAATTAAGAAAGAATATTCTATCACTATTATTAAAAGTGATCATGGGGGAGAATTTAAGAATCATAATTTTCAAGATTTTTACTCAAATTACGAGATCAAACAAGAATTTGCATTTTCTAGAGTAGCTCATCAAAATGGTGTTATAGAAAGGAAGAATAGAATACTGTAGAAGTATGCCCACACAATGTCGTGCGAATCAAAGCTACCTCGGTATTTTTGAGCTGAGGCAGTAAACACTACCTGCTATATACAAAAAAGGGCCTCCATTAGACCAATCCTAAAGAAGACACCACTTGAATTATATTATGATAGATCACCAAAGATTTCCTACTTCAGAGTATTTGGTTGTAAATGCTTTATCTTGAATAGAAAATTTGCATAAATTTGATGTTGATGAAGGAATATTCTTAGGATATTCATCTAGAAGCAAGACTTACAGAGTCTACAATAGGAAAAACCTTATTGTTAAGGAAACCTTACATATTTCATTTGATGAATCAAATCATAAGGAAAGACCTTCAAGTAAAGATGATGCCCTGATCTTAGAAGATCCATCCAATGTCCCAAAGGACAACATAGCCAGTGACTTATCCAAGGATCTAACATATTCTTAGGATCATCCCAAGGATCATGTGATTGGTGAAGTTACTAAAGGTATCCTAACCAGATGTTCAGCAAACAACATTGCACCGAGTGCCTTTGTATCCCAATTAGAGCTTAAATCAGTCAAAGAAGCTTTTACATGATTGCTAGATAGTAGAAAGAAATAATGTTTGAAAATTATTTCTTAGACTTGAATCTCAATCTCTAATAGGAACTAAGTGGATGTTTAAAAATAAGCTTCATGAATCAAGAAAGGTAGTAAAAAATAAGGCTAGACTTGTGGCTCAAGGCTATAATCAAGAAGAAACAATTGATTTTGACGAGACATACGCACCTGTGACTCAATTAAATCCATTCGGATGATGCTAACTTTTGTTGCCCATATGGGATTTAAAGTATTCTAAATAAATGTCAAAAGTGCATTTCTTAATGAGTTTATTAAAGAGGTTCATTAAAAACAACCACCTAGATTTGAAAACCCTGAAAAACCTAATCATGTTTTGAAATTAAATAAAGCATTATATGGACTAAAATAAGGTCCTAAAGCTTAGTATGAAATATTAAAAAACTCTTTTAAACAATGACTTCAAAACTGGACAAGTTGATCCAACTCTATTCACTAAAAGAAAGGACAATGAACTAATTTTAATTCTAATTTATATTGATGATATTGTATTCGGTGTCACTAATGACCTATGCCAAGAGTTTGCAAAGATAATGCAAGATCAGTTTGAGTTGAGTCTAATGAGAGAAACTGGATTGCAGATTGATCAACTAACTAACCAATGGCATTTTCATCTCAAAGTATACGGAGAAACTGAAGAAGTTTGGCATAGAAAACACAAAAGGAAAAGAAACACCAATAGCAACAACCCAATTAAAAGAGGACAAGACAGGTAAGTGTGTAGATCAAGAAATTTATAGAAGCATGATAGGATCCTTGCTTTATTTAACAACCAGTAGACCATATATTTTGTTTAGCACTTATCCGTATGTTAGATTTCAAGTAAACGCTACGAACTCGCACCACAATGTTGTAAAAAGAATAATTAGGTATTTACAAAACACTATAGATCTTGGTCTGCCCTATCGCAAGTCAGCCACACTTGACTTATTCACTTATTGCGATGCTAACTATGGGAAGTCGGACGAATCGCAAGGGTACCAGTGGAACATGTCAAATTCTCAAGAGTTCACTAGTCTTTTGGATCTGTAAGAAACAAAATTATTTCTATCCACAATTGAAGCTAAATACATTGATGCTTCCTTAGCATGTTCACAGATCTTGTGGAAGAAGGAAACACTTAAAGATTTTGAACTTAGCTTTCAAAACACCAAGATTCTTTGTAACAACACTAGTGCAATTCTGAGAAATTATGTTCTTAAAAAAGAAAATCATTAGAGTTTGTTGAAACTGAAAGACAATTAGCTAATATCTTCACAAGATCATTAGCAAAAGATAGATTCATCACAATTATAAGAGAACTAGGTCTCACAAGACTAAAGAAGCTTTGAATTCATCTTAATCTTAAAACTTGTCTCCAACTGATCAACTTAATTGATCAACTCCTTTTGATCGATCAAAATCATACTTTTGACCGTCCCTCTAAAAATTTCAAAGGTTGATCGATCAACACAAAGTTTAAATCATCAATGTTTAGGCAGAAAATTTCTCTCCACGGAAAATTCAAATTTATCAATCAAACCAGTTAACTAATCGACCAAATTTGAATTTGGTCAACCAAAATCATGTTTTGATCGATTAAAACTGGACGAAATAACTTCGTCATGGTTTATGATTTCCTGATCAAATCAACTTGATTTGATTGCTAATCATCCTCTAATCTTTGATCTCGATTCCTAATATGTTCCTACCTATTTTAAAGAACCTAAAAACTATAAAAATAACTTTTTTACCATCACTCTTGTCTCTCTTTACCAAAGAAAACAACCCCCTAGCTTTCCAACCAAACAACCGATCAAAACAACTCCACCACCATCCCCACAAAATCCCATTAGTCCCTGCAACTCTCTGAACCAACCAAATACCCTCCACCAACCATCACCTCTCACTGCCACCGTCCCTTAGTTGACCAACACTAGCCCCTCTCCGACGACCTTCACTTCTCCTGGCCATTTTTTGTCTCTCTACCTCACCGGCCGAACCTCCCTCTGGCGTCCGATCATCCTCCTCTAGCTGCCCCCTTTAAGATCGATCTAAATCAATCTTGGTAAAAACCTTTATCCCTTATCTTACATCTTTTTCCTTTTCTATACTCCTATGTTTTGATGTGAGATTGTTACTTGTGTGGTCTATGATTTTTCTTTGTTGTGATCCTTATGATCTTGCCGAACTTGTACCATTCCATGGCTAATCCTTTGATTTTAACTCGTTTTGATCCATTATCACCACTATTTTTTTCGCAAAAATGTGTTTTTCATTGATCAACTTTTCCTTTTGATCGACCAAACTCTTGATTTTCAGTACATAAAAGTTCTAAAATTGATCGATCAATTGAGATGTTTTGATTAACAAGAATCTATTTTCAATCAGCCAACCCCAAATTTCTTCACCAAAAAGAAACCCCAAATTTCCAATCAACCAAAAATGCACCAGAGAAAAAATGGCTCCTAAACGCACTCAACATGATTCTTCCTCCTCTCACGATGACACTTTTGACTGATGCTTTAACAATGATGATGCGAGACGAAACTTTTCACCCTATGCCAAAATATTTCCCCATGTTGGTCGCCCAATTGATTTTGACTATTTTGAGTGCATTTTCCTCTGGCTAAGAGACAAGTTCATTTTTCACAAAATCAATCGTCTCTTCGACCAAAACTTTTATACAAGTGCTCCAGATAGTCGTATCAAGGGCATTGATCCCATGGCTTGTCATCTTTTCTATGCCAACCTTCGCAATATCGGTAAAAGATTTGATATCCAACTCACATTGAATGTCTATGGTATTGAAGTTTTGGTTAATGCCGATGTCTTGATGCAGATTCTTGGTTGTCCCTCTTCTGGTCCCACACACCTTGAGTGAAATGACCCTTCCCAAGGGTCGTTCAAGGTTTTTCCTGAAAGCGTAGGGGTGTAAGCGTAATTTTAAACCCCCTGGGTTTAAGTTCGTGGGCTTTGCGGGAAAGAGGAAACCTTGAGGGGAAAATCTCACAATTTTTCTCTTTCCCCACAACACAGCCGCACACACATATCCCCCTCACAAACTCTAACCCTCTCCCTATTTAATACCCCCTTCACCCTCTCCATCTCCACACCACCACCTCCACCTTCACTCCACCACCATTGCCGCCGACAACCACCTCCTTCCCCTTCCCCCTTGCAGCCACGAGTGGGAAAGGAGGGGAGCTCGAGACGGAGAGAGGGAGAGTGTAGGCGAGGAAGAGGGAGAGCATGGGAGAGGAGGTACAACCAGAGGAGCTCGGGGGAGCTCGATAGTGTGAAGGAGAAGAGAGAGGAGAGCGAGAGAAGGAGGCGCAGCCTAAGGACGCCCTCCGTTCGTTTCTCCTTTCCTCCTCCCGCAGCCACATGTAGGAGAAAAGGAGAGGGGAGTCAGCCAGCTCGAGAGGGAGTAGAAGCCGTGCAGGGGGGAGACCTACGCGAGGAAGCGTGGCTGCTGCGGTTGCAGCAGCCAAAGCGCGAGGAGAAGCTTCGCAAGGCGTACTGCGGAACCATTTTTCCATAGTATCTGACGTCTGGGATGCTATCCAGATGTCTAGAGGAGCCTCAGGACGTCCGGAGCTGGCACCGGACGTCTGACAGTACGAAAGGGCCAAGGTATGTACCATGCACGAGCTTGCTTTGCATGTACGTAACTTTTTACGTCACATTTAAACCTGTGCGTGCATGCGCAGGTGCAAAGCGTTGGAAAGGCACGTGGCGCACCCTTCGAGGTGCTTTAGGACGTCTGGAGACAGTGTCAAACGTCTAATTGCACTCCCAAACGACCAGAATGAGTGTCAGACGTCTGGGATCTCCCTCAGACGGCTACAGAGGGGTTCAGATGTCTTAAGGAAACCGCAGGAAAGCAAGGTGCGCCTCTGTGGTCGTTTAAGACATCTGAGTCTAGTCCCGAACGTCTGATTTTAGTTAGAGTGCACGTTTTTGGCTCGTTTAAGGCCTAAACGGAGTTGATTTTGCGCAAACGAAGTATCGCTGGTTTCAGTTCGGAGTTCACATGTTTGTCACACGTATACTATTTTGAACTCGTTTAATGTGATTTGGTCAATTATATAGGTCTCCAGCCAATAGAGTATACGGGGCCCACGGAGACGATGGGATTTGCGATTCGAGCCCCCATTCCACCCGTGTATCCCAATAGAGTGATTTTTCTTAATACTATGACTTAATTAATCAAAATGCATGCTATCTTGGAATGATTTGATTGAACCCTTAGATATGAAATGTACCCTAGGGCAGAATTGAGTAAATGAACATTCCTTGAGCCACACGGTCTATTCTGAAATGCATGTTAGAATCCTTAATGCTAGCAAATGAATAGTTAAATGATGTGATGCTTCTTTCAGTTATTAAATCATGAGCTACCTGTTATATGATTAAGAACCAATACATGAACAACGAAATGAAATGAATGTACTGCATGAACCCTACGAGGAACTAGAAGAGGAACTCACGTATACGGAACGAATATCATATGTAGGAGGGAAGTGAGCTGGCCCTCGAGTACACGGTACCGAGGAGAGCAACTGTTTCTTTTGCATAGAAAGTGAGCTGGCCCTCGTGTACACAGTACCGAGGAGAGCTACCGTCACTTTAGGGTAGGGGGAGCTAGCCGCCCTTGGGTTGAGACCTGGGATTAGGAATGGCCACCCTACACCGACTCCTATTACTTTAGTGTAGGGGGGAGCCAGCCGGCCCATGAGGCCTGAGGTTAGGACTGGTCACCCTACACCGACTCTTGTTAGGCCCACTGGGCAAATCAGGATAGTCGGGCGAGGGTACGCAGACTGTTAAGGGGCTAGACCCCTGTTCTGAGGGGCGAGACCCCTGTTCTAAGAGGGTAAGGCCCTGTTCTGTTCTGTGTTGTACGTTTAAGCGTACCCGCTAGCGGAAATGACTGACCGCATGCCAGTGCAGGGTAGCTACCCGTGTGCTTATCGTACGTGCTGTAGTCACCGCTACGTCGCGACCGTAACCTCGAAGTGGTAGACCAAGTATAAGACTACCATGGGAGTTCTCCCGACCAGGAGAGTACCACATGTACATCCTACATCGCGGAATAAACTGCAATCAAGATCGTTCCCTTAAGGAACAAGAAGATTAAGAAACGCTGTGAATCCTTATTAGAATAACTGAATCAGAAACACTTAGTCAGGATAAATGAAAATGAATGATTAGTTATTTTCTTGTTTCTTTATGTTAAATTGCATGTAAATGGCTTAACCACCACTCTACTCAGCATTAGCTGACCACGGATTATATAACTATATTTAGGTCAGGGAATTGAGCAGCCAGCACCACCGGCTGCAAAGGGTGCTAGGCCCAGCCGAGCCCAACCATAGTTGTCACTTTTCTGTTTCAGAGTTGTTTTTATAATAGTGAGTACCTTTAACATGTATTAGCTGTTTTTGCTATATTTCTGTTCTATTTCCCTCTGTTGTAGTTGTGATGGTCGCGTATGTTATAGTACTCTTCCACTTATGGCATGTAATATTTTTGAGACTTCTCGTTCTAATTTCCATTACTGTCTCTTATTTATTTCTGCTTAGTTACATTGCATGTGTGATTGTAGAATGTTTTCTACTTTTGGTTATTTCTCGTTGGACGACTGAGTCTTGGGATCTAGTCAAGGCGAACCGATCTCAAGTCCTGTAGGGAGCTGGGATCGGGTCGTAATAAGATAGTAACAGGACAAAGTTGTCACCGAGAAATGAACCAAATTGTCTGAAAGTAACCACTCATATGCATGTAGCTAGGATAGCCATCACAACGTATTACCTTGGTCTTCACTTCCGAGTCTTAGTTCTTTATGTAACCTGGTATCATTGACAGTCCATGTTCTTTCTCTTTTATCTCCTTGTAGGAGATGCCTCGTCGAGGAGTTCTTGAGCCGAGCCGCGGACGTGGCCATAGGCAGGGTCGTAGGGGCGGACGTGCCGGACCTAAGGCACCAGTTGACCCACCCCTCCTTCCAGGCATCCAGGTCCAAGACCTCACCCAACTAATTCGAAATATAGTGTGAGAGGAGCTCCAACAGCCACCCCTCCCTGAGGACGTGGAGGGAGTCTTCTATGAGATAGGGGAGCCGCCGCAGTGCTAGACGAGCTGGAGGGGAAGTGGGTGATTCTCCACCACTCCCACCACCCTCAGACACTTCTGAGCACGAGCCCTCCTTGCCTGATGGCGTGCCTATTCCCCCGTTGTAGCTCCACCACGAGCTATTTGGTCAGTTCTGGAAGCTGAAGCCCCCCTCCTTCAAGGGGGATGAGAACCCGTCTGAAGCAGAGGACTAGCTGGAGCAGATAAAGAAGGTTTTTGATACACTCCACCCTCCTACAAAGTGCCAGGTGGCCTTTGCCACGTACCAATTGAAGAGTGCAGCCTACCAGTGGTAGAGGGCAGCCAAGGGACAGGAGGGGAGAGAGTCGTCGTAGGACCGATTCGTGGCACTCTTCTACGAACAGTACTTCCCACAGACCTGGCAGGACCAGAGGAGGCAGAAGTTCCACACTCTCCGCTAGGAGGCAATGACAGTTAGCGCGTACCGTATGCATTTCCTAGAGCTGTCACACTTCGCCCCAACGACTACGTCTACAGAGGAGCGCCTGTGGAGGTTTACTGAGGGACTCCAGCCTATTATTCGGGGGTATGTGAAATCCCTGAAGTTACTTTCTCTCGCGTGATCGAGGCGGCCATGACCTATGAGGAGACCAACCCAACCATACAAGACACTGACAGAAGATGAAAGAGGCCCTACCAGCCCGAGTACTCATAGGGCCATCGGGAGAGGAGGCACAAGCGCCCGCAAGAGAATCGTCTCGCTCTGTGGGGCCACCAGTGGCCTTTGGGGCCCCAGACAGGGGCCAACTGCCAGCACCGGACCCCTGCCCATTCACCAGCAGGGATCGATTGAGGGAGGAGATCGTGCCCCTCTGTTACCAATGTGACAGCCGGGCCACATTAGGAGGGACTGCCCATCTAGGGCCGAAGCACAGCAGATGCTCCTAGCACCAAGCATTGAAGGCCGATCTGGCAGCCGCAGTTACCAGGCACGTGGAGGACAGCAGTCACGAGGGTACCGGTCAGCTGCTGCTTGCCCGACCCAAAGCATGGCCACTTCTTCTGCACCCAGGGCTGAGGGACGCGTCAACGCCCTGACTCACAGAGATGCCAGAGCTTAAAGCTCCGTGGTGGCAGGTATGGTTCCAGTTTCCAGCAGACTTGTTTACGTACTTTTTTATTTTGGTGCATACATTCTTTTGTCGCCACGAGTTTTGCCGTCAGTTTGGGCTTGAGCAGTGTACTGTTAGAGGTTATGTTCCTGATTAGAGGCCCAGGTGGACAGTTGTTTGTTGCAGAAGAGGTCTTCACAGACTGCGAGGTCACTATAGGACACAGTCTTCCTGCCGACCTGATCGTGATCCCAATGGAGGACTTTGGCGTGATCCTAGGAATGGACTGGCTGTCAGCTTATCACGCCCTGATGGACTGTTTTGGGAGGAAGATCGTCTTCTCCATACCAGAGTTGCCTCCCTTTGAGTTTCACGGCCAGCCGGTAGACGGAGGTTTCAGGTGCATCTCCGTGCTTCAAGCAGCAAAGCTCCTGAGCCAGGGGTGTGAGGGCTTCCTAGCTTGTGTTGTAGTAGAGCCTAACCTTGTAGCCAACTTACAGAGTATCCCGACGGTCTACGAGTACCCCGATGTCTTCCCAAAGGAGCTGCCAGGACTACCGCCTGAGCGTGAGATCGAGTTTGAGATCTCACTAGTACCGGGGATCAGCCCATCTCTACTGCACCATACAGGATGGCCCCACTTAAGCTGCGAGAGCTCAAGTCTCAGTTACAAGATCTGTTGGACTTTGTGAGGCCCAGTGCATCCCCGTGGGAAGCCCCAGTGTTATTCATGAAAAAAAAGGATGATACCCTTCAGCTTTGTGTCGACTACAGGCAACTAAATCGGGTCACCGTTAAGAACAAGTATTCGTTGCCTCATATCGATGACCTCTTTGACTAGTTGAAAGACGTTACGATGATCTCTAAGGTAGACCTAAGGTCATGTTACCATCAGCTGAGGATCAAGGAGACCAACGTCTCCAAGACAGCCTTCCGTACTCGGTACGGACACTACGAGTTCTTGGTCATGTCGTTTGAGCTGACCAACGCCCTCGCTGCTTTCATGGATCTAATGAACTGTGCTTTAAGACCATACCTAAACCAGTTTGTGGTGGTATTTAGCGACGACATACTAGTCTACTCTCAGAATCAGGCACAACATAAACAGAATCTACATATGGCCCTAGATACATTGAGATGACGCAAGCTGTATGCCACATACAGCAAGTGCGAGTTCTGGTTGAAATAGGTGACCTTCTTGGGCAACGTGATTTCAGGAGACAGATTGGTTGTGGATCCAGCCAAGGTCGAGGCTGTACTCAGGTAGGAGAGGCCACACACAGTGACAGAGATACGTAGCTTTCTAGGACTAGCAAACTACTACCGGCAGTTTATTAGGGGGTTCTCTCAGATCACACGTCCTATGACCTACCTAACCCGGAAGGACGTGCCATTCACCTGGACAGACGAGTGTGAGTCGTGCTTTCAAGAGTTGGAGAGACTAACTTCAGCTCCTGTACTCACCATCCCAGACAGCAGTGGCGAGTTTGTGGTTTACACTGACGCCTTGTTGCAGGGGTTGGGTGGTGTGATCATGCAATGGGGTCACGTTGTCGCTTATGCTTCGCGGCAACTAAAGCCCCATGAGCATAACTACCCTACCCATGACTTGGAGCTGGCAGCAGTTGTCTTTGCGCTGAAGACATGGAGACACTACCTATACGATGAGACGTTCGAGATCTTCACGGATCATAAGAGCCTCAAGTACCTATTTGATTAGAAGGAGCTTAACATGAGACAGAGACTTTAGTTAAAGCTCCTGAAAGACTACGACTGCAACATCTCCTACCACTTAGGGAAGGCCAATGTGATGGCCGACTACTTGAGCCAGAAGGCACTCGCCTACTTGGCCAGCTTACAGGCACAGAGTTGGAGACTCATAGAGGAGGTGGGCAGTTAGCAACCCCAAGTGTCACGAGAGTACCGCGGGGCAGTGACAATGACATGGTAGGCACAACCAAAGCTGATAGACCATATCATTACAGGGCAAATGGTCGATCCATATTTGCAGATACTACGAGATAGGGTGTTAACAGGGGATCCAGGAGATTTTTCTTTCTCATATGGAAATACAACATATTTCCATACTGTTGAAAGAGCTCCTGACTGAGGCACACAGGTCCAAGTTCACCATACATCCCAGGAACACAAAGATGTACAACGATCTGCGACACGACTTCTGGTGGAGGGGAATGAAACAGGATGTTGGTGAATTTGTCCAACAGTGCTTGGTATGCGAACGGGTGAAGGTCGAGCACCAGAGGCCTACAGGGCCGCTACAGCCACTTCCTGTGCCAGAGTGGAAGTGGGAAAAGTATCACCAACGACCTGGTAGTGGGGCTACTGGTTACACAGCGAGAACATGACGCAGTTTGGGTGATAGTAGACAGGTTGACGAAGACGGTGCGGTTCTTATCGATCCAAGTCACCTTTGAGCCAGCACAACTAACAAAGTAATACATCAGAGATGTGGTGCACCTTCACGAAGTCCCTCGCGAGATCGTATCCAACAGGGATACTCGTTTCACTTCCCAGTTCTGGGTAGAGTTCAGCAGGCCTTGAGGACTCATGTGAGGTTCAGTACCGCCTACCACCCCCAGACCGACGGCCAGTCGAAGCACACCATATAGACACTCGAGGACCTCCTACGCACTTGTGTGCTAGACTGAAGAGGCTCCTGGGAGGAGCATTTGCCCCTGGCAGAGTTTGCATACAATAACTACCATTCGAGCATCGACATGGCACCTTACGAGGCTCTTTACAGGAGGAAGTGTAATGCACCCTTAAGTTGGGTCGAGGTGGGGATCAAGTGGGAGGTTGGTCCCAGGCTGATCCATCAGAGTCAGGAGGTGATAAAGCAGATTCACAGACGACTCCGTACTGTCAGGAACAGGCAGAAGAGCTATGCTGATAAGAAGTGCAGAGAGGTGCAGTTCAAAGTTGGGGATCACGTCTTCCTCTGTGTTTCGCCCATGAAGGGCTTGCAGCATTTTGGGGTGAAAGGGAAGTTTGCACCGAGATTTGTAGGTCCTTTGAGGTCTTGGAGCAGGTAGGATCCATTGCTTACCGGCTTGCCCTTCCTCCCCAGCTTTCTGGAGTACACGAATGTTCCATGTGTCCAACCTCTGGAAGTACGTCGCTGATCCCACCCACGTTCTGAGCCACAAGAGCATCAAGGTGGGAGATGCCTTGACCTACCTTGAGAGGCCAATGCAAATACTAGATAGAGTCGTCCGAAGTCTGAGATAGAAGGAGGTGCCACTGGTGAAGGTCGTATGGAGAAGCCAATGGTACGAGGAGGCGACTTGGGAGCCCGAGGAGGTGATGCGAGAACAGTATTCGAAGCTTTTTGAGGGTACGTCAATTCTGACCTACTTTGATCCTCTTTAAGTTATGCGCTTTTACATTTATTTCCATACCTTAGTCAGCTCAAGTTTCAAGGACGAAACTTCCTTTAAGTTTGTTATGTTGAAATGACCCTTCCAAAGGGTCGTTCAAGGTTTTTCCCGAAAGGGTAGGGGTGTAAGCGTAATTTTAAACCTCCTGGGTTTAAGTTTGTAGGCTTTGCAGGAAAGAGGAAACCTTACAGGGAATATCTCACAATTTTCTCTCTTTCCCCACAACACACCCACACACACATACCCCCCTCACAAATCCTAACTCTCCCTATTTAATACCCCCTCCACCCTCTCCATCTCCACACCACCACCACATCCACCTTCATTCCACCACCATTGCCATTGGCGACCACCTCCTTCCCTGTCCCCCTTGCAACCACGAGTGGGGAAGGAGGGGAGCTCGAGATGGAGGAGAGAGAGAGGGCGTAAGCGAGGGAAAGGGAGAGCGTGGGAGAGGAGGTGCGGCCGGAGGAGCTCAGGGGAGCTCAATAGAGTAAAGGAGAAGAGAAAGGAGAGCGAGTGAAGGAGGCGCAACCGGAGGACGCCCTACATTCGTCCCGCCATCACCCCCGTCGTTCGTTGTTTCTCCTTTCCTCCCCTCGCAGCCGCACGTGAGAGAAAAGGAGAGGGGAGTCGATCAGAGGAGCTCGAGAGGGAGTAGAAGCCGCACAAGGGGGGAGACCTATGCGAGGAGGCACGGCTGCTGCGGTTGCAACAGTCGAAGCGAGAGGAGAAGCTTCGCAAGGCGTACTGCGAAACCATTTTTTCGTAGTATCAGACGTCTGGGACGCTATCCAGACTTCTGGAGGAGCCTCAGGACATCCAGAGTTGGCACCGGACGTCTAACAGTACGAAGGGGCCAAGATACATACCATGCACGAGCCTGCTTTGCATGTACGTAACATTTTACGTGTCACATTTAAACCCGCGCGCGCATGCGCAGGTGCAAGGTGTTGGAAAGGCATGTGGCGCGTCTTTTGAGGTGCTTTAGGATGTCTGGAGACAGTGTCAGACGTCTGACTGCACTCCCAAACGATCGGAAGGAGTGTCAAACTTCTGGGATCTCCCTCAAACGGCTACGGAGGGGTTCAGACGTCTGAGGAAGCTGCAGAAAAGCAAGGTGAGCCTCTGTGGTCATTTAAGACGTCTGGGTCTAGTCCCAGACATCTAATTTTAGTCAGAGTGCACGTTTTTTTCCCGTTTAAGGCCTAAACGAAGTCTATTTTACGCAAATGAAGTATCGTTAGTTTCAGTTCAAAGTTCTCTACATGTTTATGTCACGTGTATACTGTTTTGATCTCGTTTGATGTGATTTGATCAATTGTATAGGTCTCCAGCCAGTATAGTATACGGGGCCCGCGAAGATGACAGGATCTATGATTCAAGCCCCTATTCCACCCGTGTATCCTGGTAAAGTGATTTTTCTTAATACTATGACTTAATTAATTAAAGTGCATGCTATCTTAAAATGATTTTATTGAACCCTTGGATATGAAATGAACCCTAGGGCAGAATTGAGTAAATGAGCATTGCTTGAGCCACACGTCTATTCTGAAATGCATGTTAGAACCTTTAATGCTAGCAAATGAATAGTTAAATGATGTGATGCTTCGTTCGGTTATTAAATCACGAGTTATCTATTATATGATTAAGAACCGAGATGTGAACAATGAGATATGCATACCATGAAACGAAATGAAATGAATACAATGCATGAACCCTACGAGGAACTAGAAGAGGAACTCACATATACGCAACGAACATCGTATGTAGGAGAGAAGTAAGCTGGCCCTCGAGTACACGGTACAGACGAGAGCAACTGTCCCTTTTGCATAGAAAAGTGAGCTGACCCTCATGTACGTGGTACCGAGGAAAGCTACCGTCACTTTAGTGTAGGGGGAGGTAGCCGCCCTTAGGTTGAAACCTGGGGTTAGGAATGGTCACCCTACATCGACTCTTGTTACTTTAGTGTAGGGGGAGCCAACTGCCCCATGGGGCCTGGGGTTAGAACTGGCCACCCTACACCGACTCTTGTTAGGCCCACTGGGCAAACTGAGATAGTCGGGCGAGGGTACACAGACTGTTGAGGGGCGAGACCCCTATTCTATTCTGTGCTGTACATTTAGGCGTACCGCTAGTAAAAACGACTGACCTCGTGCCAGTGTAGGATAGCTACCCGTGCACTTATCGCACATGCTGTAGTCACCGCTACGTCGTAACCGTGACCTAAAGGTGGTAAACCGAGTGTAGGACTACCATTGGGACTCTCCCGGCCAGGAGCGTG
Source organism: Thalassia testudinum (assembly GCA_037157565.1). Classification (NCBI taxonomy): domain Eukaryota; kingdom Viridiplantae; phylum Streptophyta; class Magnoliopsida; order Alismatales; family Hydrocharitaceae; genus Thalassia; species Thalassia testudinum. The sequence continues at coordinate 63,659,143 of JAZHRO010000003.1, forward strand.
CCACGTGTATATCCTATATCGCGAAATAAACTGCAATCAAGATCGATCCCTTAGGGAACAAGAGGATTAAGAAACGTTGTGAATCCTTATTAGAATAACCGAATCAAAAACACCTAGTCGTGATAAATGGAAACGAATGATTAGTTATTTGCTTGTTTCTTTATGTTAAATTGCATGTAAATAGCTTAACCACAACTCTACTCAGCGTTAGCTAACCACGGATTATATAACCATATTCAGGTCAGGGAGTTGAGCAGCCAGCACCACCGACTGCAGAGGGTGTTGGGCCCAGCCGAATTCAGTCATAGTTGTCACTTTTCTATTTGAGTTCTTTTTGTAGTAGTGAGTACCGTTAGCATGTATTAGTTGTTTCTGCTATATTTCTGTTATATTTCCCTTTGTTGTAGTTGTGACGGCCATGTATGTTATAGTACTTTTCCGCTTGTGCATGTAATATTTTTTAGACTTCTCGTTCTGATTTCCATTACTATCTCTTATTTATTTCTGCTTAGTTACATTGCATGTATGGTTATAGAATATTTTCTACTTTTGGTTATTTCTCGTTAGACAATTGGGTCTTGGGATCTAATCAAGGCAAACCGATCTCGGGTCCTGTAGGGAGCTGAGATCGGGTAGTAACATTGAGTTACACCATGACACATCTTCTGACACCATTCGGAAGAACCTATTGACTCATGAATGCTATAACTTAGGTAAAGCCCGCCAAGTCACCTTATTTTCGCCCCCTCCAGTTGTTTCTGAACTGCATGTTTTTATGGAATTTTATGTCCAAATCTACCCCTTTCGAAAAGTGCTCCAATCCCATACTTGTGGCACTATATGCCTTCATGCAAAATAAGGCATTCAATTAGAATCATTTCATCGTCACCTTCATGGAGAGGAAACATTCTAGTGTCTTTCCATTTGGGACCCTTCTCTCCTACATTTTTCATCATTTTAGTGTGCCTACAAACATCAATCACAAGCAATTCTAACACAGGTCAGTATCTTTGGTGAGGTAACCTATTCAAAAATGGAACAAGAAAGGCAAGGTTGACGAGATCCTCCTCCCCCCTCACAGGTAGCAACTCCTACCTCCTCTTCCCAACCTCCACCCTCTCAGGTTGAACCTTCACTACTCCACTATCTTATCCGCCATACCAGCATTTCTTTACCTTCTACCCTCCACCAATGCATCCCACTCAATCTTTCTATGACCACGAGTGACAGTATCTTGACAAGTAGTTCACCAGACACGACTCTCTGGGGATTCAAGATATGACAAATGGCATCTCTCTCATGATGCACAAACAAAGAGAGACTGTGGTGATGATGGAGTATGGGACTCAGGTATTCGACTACCTAAGTCACCAGGATCAATTCCTGGATCAGTTGGGACAGGAGATACACGCTCTCCAGTTCCGCAACCAGTGGCCTCCCAGATCCAAACGAGCAACAGCAATATCAATAGCGCCTCCTCCAACTCAACAGTAGCAGTAGTACCTCCTACTCAGCAGCAGTATGGACAGTCCACCCCGACATTAGCCTCGACAACTGCACCTTCATGATAGCAACAAACCAGCATGCATACTACTATGTCTGGTGCCACACCACCAAAGATGAGTCAGTTCTCTCCTCAAACGAGATGTTGACTTTGGCTCTAGGTGCCACTCGCCTCTTCCACTGGGTCGAGCACCTCAAGTCACAGGCTAGATGATTTTGACATGAATGCAGAATTCCCAGAGAACGTGAAGACTTCTCTTAGTTTCTTCTCGATTTTTATTTCAATATTTTGGTCTATAGAACATTGTTATATGTGATTTGACATTTATCACTCCTTATTAGTATTCATATATGTAGTTTTTGTTAATTCAACCCCTTATAATGAATATTTTGATGATTTTACAAAATAAAGTAAAAGAAATACAATATGGAAATAGCATATTTTTCTCTGTCATAACAAAATTGTAGGTCTCGCAGATTTTCCAAGACAGATGATTAGGAGTGTGAAGATGCATTCGGTCATAGGTCTTAGGCTCTTTATTGTATACTTTCAAAAAGTTGTAATCTTTTTAATTGAGTCTAGAGATGTTGTAAAGAGCCTCTGAAGATAACAAACACATTGCTAACTTAGGCTCTCTACACTTAAGAAAATTTAGAAATAAAAACCTGACATAAAACACATCAGACATCCAACACACCTATCAGATGTCTGATATTCAACTTTAAGACGTCTGATCATGATTACAAACGTCCAATTCCTATAGCCTTTTGCATTCTGAACATTTAGGCTCTAGTCAATGTAACCTTCAATCAGACGTCCATAGTCTTATCCAGATATCTAATACATACCTCAAATATCCTTTAAGCCAACCATTTGACTCAACTTAATATTTCCTTCATTATTCTTTAATCCTAATGGTTAGATACACTTTCTGGGCACATCTGCAGACGTTCACTAATGGATCGTTAGCCGCCTTCTCTGTGGAGATTTGTCAAAAAGTAAATCTCGCTTTTTTTATTCCCTAAGCAAGATATTAATCTCTTTCCAGACGTCTAAGCCACTGGACAAACGTCCACACTGAAGTCTGGCCCTTAAAATCTAGAACCCTATTAAGATCTAATCAAAACAGGAACAAATCCGCCTATAATTAGACGTGCAATTTTAGTATCAGACGTCTTATAATAACATATCATACATCCACCTAGAACCCTGTTTCGATCTAATGAAAACAGTAAGTCTGACCCATTAAATCATATGTCTATAATTGTATAAGACATCTGACCCAAAAATCAGACATCTGATCTTAGTGTCAGAATCATAATTTCCCTGATTTAAGTTGAATTTTGTCCCAATCTATTGAGACTTGCCTCCAATGACTAGGAGCCCTCTCTCAAGCCTTCTTAAAGGTTCTAAGCTTGCCTATAAATACACCATAACCCCTCTTAGGCAAAATACATCTCTTGAGATATAATTCACATAGATTATCACTTGGTCACTTGCTTCATTGTTTTCATTGCCCTTGTGCTGTGCAACTACTCTGTTTAGGGTAAACCAACACCCATTGTGCTTCATAATCTCATCTTCAGGGAGTTTCCTTCACCCTTAGTAGATAAGCTAATTATACATATTTTTGGGTGCTCTATAGGGTGCATTTTACTTGCTATAGTTAGGTATCCAACCTGTCAGATCCCCATCTCTTCATTGTGAAGGGAGAAACCTCCATTTAGGGATCGAATGTGAGATTTCTAATTGAGGTACACTACCCTTGTTGAAGTTGTGTGGTTAGTGAATTGATCACTTTGCAATCATAAATCCTAAGTCAAGGGATTGGCTTAGATGATGGTTTTCACCCGGTTTGGATTTCCACCTAGAAATCTTATGCCTCCATTTTTTTGATTATATTTTATCTTGCAATTATTTCTTAAATTCACTATTCACCCCCCCTCTAGTGTAATTTCATTTGGTATTAGACCAGGTTTCCACTTTTAGGGGTAACATTCGCGGAAGATCCTATGGAGGCGAGAGTAATATCCATCGGCAGATCGAAGAGGCAATCCACTACCCGACCACCTCTCTTCAAACGAACCAACATGTATTGGAAGCTGAGAATGAAGATGTGACTTCAAACCGACTTCTCCATCTAGGAGAAGTGCGAATTCGCACACAACATTCCTGACAAACCAGAGATAGGATACATGCTGGAGCAAATTCATCACCTCGAGCTGAATGTTAAGGCGATGAACTCACTCTATTGCGCACTTAGCCCAGAGGAGTTCAATCTCGTTAGTCAATGCACAACCACCCATGAAATATGGAGAACCTTAGAGGTAACTCATGAAGGTACGTCAAGAGTTAAATTCTCCAAGATTAACATTTTATCACAGGAATTTGAAGCCTTCACTATGAAGGAGAAAGAGTGACTTGAGGACATGTACACCCAATTTACATTAATCGTGAATAACCTCAAGTCTCTATGGAAGACATTTATCAAGGGAGAGCTTCAAGCCAAGCTCCTTCACTCCCTTGGACCTGAATGGGAGCAAAAGGTTACGACGATAAAACAAGCCAACCAAGTACAGGATCTAGACATGGAGAATCTACTTGGGAATCAATGGCTTATGAGACAGATGGACTAAAAGAAGTCAATCACACTAGAACCAAAGAAGAAGACCTTAGCTTTCAAGGCAACACCAGACGATGAGGTAAGTACAGATGACAAAGAATTTGTTTTATTAGCAAAAAAAATTTTAAAAATTTCTCAGAAATAGAAGAGAGATCAAGGGAAAGAAAAGGGAAAAACCTTTAGTTTGCTACAATTGCAAAAAGAGAGGCCACATAAAGGAGTGTCCTTTGCTCAAAAAGGATGACAAGAAGAAAGGTAAGAAGCCTTCCGACCACAAAAAGTTCTCCAAGCCTAAGCAATTCAAAAAGAAAGCATTCCAAGCGACTTGGGATGACTCCACTTCCGAAGAAGAGGAGGAAACAAATGAAGAAACGACTTGCTTAGGACTCATGGCAACCAAGGACACATCCGAATCCAAGTCCGAGGAACCTAAGGTAAATTCATATTCCTTAGATGAGTTGCAAGAAACATTTGATTTATTGTATTTAGATTTTAAAGAAACAAAGACTAAAAGTAAAGCACTAAAAGTAGAAAACCTAGAGTATAAGGAATTAATAAATGACCTTAAAGAAAAGAACATAATTCTCACTAAAGAAACCATAGCTTTAAATATGCAAATAGGAAATCTAATGATTGAAAAAGAATTAGCCATGAGTAAACAAAAATTCCTAAATTGAGAAGAATTAATTGACAAGATTCACATTCTTGAAAAATCAAACTCTTTTAAAAATGATAAGAATGGCTTACTTATATTAGAAATTAGAAGACTAGAAAATAAACTAGACATAATGAAAATAGAGATAAATCACCTTAAAGAAAAATCAAATCAATTACTTAAGGACTTAACCAAACTTACAAAAAAAAATGATAACTTGGACAAGCTTATTGCCCATCAAAAACCTTCCTCAAGTAAATTTAGACTAGACTATTATGAAACTAGTCAAAATGAACCAAAAAAGGATCCTCCTCCACAGAGAACCACTAACAAATACAGATCCACATTACAATGGATACCGAAAAGATAACTTACACTTTGTTTTATAGGTTTCAAAGGACATTATAATGTCAAACAATGGATCTGCAAAATGAATGATGGCCGACTAAAATTAGAAAGAAATAAAGAAACACTAAGTCACAAAAGGTCTTTTGCAGGAACGAAGAGACCTACAAGAAAGAAGAAAAGGAAGCTGCCGCCAAGGAGGTCGATGGGTGATGAACTCCGGTTGTTCCAAACACATGACGGGAGACAAGCACTTGTTTTTGGACCTCCAACCTACAAATGGAGGAACGGTTACATTTAGCAACAACCATAAGGGTCATATTATTGGCCTTACTAGCCCTCTATCCCTTATCTCAAATGTTTCTTTAGTAAAAGGATTAAAACATAACTTATTAAGTGTTAGCCAAATATGTAATAAGGGACATATGATAAGGGATATACGGTAGTTTTCACTTCCAAAATATTTGAAATTATGCATGCATCAACAAATAAAACCCTTCTTAAGGGAACTAGGTTAAAAGACATTTATATTGTAGAATTTGATAAAGATAGTACTTATAAGTGTCTTGTAGCTAATAATGAATTGAATGTATGTCATAGAAGACTAGGATATATTCATATGAGGCTAGTCCAAAAGCTAGCCAAACATAAACTAGTTTGAGATCTTCCTAAAGGAAAATTTATAGATGACCTTATATGTGATTCTTGTAAATTAGGTAAAATCATGAAATCTAGCTTTAAAACCAAAGAAGTCATATCTACATCAAGATCACTAAAATTACTTCACCTAGATTTGTTTGAACCAACAAAATATGAGTCTTAGTGGATGCAAATATTGCCTTATAATTATATATGATTTTTCAAGATTTTCATGGGTCTCCTTGAGATCCAAAAATGGAGTGTTTTCCGTCTTTTCTATCTTTTGTAGGAAGGTTCAAACTGAAAAGGATATCAAATCACTCGATTTCGTAGTAATCATGGGGGCAAGTTTGAAAACTCCTTATTTGATAATTTTTGTCAAGAGCATGGTATTGCTCATGAGTTCTCTTTCCCCCAAACACCTCAACAAAATGGAGTTGTTGAGAGAAAGAACTGCACTCTTTAAGAGTGTGCTCGAACATTACTCATAGACTTCGAGTTACCGAAATACTTTTGAGCCGAGGCGGTTATCACAGCTTGTTACGTGTTAAATCGCACCTTAATTAGATCCAGATTGCAAAAAACTTGCTTTGAACTATATTTTGAGAAAATACCCAAGATTACTTATTTTCAAGTTTTTGGATACCGATATTTTGCTTTGAATACCATTCTAATTTAGCTAATTTTGCTGCCAAAGGTGAAGAAGCTATCTTTATTGGTTATTCTTCATGTAGTAAGGCATATCAGGTTTTTAACAAGACCACATTAATAGTTGAGGAAACCCTTCATGTTTCCTTTGATATATCACCTCACTCTTCTATTGACGGGGTCAATGTGGAAGATGAAGATGATTCTTCTATTGATGTATCAAACATTCTCAACTCCAATGTCCATAATCTTCCAAAAGATTGATATTTCAAATGGATCATCCCAAAAGTCAAGTCATTGGAAGTGTTTCCAATGGTGTTAAAATCCGATCTCGTTTTAGTTGCTCTTTCGGTCTCTCTGCCTTTGTATCTTAAGTTGAATCAAAGAGTGTCGAGGAAGTATGCTCTAAAGAACCTTGGATGATGACTATGTAGAAGGAACTCAACCAATTCCAAAGGAATGAAGTTTAGGATCCAATACCTAAGCCCGAAGGGCAAACGGTAATTGGAACCAAATGGGCATTCCAGAACAAATTCGATGAATCTGGTGTAGTCATTAGAAACAAGGGTCGTTTGGTAGCACAAGGATATAACCAACAAGGGATTGATTTTGATGAGACATACACTTCCATAGCTCGACTAGATTCAATTCACATGCTTCTTGCTTATGCCGCCTTCCTTGGCTTTAAACTCTTTCAAATGGACATTAAGAGTGCATTTCTTAATAGTTTCATTAAGGAGGAAGTTTTTGTAAAACAACCTCCCGATTTTAAGTCTCATGATAAACCTTTGTCTATAAATTAAACAAGGCATTATATGGTCTAAAACAAGCTCCTAGAGCTTGGTATGAGAGTATCAAAGACTATTTGTTGAGTGCAAACTTCTCTATAGGAGAAGCCGATTATATATTATTCATTAAAAGAAAAGGAAAAGATATTATTAGTCTAAATATATGTAGATGATATTCTCTTCGGTGCTACTAATGAATCTATGTGTAGAAAGTTCTCCAAGATTATACAGGAAAAATTCGAAATGAGTTTGATGGGTGAATTCAAGTTCTTAGGTTTACAAATCACTCAACTCGAATTCGGGACCTTTGTGCGTCAATCAAAATACACAAAAAAGATGCTGAAAAGATTTGAGATGGAGAAAAGTAAAAGGAAGAACACTCTTATGAGTGTCACAACCTCCCTAGACTTGGACGAGTTAGGTATGCCAATAGATCAAAAACTTTATTGTAGCATGATTGGCTCCTTGTTGTATTAACATCTAAGAAACCTGACATTTTATTTAATACTTGCTTATGTGCTAGGTTTCAATCAAACCAAACAATCACACTTAAATGCAGTTAAATGAATATATAGATATCTAGTTGACACACCTGAATATGATTATTTTATCTTAGGAGTACACATTTCAACCTAGTCAGATATAGCCATGTGGACTCATTGTTTTAAAAATCGTGCCTCGAGACGAGGCATTGACATTTCGCCTTAAGGCCGTAGCCTCAAGTCTTAGCAATGAGGTGAGTGCCTCAATTTGTCGAGGCGTTGATGAGGCACTAAGGCACCAAGGCTAAACCGAGGTGCCACCTCAGTAGTAAGCCCTCTAATATGGAACTTGGAGCTCATCGCCTGCAGTCTGCAACAATAGAGAAGGTCGAAGGTTATGCATCACAACTTCTGTATTTGTTGTGTGCTTATTACCCTACATTTTTGCTCCTGATCTAATTCAACACACGAGATAGATGGCTATCTTTGCTGTGTGCCTATTGCATAATTGTTCATACGACTTTTCACATGCAGTTTTTCAATAAGTAATGGTACCCAGAACTCTCAAAATAATTTCAATAAAAGGAATGACTAACATTTTTTTTTGAAAAGGGTGAATTAATGATTCCTGAATTTTCTATGGAGACCATTTCAATATCTAGTTGTTGGAAGGAGATTTAGAACAAAAAATTGTTAGGTGCCAAGCATATGTAGAATGTAGAAGCCTTGAGATGTGACCAAAAATCATCTTACTGGAATTTGAGATGAAGAGCTCTTTATTCTCCACATCGATTTTTAGTCTCAAGATGTGATCATAATCATCTAACACTTACGTTGACTCTGAGTGACTTTGATGGTGTTGAAGGGGGAGCATGAGAATCTTTTAAGTTTTTCAATGTTTGTCCTAGAGTAAAAATGATATGGATGTGTGTATTTTACTTTTTTTTATTATTAGTACTTAACAAATATATATTTATATCACTTTTTCTTATTTTTCATCCAAAACTTGAGGCTTACGCCTCGACTGCTTCGAGGCTTACACCTCGCCTCAATGAAGGCAAACCGCCTCAAACCGCCTCGCATTTTTTAAAACCTTACGCAGGTAGCCATACCAATAGGAAGAGTACTAGTGGGACGTGTCAATTTTTGGGCGAATCACTAGTCTCTTGGTTCTCAAAAAAATAATCCAGTGTAGCCCTATCAACCACAGAGGCTGAATATATAACCGCCGCTGTAGCACGTTCCCAAGTGTAATGGATGAAAAATACTTTGAAAGATTTCAATTTAATATTTAATAAGATAAAAATATTATGTGATAATACTAATGCTATCAACCTTTTGAAAAATCCCATACATCACTGTCGTACAAAACATATTGATGTTAAACATTATTTTTTTAGGGATAATGTAAATAAGGGAGAAATCAAGGTTGAATTTATTTATACTAAATTGCAATTGACGGATATTTTTACTAATCCTTTGAATTATGATCGATTTAATTCCATACGTAGGAAACTAGGCATATGTAAGCTAAATGATATTTAAAGAACTTAATGACTTGGTGAAATTTTGTTTTTCATGAACATTGAAAGAGTTTTGGCTTCATAAAGTCAGAGAACCTTCAAACAGAGTTCAAAAATTAAAATGCACATTATGTGCAATATTAGACGTCTGATCAAAATACCATATGTCTTATACTTAAAAAGTCGATGTCTAAGTATCTTCATCAGACGTCGATTTCATTAAGTCTTATCAAATTAAAAATCTTTCGAAAAATGGTCTTCCAGACATCCATACATAGCTACAGATGTCTGTCCTATCATCAAATAACCTTAGACAGACGTCTATTTAGCATCAAGGTCAGAAGCCAGGAGGCTCTGGATTCAGATACTTGATAATTGATTCAGACGTCTTATAAGTCGTCTGATGCCAAAATCAAACGACAAGTAGCTTTGGTTCAAAACCAGGGAATACTGATTTCAGAGATCAGACATTTAATTTTGTTTTTTGACGTATAGTCAGTCATCTGCCCATGGGGCTTGTTATACCTCGATTTCGAGGTTATGCACACCTTGAAATGAGGTGGATGTCTTCCCCACAATCGCCATAGAAGCCTCGATTGTGGGTTCAGGTGATATAGGATACCTCAACTCGATTTCAGATCGATTTGAGGCATCCTTTTGCTGCCATCTCCTATCAAGGGGATCGCACCCTTGGAGATGGCTCTGCTTTAATAGGAGGGTTAGGGCTATCTGTATATGGTATAACCAGATGACAACCTGTAGCTTGAATCACCAGGGAAGTCTGCAGAAATTAGACGTCTAAATATTTCTTTAGATGTCTTATAGGTCGTCTGATTGAAGAATCAGACGATAAGATCGAAAGGGCTAAAATCCCAAATGGTTATTACTGACGTCTGACGACATGACCAGACATCTGATATGAGCGAAAACTGCAGTTTCGCGTCTGATATCTGGATGGCTTTGAGATGAAATTCTCCCCAACTTCAAGGGGAGTTAGGCACAACCCCTTGGGGTATAAAAACCACTTCTCCAAGGCCTCACTCGACCTAAACCCAAAACCCCCAAATCCACGAACCCTTGACGATGGCCACGACACCTACTGCAGCTACCCTTGCCGCCAGTCGTCCGCCTAGCCACTTCAACGACCGACGACCTAACTGCCCACATCCATGCGTGTCCTCCTCACATCAAGGGAAGCTCCACCGTGGGTATAACCTCCTTGCTCCTCATTTCACGGTTTTGTGAGGCTTTGATCTCGATTTTGCAATGCCTCCATTTGTCTTGTTCATAGTACTACACCTCATGTGGTTTAAATCTTGAATCTTGTCTCTTTTGCCCTAGGAGCTCAAACCCTAGGATCAAGACCTAGGGCCTGGGATTTTTTCCAAGGCGTGGAACTCTTCATATGTGTTTGTATCTTGGTTGTAATGGCAAGAGTATTACCTTAAATGACTCAAGCAGTCATCTAAGTGACTTGGGTCCAAAGGTATATTGCCACATGACTATGGCAAGTTGTATTACCCCAAAGCATACTGCCACACAAAATGTTTTTTTGTGTTGTATGTGATGTGTGCATGCATTTGGTGGGAATGTATATGTTGTAATGTTGTGCATTTGTTTGCAGGTATCCTATTTCCCTACCTTCAAAAAAACCAACCCACCTACTCTACCCACAATGCCTCCCCATAGGAAGCAAGCTGAAGGCTCTTCCGCTCTCTTCCACTTATTTGGCTGACCAATTGTGTGGCGACATCGCTAGATAGCGATTTTGTCACTTCGCAAACGCCAAAGTAAAGAGTCCCCACTTCATTGTGTGGAATGATTTTGCACACCTAAACCTATGGGAACACTTTGAAACTCTTTATCTATTCCACTATTTTGACTGTCAATTCCACTCTGGTGTTGGAACTGTTGGTTTGTTCCCAGACCTAGTCCACCTTTTCTACGCTAACATCGTTGAAGACTACAGCAACGATGAGCTTAAATTACACACCCATCTGTTTGGTCATGAAATTCATATTACCTCTTATTCCATTTCCGCACTTCTTGACATCCATAATGACAGGAACGATTTTAATGACGTTTTGAGGCAGTATGACTCAGAAGTCATTAACCAAGAATTGATTCTACCCAATAAGTATGAAGCAAACCTTAATACTGTACCTTACAAGAATCTCAAACCCCTTCGCCAATTACTTTCTCCCATTTTTTGTTGGGACCTTCTAAATAAATCGGGTGGTTTTGATTACATCTCTCGCCAACACAAGGTGCTTCTTTTTGCCGCCGTGCGTCACATTCCCTTCAACTTTTGTCACCTCATCATTCTTGTCATAAATGAGGACCATGGGGCTTCTTTACCTTTGGGGTCCATCTTATCCAAGCTCTTTACAAGCCATAAGATTCCCATAGATGATCAAGCGATTGATAAAAAGGTCAAGCCCTACAACCGGGCCACAGCCGCCAAGATGAACATTCTTAGGGAGCATTTCAAGCCAGAAGAAAAGTCAGCCGATGAGGAATCACTCCCACCTTTTTCGAATTTCCATGCTAAGCATCCTCTTCAGATAGAAGCTCCTAGATCGAGCTTTGACGAGGCCTAGGATCCCACTACGGATTCCATCTCTGCGGGCATCTCTCTTTGATGCAACGAACCGAAGAGATATACACTTTCATGGGTGGCATGCACCGAGACATCAACGAACTTCGCACCGACGTTTACAATCTACAAATGAGACAAGGACCCACTCACCGCCGCCGCCGCCACGATCAAGAGGACTAGTCTACTGTTAGTTACAGTTATACTTTCTTTTATTTCTTTCTTTCTTTTCATATTGGCATGTATTAAGGGGCTTTAACCCCATACTTCTATTTTCTTTGGGAATAATAACTAGTTCTTACCTAAGGCACATACATTTTCCCTAGTTAGTTTACTTTCATTCTTTATTTCAACTTTGTCAAGACACTTCGATTATATATTTAGCATGCAGTTTTTTATATTCATATTATCCTCGATCTCTATTTTAGTTTAATATATGTCTAGCAAAAACATGTTTACTTAATGTATGACAGTTCTAGTTTAGCTCAACCCTTTTAGGAATCCTTCTTGATGACATTCAAAAAGAAAGAGAAACTTAGGATCATGAAAATTAACTAAAAATTTGATCAAGTTTAGTATAGATTACTAAGTATAACATCTAGGGGGAGAAAATAAGATCCTAAAGATATTTTAAAAATCATCAAAAGGGAGGAGATTGTTAATTCAACCCCTCATAAAGAATATTTTGATGATTTTACAAAATAAAGTAAAAAAAATAAAACATCGAAATAGCATATTTTTCTCTGTCATAACAAAATTGCAGGCCTCACGAATTTTCCAAGACAGATAATTAAGAGCGTGAAGATGTATTAGGTCATAGGTCTTAGGCTCTTTATTGTACACTTTCAAAAAGTTGTAATCTTCTTTTTAATTGAGTCTAGAGATGTTGTAAAGATACCCCAAAGACAACATACACATAGCTAACTTAGACTCTCTATACTTAGGAAAAATTATAAACAAAAACCTAACACAAAACACATATCAGACGTCCAACTCACCTATCAAACGTCGAATATTCAACTTTAAGACAACTGATCATTATTACAAACGTCCAATTACCTATAGCCTTACCTTTGCATTCTGAACATTTAGGCTCCAGTCGATACAACCTTCAATCAGACGAACATAGGCTTATCCAGACGTCCAATACATACCTCAGACGTCCTTTAAGCCAACCATTAGACTCCACTTAATATTTCCTTTATTATTCTTTAATCCTATCGGTTAGATACACTTTTAAACGTCTGAACAAGTCTCCAGACGTCCAATAATGGACCATTAGCCGCTTTCTCTGCGGAGATTTGTCAGAAAGCAAATCTTGCTTTTTTTATTCCCTAAGCAAGATATTAATCCCTTTCCAGACGTCTAGGCCACTAGACAAACGTCCACACTGACGTCTAACTCTTAAAATCTAGAACTCTATTTGGATCTGATCAAAACAAGAACAAATCTACCTATAATTAGGTGTCCAATTTTAGTACCATACATCTTATAATAGCATATCAGACGTCCACCTAGGACCATATTTCAATCCAATGAAAACAGTAAGTCTAACCCATTAAATCAGACGTCTATAATTATAGCCAGACGTCTGATCCTACTGTCAAAATCATAATTACTCTAATTTTAGTTAGATTTCATCCCAATCTCTTGGAATTTACCTTCAACGGCTAGGAGCCCTCTCCCAAGCCTTCTTGAAGGTTCTAAGCTTGCCTATAAATGCATTATAACCCTTCTTAGGCAAAATACATCCCTTGAGATATAATTCACATAAATTATCACTTACTCCATTGCTTTCATTGCCCTTGTGTTGTGCAACTACTTTGTTTGGGACAAACCAACACTCTCATTGTGCTTCATAATCTTATCTTCAGGGAGTTTCCTTCACCCTTAGCAAATAAATTAATTATACATATTTTTGGGGTGCTCTATAGGGTGCATTTTACTTTTCATTTTACTTGTTGTAGTTGGGTATCTGACCTGTTGAATCCCCCTCTCTTCATTGTGAAGGGAGAAACCTCCGTCTAGGAATCAGAGGTGAGATTTGTAATTAAGGTACACTACCCTCGTTGGAGTAGTGTGGTTAGTGGATTGATCAGTTTGTGATCGTAAATTATAAGTCAAAGGATTAGCTTAGGTGATGGTTTTCACCCGATTTGAGTTTCCACCTAAAAATCTTGTGCCTTCATTTTTGTGATTATATTTTATCTTGCAATTATTTCTTAAATTCACTATTCACCCCCCTCTAGTGTAATTTCAGTTTTCTCCTACTTCTATTTTCATGTGCAAAACTTTGATGTATACAAATTTCAATTATCTGAAAGTTTATAAACACAACATGCCATGCATTGCATTTGACATATAGAAAGGGGGAGCACATGTTTTGACTAAAGTTAATTTACCCTATAATTTTTGTTAATAACAAAAAGGGAGAAATATTCTATATGCATTTACTTAAAGCAACATGTGACATACATTTCATGCATAAATAATTATAATGTTGTTATCATAAAAAAGGGGAAGAATATTGATACTTTTGTTTTGACATAACAAAATTATGTTTCATTACGGACTAATCATTTCAGGTTATATCACGATGAAATCATGGTGAAATGATTAAAATTGAAGTTGAATTCAAGAATATTGTAATCTTAGGCCTCGTTTGTCAGTGGAGTTAACCATGGAATTGGGTTATCCCAAGTTTTTCCCAAATTTCAACACAAATATCACATCAATACACCAATTATTCTCCTCTCCCACTTTAACTATTAAAAAATACCTACTACATCCTCAACTCACTTTTAATATTAAACAAATACCCACTAACATTCTCCACTCCTACTTATATTATTAAACAAATATCCACTAATATCACATCAATACACCAATCATTTTAACCATATACTTAACCCTATCCTTATTCCACCACCTAAACAAACACCATTTTCACTTATTCCATTTTAACCTATCTCTACAGTACTATATCCCGCATCCAAACGGGACCTTAGAGTTGTAATTTTTACTTTTCTTGAGTCTAGAAATATGTAAGGAACCTCAAAAATATCAACTGCTATGTTTCGACATTCATTAGATAACATAGGTTAAAAATCAAGTTTTCTACTTTTTACCCATGATCGACCAAACCTATGTTTTTAATCAATCAAAATCACTCAATGGTCAAATCTTGTGCTTTCAGTCAATCAAAATTATCTTTTAATCGATCAACATATAATCAATCAAAATATAGTTTTAATCGACCAAAGTTTATTTTGATCAACCAAATATTATTTATGATCAACCAATACTATTTTTATAAACTTTCTAAATCAGCTAGAAAATATCTATAAATAAGATCCTTCGACCCTCATTTCAAAACACACCTCTCAAAGCAATTCCAAAGCAAAAAGTGCTTCTACTCTCTCGTGCTTTCACGCCTTTGCGCTTGTTCTCAACGCTTTCTAAAACACAACTTTCTAAGGCTTCAAAAATCACGATTTGTTTATTTCTGAGGTTCCATAAGACATTTTGTATATTTTTTTATATTTATGTTGCTTTGATTTGGGACCCAAGTTGTTAGGAGTCCCATTATTCTTTTGTTAGGTGTAAAAGAGAAGCTTTTGTAAAGATGTTGTGTCACCCTCATTAAGTGGTGCGTCAGTAGATTGACTAGCATCAACTAATTGGAAAATCCTAAGCGAGGAGACTTGGATAGTGGCTTTTACACAGAAGAATTTCCATTATAAAGTTAAGTTGTGATCTATCTTATTTTTGTGGCTTGTATTTTTAAATTTTATATTACTTGCTTTTATACGCTATTCACACCCTCTATTATAGACTTATAAGATCCTATAGGTACTCTTAGTACTCACAATATCAAGTGCCCACACAACTTCAACAACTGTAGTGGAGATTGCCTATAGTGAAGGATTTCCCAACCTCCAAACAATTTCTGGTTCAACTTGTCGATCCGAATTGATGACATCAATGACTAAAGGAGAAGGTGAAAAGTTGTCTCCAAAATATCCTTAGATGGTATCAAACTGCATTAGTTGGGCCTCTGTCATCTTATTCAAGGGTCTCCTCGAATTAAATAGGTGGGGACAAAGGGACAAAAAGGACACATTCTTTAATGACTTCGAGCACACCCCCCAGTGAATTGGCTTCCTTTACCTTTATGGACTCATCTCTATTTCCACCTTCCATTTGATGAAGTGGAGATGGAGACAATGTAGCTTTCTACAATGCAATTTTCTCCTTACATGCCTTAAGCTCTTCCTACATGCATTTCAAGGTATCTTGTATTTTCACAAGTAACCGTTGAATCCTTTACACATCTTTCATTAATTGACGTCGAGAACTTCCAGCTCAATAGACCGTCAGATTGTAGGAATGACCTGATTCCATGCAATGATACTAATTGACACAACCTATATTTTCAACTAAGCAAATAAATAGAAAAATGGGGGATGAGAGAGGTGGAGGTCTCATTGGGAAAGGGAAGGGTGAGAAAGAGAGAATAATGGATGAGAAAAAGAGGTGAGAGAGATATATAGAGATGAGATGAGGAAATAAGGTGAGAGGGAAGATCGACTCATTTTCAATTCATTTCTAATCTACTCTTCGCTAATACAACCCAACCCCTTTACAAAGAATATTACAAGAATCCAAGAGACATGACTCTTAGGATTACAACCCTTAACCAAGGCATCCCTCGGTTAAAAATACAAAAATAAAATAAAATAAAATTGAAACAACATGACTCTTGGTGACATCGCCATCGAAAGCATCTCTTAGGAAGAGAGACCTTGGCAAATTTCAAAGACACCCTCCAAGAATTAAGAAAATTGTAAATAAGCACTCAAACTCCATGGTAATGAGATATTGGGCTACATCAAAAATAGCATTGGAAATAAAGAGTTCTAGGAACACCTTGTCAAGTTGAATTTGTAGGAGCTACGTCTGGCTACTTGCCATTACACTTCGAGTATTCCTATTCCACCTTCAAAGTATTTTAGGCTTTATGAATCTTGTTGAGGCTCTCCCTCTTCATTTAATGAAGGTTGTCTTTGCACCATTCTCAAATCAAACACCACTTATGTGGAAATCAAATCAAAATCTTAGGCCATCAACATAATTCAAGTTGAAGAAATGTTGTTGGAATCATATTTTAGGTGGAAGATTGGTGGAAAACAACATAATCTTTCTAAGATGACAATAGTCACCGCAAGGCATGTGAGTCTTCCTTGATATGACAACTAGTCGAAAGAAAGCCATTTAGGAAGAAGCCAATGGATTTAGAGAAAATTTAGGAAATTGACATGATCAAGGGTGAAGATCATTGACAAATAGGGAGACATTCCTAGTAAAAGTCCCTACTTGTTTTTCTCCACCTACATTGGGAACATTCCTAGTGTAAGTCCTATGGTGCTCTACTACAACTTTAACCTCTCTCTGTAACTTGAGTTGTCAACTGTGAACTTTTTTTAAAAAAGAAAGGGTGGTTATCCATTTGTTAACCACCTAGGAAATGTATTCATCAATAAAAGGCCCAAAACATGGCCAACTTACAAGCTCAACTCCCAAAGGTGAATGAAAGACAAAACACCAGCAATAAAATTTTCAACATAAGGATGTTATCCCTTAAAAATAGCATCATTCCTCCCCAACCAAATGGCCCAAAGCACCGCCAGTGCCTTAACCCTCCCCTTTATTGTTCTGAAGACATTGTGGCCACCATTCTAGTTACCGCTCCTAAAAGAACTCCAAAACTCAGCAAACATAAACGGCACTAACCAACCGAGTTCAGGTGACTCTATATCTGAGCAGAGAAGGGACAATGAAAAAACAAATGGTCAACATCCTCATCCTCCACACTACATAACAGACAGGTCTTCTCCGCATGAGGAGCCCATCTGACCCTCCATACCTTCATCATAAGTCTACCCCTCCTTAGGAACTAAGCAAAAATCTTCACCTTCAGCGATCACCTTACGATCCAAATCAGCCTGCAATCCCTAAGAAAATTGATATCCGTCAAAGAGCCTCCACTCCCTAACCTTCTATATAGCAAGGTTTTAAATATCGACATCAATGTCGTATTGACAAGTCAATGAGCAAGGTGGAACTATCTCTTGATAGGCAATATTGATAAATGCACTAATATTTTTGGGGTTTTACATAAATACCCTTGTAATCTTTTAAAATTACACCCATCCCCCTAATTGTTTCATTTTGATGTAGGTGCCCCTAAAATCATTGAGCGGTTTACATGTCATACCCCTCCATCAAAAAAGCTATAACTCTAACAGACCTTGATTAAAATATAAATATTTTTTACGGAGAGACCCTCCACATTTTTTCTTTTGCTTTCTCCTCCATCCTCAATCTCCTTCCTCCTCCTACCACAATCTACATGAATCTCAAAATACTTGGGAGTTGCCCAACTATGTAAGTATTGATTTCTACTAGACACCAAGGCAACATCAATTTATATACCACCTTCTACAAGAACAAATCACAGAATTAAAGAACATGTAGTTGAATCTCCATTAACAACAATAAGTCAATCAGACAAGTACTTACACAGCGACTGCCACCGCCACGTCCTTCTCAACCACGCAAAGGAATCCTCAAGTAGCTACACCGCAAAAGGCCTCTCATCGAATGCCGCCAATCACTTCTCTATCAAGCCCCTTACCTTAAGGTCCCTCACCCTCCCATTGCCTCTAGCCACCCTCCTACCACCACCTTAATGTATGCCCCTACCACTATCCCACACTCTGCATACGACACCTCCATCACACCAAGTCCAGCATACACATCCCAAACATGTACACTTCAACCTTCATTGTGTACTCTATGTATATCTTTGGCAACAAGAACTTGGTGTACCCACCTTCACGTGCCACTGACCGACCATCACATCAACTCATGGAGGAGGCAACCCCTACCAATGACTGATTGGATCGTCAATTGGTGGTGGAGCCTCGACACTACCATCGTGAGGAGCATCCATAAGTCGACCTCCATTGCCTTTCCTTTTCCTATGATTAATGGAGCTGAAACCTTAACAGGGAGCTTGAGATTAGGTGGGTAACGATTGTGGGAAGGGGATTGATGTGGGGGAATGTTTTTGGGGGTTCAAGGAGAAAGTTTGTGTTGAGGAGATTGTTAATGAGGGAGATCGAGCGGGGAGATGGTCAGCAGGCCCTGTGTTGAGGAGGGAGGAGACCAAGACAAAGGAGATTAAGGAGAACGAAGGAGAAAGAAAATAAAAGAAATAAAAAAATTAGGAGGGCCTCTCTGTAAAAAGTAATCATATTTTAATCAGGACCTGGTAAATTTCATGGATCTTTAATGGAGGGGTATGGCATGTAAACCGTTCAATGATTTTGGGGGTATGAACATAAAAATAGAAATTAGAGGGGTATGGGCATAATTTTAAAAGATTAATGTAAAAATTCCTTTCTCTTTACTTGAGGTTGTCTGCTTCTCATTTGAGTTGGCATGTTATCCATGTATAAATGGAAATAGTGGACATTCATGACATTTTTAAAAGAAACAGATTATGAACCCCAGTCACTTTGGCAGAATTCCGCCTGTTCAGCCACTAGGCCATTTAGATGGCTTAGCATTCATACTTCATTGGCTGAAGTCAAACGTAGTCCAATTTTAGTTTCCACCAATAATCTCACATTCTCTCAGTGGAAAGATTATTGCAACTTTCCATGCTTTCTTGTTACAAGAATTGGCATGCACGTAAAAAAGAATAAAAGTATTCGTTCAATGACGAAAAAGAGTGAGGGCAGTGATGTGCAAAATCATGCATGAAATTATCAAGAACTGGTGATGCAAATAATTTCTGGTTGGCCACACCTACCATGACTTTTCTTTGGGTCATTGTAGCACAGTCACCAAGAGCATAAACCCCATCGCATTCACGAACCCTCAACCATTCATCTGTAGCCAAAACTCGCCGTCCAGCCTGTAGCATCAAAAGGAAATGAGAATGCAAAACAACCCGGTGGTGATTAAAAAAATTCAAACAAAAGATTGATGCCCAACAAAATGGCACTATCAATTATGGCAATCAATAGAATTTTGAATGAATCAAAGCAGATGCAAAACTCTACAGATGGATTGTTTTTCTTGAGAGGTCAAAATATGGAACTTAGAGTAGCGCAAAAACTGAACAAACATGACAGAGTCAATGGTAATCAACAGAGTTTTCAATGAATCAAAGCAGATGTAAAACTCTACAAATGGATTTTTTTTCATATGAGGTCTACATATGGAATTTAGAGGAAAGCACAAAAACTGACCTGACCAATTTGCTTCATAAAATCTAGAATAACTGGTCGTGTTCCTATACCAGTAGACCACACAGCCATTCCATATGGTACAGATACTTCCCCTGTCTCTTTATGTGTCATTGTGATGGCTTTATCTGAAACCCTAATAACTTTATACCCTGTCTTCACATCAATGCCTTCTCGCCGAAATTTTTCCTCAGCAAATGCAGTAATCCTCTTGTCAAACCTGTAAGATAGAGAGTAAAAAATGTTTGGATATCATAGAATTCCACAATAAGGAAACATGAATCATTGTTTTCATGTTAAGATTGTTTCAAAACAAGATATCACTGAAAAAAGTATTATAACAAGATATGTTTTAATGGACAATGAAGGGCTTAACTTATTATATGTTTCTTACAAGTCATGTACTGAATATTCAAGTTTGTTTCCTTTTCCAATAATAGTACACAAACAAACTATCCACAGAGAAAAAGGGTAGCCAAGTGCACAGAGATCCCACTATCTGTGGGGTCCAGGGGTAAATGATTAAATATTCCATCGGTGATGTCGAAGATCCAAGTAAACAAGAGCACAAAGTTGCATGCCTATTGTTGCCTTGCAAAGCAATCAATCAGATAATGTATTCAAACAAGTGGCTTGTGAAAACAACTATTGCACTCCAAATAATAACTGTGTTAAAACTTGAGCAAACTATTATCACGAACATTGTTAAAATATGCTCCCCTGCTTCAATGAGTGATATCCTAACTAGGTCTTGAACTCTTGGATAGATCTTGGCTATGTCTTCACTGACAAAATCATGCAATTCTGCTGCAAATTCCACACCACTTGGGCCTCCACCAACAATAATAAAGTGGAGGTTCTTCCTTCTTTCTTCATCACTAAGATGGGGAAGGCTGGCTCTCTCAAAGCAATCTATTACACTGCGCCTAATTCTCTGTGCATGTTCTACTTCCTGCATGGTAAATGTGCAGTCTGCAAAATGTAAGCACGATTTTTCAAATAAAAACCCTAATAAACATGATGGATGACAAGGATCAGCATAATTTAAAAATAAGCATAGTACCTTGAGAAAATGGCAATTCTCCTCTACACCAGGAGTGTTAAAGGTGTTAGCTTTTGCACCCATAGCTATCACCAAGTAGTCATAATCAACCACAAATTCTCCAGTCCCATCAATATTGGTTCCAATATGAGATCTGCAGTAAACCTTTTTATTGACAGGATCAATTTTGTAGCATTCAGCCTCCCAAAATCTGATACAACCTCCTTTCTGCCAGAATGGAAAGATTCCTAGGGTAAGGTAATCACACAATTTTCAAAGCAATTACAAAACAAATTAAATACGGAAAAACCACCCAGAAATAAGCTGTAAGCTTCAATTGCTGAGTTGAATTCTAAAAACATGAAAAAGAGCCGAACAATATGACCACTGTCCTTTGACGGCAGCAAAAGGTCAGACGCTAGTATGTTTCTAGACAACTTCAAAGTACTTCAAGGATATTACCCCAAAAAAGAAAGAAGAAAAACAAACAGTTTCTGTAAGGGTCAAGCAAAGCAAACAGGAGGAAAGTAAATAACCCATCAGAAGAGGTTTCATGACACGTGAAGAAGTATCAAACCTAGGACAACTGACACATCTTTGTTTCCTGTGCAAGGACAATTGAAACATTTTATATCTGCTCCTATGCAACGATTCTTGATCCACTTTATTAACTGTTCTGAAATGACACTGGTATTTTCGCGACTGTGAAGCTCGCTACTCCATGATGAGAACACACAAGAGCAACAGCCGGATGGCAAGCAAATTTACAACGAAAACATAAAAGAGCAACCAAAAAAGTTATCATATTCCACTAATACGAGGTCTTCTGCGTAGACAATTCCCCTGTTTAGCAGCTTGAATTGGTAAAAATAATGGCCGACTCGCTTTGACCATAGAACACCAATCACTTTATTGATTTTCTGTTGGAACCTTTAACTACCCAGAATCACAAAGAAGCAAACTCGGACAGGATAACCATCAATTCTCTTGCACAAAACTTCAGTAAGATGTTTATCATAGCAACATTCAGAATTCAGATATCCATTCATTCCAACCAGATGTATAACACGGGAAAAAGGAAATAGAAAATAGTTCTTTATACAGGGAAAAAAGGATGAACACACGGGAGAACTTGATCACCTTCTTGGTAATTTCCACATGACAATTAACAAATCAAAGACAAGGAACAGGAACACCACCAGCTCAAAATATCCCACAAGTGGCAAAAAACAAGAAAAGCATTCACCTTCCTCATGATCTTACGGATCGGCTCCACGACGCTCCGTGCGTCGACCGTCCCACAGGTAACGCTAGGCAGCAAAGGCGTAAACGTGAAATAATTCCGCGGGGACACGATCTCGACATTGTACAAAGAGGAGTTGAGATTCTTGAGGAAGCTGGTGCCTGCCCATCCAGTGCCCAGCACCACCACCTTCTTCTTCTTCTCAGCACCTGCAGGCGATGCCGGGTGCTCCAATCCCGCATCCACATACGCCACCATACCCCCACCACTGCACCAATTCACCACCACCAACAACAACAAACCGTCACAAGTAGAACAATCACAGAAGAGCTTGGCACTCCGTCCTTTGCATCAACCGACCAACTATCGAAATAAATTGGCTTACGAAGACGGTAATCAAGAAAAACACATGATTTCATTATAAACTCGCGATCCAATCCAAGATGAACGAACGAACGGTTACGACATCGTGAGAGGAGAAGCACCTGAGGGCGAAGACGACGAGGAGCTTCGTGTAGGAAGCGTGGCGGCGTACGACCTTTGAAGCGCACTCGATCGCCGATGAGAAGAGCGTCATCTCTGCACCAGAGGGACCGCCTAGAGGACGACGACGAAGTCTTGGATCTCTTTTTCAGCGTATGTGTGTGTCTGTGGCGGTTTCGGTAGGAAAGGGAGTAGTCAGTGAGACGTGAAGAAGAGGGCAACGCGACGGAGAGAAATGAACGAGCGGGTCTCTCTCTGTCTGTCTTCTCTCTCTCGTTCACGCCTCCCCCTTCCTTCCACCGATTTTGCAGGGGAAAGAGCGAAGGAAGGAATTGAACAGGAGGCAGACAGAGAGGGTCACAAGTTGAATTTGATTTTTGCATTCTTGGTCTTCCGTTGGTCCCTGCCCCACCCCGAATGCAACGGGGTCATTTAGATATATACACATCTTCGAACTCCTTTCTTAGTTCCAACGTAGTAGTCTCCGTTTGGAATTTTACCGATCGGTCTGGTCGACATAACGTAAAATAGGGGACTGCGTTGCTACGTTTCTCAGAATCAAACTGTAGTGACATTTCTACAAAGCACGCAAAGTACAAGGGGGAAGGCATAAATAGCAAATGCTGTTTATGGCTGCAGGGGAATTTGTCAATTTTGGTTTTTTATGACCGCTGGTGCAAGGTGTGGATCTGCGTAGCCGAAGGTGGCGAAGGGTGTACGTCGTCGGTTTCTGGCTTAGCCACTAGTTGGGCCTATCGCATCGTATGATATCGCGCGTGAGGGGTTGCTCGTGTCATGTCTGTGTCGCAGATCAGAGGTTGGACGGTTGACCTTCGAGGCAGTGGCTGGCTAAGAGTTCCATGATAGGATCACAGCAAGATAATTGAGAGGGGTATTTAATCAAACGATTTGTAATGATTAAAAGTTTGTAATGATCCGTATTAAAATGTGATATCGGTAGATATATTGTAATATTATAATATAATGTGAGTAGATATATTTTAATATATATTAAAATTGATTTAACGAGATATATTGTGATATGAATAGATATAAATGTTAATGTAATATAAAAAATATAAATAATCGATATAAAATAAACAACTATAAAATCCTTTTATATAAGCTCTTACACCATCCTTATCCCTCCCGAGGGCTACCGGCGGCAGCAGGGATCGAGGATGCTTCGGAAAGGGAGAAAGAGGAAGCATCGAATGTGCCACATGCAGAGTGAGAGGAATGCCTCTTGCGTGCGGTGGTCACCGAGGTCCAATCTTTTGTAAGTAAAAAGTAGAAAAATGATTTTCCTAAATCACGTCTCTAGTTAAAATCTATCCTATATTTCTCAAGTCTACGGTGATGATCCCTATATTTGATAGGAGGGGGTGTGAATTTTAATTTAAAATGTGATTTGAGGAAATCATTGTTCTAAAAAATATTTATGTCATTTTAATACTTACCCACTAACCCACCCATTCCTCTCCCACAATGTAAAAAGAACTTTGGAAAAGTGTTGTTCTTCCTCTTTACTTGGATCTAACAATTCTTACTATTAGATGTATAAAAGGTTATGAAGTAGAGAAATAACAATCGTTATCCTTTTATTATTATTTTATTATGTGCGATCATCGAGAATTTTCAAGGTTAGTATTCAGCGAGAGATAAATACATCTTAAAAAGAGTCTATACATAAAATGGAGGGAAACACCATTAAGAGCAAAAAAAAAAAAAATTACTTGACCTTGATAAATCAAAATACACAACAACTTGACATGGTTATGGAATTAAATTGCAATCCCGGTAGAAGATAGAGGAGCAAAACCTCTCAATGGGGATATTCAAAATAAAAAAAGGTAAAAGGAATATAAAAACTAATAGAATGGTTGTGCCTCTTATGAAGTGAATATCATGACAAAATGACTCAATTTCAAAACTTAGAAATGTCGTCGTCGCTTTTTGTCACATGTGGGGATGGTCAAGGGAGACATTGGAAGAAAGCTTGAAGATTGATGCTACTATAGTAACAAGGGAATACAATTGGGAAAAGGGGGGGAGGGGGGGGATGAGGGTGAGGCTCGAACAATCTAAAGAGAGGTAAAGGAAGGGGCAAGAGGGCCTAGGTCCATGGGTTCAAGTTTAAGAGTTGGGGTTCAAAAGGGTTCGAGGGAGAAAAAACTGGAGGCAATGGAGTATGGCTGTAGTGGTGTTTGATGTAGGAAAGGATTGGTTTAAGGTGAGGCAACATGTGAAGAGGTAAGCAGAGTGAGAGACTAAGAGATAGTAGAATGAGACTTGATTTTCTAGATAGCCTTGGAACTCATATGAAGGAAATCCAAGCTTAGATTTGCTACAGGACGATTCTCCCTTAGACTTGGCCTATGAATTGTCTAAGTTGATGACATATGGCAAAGTGGATCCAAATGGAGAACAAAAGTCTAAAAGCTCTAGTGGACTTTAGGTTTCCACTTAGTGCTGACATCTAAGATTGTAAAGAATGTCATATACCAAAACCCCTCACCTAACCAAAAACTTGGCAAATGGGTGTTATTATGATTAGCAGGAATTCATTGCGAAGAAATCAAGTGTAGGGTTTCAAAAAAGAGAACCCCGTGTCGTCGTACTTTCACAGAAAAATCTGACTTATCAAATAAATTTTTACCGAGAATTGGTGAGTCCCGTGTCAAACACATGGAGGTAAATGTTTGATTCTTTGAAATCCAAGTTGATTCTAAGCTAGTCTAATTTTACTAAGCAAGAATCAAAGTGAAGAAATAATCTACTCAACAAATAATTAAGAGAGAGAAAGAAAGAAAACTATTTCTATATATAAAAGCTTCAATAATGTTTTTACAACAATAATTGCAGGAAATTGAAATCTAGACTAAAAAGCAGTGAAGAGAGAAGGGGAGAGAAGTTATCCTCCTCGACGGCTACTTGGAGGACAAGTTGCGTAGATGGCACCTAGAAGATGGGGGACGGAGTCGAAGGAGAGGCAAGGCGTCGTCCCCGTGTGATCCGCTTCCTACAATGTGGGATGAGAAAACGACTGGCAAGAGCTCTACGAATGGGGGATCAGAAAGTGGAAAAATTACTTTTGTTTCTAGTGGAGCATCCCAAGGGCTTGGGAACACTAAAATAAAGCTTAGAATAGCTTATTGATCTCTAGGGAGGTGAGGAGTGGAGTAGGAAGGGATGAAGAGGAAGGGGGGTCTATGGCCCTTTTATAGTGGAGAAATGGGGATAAAATAGGCATTTAAGGCATCCCAACCATGCATCTCAGCGAGGGAAAGCAGGAGTCATCCGATCTTGATCAAACGGTCGAGATCAGGTCGTGATCGTGCACTGAGTGCGCCTTCACCGTGCATGCAACACGTAGCGAGATGAGAAGCATCAATCTTCGATTGCACGGCTGCGATGGGAGCAAATCGCATGCAGCGTGTGCCTCTATTGCGGGAGACTCGTGCGCTCAGGTGAGGACAATTCGATCAATATCAGATGGTCGCGGGCACGTGATCACTTTACTGGAGAATCATGCGTAGCGCACGCACGCTTCGTCCATAGCCGTCAGATCCGCATCGGCGGGCCATGATCGTGCACCATGCACGTGAGATGGCGTGTGATCACTGCGTGTCATGCGCCTAAATCTGGTCATACCACGTAGACACTGCCGTCTCCATCTGATCCGCGATCAATGCCCCATATCGCATGCTCCCCGCATGAAGAGGCAAAGCGCTTGCATGTGGCTTAATCGTGGCCGCATGATTGGGATCGTGCAGTTGAAATCAAGGCGTGGCGCGTAGAGGAAGGAGGAAAATCACTGCTCGAACCCGTGGCTGTTGCCTTGGAGTGCCTTCACCCACCATTGCACTAAGATGTGGGATTGTCACATAAATGAGTTTGGTGGTACGAGATCTCGACCGTTGGATGGAGATCCAACAGTCAAGATTTAAAGTTGGCACTTCCCTTTTGAAATGTGAAGGCCAGGCTAAAGGAAGTGACGTGTTCAATTCTTGGTCGTTGGATGGACATCCAACGGCCTAGATCGCATGCTAGGCACGCATTGGAGATGGGTGATTAGCCCATATTTGTGGGCTAATTAAAGGTGTAAATGCTTAGACACTAAGGTAACACATTCATGAATATAGCATACATTAGAATGAAAATTAGATAATTTATTTCATGCATATGTAATTGACATTTAGAATAACATGGATTAGGATATTAGTTTCATATCTGCTTCTTAATTAGCATTGCATGCATATTTTGATAAGAAATTGATTAACACATTAGTCATGGGAAATATTTGTAAATAAACAAACATTATTTTGATTATTTTATTTAACTTGTGTGCAGCACACCCAGAGACAGCTTCAAGCGTTCACTAGGGCATTCATGGCTGACGTTCATAACTAGTTGTCCACCATTGAAGGGCATTGAAAGCCATTAAAGGCCCTTTCCCTCCGATCTTCATTTCAAACGAGTATCCTGCTGCTACAAGAGAGAGGAGGAGGTGACCATGCTGAGCAGGCCACCACCCCCGACCCACCACTATGCGTGCAACAAGCACTCCGTTCCACCACTGCAGGCCTCCTACCATGTGCAGAAGTCCGCCACCATGGGCAAGTGGGGTGACAGTCCACCGCGCCAGCATCGGCTTGTGCAGCTCACCGTGAGCGTAGCCGCATTGACCACGTGAACCACCAACAGAACCGCAGCCTCTATGCACCAACAAAGTCGACGTTCCTCCCTCTCTCTCAGACCGCCGACCACCTCCAACGATCGACCCTTCACCACCCTTGCCGGCGTGTCTCCTTCGATAGTAGAACCTCCTCGCGACAACTCCTTCCCGCGCGGCCAGCACCATCCTCGCCATCACGCATGCATGAGCAGCAGCACCACCTTCGCACTTACACTCACCGCACGTGCCCCTCACAGCATGGCCATGCTCGTGCACAGCCATAGCACAGCCAGCCTCTACATGTGAAGGCACTCCCTTATGTGCCCTCATGCGCCATCGTGCCACCTTTGCACGGCCATGGCAATGGCTGCAGCTCCTCCTCTCCATGCACTGTTCATCTTCTCCAGAAGAACCCATCAACAACCGTGCACTCCTTCCATGTAGCCGCCAACTCCGGCCAGCGTTCTCCACGTCGTCGCCTCTGTTGAGCTCACCTCGACCTCACGAGCTCGGCCACACCCTCTGAAGGCCAACAGTAGCCCGCACCCACCAGTAAGCTGTCGCCAGTGAGACCACTGACGGCCGTTTGACGCGCCATCATCGCCCACGCATAGCCCTCATCACGGCCAACCACCTCTGAGCTCAGAACACTCGACCGTGGCCTTCTCTTCGTGCACGCAGAAAGGAAGCAAATGCTCTGTTTCATGTTATATTAATATTTACATTCACATGCCATTGCCACTCTTTTTATTTTGAATTTATTAATTAAATATTGTGGCTAATTTATGCAAGTGACCTCCCTCTTTCTCATAAATGCCATTTTAGCATAATCTCTTGTTTTCTTAATCTGAAGACGGATTTGGCTTGATTTCTTAACGAAATTAATAGTAAACATTGATTTTTGACCCTTGCTAGTTTGTAATAGCCAGTGCCTCCCTGTGGATACGATTCACTCTCTTGAGTGGTTTATTTTAATTCAATACTTTGATTAATCGATTTTCCACCACTTAGAAATATAAACAACAAATCATTTTAATTACCATCTTGTTAAGCGAAAATCGACTTGTCAATAGGCAAGTGATGTTGGGCGACTGTGATGGCGCCACATGGTATCATCATAGCCATCCATCTTCTTTCCTTCATATCAGATGCCACAGAGCTCCGATTGGGATGATTCTCGCGTTGTTGGATTGCGATTGTTACTCTGAGTCCATCCGTACAATTGATGTCTCGTTTGAGGCCTAGATTTGTGTAGCCCTATCCCCTAAACATAAAAATGTGTAAATTAGTATACAATTTATACAAATCCTTCTAGATGCTTGATTACACTATTAATGTAATATTTACATATCTAAATGCACCTAAGTTACTACGGAACCCACATAATATGCATTTTTACATGAATTGAAATAATGTAGACTTATTAGATTATGATCAATTATGTTGCTCGTTTAGTTAGATTGCTTAGTTTACATAGTCCAGTTACCATGTGTTCATTTCAATCAAGCTTTTAAATGGAAATATAAATATCACAAATGCAACAAAATAGATAAAAATATCAAGTACAAAAAAAATCACTAGCAATCAACTTAGACTTTCTTCTACCTACACAGTATGGTCTCCAATCCACCAGTATCTACAAATTAGTCCATAAAAGATATGATAAGCCTACTTTAATGGACTATAATTATACCTAAGAATATTCAATTTAAAGATTAAAGTAGATTTCATATATAAATTACATTAAAAAATTAATTAAACTCATAAATTACCATTCCTTCACATTTATTTGATGTACACCATTACACATATATTTCTTTACTTAATGCAATGATATGTTATTTATGTATACATATTTTTGCAGGAATTATTTTATCGCAAGACAATTCAAAGAAAATTCCTTCGGGTCCATTCCTCGAACGTAATTTCATCTCAAAAGATCCCCTTCCATGTACGTGCATGGCCTTCCCATATCCATTGGCATCGTTGACTGAAGGCCAAATATGGAATAACATCTTGGGATTTTTAATTATCGCAAAATAAAAACGAAAGAAAAAGAGAGGAAGTAAGGAAATCAGCAGGGGCACTCAGGTATCACCGATCTCGCTCTCGCGTTGGGAAAGGCTCTACACAAACTCCTCTCCCTCCCATTTTTGGAAGACCACACGAGGAAAAAAAAAAAAAGGAAAGAAGCGGTGCAATCATACTACGAACCAATATATTATTATTATTATTATTATTATGAAATTATATGTTATATATATATATATATATATATATTTAGATATCATATTTACAATCATTAAAATGATATAATTATATAAATGGATCAGTCACATCTCACTAAGATATAAGATTTAATGTATAGAAATCTTAAGGGTAAATGTAATTTCGTGATGGGTGAAATTATCATTTTTATTTTAAGCTGTTATGATCCCTGGAGAGGTGAGAGCAAAGTAGGCATTCGATTTTCTACATCCCATCACAGAAAAGTTACAAATAGAGCCTATGACAGAACATGTTATGAACGCGTGCCCCAGACGTCTTTTAAGACGTCTGGGAGGTGGGCCAGACGTCGGACCAGACGTCTGGAATCACTTCCAGACGTCGTATCAGACGTCTGGGATCGTTGCCAGACGTCTGAAAATCTGTTATCTTTGACACGCACGGGTCGTCTGCGCGCCAGAGCGCGCAAACCCGCATATTCGCTTATTCCTTCCTCCTGCGGCTGCAGATACCCCTGCCGCGCTCCTTCTCTCTCCTCCTTGCGTGGCCTTAAAAGGCCACGCGCTCTTCCGTCACCACCACCTCCTTCCTCTTCTCCTTCAGCCAGTGAGCGCGAGAGCGAGCGCGAGGTTGCAGCGGCAGCGGCGGCCGCAGTGAGCGCGGAGGAGGTGCTGCGTGCGAGAGCAGCGCTCAGCCGTGAGGGCGAGCTCGCCAGGGCTGCCAGGGCCGGCCGGCGGGGAGCGCAGCGGGTGCAGGGCGACGCGGGGGGGACTGCTGCGGTCCGAGCAGCAGGCGCACGAGGTGCGACGAGGCGCGGTGTCGCGAGCGGAGGGCGAGTCGCGGCCTGATTCTGGAAACATTTCCAGAATCAGACGTCTGGGCTGATAGCCAGACGGCGGGGGCGACATCTGGAAGACCATCCAGACGTCTGAAAGGTGAGTTCTTCCGTCTTCTTCCTTCCTGTCGACTGACCGTACTGAGAGAGAGAGTTGGGTGCACGCAGGCTCGGTGATTCGCCATCCAACACGAATCAGACGTCTGGCTGTAGTACCAGACGGCGGGAGCAACCTCCAGACGTCTGGGGTGACCATCGGACGTCTGGGAACTAGGCCAGACGTCCCCGCAGGCTTCTGGACTTCTGAGAAACCACGCAGAATAAGGTAATTCTCTGATCCACTTTTTAAGACATCTGGAAGAAGTTCTAGACGTCTGATTTTGCACAGTGTCGTCGTTTTCGACCCGTTGAGGGCCCGTTCGGGTTCCATTTTCCGTGTTTCGAGTTGCGTTCTTTTCGGAATTAAATCCTCTACCCGTCTACAGTAGCTATACACTGTTTTGAGACACTCCTTGTGTTTGATCCTTGTGATAGGACCTCGTTCCGTTGCAGTCTTGGGGGTCGCGGAGGCACGCGGGATTCCCGATCACGCCCCCATTACTCCCGTCGTACCTGGTAGACTGGTTTTTAAGTATAACTTGTTAAATTGTGGAATCATAAATAGAACCTAGGACATTGTATGAATCCTAGGAATGAAAAACAAATTGAATGATAGATCCTAGGTGTTGCATGAATCCTAGGGCTGGAAAACTAGATTGTATGATAGATCCTAGGATACGGCATGAATCCTAGGACGGGAAAACTAGTGGAACAGATGAATACTGCAGTCTTGGAAAAATGGAAAGGAACAAATAGCTGCCTGTAATTGAGTTAACAGCTGCCTGTTGAATAAATAAACGTGTTTGAGAACATGGATTGTGATAACGTGAAACTGGAAGGTGAAACTTAGACGTTCTGAGCTGGAACCCTACGGGGAAGTAAGAGTAGAACTCCTGGAAAGTGAATGGAATAGAATTGGGGAAGTGAGCTGGCCCTTGAGTACGGAGTACCAAGGAGAGCGACTGTCCCCCTGTTTAGTGCAGAGCTGAGCTAGCCGCCCCAGGGACCCGGGGTTAGGACTGGCCACTCTGTACCGACTTGCTGGCCCTCGTGTACGTAGTATCGAGGAGAGCTACTAGTGTAGGGAGGTACTAGCTACCCCACGGGCCCTAGGGTTCTGCTAGCCTCCCACATCGACTTGTTAGGCCCACTGGGGCAAACCAGGGTAGTCAGGCGAGGGTGCACGGACTGTGGAAGGGCAAGGCCCCTGTTTGGTTACTGTGGAGGGGTTGGACCACTGTTATTGAGAGGGCTTTGCCCTGTACTGGTTCCGTGCTGTGCTTTGGGCGCACCCGTTAACGGAAACGATTGATCGCGTGCCAGTGCGGGTTAGCTACCCGTGCGTTTACCGCGCGTGCCGTAGTCATCGTTACGTCTGTTAATGACCTTGGGGTGGTTGAGTGAGAGTACGATCACCACGGGGGACTCTCCCGGCCAGGAGAGCACCACGTGCTACTTCTACTGTTCGGAAAAGACTGCAATCAAGATCGTTCCCACGAGGAACATTCGAGATCAAGTGAAAGATCTGAGAAATAGATAAATCGTGAGATAATTGAAAGACTTAAATAAAGAAAGTAACAGAACTTAACAGCTACTGTACACTCTACTGTTTCTTTAGTTTTAGTTTCCACTCTACTCAGCGTTTTGCTGACGTGTTACACTCGTTACCTTTCAGGACCAGGTGTTGAGCAGCCAGGGTCAATGGCTGCAGAGGACGCTGGGCCGAGTAGGGTCCAGTAGAGTTACCACTGCTTCTTGTACCTCTTTTTGTTCCGTTATAGTGACTAGTTCTTGTTTCCGCTGTACTTTTCCTTACCTGCTGTTCATATTTAGTTATGAATGTTGTTCTACTGTTGTGGTGGTATATACTGTAGTAGTTTCTTTCCTTGCTACTGTATTTTCTTACTGTTAGTTATATTCATGTTGAATGTGGTTTATTTTACTGCTCTTTTGGTTACTTCCTCATTGGACGACTAGGTCTTGGGATTAGTTGAGTCAGTCCGGTTCTCGTGTCTCGTAGGGGCTCGGGAACCGGGTCGTTACAGAACCCAACGAATATGTCCCTATTCAGTTTTCTTCCACTCTCGCTCTCTGAATCTCTGGAAGTACTATTGCCACTGCCTCTCGTTGGAGAAGCAAGCGCACGGCTCCAGAGGATCTCCGTGATCTCCTCATCACTTCCGCTATGATGGATTTAGGTATCCCTCCATCATTTTCTATTCGATTTTTATTATGGTTGATGATATGGACAATAGATTGGTCTTGAAAATTATAGAAAAATCATATGGTTATGATTTTATTCGACATTAAATTCCATCAAGTGGTGTCAGAGCCTTTCTATTTATTATATCATTACCTTAATGATTCGATTTTGGAGAAAAACAATTTTTCGTTTGGTTTTGGAAGATTGCTTTTCATTTAGTTTTTTGGATTGATTCAATCTCATCTTGATGAATCAATGAAACTAATATTTATTTATTTTTATTTTCATGTTCATTTGTTTCCCATATTTGATAATCAAATCAAGTTTTTCGATGAGAATCGTGATTTAGGGTGTTTTTCCCAAATCTTGATTTTAGATTGTCACCCTAAAATCAGGTCGTGATCGATCCGGTATCAGTACTCATGATGAGTACACCATACTGGTACTCATCATGAGTACCGGTACATGTGAGATACTGATCATGCCAGGAACACAGCTAGTATTAAAGGAGTACAGGTACTCATGACGAGTACCGGTACATGAGGGATATTGGTCAGGCTCAAGATTATTCCAGTATTGAGGTAGTACCGGTACTTATCATGAGTACCGGTACATGTGGGATACTGGACACGCTACAGGAGTACTGCCGGTATCGATGAAGCATCCGTACTCATCATGAGTACTGATACATGTAGAATACTGGTCATGTCCTAGGATCAGTCCAGTATCAATGGGGTACCGGTACTTATCATCAGTACCGGTACATGTATGATACTGGACATGGTTTCAGGATAGGTCCAGTACTAATGTAGTATCGGTAAATAAGGTTAGTACCAGTACATATCATTCTAGTATCGATATAGAAGGACCAGTACCAGTACTTGGTCATTGCTGTTGGTACCGGTACTCATCATGAGTACCTGTACTGGCGTGTTGATTGGGATACATTGATCATGATTATTTTGGTACGAACATTAGTGATAGGTTTTAATGTATTAAGTACTCTGTCACATTTAGTAATTCTTGCCAAAGCAGGTTATTTCTTATATTAGTTTATTTAAAACATTAAAGTGACTGTGTATATTGCATTCCTATATGGGGCGCTTAACCCAAAGGTAAACCGCCTCATGACTGAATGCATATGTACACATTTACTGATAAATTATCTATTGAATTATCATGTTTCGTGTAGGTAGTTAAGTTAATCCAAAGTTGGCTTAATTACTTACATGAGTGTTTTCAATAGTTATTTATTATTCTTAAGACTGTCCTTTACAATATTAATGTTTATTGTCTGAAGACTAAATATTAATAATTGTATTGTTTAGTTTACTTCATTTTGAGCATGTATGTGGTTTATTTTCTTTATTTTCAATTAACTCCTCTACATCTACCATAACTATCAACTTAAATTATATTCCAGAATTAAATAGATCTAATTTTAAGTTCTAGAAAGAAAGCATCCTTATTATTTTAGGATGTATGGATCTGGACTATGCACTTCAGGTTGATCCTCCCTCCCCTCTTACGGATAAGAGTTCTTTTGATGAAATAAAGAACTCTAAGAGTCAGGAGCGATCAAATCGCATGTGTTTGATGATCATGAAGCGTGCTATTCCAGAAAACTTTAGATGTGCTATCTCAAAGGAATTGAATGCTAAGAAATTCCTTGATAAGATTGAGAAAAGATTTGTTAAGAATGAGAAAGCTGAGACAAGCAATCTCCTTAGCAGACTTGTCTCACTTAAGTACAGGAGTACTGGAAACATTAGGGAGCATATTATGAAAATGTCCCATTTAGCCTCGAAACTAAAGGCACTTAAGTTGGAGTTGTCAGATGACCTCCTCGTGCATTTAGTTTTGATCTCCCTCCCTACACAATATGGGCAGTTTAAGGTCAACTATAACTGCTAAAGGGAGAAGTGGACTCTTAACGAGCTCATTTCTCATTGTGGGCAAAAGGAAGAAAGGCTGAAACATGACAAACCAGAAAGTGCTCATCTAGTTTTTGGGCCCAAAAGGAAGCGGGCTAAGGATACAGCTGCTGCCAATTCATCCTCCTCCAAAGGGAGTTAGAAGAAGCCTAAGGCATCTTGCTTCTTCTGCAAGGGAGAAGAACACATGAAGAAGCATTATACCAAGTATAACGCTTGGCGTGAAAAGAAAGGTATATTACTTTCTTTGGTTTGTTTAGAAGTTAATTATGCTTCTATACCCTCAGACATTTGGTGGATAGATTCAGGAACTACTATTCACATCAGTGTATCTGTGTAGGGTTACCTAAGTTGCCGAATGCCAAGTGATGGTGAAAGATACATCTATGTGGGCGACGGCAAGAAGGTGGAGGTAGAAGCCATTGCAGATTTCAGGCTATCACTAACTGCTGGTTACCAGTTAAATTTGAAAGAAACGTTCGTTGCACTATCATTTAGACGGAATTTAGTTTTTGTTTATCTATTGGACAAATTTAGCTATTCTTGTTCATTTGGAGATAGCCAATTTTAGTTTTTTCTTAATTTAAATTTAGTTTGTTCTGGTTTTTTGTATGTTAGTGATAAATTATATATGCTGCATACTTTTTCCTCCAATTTAGAAACCTTCCATGCAACTTTGAGTGGTATAAAACATAAAATAACTCCGAAGAATTCCGCTTTACTATAGCATAAGCGTTTAGGCCATATCTCTAAACAGAGAATGGATAGGCTTATTTTGAATGAAATTCTTGATTCCCTTGATTACATGGATTTGAATGTTTGTGTAGACTGTTTAAGGGGAAAAAGAACAAACAAAAGAGGTATAGGTGCCACTAGAGCTACAGATGTCTTAGAACTAATACATACGGATATCTGTGGTTCATTTCCTACGGCTTCCTGGAATGGGCAATAGTATTTTATTACGTTCATAGATGATTACTCTAGATACAGGTATCTATCTCTTCTTCACAAAAAGTTACAGTCTTTAGATGTGTTCAAGTCCTATAAGGTCGGGGTGGAAAACCAACTCGGAAAAAGGATTAAGGCCATCAGATCTGATCATAGTGATGAGTGTTATGGCAGATATGATAGATCAGGAGAACAACGCCCAGGACCATTTGCTTCTTTTCTAGATGAGTGCGGCATAGTGCCTCAATATACCATGCTTAGGACACAAAGCATGAATGGTGTTGCCAAACGCCGCAACAGGACCCTTAAGGATATGGTACGGAGTATGATTAGTCATTCTTCTTTACCGAAGTCTCTATGAGAAGAAGCACTTAAAATAGTTGTATATGTTCTCAATCGAGTATCAATTAAAGCAGTGCCTAAAACCCCATATGAAATGTGGACTAATAAGGTACCTAATATGAAACATTTTCATATTTGGGGGTGTTCAGCTGAGGCTAGGCCATACAGTCCTACTAAAAGGAAACTAGACACTAAGATGGTCACCTGCTATTTTGTAGGGTACTCTGAGAGATAGAAGGGTTATAAGTTTTATGACCCAATGACTCACTTATTTTTTGAGACCAGGAATGCCAAATTCTTTGAGGATGTTGGTTTGGGAGGTGATAGTTGCCACATTACATTTGAAGAATCAGATCTTATTCATAAGGAAATCATTGAACAGGATCAAGTTATTATTCCAAATATTGTTCCAACAACATTGGGGGAAGAAAGTAATGTGGATAATCTTCCTATTAATCAAACCAAACAACCTCAAAACATTCAAGATCTTGCACCCATTAGGAGATCCAGTAGAGAAAGGAGAAGTGCAATATCTAGTGATTACGTTGTATTTCTTCAAGAACTAGATGCACACCAAATGGATACAGATCCCATTTTGGTCACTCATGCCATGAGGAGTTCCCATTCTTAGAACTGGATCAATGTCGTGAATGAAGAGATGAAATCCATGAGTAACAACAAGGTTTGGGATGTTGTCCCATTGCTTGAAGGTGTGAAGCCCATTGGTTGTAAATGGATATTTAAAACCAAACGGGATTCACAAGGCAATGTAGACAAATATAAGGCTTGTCTTGTTACTAAGGGATTTACTCAAAAGGAAGGCATAAAATATAAAGAGACATTTTTGGCAGTTTCATCTAAGGACTCATTTAAAATCATAATGGCTTTAGTAGCTCATTTTGATTTGGAGCTACATCAGATGGATGTAAAGACAGCATTTCTTAATAGAAACATGAATGAAACAATGTACATGGTGCAACCAGAAAACTTTGCATTTAGAGATGCAAAGAAAATGGTTTGCAAATTAAAGAAAGCCATTTATGGACTAAAGCAAGCTTCAAGATAGTGGTATTACAAATTTCATCAAATAATTATCTCATCTGGTTTCAAGACAAATTCGGTTGATGATTGTATATACCACAAATTTTGTAGGGGAAAATATATTTTCCTGGTTTTGTATGTGAATGGCATCCTCCTTGCTTGTAATGACAATGATTTGCTTCAGGAAACCAAGACATTTCTCTCTGGTAATTTTGAAATGAAAGATCTTGGTGAAGCCTCTTTTGTATTAAGAATCCAGATACAACGAGATCGTTCTCGGGGTATTCTTGGATTATCACAAAGGAGATACATTGCTATCATTCTAAGGCGATTTGGCATGGAGAATTGCAAACCAGGAGATACTCCAATGGCTAAGGGAGATAATTTCTCTCTTAACCAATGCCCCAAGAATGAGTTTGAAGCCAAAGAGATGGAAAATATTCCCTATGCATCGACAGTAGAAAGTTTGATGCATGCCTAAGTCTGTACATGGCCAGACCTAGCATACATTGTTGGCATGTTAAGCAGATATTTAAGCAAGCCTAGTTCCGACCATTAGAAGGCAGCCAAACGAGTCATGCGCTAACTATAAAGAACAAAGGATTTCATACTTACATACAGGAGATCAGATCATTTGGAGGTCCTCGGATATTCTAACTCTGACTTTGCAGGATATCAGGATACCCAAAGATCTACTTTGGGATATATTTTTCTACTGGCTAGAGGGGCTATCTCATGGAGGAGTACAAAGCAAACCTTGATAGCTACCTTCACTATGGAAGCAGAATTCATAGCATACTTTGAGTCCTCAAATCATGGAGTATGGCTTAGGAATTTTGTCACATCACTACGGATCATTGATGGTGTCGAAAGACCACTTCAGCTTTACTGTAACAATAATTCAGCGGTGATGTACTCCAACAGCAACAAAAGTTCTTCAAGGTTGAATTACATTGATATCAAGTATTTAGTGGTCAATGAAAGAGTTCAAAGTGGATAGGTGTTCATTAAGCACATTGGGACCAACTCTATGGTAGAAGATTCGCTCACTAAAGAGCTAACTCCAAAAGTTTTTCATGAGCATGTTGGCTGTATGGGTGTTGTATCTATTCTGTAATATAACAATTTAGTGGGAGTTTATTCTATTTTAGTATTTCATGTATGTACATGTTTTGGATTATGTGTATAATAATAAAGTTTCCATTATTTGAACTCATTAGTCTTTGCCATGTAATCTCTTGTATGATAAAGTTTTGAACCAGTTGAAAATAGGCTTGTGTAGATCACATTAACATGCAATTTTCATGATATGTACCTATATCAGATCTATGTCATTACTTGTGTTAATGTATGTGATCATTGTTTGGTCTAGTCGATTTCATAATGGCGAAAACCAACTTTGGTCGTATGTTAACATAGTATGGACGAGATTGGTGGAAATGTGATTTATTTTGATGTTGTATTAATGAACTCATACAGGTATATATGAACGTATGATTATAAGGATGATATATGTGGTTCAAGTGGAAGATTGTTAAAATCATAATGTGAACCTACATATATTATTATTATTATGGAATTATACGTTAAATGTATACATATATTTAGACATCACATTTACGATCATTAAAGTGATCTAATTATGTAAATTAACCATTCATGTCTTATTAGGGTATGCGATTTAATGTATAGAAATCTTAAGGGTAAATGCAATTCCGTGATGGGTGGAATTGTCATTTTTATTTTAAGCGGTTATGGTCCCTGGAGGGGTGAGGGCGAAGTGGGCATTCGATTTTCTACATCCCATCGCAGAAAAGTTATGAATAGAGCCCATGACAGAACCCAAAGGGTATGCCCCTATTCAGTTCTCTTTCGTTCTTGCTCTCTGAACCCTCTGGAAGTACCATTACCACCACCTCTCGTTGGAGAAGCAAACCCACGACTCCAAAGGATCTCTGTGATCAACTCATCACTTCTACTACGATGGATTCAGGTATCCCTCCATCATTTTATTTTTTGTTTTCATTATGGTTAATGATATGGGGAATAGATTGATCTTGGGAATTATAGAAAAATCATATGGTTCTGATTTTATTTGGCATTAAATCCTATCAAAAAGGCCCACTCATTTTTTGGATGAGCTAAAGTAGAAGAAAGTATGATTTAAGTTAGGGGGTGGTAGTGTTTTTATAAGAAGGATGGGTTGATGTAGGCTATAGGATCTAACTAAGGACTAGGATATGTCCATCAATTTAGGTTTAAACTAAACCACTAGATGATGATCCAAGGGTGGAGAGTGTGACCATGATTACAAGGCCTTGGAATACTCTAGAAAGACCTAGAGTGGGAGATAAAGTCTTGATAGTTGACAGATTTTGGGATCAAGTTGAGGGAAGTTTTAGACTAATTGTGGTCGGCTATAAGGATTGGAAGTCAAGGTTTAATTGGGTCCTTAGGATGGCTTTTGGATGGTGGATGTAGGTCCTTAGGTTGTAGGCTTGGGTTGCTAAAAATAGGTTGTGTCATGGGTAGCCTAAGGATGGAAATCTAAAGGTTGTGAGAGTTTCTCTACACTAGATTTAAGACATGGGAAATCTAAAGGTTGTAAGAGTTTCTCTACACTAGATTTAAGACATGGTTTTGTAGATAATTAGGTGTCCTAATTATGTCTAAAGATAGGGAGGGCTTAGGTGGTGCCATGTGTCCCATGTTATCCTCTTCCTCCTTGCTTGTCTTTATTTTTTCAAGTCTCATTGTCTTTAAGTGTATTATTCTTCTTTTATTTAGGCTTCCCATTGATCTTTCTCTTCTCTGAAGTGGTCCTTTGGTGGCGACCTTCCTCTATAGTTT
Source organism: Thalassia testudinum (assembly GCA_037157565.1). NCBI lineage: Eukaryota > Viridiplantae > Streptophyta > Magnoliopsida > Alismatales > Hydrocharitaceae > Thalassia > Thalassia testudinum. The sequence continues at coordinate 63,699,188 of JAZHRO010000003.1, forward strand.
TATTATTTCGTCGTAGTATAGTATAGAGAGGTGATTACTAGTTTAATACAATTTGTTACTTGGAAATAAAGAGTTCCCGAGGTCGAACTCAGGGAGCAAACTGTATTCTAGAGATACAAATTCTTATTACAAAAATAAAGAGAGAGAGAGAATTTGTTGGCTTTTCTTCTTTTCTCTTTGCTTCTCCTCTTCTTCCTTCTCAGATCTTCTGCTCTCTTCCTTTGTTCTTCTTCTTTATCTGCAGTGGTGATGTTCTTCTTCTTCTTTCTTTCTTCTTTTCCTTTCTTCAGATCTTCTAGTGCTCTTCTTCTTTCAGTTCTTCCCTTGGCCTCTCTGTGTTCTCCTCTGCCTCGCCTTCCTTCTCCTTCTTTGCCTTCAGGACGTCGTCTGATTTTCCAATCAGACGACTTAAACCGCCGCTGCTACAGTGCTCCTCCTTCCTTCAGCTTTCGTCGTCCTTCTTCTCTTTCGCCTGTGCCTGCACACTTCAAAGCTCTCGTCAGCGGGAAAAAACCTATTCTACCCTTCCCCCCGCGTTTCTCTCTCACAGAAGTCGCTCTTAGGAAAGCTCTCCCAGAGCTGCCGGGTAGTCGGGTACGAGTCGCGCCCGGGTCCAGGCCCACCGGCGTGGGTGGTGGGCGAGGAGTACAGGTCAGTCTAAGTCGGGTCGGGCTAGGTCCGCGGGGCGTGGTCGCGGACGAGGCCGGGTCGAGCGAGTGAGTGAGAGGGACCTCACCCCGTGCTCAGGAGGCAACAAGCATAAGGCACTTTTTGCCTTTATGCGGGCGCGCTCCTCTGAAAGGTTACGAGGTGGGACTAAATGTCCCACCCCAATTTGGGTGCCTGCGCGGAGGAAGCAGCGGCAGTTGAGGCGAAGCGCGGCGGCTTCGCACGAGAGCTTCGACTCGACTGCAGCCTGGTACTTCGCGAAGACATCTCGCACTGTCTGGGAGCGTGACCTGGGCGTGGCGCACCTGGGGCAGCAGGTGAAGAAGCTGCTTCGCTTCAACAATGGCGGCGGCGAGCGCAGGTACCTGCCCACAGAGAAACGGCCTCTCGGCCCAAACAGAAACGCGGAGGACCTTCGCCATGGCACGGCGAAGGTGGTCGGGGGGTGTGTAGGCGGCGGGGCGGAGCCTAAGGGCTGCCCTAGGTCGGACTGTGGGTCGGGAGATGGGTTTGTTCGGTGGAGTTGCAGAGGGTGATTTGGGGGAAGTGGAAGGGCGGAGGTTGATCAGGGTGAGGAGGCGGAGGTTCTGCGGTGGTCGGCGAGCCGTGTGGGTTGCTGGAGTGATGGGAGCGGGTCGCCGGAGCAGGGGCTGGAGGTGGAGAAGGTGAGGGCGATTGGTCGGATCGGGGTAACAGTAAAGATGTAAAATGAGGAAAAGGAAGAGGGGAGAAAGAGGAGGAGTTCTACCTACTTAGCAGGACGAGGAGGGGCCGGAGCGGGCGACAGTCGTATCGACTGTCGCCGGAGAAGAAGATGCCCGGGGGAAGGGGCGGCGGCGAGCAGAGGGCCGGAGAGGCACCAGCTAGGTGCGGCGTGGCGCGGGAAGAGCGAGGGAGAGCAACCCAGCAGCTGGTAGTGCGGCAGAGCGACGAGGAGGAAGAGGGGAGGCCGCCGGAGCTGGAGGGCTTCCTGTCGGAGTGGGAAGAGAGGAAGTGGGGGTCTTTCTCCGTCAGGACCGAGCTCCCTCGAACGGTGGAGCGACGGGGGGGTACTTATAGGGTAGAATCAGAGAGGAGGGCGGAGGGAGACGACGTGTCTCCCTCGCCGGAGGACGCCGGAGATGGAGACCCATACCGTCCGTGCGTTCGCACGGCCGGTATGGTGGGTTGCAGCGACCAGGGGGTGTCCCTGCGACGGCTGACGACGCAGGGCACCCCCGATTTACTTGTCAGACCCTCCCCCTTACCCTGCACGGCGCCATGCTCCGCGCAAGGTCGCCGGAGCATGGTGCTGGTCAGGTTTTGGCAAGAGGGACCTGAATGCAAAGAACGAAGGAGAGTTAGGGGTAGAAATGTGAGGGTTCAAAAGTTGAGGGCCAAAAAGTAAATATATGAGGACCAAAGTGCAAAGTTGGTCAAGAAGGTTTCTTCTTAGGCTTATGTTTTTATACATGACTAATTAGGACCTAAGGAATTTGATGGTGAATTTTATTTCTAGATTAAACCTTGTTTGACTGATCAATTTACGCAAAAACCCGAATTAAGTTATTAATTGGGCATGGTTCTCAATGTAGGTCAAAATGGGTTCTGAAGGCCAAATTGAAGGTTCTAAACCCTATAGATTATTTTTCTATGAATTTTAGAGGGTTTATTCTATTTTTACTTTGCCTCGATCCTCGTGAATTGAAGTGGGTTTGTTTTAAGGTTACAGATTATCATTTAGTTCCTTGGAATTGCTGTAGCCCCTGTCAGATCATCTCATCCCACTTTTATTATTATTAGGTTGCTTTGACCTATGTTTGGACCCTGAATTACCCTGTATGCAGATTATATTGGTAAAATTGCATTTTTACCCCTTATGACTCGTTTTCTCCTTAAACTCAGAATTCTCTGAGTTAAGCCTTTCCTTGAGTTATGTAGGAGCTTTTATCCTTTGTATTAGGTCAAAATGAGCTAGTTATGGCTCATGATGAGGTTCTCATCATACCCCCATGCCTAACTTTTGCTAGTCCCTTAGCAAAAACTTAAGGTTTCAACCCTTGTTCTAGACCATGAAGTTCTTAATAGCTTTAGATAAGTGCTTTTTCATTTGAGCTTAGATTAGGTTAGAATGCTGACCATAGGCCTAAAAGGTACTCTAGTACCAATCAAGATCCAAATCTGTTTAGCCTTAGCCTCAGTCCTTAGCAAAGGTTTTTAAGGCCCACAAGAACTAACCTAAGGTTTATTGGACTTTGTGGTTAAAGCACCCGTGCTTGAAATGATTTTAGCCCTGGCTCAGTTCGCAGTGCGTTTTGTAAGAGAGAGATAGAAAGTTATTCTGTTTGGAGAGTTTTCTCTCTCTTTTTCTTTTTAGTTCTAGCCTAGGATTGGCTTTTCAACACGGTCTGTATCAGATTCCTTGCTCCCATCATCAATCCTCAAGGGTTCCTAGCAATCGATGCTTCGAGATAGCACCGCCCATGGCAACCCCCGGAACCCTGGCTATTGAGATTTCGAGATAATCCCATCCATGGTGTTCCGTGGCCGAGTCCAGACCCTAGCAATTGACACTTCGAGATAATGCCATCCATGGAATCTGAATCAGCAGAGTGCTTACATGCCCCCAGTAGGATATGTAAATATCCTAAGAGACAAGCACCGAGGAGATGATATTTTGTTACGCATCTTCGAGGGGATTTCCCGCCTCTCCACGCTGGGAACTTGTCCAAATCAACTTGTGTTGATCGGCCGCTCCTACTCTAGGTGTTATTTTCAGAATTTTGTGACGCTTCTGCGTGATTTTGATTTTTACGCTTACTGAACCAGGCTGTGTGTGAGGTTAGGGTGCTTAGGTTACTGAGTCCCGTAAACCAAAAATTAGTTAATGAGGCCAAATACTTCCTAAGCCTTAGACCTAATACTTCAGCTTTTCATTTTCCTCAACCTCTTGAGGAATGTCTAGATCTTAATGGGTACTAAGAGTCTATTCAAGAATGCCTAAGGTTTGCGTTCTTACTAATCTCATTACGCACTTTTCAGTTATTTTCTTGAATGAGGTCTAGAACTTAGGTTAATTCCTTAGTTCCTTACTAATGACTATCACCTTTTCTCATAATTTTGTGCTCCTTTTTCATTTTGTTTCTTTTCTCCTTCTCCTTCACAAAATTTCCTTCTCCTTTTTTCCTTTTATTTTTTTTCGAAAAATTTTTAATTTTTATGGTGTTTTCGGCATATGTGAATTTTTTGTTTGAAACCTTTTCTTACAAGTTTTGCACTTTCATCCCCCCATGCCTAAGATATGTAATGTCCTCATTGTAACCTAGGGGGTTTTTATTTAACTTAGTTCATTCCTTAAGACAGAAATTTGGATGAGTGAATGGGTCGGGTTGAATTTTTGCGGACGATTTCTAATCCCAGATGCAAGCATCTGAGGTGGGGTCGGCTGTCTACAAGGGTGAACCTTAAGTGCAAAAAGGTGTCAGAAAAAGTTTTGGATTTTTAGGAAAATGACGGGTTGCCTCCCGTTAAGCGCTGAGTTTTACGCCATCGGCTGGGCGCAATAAGCTCAAGGGGAATGGAGGATATAAGATGCTTCAGCCAAATCAGTAGAAGTTACATCAATGAATGGCTTGAGTCTCTAACTGTTCACGATGAAAGGTTCAGAATCGTGGCTGAGTGGACTGATTTCGATTGCTCCATTTCCAAAAACGTGTCGGACCAAATATGGCCCGACCCACTTGGATCTCAGTTTTCCTGGGAAGAGTTTTAGTCGGGCATCAAAGAGTAGGACCTTTTGACCAGGATGAAAGATCTTTCTCGAGATGTGTTTGTCGTGGAAGGCTTTAACCCACTCCTTGTAGATATGCGAGTTCTCGTACGTGTCTAGGCGTAATTCATCGATCTCGCTGATTTGGAGTTTTCTGTGGGTCCCAGCCTTGGAAAGATCTAGATTACAGTTCCGTACTGCCCAATAGGCTTTATGCTCCAGTTCTATGGGAAGGTGGCATGCCTTTCCGTACACCAGTCTAAAGGGAGACATGCCCAATTGGGTCTTGTGGGCGGTCCTATAGGCCCACAATGCTTCCGGAAGTCGGGACGACCAGTCCTTCCTGTCAGGTCGAACAGTGACTTGCAGGATTTTCTTGATTTCCCGATTAGACAGCTCAGCTAGACCATTAGTTTGGGGGTGGTAAGGAGTAGAGATTCGGTGAGACACCCCGTATTTGGTCATCAGTGACCTAAACTGAGCATTTGTGAAATGGGTCCCCCCATCAGAGATTATTGCACGAGGAATCCCGAACCTTGAGAAAATGTTTTGATGAATGAATTTGAGAACGATTTTGTGATCACAGGTTCGGGTCGGTATGGCTTCGATCCATTTGGACACGTAGTCCACAGCCAACAGAATGTATTCGAAACCATCCGAAACAGGAAAGGGGCCCATAAAATCAATCCCCCAAACATCAAAGATTTCGCATACTAGAATCGGTTGCATAGGCATCATGTCGCGATGGCTCATGTTGCCCAAAGTCTGGCAACGACTGCATGCCTTGCAGTGACTGTACGCGTCTTTGAACAGTGTGGGCCAGTAAAAGCCGCACTGGAGGACTTTTGATGCGGTTTTATGCCCGGCGAAATGGCCACCGCATGCCTGGTCATGGCAGAAAGAGAGGATATTGTTGAATTCCTCTTTCGAGACACATCTCCGGATGATCTGATCGGCACCTATGCGGAAGAGGTACGGGTCTTCCCAAATGTAATACTTGGCATCGGAGCGTAATTTGTCTTTCTTGGCCTTCGGCCAATCGGACGGGATCTGATGAGATGCCAAGTAATTTACTACATTAGCAAACCATGGAAGGCTAGTACCAATAGTCAGCAGGTGCTCATCGGGAAAATGCTCAGTGATGGGTCCGGAAGGGTCAATTATTTCATAAGGAAGACGGGACAAGTGATCAGCTACCACATTTTGCTTTCCCGCTTTGTCGCGAATCTCAAGGTCAAATTCTTGCACCAGCAAGATCCATCGGATTAATCGAGGTTTCGCGTCCTTCTTTGCAAGGAGATGCCTCACAGCTGTGTGATCCGAGTATATGATGACACGAGAACCCAGAAGGTACGATCTGAATTTTTCTAGGGCAAATACTACAGCTAGTAGCTCTTTCTCAGTAACCGTATAGTTACGCTGAGCCTCATCGAGTGTTTTGCTGGCGTAGTAAATGACCACAGGTTTCCCGTCAATTTTCTGCCCCAAAATCGCTCCTACAGCGAAGTCAGATGCATCGCACATGATCTCAAAGGGTTGAGACCAATCAGGGGACTGTAGGATCGGGGCTTGGGTGACTCGGTCACGTAGGATTTCAAATGCTTGAGTGCATTCCTTGGAAATTTCGAAAGGAACATCCTTGGAGAGAAGAGTGGTCAGGGGGCGCGCGATTTTTGAAAAATCAGGGATAAATCGTCGATAAAAACCGACATGCCCTAAAAAGGAACGGATGTCCCTGATCGAGCTAGGCATAGGAAGGTGAGAAATCAGATCAACCTTAGCTCGATCCACTTGGATACCTTTTTCCGAAATTGAGTGTCCCAGGACAATTCCCTCAGGCACCATGAAATGGCTCTTTTCCCAGGAAAGAACCAAATTCACATTGATGCACCGCCTGAGTATCTGGACCAAGTGTTGGAGGCAATCGTCGAATGATGCTCCGAAAACTGAAAAGTCATCCATGAAGACTTCCAGATAATCACCTACCATATCTGAGAATATGGAAAGCATGCATCGCTGAAAAGTAGCGGGTGCATTGGAAAGACCGAAAGGCATCCTTCGGAAAGCGTGTGTTCCGAAGGGGCAGGTGAACGTGGTCTTTTCTTGGTCCTCAGGATGGATTGCCACCTGGTTATAACCGGAGTACCCATCAAGAAAGCAGAAGAACCTATTTCCCGCAAGTTTTTCGAGAATTTGATCAATGAAGGGTAGTGGGAAATGATCCTTCTTCGTGGAGGAATTGAGTCGGCGGTAATCTATACAGACTCTCCATGAGTTGGCTAATCGGGTAGGAATGATTTCTCCGGTCTCAGTCGTTATAGTGGTGAGTCCTGCCTTCTTGGGCACGACCTGAATTGGGCTCACCCAACGACTATCGGAGATCGGGTAGATGATTCCGGCATCTAACCACTTAATGATCTCCTTTTTCACGACCTCCTGCAGATTGGGGTTTAAGCATCTCTGCATTTCACGAGAAGGTCGTGTGCCCTCTTCTGAATAGATATGATGAGTATAATAAGAGGGACTTATTCCAGTCAAATCATCGAGAGTCCACCCGATGGCTCTGCGATGTTGCTGGAGGACAACAATCAGACAGGATTCCTGTTCAGGACTGAGGTTGGAATTGATAATCACAGGAAGGGTCTGATTAGAACCCAAAAAGATGTATTTCAAGTGAGCAGGAAGGGGTTTCAGTTCGAGGATGGGGTTATCAGCAGCAGCGGGTGGTTCAGTATAGATGTGAGGTTCAAGGGTGGGAGTTACTGGGTTGTTCATATCTGGATTCGACTCCTCTGTTTGCGGGTCAAGATCCTTCTGTGGTTGATGAGGCATAATCGAGTTATTCTGGAAGTGTGATTCATCAACCAAAGTCCTGATGTCACAAATTTGTTCGATGACACTGCAATTAATTCCTTGTTGGGCCTTAAATATATCAATTTTCAGTGTTTGATCTCCAAACTTAAGCTCTATTTGGCCCTCCTCACAGCTGATGTTGGCTCTCGCAGTAGCCAAGAAAGGTCTCCCTAGAATGATTGGTATATCCCTAGGGTTCTCAGGTGCGTCCATATCTAAGACTATAAAGTCCACTGGGAAATAGAAATCCCGCACTCTTAGATAACATCCTCGAGAATCCCTTTTGGTGACTTTATAGATCGATCTGCTAATTGTAATGTCACCTCGGTTGGTTTTAGCTCAGATTCTTCTAGATGGTCAAGTAAGGATGTGGGTATCAGGTTTATGGATGCACCCAAGTCTAACAATGCTCCATCAAATTGGGTACCACCTATCTTGCAGGAAATCAGGGGAGTACCAGGATCTTTTGCCTTGGGTGGGAGTCTACTGAGGATTACAGAGTTGGCTTGCTCTGACAGAACAATTGGACTCCCTCCCTTGGTTTGCTGCTTACGCTGGGGTGTACATATATTCTTTAGAAATCGTGCGTAAGCTGGTACGTGGCGGATTGCATCCATCAAGGGGATGTTTATGTGGACCTGCTCGCAGAGCTTGACCAGGTCCTCCTCAGGGGCCACGGGTTTGGTGGTCTTCTTTCCCTTGGTCAAGGCCTCGGGAAACGGGATCTTGGTTGGTTCTTCTAGGATAGGTCCAGGTTGTGGATCCGGGACAGTGGTATCTTGGATAACTATCCTAGGGTCATGGTTATCAGGCTTGGAGTGGTTTGGATAATGCGGGTCTTGAGTTGTTTTACCACTACGTGTTGTTACAGAATTTAATCCGACCTGATTTTGGTTTGGGTTTGGTAAGAGGGGTGGCTGCTGCTGAAATCCCGCATAAGAAGTTGAAGCTTCCATCTCGTCTGGAGATGGAGCAGTAGGGGCCTGATAAATCCATTGTGCGTGGCCTAAATTTGGATTCATAACGCGCTTCTGGGTTGGCACGTTATTCGAGTTAGGAAGAGGTTGGGAAGGGAGTGTGCTTGGCTGGCGAGAATTTGCCAACTGGGCCAGTTGAGTTTTAACCTCTGTAAGTTCGTCCTTGTGCTGTTTTTGAATAGCCGCATTCGTTCTTTGAATGTCAACCAGAGTTTGAAGGATTAGGGACATTTGATCCTGATTTGGCCCTGATGGATAGTAGGGTTGGGCCGAGGCTGAGGCGGCTGGTAATGACGAGAGGGCTGTGGGCGGGACTGAAAAGGTGGTCTTTGGGTTTGGGAATTTCCCGCCCACTGAAAATTGGGATGGTTTCGCCATCCAGGGTTGTAAGTGTTGGAGAATTGGTCGTTCTGGATGGCGTTGAGGTCCTCGCAGGTCTGAGGAACCTCTTGAGAATCAGGGAAAGGGGGAATGGAGTTCCCCGGGCTGGTGTAGAAAGGATCGGATGATCCTCCGATCCGAGAATCAGATGGGGATGGATATGGATCCATCCTAGGGGAAGATCGGTGGAGGATGTTTTGCACAGTCTCCTATGTGGAAGGAGGTTGTGCAAAGGAGTTACGCGCGGAGGTGGCTCGCTGCAAGTGCTGAGTCAGCTCATCCACCTTCTTCTCAATGATTGAGACCTTGTCCAATCGACTGGCCATTAATTCCTGGTCGACTGATGCGGACAGGCCCTGCGTCTCATGTGCTCCCTTAAGATTCGTCGCTGCGCGGGTATTCGTCCTGTCGAATAATCCCATGGAGTCATTGTTGATGGAGTTCTCGCACATGTTTTCGAGAATCTCCCATACGGTGTCTTCATGTTGACCCATGATGTTTCCTCCGCAAGTTGCATTGACGAAAAGGCGGATGTCCTCACGGAGTCCCTGGTAAAAAGATTGGACTTGTTCCCATTTAGGAACTCCGTGATGGGGGCACTTTCTCATGAGATCCTGAAAACGATCCCATGCCTCATGGAGAGGTTCTCCTGATTGTTGAGTGAAGTGTGTAATCTGATGGCGCAAGGCGTTGGTCCGACCAACGGGAAAAAACTTTTTCAAAAACTCGGATTGAAGTTCTTCCCAAGTGTTGATCGGCCGGGTCTGAGTTTGATACCAATGGGCGGCCTTGTCCATAAGAGAAAAGAACATCTTCATGAGAAGAATATCCCGATTTTGCGCATCTGACCCAAAAGTGTGGGCCAGATGCTTTAGCTGTTTGATGTGCTGGAAGGGATCTTCAGAATTAAGCCCATGGAATTTAGGTATAGCATGAATCATGTTGGGCTTTAATTCGGAATCAGGTCCTCCAGTCGGGATTCTGACTCGAGGCTCAATGGCCACCGCAGCAGGATTGTAGTGGTCCCGCATCATAGGACGCTGTGATGGGTGCACGAAGTTTTGGAAGAGGTCATTGAGTCGCTGGAGCTGGTGCTCCAGATTATTTTCTTCCTCAACTGGCTGAGCCATGATGGGGGAAGAAGAAGAACTTGGTTCTGAATCAGAAGAGAGAATAATGTGAGGGTGTTGCTGCACAAACACGGGCGTCGAGGCTTGGCCTTGACGAGAGCGAATTTCTAAAGGAGGTCTTAAGGGTGGTCTTAAGGACTTCCTTCCGTACATGCACTGTTGGAAGAGATGAGTTTAGAAGGTGCTGGACCCAATCAAGACACCCAAAAATGTGTTGGGTGACTATAGAGGTGCGGGGCAGATGGACCCCTTGATCAGAAAGATCGTCCACCTGAGAATTACATGGGCAGCCAGAGAGGGAGAGTCCCGCAAAGACCCCTACACGGTAGAGCGTCCCCACGGGTTACAGGGTTTCCCCCACCCGACCTCTCTTGTCACTGCGGTTCCAGGTAGACCAGAATGGGGATCTTGACCTCTTAAGTCTACCAATTTTTATTTTAAGGTCAGGGTGCTTAAGGTTTCACTTGAACTTTAGTCTTTTAAGTGCAAAGAGTGACCTAATTTAAGGTTGGTTGACCCAAGGGGTCAACTTTACCTCTTGTTTCCTTTGAGAGCTTTTAGGTCTTGTCTTTTAGGGTTCAAGTGTTTAGAGAGCCAATTGTTTTAGGTTTTCTTTGAATAGGTATTTTCAGACAAGGGCTTGGGCACACTTCATTTGGTTTTCTCAATTCTTGCTTAAGGAGTGTGTCTCTAAATCCCTAGTGTTGGATCCTAGGTTGGCTCTACTTGGTCCAGTTAACTCTTTGTTGGGTAATTAGGGCTCAAGCAAGAATGTGTTAGCCCTTAAATACCCTTAATAGTGTGCAGGAGTAATGGGTTGAAAACATGCAACTTTTTATGGTTACTAAGTATGGAAGACAGGTTAGCCCTATATTGCTTGTTCTTTTCTATTCTTCCTCTTTAGAGTTTAGGGGTTAATAGCGAGAGGAAAAAAAATTTTACCTGTCCTCGGAGTGGTTGTCGTGTGGTTGCTTGTCTTCTTGATTTCCTGTAGCTGCACAAAAGAGAGGAGATTATCAGAAACTAAAAAGAAACAGGAATGTTTACCTCTAGAATAGCTGTTGCTCCTCGGCAACGGCGCCAAAAACTGGTGGGGACCTTCCTCTATAGTTTTATTATTTCATCGTAGTATAGTATAGAGAGGTGATTACCAGTTTAATACAATTTGTTACTCGGAAATAAAGAGTTCCCAAGGTCGAACTCAGGGAGCAAACTGTATTCTAGAGATACAAATTCTTATTACAAAAATAAAGAGAGAGAGAGAATTTGTTGGCTTTTCTTCTTTTCTCTTTGCTTCTCCTCTTCTTCCTTCTCAGATCTTCTTCTCTCTTCCTTTGTTCTTCTTCTTTATCTGCAGTGGTGATGTTCTTCTTCTTCTTTCTTTCTTCTTTTCCTTTCTTCAGATCTTCTCGTGCTCTTCTTCTTCTTTCAGTTCTTCCCTTGGCCTCTCTGTGTTCTCCTCTGCCTCGCCTTCCTTCTCCTTCTTTGCCTTCAGGACGTCGTCTGATTTTCCAATCAGACGACTTAAGCCGCCGCTGCTACAATGCTCCTCCTTCCTTCAGCTTTCGTCGTCCTTCTTCTCTTTCGCCTGTGCCTGCACACTTCAAAGCTCTCGTCAGCGGGAAAAAACCTATTCTACCCTTCCCCCCGCGTTTCTCTCTCACAGAAGTCGCTCTTAGGAAAGCTCTCCCAGAGCTGCCGGGTAGTCGGGTATGAGTCGCGCCCGGGTCCAGGCCCACCGGCGTGGGTGGTGGGCGAGGAGTACAGGTCAGTCTAAGTCGGGTCGGGCTAGGTCCGTGGGGCGTGGTCGCGGACGAGGCCGGGTTGAGCGAGTGAGTGAGAGGGACCTCACCCCGTGCTCAGGAGGCAACAAGCATAAGGCACTTTTTGCCTTTATGCGGGCGCGCTCCTCTGAAAGGTTACGAGGTGGGACTAAATGTCCCACCCCAATTTGGGCGCCTGCGCGGAGGAAGCAGCGGCAGTCGAGGCGAAGCGCGGCGGCTTCGCGCGAGAGCTTCGACTCGATTGCAGCCTGGTACTTCGCGAAGACGCCTCGCACTGTCTGGGAGCGTGACTTGGGCGTGGCGCACCTGGGGCAGCAGGTGAAGAAGCTGCTTCGCTTCAACAATGGCGGCGGCGAGCGCAGGTACCTGCCCACAGAGAAACAGCCTCTCGGCCCAAACAGAAATGCGGAGGACCTTCGCCGTGGCACGACGAAGGTGGTCGGGGGGTGTGTAGGCGGCGGGGCGAAGCCTAAGGGCTGCCCTAGGTCGGACTGTGGGTCGGGAGATGGGTTTGTTCGGTGGAGTTGCAGAGGGTGATTTGGGGGAAGTGGAAGGGCGGAGGTTGATCAGGGTGAGGAGGCGGGGGGGTACTTATAGGGTAGAATCAGAGAGGAGGGCGGAGGGAGACGACGTGTCTCCCTCGCCGGAGGACGCCGGAGATGGAGACCCATACCGTCCGTGCGTTCGCACGGCCGGTATGGTGGGTTGCAGCGACCAGGGGGTGTCCCTGCGACGGCTGACGACGCAGGGCACCCCCGATTTACTTGTCAGACCCTCCCCCTTACCCTGCACGGCGCCATGCTCCGCGCAAGGTCGCCGGAGCATGGTGCTGGTCAGGTTTTGGCACGAGGGACCTGAATGCAAAGAACGAAGGAGAGTTAGGGGTAGAAATGTGAGGGTTCAAAAGTTGAGGGCCAAAAAGTAAATATATGAGGACCAAAGTGCAAAGTTGGTCAAGAAGGTTTCTTCTTAGGCTTATGTTTTTATACATGACTAATTAGGACCTAAGGAATTTGATGGTGAATTTTATTTCTAGATTAAACCTTGTTTGACCGATCAATTTACGCAAAAACCCGAATTAAGTTATTAATTGGGCATGGTTCTCAATGTAGGTCAAAATGGGTTCTGAAGGCCAAATTAAAGGTTCTAAACCCTATAGATTATTTTTCTATGAATTTTAGAGGGTTTATTCTATTTTTACTTTGCCTCGATCCTCGTGAATTGAAGTGGGTTTGTTTTAAGGTTACAGATTATCATTTAGTTCCTTGGAATTGCTGTTGCCCCTGTCAGATCATCTCATCCCACTTTTATTCTTATTAGGTTGCTTTGACCTATGTTTGGACCCTGAATTACCCTGTAAGCAGATTATATTGGTAAAATTGCATTTTTACCCCTTATGACTCGTTTTCTCCTTAAACTCAGAATTCTCTGAGTTAAGCCTTTCCTTGAGTTATGTAGGAGCTTTTATCCTTTGTATTAGGTCAAAATGAGCTAGTTATGGCTCATGATGAGGTTCTCATCATCCTTCACGTTCCTCAATCCTTATTCATCACTCTCACTGCCTACATTATTCACAAAAGCATATAATTAGCCACATTTATTTATAAAACATACATAAGTCTTATATATGCATACATGCATAGATTACTTTATTTACAACCTAAATGCATGTTTTAAACTAGGATCTAACCCAAGATTAAGCATTTTAGGAATATAAATTAGGCTGTTATCAACCTGCTACGGGAATATCCCAGGGTTAGATAGCAGCCTATCAAAACTTTTATTAAGCATCTAAATTTGATAGACAAGGTCTTGTGTAGCCTTGGCCTTATTGGCCTCCCTCTTCTTTTGTAAAATTTAAGGACCCCTATCCATAGAGACAGAAGTGAGATGAATGGAATTCTCACTAAGGAGGCCCCAGGCCTCATCCTCGATTTTGGTTAAGAAGGTTCCAGCATATGTGCCATCTACCATTTACCTATGCTTATCAGATAGACCAGTGTAGAACCTCTCAACCAATTGCCATTTTGGCACTTGGTGATGGAGGCATAATCTCAAAGGATCATTGAAGTGCTTCCACATTTCATGGAATTACTCCTTATCATTCTGAGTAAAACCCATAATTTCCCTTTTGAAATGATTGGTTTTGCTCATTGAAAAATATTTTCCCAAGAACTCTCCCCTAAGGGCAGGCCAAGTGTTCACCCTTGCATTAATGGAATGGTACTAATATTTGGCTTTATCCTTAAGGGAGAACATAAAGAGGGTATGCATTAAGGCTTCATAAATAAAGCCTTGTAACTTCACCATTGATTGCACAGCAATCATGAGTCTTAATCAACCTAAATAATGCCTGAACCTAGCTTAAATTGTGGATATTGCACTCATATCTTGCATATCATGCATTGCATCAGTCTATTTAGAATAAGATGAGATATCCTGCTAGTTAATAGTTTTTATTGCTACTTGCAGATAATAAAGTGATCCAGGATGAAGGAGATAGTGGAATAAAGCAATAAAGGAAGAAGAAGACTGATCTAGATAAGAGAAGTGAGGAGGATAGCCTTATCCCTACCCTTAGAAACCCTAGGACAGCCTTCCCAAACCCAAAACAACCTCCCTTATGGCACCTTAGCCTCAAAACCCAAACATGGATAGCAGTATCCATGTTCTTATCCACCCTATCCCTCTCCCAAACACTTAGGAACCAAAACCCACCTTAGAAAACCTAAAACCCACTCTCCAGCACCTTTTAGGACATCCAGACATCTGGCTGGATGTCTAATTTTTGCAGAATAACAATCTAGGAAGCCAAAACTCATATTGACACAGAATTGGGCATCCAATTTATTGTCCAGACATCCAATTTTGTAGTATAAGACATCTGACCACTATCCTGGACGTCTGATACGCTGTCTGGTTCCTGATTTTGGTGCTAGAAGCCTGATCTTACCTATTTTGACCTAGGAACCCAACCAGAAACCCTAGGAAACCTAATTAGAGACCTCCTAAGCCTAGTCCACTATCCATAGCCCTACTTATCCTATCCCTAACCCAATTGAACCATCCCATACCTAATTAGGTGCATCTACAGTTGATTGGGTGCACCTGAGCCCAATTAGATCCACCCAAGATCTAATTGACTCATACCTATTAGGGTTACTCTAGCCTAGTCACATGCACACATCCAATTAGACTTGACCTAGACCTAATTAGGTTCACTCCTATCCGATTAAACTTTCCTAAGACTAATTAGGTCCACACCCACTTAATGTAGGTAACCGAACCTAGATTCACCAAGCCCACTACCCTACTCCACGAAAATTACACCTACACATACATACACTTTCCTAAATCCCACTTTCCCATTCTAGCCCTCATTAGTTGGTCACCAACCTAGATCCTACATTGGTGGCACTTGCTATTTTGGGAGCCACCAAAAGTGGTGACCCATTTGAAATGGAGAGGCCTTTCCATAAAAGCCAAGGAGAGAAGAGAGCCACGAAATTCATTCACTCTCCCATTCATTCTCCTCCCACTTGCGACACCCTTCCACCCTCCAAAACCTTAGGGCCATCCTCCTCCTCCAAGGCCCCCTCCATGGATGACTAAAGAAGAAGCTCCTCCAAGGGATCTTCATGTGGGCGGCAAGAAGAAGGAGAGCACTAGGGTGCAACACTCTCTTCTCCTCTCTTCACTTGGGCATGTCCTTTCTACTCCATAGAGAGGACGCCCCCTCTCTTTCTTCTTCTTCTTGGACGGCCATGAAGGCTCACCCATAGCCTTTTGTGGCAGGCCATCTCTTGTTGGTAGGCGTGTAGATGGGTTTGCATACCCAAGGTTTAGCCTACACCCTCACACAAGGCTGATGGCCCTAGTGGCACCTTCCCAACGTGAGGAATTTCTTCTATTTAAATGCTTTCTAGTATAGATATTGTGTGACATTATTTTGAGTATTCTATGCATGAATAATATTGTGAGATCATTGCTTCTGTGATTGTCTTCAATTTTGTTTTCCTATTGCTTTTTAAAATAAAAATCAAAAACACAAAAAGACAAAAAAAAGGTTAGATTAGATTTAGGTTAGATTAAGCCAATCCAAATCTCGACTTGTTTTCACGCCTCCCAGAGACGAACGATCGAGACTCAAGTTTTCAAAGGAATAAAATCCATCGAGTTTCGATATTATAAATGTTTTTGTCAAGGGGATTTCACGACTATACTACAACATTATTTTTCTGAAAACTCACGATTTCCATGCTTGCCAACCATGGAGCAAATTGGTGCTTAACGATGAGTGAGAAAATCATTGCAAAAAGTTTGAGTTTAAGAAAACCCGAGTTGTTGCAAGTTTGCAAGAAAATCCACTACCAAATAATATTTTTAACCGAAACTCTAATGAGTCCCGGGTCGAACATAGGGAGGCGAATGTTTGATTAAAAACCACATTAGAAATTATTGTTACAAAGCAAAGTAGCTGGTTGAAATTAATCTACGCTAGCTATTCTACATAAGGAATAAATAATAGAAAAGAGATAAAATAATACAAAGAAAGAGAAAAATAGAGAGAGGATAAATAAGTCTTGCATTTAAATAATTCAGAGTCTATTACAACTACTTGAAGCAAATAAAACTACACTAAAAAGCAGTAAAAGATAGGAGTGAGAAAATCCTCCGCTTGGAAGACGAGCCACGTTGATGAGATGCCCGAAAGAGGGTGGTGAGATACTGGACAAGGGAGAACGAGGTTGGAGGACGAAGCAGGGTGCCGTCGCAGCAGGATCCACTTCCCAAATGGTGGTGAGAAGACAGCCACGAGATGCTCCACGAAGGGGATGAGAAGATGGACAAACTTTTCTTTTTTAACTCTAAAGGAGCATTCCAAGTTTGGGACTAGCTCCTTAGAGCTTTGGAGAGGGTGAGAGAAGAGAGAAAGGGATGAAGAAAAGGTGAAGGAGAGATGGCTATTTATAGGTGTGGTCATGGGGGCAAAAGGGTCTTTTTAAGGACTTTAAAATAAATTTAGGGCCTTTAGTGACATTGCTAAAGAGTGTGTCAAAGGAGAGCCACCCATCTTTGATCCAACACTCCACATCGTGCCACATCACATGCTTCCTCGCTTTTAAACATTTCTCAACGTGCAACGGGTCGCGCGTTCTCAGCCGCTCTATCCACATCGAATGGTTCAGATCCATCCTCGCCGTGCCTTTAGATCGCTCGCTTGGTGCTTCAGATTGCGTGTCATCATGCGTGTGGACAAAGGCTGCTCATCCGTGCTGCCATGTGGCTGCCGCCCTTGCCACTTGATGGACATCCAACGGGCGAATTGGGCCCGCTATCACCTTCAGCGGATTTAATCCACTCGCACAGATTCGACCTTGCATCGCACTCTCTGCATAGAGCTCTCGCCTGCTTGCCACCAACCTCTTTTTGTCGTGTTTATGTTTTAAGGGTTGGGCACTCAACACTGTTGGATCTCAATCCAACGGTCGAGATCGCGCGACCTTTGTCCTCAGAGGGTGTGAGCATTGGGTTTGGATCGATGTGGCAAGATCTAGGCCATTGGATGGCGATCCAACAGCTCAGATCAATGGTTGCAGTTGAGGGGAAGTGTGGACAGCTGATTTGGAAGGCTATGATGGTGCCACATGGTGCCATCATAGCCGTCCATCTTCCTTTGACTCTAGAGGATGCTACAGATGTTGGATTGGACCGATTTTTGCATCGTTGAGCAACGATCGTCGATCCGAACCCAACTGTACAGTTGGATTTGTCATTTGGAGCCCGAATTTTCACCACCTTGCCCCTTGGCTTCTAATCTTCCTCAGATTGCATCTGATGCTACGGAGGTCCGATCGGGGCAATCTTGGAGGCATTGAACTCCAATCATCGTCCTGATCAGATACGTACGGTTGAATCTTCAATCCGAGGCCTAGATAAATATCGCCCTGTCCCCTAAGCACAAAAAGGGTAAATTAACCTATAATTTGTACATTCTATACTAAATGTAGAATGATGCATGCTATGCAATACTTATAATGTTGAATGCAATTATATGCTTAAGAACACGCATAAATAGATAATTTATGTGAAATAGATGTCTACATCACTTAACTACCTTGCATTATTAATAAATGCCATTATTGTGTCGTAGTATAGTGAGCAAGATAATCAACATATTTTATAATTTATACTTGTTTTGAGTCAAGGTCATTCACTGGGAGGCTAAATTAGCAAAATTTACCAATTATTCTTTAAATTTATTTCTTTTATTCTTTAATTAAGTTAATACTAAAGATCTATTAATATCTTAGACTTAATAAACTTAACTTATATTTATAATACATATATGACATAACTTAATACTACTTACTAATACATAACTTAATTAATACTACTATAGATTAACTACTTAGCTTATTAACTAAACTACTTATAAGTTAGCCTATAAATAAAAATAATATCTTAACCTAACTTGTAACTTAACACTCTTACTTAACTTAGTTATTAAACTACTTAACTTATATAACTATAAAGATAACTTACTTTACTTATACTACTTCTTATTAAGTTATAATTACTTAACCTAGCTTACCTACTTAATTAACCTAATCGTCTTACCTTAATTAAGTACTTAAGTTATATAATTATCTTAATTACTTAATTAATTATATAATTAGAATATGTTAACCACGTGGATTAATTGCAAAGATTAAGCATTAAACATATCAATCCATTCTAAAAGAATAACATGCACAAAAAAAATTGATTAATAAAATGTTCATTTGAAACAACAATATAAGCCTCTTATTTAAACTCAAGCTCTCTTTGACATAGCCAATGCCCTTTACACTTAACCTTCTTAATAGCCCTTTACATTTAATAAGTGTCATGAGAACACTTAGCCATCTCTTTACAACTGTTTATGCATGAATGAAGAGATTTATGAAATGGTCATCGTAGTACACTCCCCAAATAGCATAACAAACACTTATATTTACAAAACTCGAAATCTAGTTGGAGTCTGAGGTCGTTCGCAGGGAGAAAATGGAACCAACATACTAATCTCAATTTAGGAATGATGAGCATAATTAATTAAGTACAATAAAGATATTTCAATGAATGAACTGCTTAGAAATAATATTCAAAATATAATCCAATGTATCTTAAGTATAGGGACAAAAAGAATAGAAGAAACCTAAAAAATGGTGATTTAGATCACCATTTAGATTCCTCTTTTAAGCACATCCCAAAGTTCTTAATTAAGCCAAATATTCCAACAGTGGTTCTTGAACCACTAATCTTCAAATTCCACGCTAGCACATAACTAATATCTCCATAGTAACTAAGATTAGACGTCGCATATGTTCCACAGATGGCTTATGTGTTAAACTCAGAACCTCAGCAAGGCGCACAAGGGCGCTTCTCAAGCATAAGAGCCAACCTTCCTCAAAGGCTAAGTGTTAGGCTCTCTTCAGCACGTGCCTCGAGGCAGATCAAGCCACAGCAAAACCCTCCCCCCTCCTCACAAATTCTCCTCTTTCTCTCGTAACCAAGCATAATCGGAGTCGTTAGTGGGTAATTGGGTCATGAACAGTACTTGGTCCAAGCTCATTGTGTGTGCGGGTGAGTGAGGGTGTGCAGGCTAAGTGAGTGGGGGACCCGACCCCCTAGTGTCTTGGGAAAACAACGAAGGGTATGAAAATAACTTAAGCGTGATTAGAGATGTGCCTGCTCACGAGGTAGGAGTATCCCACCATCTTCTCGCATACGGCAGCCGAAGGGTGAGTTCTTGATTACGTGCTACTAGCATTGTTGGGAAGCCTAATTGGAGGTGCTGGAGTCTCCTGGAGATCAGGCCATAGCATCTGGAGGTGATGCTGGGAAGAAGTGTGGTTGCAGCACTGCGAGCAGAGGTAGAGATGGACAGCATATGCAGCAGCTCCGGTGAGGGTACCTGCAAGCACGAATACAGGCTAAAAGCCCTAGTTAAAAAGCTCAAAAGCTTTGTTGAAGCATGACGAAGGTGGTGATGATGTCAATTTAGGGTTTCGTGGTCGGGTGAGGTCGGACGGAGTCGGAGAGGGCGAATGGTGGATGGGTTGTTTTGTGGGGTGGAGTGGATGGAACCATCAAGTTCTTGAGGGATTTTGGTTATGGGAGCTTGACGAAGGTTTTGGGAGTGGTAGCGTGTTGTTTGGTGGTTCGTGGAGAATGAAGGGCTACACCGGAGCATGGCCGAAGTGGAGGAAGATGACAGGGAAGAGAGGTGGTTGTGGGTTGAATTGGGGAATTAAGGAGTTGAGGAGGATCTAGAGAAGGAGAGAGAGTGTGTGTAAGAACCAAACTAATGGACGAAAGGGAGGGAAAGGCACCGGCTTTGATTGGCCGGCATCAGGGAAGAAGAATCCTCTAGTGATGGAGCAGTGAGGAAGGAGGCCTGGGAGGCTCTCACTGGTGTTGCGAGGAGCAGAGTAAGTAGCGAGGGAGATTCCTGCTGCCTATGGTATGTGGCAGCAGGCGAGAAAGCTGGAGAGAGAGGTGTCGTCGGAGCTGTGGTGGAGGTGGCTAGAGAGAGAAATACTTAAAGAATTGAGGCCAAACTAAGCTAGTTTTGGATAGCCTAAGGGTTTAGAGCTTATATAGAACTCAAATCTACGCTCTAGACAGGAAAAGAGCTCTGATTGACTTGGGAATTAGGGCATGAGGTACCCGAGGGTTTCGCGCGTTTGCACGATCTCCATTTTTTTCTTTTTTCTTTTTTTAATTTTTTGAATATGTATATTTTTTTGAGAGAACCCTTCAGAAAATTGAATTTCCATGTGTTTGCACTTTAACACCCTCCCATGCCTAAGTTTTATAATGTCCTCATTGTAAATTAGGAGGGTACAAATTTAGTTTGGTTCAATGTTTAGAATAGGGTCAAAGGGTGGGTGAATGGTTCGGGATGATTGTTGCGGATGATTTTATGCTTTGATACAAGTACCAAAGGTGGAGTCGGTTGTTCTAAAGTTGAATTCAAAAGTGCAGTAGGAGTGTAGCTCAAAAGATGATTAGAAGGGTCTCGGGCATTTAGAATGACGAGTTGCCTCTTGTTAAGCACTAAATTCAATGCCTTCAGATGAGCAGAAGGTGGTCAAGGAGAAGGGGTGGTCAAATCAAAGGAATTTTGTAGAAGCACCTTGATAAGTAGCTTGGTTGGTTCAACCAGGTGCTTGTTTAGATCAACAGGCTGATGATGTAGACTAAACCCAATCAGTCTGGTGGGTTGATGGATACGAATCAATAGGTATGGAGCCCACCAGATACTTTGTGGCTCAAAAAGATGTGGAAATGTGAATCTAGGGTTTGACTGAATCGGTTCAGCTTGATCAGAGTGGGGCCCTTGTCTAGTGAGTAAATTGAGTTTTAAAAGATTATTTAGTTGCAGTATAGCGAGAAAACACGTTGACAAATAAATTTGTAAAGATCGGTGAGTACCGGGTCATTCGTAGGGAGGCAATCACAATTTATGCAGAAGCTTTTCAATAGAACTTGCTCTAAACAGATATTTATATATGTATATATGTATAGGAATCAGATATATAATCAGAATTGTATTGCATTCAGAAATAGTTTTTCAAAGTATAAAGTGCTATGCTAAATAGAAAGAGAGATAGAAAATAGAGATAGAAAGAGAGAGAGAGATAGAGAAATAGAGAGAGAGATAGAAGGATTCAGAGAGACGACGCCTCTTGTAGGATGCTTGTGCGAGATGCAGCAGCACCTCAGATCCAGAGCGTCGGGACGAAGGTTGGAGCAGAGTTGCAGAGGGACGGAGAATCACAGAGAAGAAGGTGGAAGAGATGTCTGGAGTTCATAGCAGGAGTTGTTCTTCCATTGGGGGGGTCTTGGGCCTTCTTTTATAACTTTGATGAGGGCAAAGAGGGTATTGTGGCCCTCTATCTTGCGTAACAACCTTAAGATTAATCGGATTTATCGATTGGGAGATCAAAGAACCTTATTAGTCCTCAAAACACCTTCAAAATCCTTCTTTACGCTTAGATTTAACTTGGTGGCGACACATGGCGTGCTCTCGTGCGTTTGATTAGGATCGAACGCTCCCGCTCGCTCCTCACGTGTATGTTGTGTTTTCCCGCTTGTCGCTCGCCTTCAAAATGTGCCTCAATGTCAGCCTCCGATCTCACGATCGGACGGCTTAAACGCGTGCGCCCCTCACCTTCGCACTTTAGAAACCGTGTGGAATCACACGTTGGATTAGCCGTTCGGCCGCGATCCACTCTTGACTCGCCGCGTGGCTGCATCTCCGTCCTCCACTCTCCATTCGATGATCCAATTACGCCCACTCTTAATTTCTCGCGCAGTGCCGTTCGAACGCACACCCTTTGCTTAAGGGCGAAGGCACGGACTGTTGCGCTGGGCCTTTGGTTTGTTGCATTTTTATTTTAAGGCAACTTATTTTTGGTTGTTAGATGAAGATCCAACGGCTGATCTTGTCCTTCTTTTGATGAGGCATGGTGGGGCGGGTGATGTGGCGCGCTCGTGGCCGTTGGATGGCCATCCAACGGCCCACAACATGCGAAGGGTAGCCTATCTAGATGGGGCGACTGTGATGGTGCCACGTGGTGCCATCGTGGTCCTCCATCTTCTTTTCCTTGTATCTAGTGATGTAGACCTCCGATTGAGTTGATTTTTGTGCCGTTGGATTGCGATCGTTGATCTGGATCCATCCGTGCGGTTGGATTTTTATCTAAGGCTCAAATCATTGTCCTTTGGCTCCATGATCTCCATTCTTTTATGGATTGCACACGATGCTCTAATTGTCTGATTGAGACGATTCGGAAGCATTGGACTCTCGTTGTCGTTCTTTTCAGATTTATTCGATCTGATCTGTCATCTGTAGCTTCAAATCATCTATGATTAAAATCATCTCTCATTAATACATAAAATGACTAACTTATTTATGTAGCTAATCAAACTAACCATTATGCAAATTACGATACCTATGAATGCATTATTCCTATGTTATGCTAGAATCTAGCTTAATTTAGGAGATTTAGGTTGCGTGATTGTTGTGCAATCAGTCCTCAAAAGAAAATGGATCTGTAGAGGATGTAGGAACCCTATGGGTGAGATCTGAGAAGGATAAGAAGTGATTCTCGGTCTGATCAATGTCCGATACCCGATCGAAAGATGGAGGTGAATCATATGCAACCGGATTAGAGAGAGGTGAATCAGAATAGAAGTTGATTCCGGTGGTAGGTTGGGGTTGGGAAGGCTTTGTCTCTGTGATGGAAGGTGTGGCTGTATTGAGGTTCAAATCATTAGCCTCAACATCAGCATTAAAGAACGAGTCATGGATGCTGAGGTCGTAAATTGACTCGTAATCATCAAGAAACAAAGGTTCTCCGAAATTAGAGTATGATTCGAAATCATCGGAGAATCTACAAAAATCAGTTTCTGAACCTGATTCCAGATCGAGATTTCCACCACAAAACAAATGATGATGTGTAGAATCAACAACCTCACTTGGATCTAACTAATCTCAAATTTCGAGCTCAAAGAGGTGTCCTTATTAGGCATAGGCTCGAGTTCTTGGCTCCTAGGGTTGGCCCAATCAAATCGTAACTCTTCCAACTCCTCTATTTCTGTATCGTAAATTAGTGTGACTTGCAAAAAATCAATACGTTCTTCTAAGGAGTTTGGAGAGGTGTAATCGTCAAATATAGGCCCAGAATCATAATGCAAATCTAAAATCTGATTCTCATCATATTGGGCCTCATGATCATCTCAAATAAGCTCGAATCTAGATTCCAAGTCAAGGTCAGGAATTGGGTCACTAGAATCTGGACTTGATTTTATTGGGATGTCAGAATTATTCTCGAGGATTACCTTAACAAGATAAGGTTAGGGAATTACATCCTCAAGAGGTTCTGATTCAAGCTTACTACAGGTGTTTGGGAAATCAAGGCATGATGGACCAGCTTCGTGACTCTCTAAGGCTGGTTTAGAATCAAGAACACCTGTAATTGGATCCACCCAATTAAGATCAAGATCAGGTGTGTCAATCTACACAAAGTTTGAATCTAATTTCATTTGGATTGGGGGTCCACAATAACCTCAATTTGCTAACTTGGGCTCTGGGAAATCATATTGATCCTCAATGTTGTTCCAAGATGTCTCATCAACTTCTAAGTGTTGGTATGGGTATTTTTTATCGATGGCCTATTGTAGTGTATTTAGCATATACTCATGTTTCTCCTTGAGGCCTTGGTGTATTTCCCAAAGTTGTGGATTTGACAAACATTGTATATACTTAGTATTGTGTAGTCTCCACAATTCACTATATTCTGATAAAAGCTCATCCTGGGTTGAACCATGTATCATTTGTGTAAATATCATTTCATCACGGTTCATAATGTGGTTTGTTGTTTCTGATATATTAACCTGAATGTGCCTAGATGGATCTGAGGTTTTGTAATACTCATCATAATGTCTAAGAGTAGCCTCAATCATCTTTTCTTTCATGCTCATTTGGGATTCACCTAAATATTCTTCCTAAATTGTCAGGTTGCATTTTCAAATCTGGTGGTGGATCAAGATGTAGAATCAAATTCAGGTCAGATTGAATCGATCAGATCGGAAATCCCCAAGAAGATCAACTCTAATGAGGCCTCTAGGTCAACGACCTAGGGAACTTTCCTATGTATGTGCTCTAAAGAATAGATGAGAGACTGGATATGAATTGGACCCAATCAAGGCACCCAAAGATTTTTGGATGACTAAGGCTATTTCAATGCGAATGATACCTCTGAATCAAAAAAAATCACACACTCGAGAAGTACTTAGGTAGCCAGGAAGGGAGAGCCCCGCAAAGACCCCTACACAGTAGAGTGTCCCCATGGGTTACAGGGTTTCCCCCACCCGACCTTCCTTGTCACTACGGTTCTAAGTAGATTGGAATGTATGAATTGAGACCTTAAGTCTACCAATTTTAGTTCTAATTTGTGCCTTGAATTTCACTTGATTAGAAGTTGATTCAATTTGTGACATAATTTGGAGGTTGGTTGGCCCACAAAGTAGACCAATTGTACCTGGCCTACCCTAAAGATGGAGGATGAAATCTGGGTCAAGACCCAAAATCTCCTTGAATTGACTCTTAGGTTATTAGGTCCAAAGTTTTAGGATTCAAGTGAATTTAGAGCCTACTTTTTAGGGTTTTCCTTGAATAGATCTTTTCAACCAAGGGCTTAGGTAGCACACCAATGTGGGAAGATCAAGTTTCTTTAATCCAGGAAAATGTGTAGTAACACTTCAAAATCCTAAAGTAGAAACCCTAATTGGCTCTATTTTCAAGTCCAATTTGATTTTCGAATGTGACACCTTGGACTCAAACAAGAAAGTGAGTAGTCCAAGATGTCGAGAATTTAATCGTAAATCCCTAATAGGTACAGGAAATTAGGATAGGGATCTCTAATCAAAATCATCTCAACTTCAATCAGTTATCAAATCAGTTTCACAAATTAAGAAACTTTTCCTTTAAATGATAATTACTAGAAAAGCAAGGCAAGTGGATCCTAATTATTTGTTTCCTTTTTCTCTTTCCCTAGATTAAGAGGTTGATTAGGGAAGAAGAGAAATTTTACCTGCCCCTGGAGTGATTAATTACACCGAAGATCTCTTCGTGATGTACCGGGCAAGATTACAACAAAATAGATAGGGTAAGTTAGTAATAAGTTCAATCAAATATGATAATACTACTGGTGAATTACGCGTTGCTCCCTGGTAATGATGCCAAAATGTTTATGCACGAATGAGGAGATTTATGAAATGGTCGTCGTAGTACACTCCCCCAATAGCACAACAAACACATAAATTTATAAAACTCAAAATCTAGTTGGAGTCTGAGGTCATTCACAAGGAGCAAATGAAATCCACACACTAATCTCAATTCAGGAATGATGAGCACAATTAATTAAGCAAAATAAAGATATTTCGATGAATGAACTGCTTAGAAATAATATTCAAAATATAATCCAATGTATCTTAAGAAGTATAGGGACAAAAAGAATAGAAGAAACCTAAAAAATGGTGATTTAGATCACCATTTAGATTCCTCATTTAAGCACATCCCAAAGTTCTCAATTAAGCCAAATATTCCAACAGTGGTCCTTGAACCACTAATCTTCAAATTCCACGCCAACACAGAACCAATATCTCCACAGTAACCAAGATCAGACAATGCATATGTTCCACAGATGGCTTAAGTGTTAAACTTAGAACCTCAGCAAGGTGCACAAGGGCGCTTCTCAAGCACAAGAGCCAACCTTCCTCAGAGGCTAAGTGTTAGCCTCTCTTTAGCATGCCTCTCAAGGCAGATCAAGCCACAACAAAACCCTCCCCCCTCCTCCTCACAAATTCTCCTCTTTCTCTCATAAATGAGCATAATCAGAGCCATTAGTGGGTAATCGGGCCATGAACAGTATTGGGTCCAGGCTCATTGTGTCTACGGATGAGTGAGGGAGCATGGGCTAAGTGAGTGGGGGACCTAACCCCCCAATGTCTTGGGCAAACAGCGAAGGGCAGGAAAACAACTTAAGCATGGTTGGAGGTGCGTCTGCTCATGAGGTAGGACTATCCCGCCATCTTCTTCTCGCACGTAGTAGACAAAGGGTGAGTTCTTGATTGCGTGCTGCTAGCATTGCTGGGAAGCCCAATTGGAGGTGCTGGAGTCTCTAGGAGATCAGGCCGTAGCATCTAGAGGTGATGTTGGGAAGAAGCGTGGTCGGAGCACTGCGAGCGGAGGTGCAGATGGACGACGTATGCAATGGCTTCGGTGAGGGTACCTGCAAGCACGAATACAGGCTAAAAGCCGCAATTAAAAAGCTTAAAAGCTTCGTTGAAGCATGGCAAAGGTGGTGGCGGTGTCGATTGGGGTTTCGTGGTTGGGTGAGGTCGGACGAAGTCGGAGAGGGTGAATGGTGGATGGCTTGTCCAGTGGGGCGAAGGAGTGGATGGAACCCTCAATTTCTTGATGGGTTTTGGTTGTAGGAGCACGTCGAAGGTTTTGGGAGTGGTGGCGTGTTGTTTGGTGGTTTGTGGAGGGCAAAGGGCCATGTCAAAGCACGGCTGGAGTGGAGGAAGATGATGGGTAAGAGAGGCGGTTGTGGGTTGAATTGGGGAATTAAGGAGTTGAGGAGGATCTAGAGGAGAGAGAGAGTGTGTGAGAACCTAACTAATGGATGAAAGGGAGGGAAAGGCATTGGGGAAGAAGAATCCTCCAATGATGGA
The DNA here is from genome assembly GCA_037157565.1 of Thalassia testudinum. Lineage (NCBI taxonomy): Eukaryota > Viridiplantae > Streptophyta > Magnoliopsida > Alismatales > Hydrocharitaceae > Thalassia > Thalassia testudinum. The sequence goes on from JAZHRO010000003.1 coordinate 63,726,021, forward strand.
GCAGGAAGGAAGAAGGAAGCTTGGAAGGCTCTTGATCGGGTGTTTTTCGCTTACAGATGATGTGTAAAAAAAATACGTCGTCGTAGTGAAATCACGTGGTGGAAAAATCCCGAACAAAACTAATTATCAGTAAAACTAACCATGATGGATTATGTCGTATCCACAGGGAGGAATGATTGCAATAAATTCACGAGTGTAGAGCCATCATGTTTGTAGAAGTATTCGCGAAATCAATTTAATGAATATGTTGCTTTGAATGTTACTTTCAATTTCATGAGAAGTTCAGGGATATTTATATAAATTTCACATCAGAAATCAAGCTCCCAAAAATATGTAAATGATGCATGTTTTGTGGCATGTCATGTAATTTTTAGTTGCATGCAAATCTGAATCCAATTTCAATGTTAAATGATGTGCATAACATAAGTCAAGCCAATTCAAGAAAATGTAAGTGTATCCTTGCAAATTCACCTCAATATAATAATCCAAAAATAAAAAATCCCATCTTTCATCAATGGCATGCAATGTAAATTTAAATTAAACCAAAAACAGAGGAAATCTTCCCTTCATGCTTGTGCGAAGAGGAGGCCGCGGTTGGGCGTGCGGAGCTCGGAGGAGGTTGAGGACACGGAGGGCTTCACGATGGTAGTGGTCCCTCGGAGAGAGGTGGCCAGAGCTCGCCGGTCCGAGGGAAGACACTCGCCGGCGATGGGTTCCTTCGCGGGTGCATGGGATCTACCGTCGATAATTTTGATGGCCTGGCGGGGTTCGTGGCGTCGAGGTGAGCACGGGAGAGTCAACGGTGTGAAGGATCTTGTCCGAAGGTGACGGCTGTGTGGGGAGGTGACTGGCGATTTTTGGGTTCCTTTCCATTGGTGCAGCTGGTGGCGAAGGAGGAAGAAAAAGGAGAGTTGGCCGTGCATGGGGCTACTACGCATGGGCGTTGTGCGCGCCTGGCACACGGTTGCTGCTGGTGCGCACAGGCTGTTGCTGCGTGGTTGTAGGTGCATGAGGATGCGCGTGGTTTCTAGCCATGAGGGGGAGGCGTGGTGGCTGGTGGTGCTTGATGAGTGCACACTGTCACTGTGCGCTCGTCGATGGTGAAGGAAGCAGGGCACGCTCCACTCACGGTGCAAGCAGGAGACACACAGTGCAAACGTTTCTTCACGGTGGAGAGCGAGAAAGAAGATGGAGAGCCTGACCCTCTTTTAAATGCCTCACCTCTCCCGTTTGTTGCTCCCCCATCGCGCATCTTGATCGGCAACTCGATGACTAAATCTAAACCGTTGGGGATGCATTTCAGTTGTTGTGAGAAGTTTGGTGGCGATGGATGCAGCTCGTTGAAGCGGTGGCTTCTATAGGGAAAAGAAGAAAAGAAAGAAAAAAATGGGTTATTTACAAAGGTAATCCACAATAATTCATGTAATGCATTCATGTCACCATAATGCACATTACCTTCTAAAACTTGTGAATACAATGTATAAAATATGCATGCAATCATTTTTATAAACTAATCTATTTATAAATTTAATTATGCTATTTACATGTAGACATTATTCTAATAACTAGATATTTATGCATACGATTAGCCCACAAATGTGGTCTCATCAAATGCCCTCATCCTAGTTTTGCTAGTCCCTAGCAAAAGTGGAAAGTGAATGAAGTGACCAAAAGATTTCTTCTTTCCAAAAATTTAGAGATCCAGACCAATGTGAAATGATAGTAGCTTAGGTAATGAATCCAATTGAAAAGCCAACTTACATTTGAAGTTCGTACTTATCCCTTAATAAAATTCTATCGAGATAGGCAATTATCTCCCTCAGGGATAAAGCAGCCAATGATCTATAATTTGACCCTGCCTTTTTGGCTTAGGTAGGAGATACTGAGTTGAATGGATTTACATTTAGTGGCACATACTCATCTAGTGCTACATGTAATATAATACTTTAGACTCTATATCTCTAGACTATCAAACAAGTCAACTTAGAGAAAGGCTAAACACTGTTCTCTCTTTACGTTCCCTTGTGCTTACTCACTCTCTCTTTTTCCTTCTTTTTTGAGATCATATATCTTACCAGATTTTGTAACTGTACTCAATATTTAGTGGCCTCACTTGGAATTTACACTTAAATTAAAGTCCTAATAACCCTACAACTAAGTTAGAGGTCTTCACTTGACTTGGAGTTCGGTTGACCTCCAATGGTGGTAGGGACTATTCTGCAAAGAAGATGATGAAGTTAAGGACCTTTCTACAAAGATTTTGAAAGTCGAGGGCTTGATTGAGAGGAATAGAGTTTAAATGGACTGAAATGTAAACTAGGTCAATATGGACTATGATTGGGCCCAAATTTTGCTAAAAATCTAATTTGGACCCAAGAAATCTAGTGGTGAAGTTGGATTTGAGTTTTGACCAATTTTGACTAGGCAATTTGTGCAGAAACCTAAATTAGGGTAAAAATCTGTAAGAGACTCTATTTAAGGTCAAAATAGGTTCAGATGGTCAAATTAAGGATACCAAACCTCTAGGAATATTTTTCTATGAATTTTAGGAGGTTTAGATGAATTTTATCCTGACCATAACCTTATTAATTCAAGCAGGTCTAAAAGTAGGGTTTGAGGGGCTGTTGTGGTTCTTGAAATACGTGAAACCCTATTTTTGTCTGTGTAGACTCACTCTTTAGACTTTAAAGCTTATTAGACCTTCAATTAACCCCTGGGAAATCCTGTGGTTACTCTGTATTCATGATATGATGTTAAAACTACATAATTAACCATGATTTAATGTTCTTTTCTCAAAATGGATTTGAGGGGATTTATGACTCTTAGGCGACTATGTAAGAACATTTGTCACTTAATCCTGACTAAATAAAGCTAGTTATGTTCATGATGGTGTTACCATCAACAACACAAGGCTCACACAACACTTAGTCAAATTTTTGAGCACACAGACCCTCACTTATACAAAAAATTTGTAATTGGGTTACCCTGAACTGAATCAACAACCTCTAGGGGTTAGACCATAGTTGCACTGACAGCCTAATAATCCCAAAGGCCGCCCAAATGGGCCTCGCCCCTAGTGGGCCATGCCATATGCACCTTAACTTAGGGCTTTAGGGTCTAGGACTCATACTTTATAGGTCAACCTCTCTCTTCTCTCTCATGAATATCGAAACATATGAGCACGTGAGCATCCATTTGGGAGCCCATCCCTAGTTTGAGTAATAAGCCAAGGGCGAGGATTCAACTTATATCGTTGCAAGCAGTCTTCAACTTCCGATGTGGGACTATGTTTGTCGCTTTCTTCTCTTTAGCGCGCAGTTGTCAAGCTCCGTCTCTTCTCTCAATCCTTCTTCAAATTAAGCTCGAATCTTCAATAATTGACTTCAAATCTTCTCTAGTAACTCCAGCGTCTATATGATCTTCAAATTGAATGATCAATTGATCCAATTGAGCTCCTTGAACCACTTGATTCAATTGTAAACATGGCTGACTCATCAATTTCAGCTCTCAATACACTTGCAGACCAAGTGCTTACAGCCTAATCTATCTCTCTCTCTCTCTCTCTCAACCTTAATGAATAACTCTCAGTGCCTATGAGAATTCAAGACACCTGGAAGCATAGATGAATGCTTCACTAGCTACAAAACTACTTGGATGTTTCTTCACAAATAGAGATTGATAGAGAGACTTACAAATGGAGTTTGAATCAACTTGACATGTAGCTATAGTCTTCCAGACTTATTCTAAACATCTATGAGAGGTTGAAATCAATATAATTGGCTACAGGAGGAGTTAAAATTTCACCCAGAACTCGTTTGAGCTCATCTGCAAACCTTGTGAACCCAAAAGATACATAATTGATATTAGACTTTATTTAACTTCAAAACTCTCTAAAGTTGCCTCTAACAAATTCATAAGAACCTAAAAGACACCCAGCAACCCTTAAGACCAAGTTCAAGAGCTCTAAACTCCCATGGCAATTAGAGTTGACTTGATCAAGTCAGAAAATAACTTTGAGATTCATAGTGTGCCTGATCCAATTAATCATCCAGATCGACTTTACATCACCTTAGAAACTCATTAGACTTGAAAAGAATGGAATTTGATCATTAAGACTACACTTCTAGATCCATCGCCTAAGATCAACAATGAGGTTGTTCGTCAGAACTACCTAGAAGCTTAACAACCTATCTAAGGGTTAATTCAGATTTGGGAGGCTATGCTAAAGCTCATGAACCTATTCCTAAGGTTAGAGATCGAGAGAAGCACTAAATGCAGCTCTGTCGGAGCTAGGGAAGAAAAGGCGATTAGAGAGATACAGTTGATGAAACTCTAATTAAACGGATGGGAATGACTCACTAAAAGCTTATTTAGTGATTTATGATCACTAGAAACAGATTCGAAGTCTTCCTTTCATTATTGGAGTCGCCGGAGCTCATCGGAGCTCCAATGAGGGTGGTCAAAGATCATCAAAACTCATTACTTGATGAAACAACTATAGAATAGGTTTGAAAGATTCCTAAGCTTCTCACGAAGCTCAAGAACAACTAAATTCACTCAATTAACAACTTAAGAAATTCAGCAAACTCAAATGGATCTAAATTGAATTCTGAGTTCATTAGAACTCAAGAGTTGATCACCCACTCAATTAAGTGAGGCAAATCATTCACTGAGGTGATGCGAAGATGATGAAATGATTTGATTAGACAAAGAAACTCCTCCGACGTCCGCCATAGATAGTAGTTGCAGGAGGTTGAAGGAAATTAGGCAAATTGTGTTTATAGGCAAATCGGAAGAAGAAGGAAGCGAGAAATGGTCATGAGGTGATGAGAAGTTTGAAAGAGTGTCTGATTTTGTGGATCGAAGCTCGGACAAGGTCGGATTGGCCTTGTTGGAGTTGGAGAAGGAAGTGAGGAGTAGGAGATCTACACTAGCTAAACTACCTAGTTAACTAGCTAAAATTACTCTAAAGAATTAGACTAAGCTAATTTACTTGTTACCTAGATGAAATGGTGAGAGAGGACTCTAGTTTTGGCACGCCAGACCCAAGAGCAAAATCAGAGGAGGAGATAAAACTCTGGCCGATTGAATGGTGGAAGAAAGGGAAAATGAGCGCAACTCCATTCTCGGAGAAGGTAGAGTGGAGGAAGAGGTGGTGAGAGAAGGCGATATCGTCGTTGATCAACGTCTGAGAAGGGGATGGGATGCCACTGAAGACAGGGAAAGAATAGCCTAGGAGCAACTATGGTTGTAGAAGAGGGAAGGGAGTTGCTAACTGTGATCAGAGGTGGAGACGACTATTTATAGGTTGTGGAGAGGACTAGGGGGTTGTATCTAGCCAGGAAAGTGGTTGGGTTCACTGTACTCACCATTGTTGTCTCTGACGATAGCGAGAGTGTACACATCAGAGATGGCAGTTATAAACACATCCAAGCCATTGGATGACACAAGTTTGTTACGGGGAAACTTCATGGCCAAGGAAAAGTAGCTCTAATGTTGGATCTCCAGTGATTGGAACTCAAGTCGACCAATTGTTGTTAGTCGTTGACAAGGAAGAAGAAAGAAGTGTTTGTAAAGGAGATGTTTGTAGGACCGAAATGCAAATATTTAGGACCTGAATGTAATAAAAAGGACTTATTAAAATGGAAACCATTAATTTAAATATGTAATTTAATTTCTTTCTTTTCCAACTTTTTATTATATATTATGTATATATGACATAATATATTTATGACCTGAAATTACATTTTTACCCCTTGTGCATTATTTAATTAAATGGTTAATATCATTATTTATATTATTAACTTATGTTGGTTAATACTTATAAGCTTAAATAACCATATTTATAAATAGATAAATGGTTAGGTTTAAATTCTATTTATTAATTAAATATAGATGAATGCTTATACAATACTTAAGCTATTTTAGCATATAATTAAGGTCCTTATACAATATTAGCTTATTACATAATAAACCCTATTTGTATGATATTACTAATTAATTAAATAGGAAAACTAGCTTATTTGTGTAATTTAGGAGCTATGGTGAGTCCTTCATCACAAACCTCAGTGAATTCATCAAGATGACAATAGGGATCCTCTTGAGGATTACTATAGAATGAGGGTAGTAATGAAATGGTATTATTAATTTCATAAGAGAAGTCCCCTTTGGGTCGTCTAATGGCAACATCGTGGCTCGTGGGAATGAAGTAGTCTCTTAAGGATCTCTAGTTGTTCCCTCCTTGGTTAGCCATCTCTTGTCTTGCTTGGTTTGCTCTCCTAAGGGTTCTTTCGAGTTTAGGATCAAAGACTATTCTTCTCCCTATGAACCTTCTACTAAGCATACAATAGCCAATGCAAAACACAATCCAATGGGACTCTCTTTTTTTTTTTTGGTGAATTGAGGTCTTTAGTTATGGATTTCCAATTGGTGGCCAAGCAAATTATACAACCATTATGTGTCTATTTTGCACATGGAATAGGTACGTAAAAAAAATGTGTTCATCATAGTAAATGTGCGTAGAAACTCTTGAATTTGTAAGTGAAATTGAACTTGTAAGGATTTTTGAATAAAAATATGGGAGTCCAAGTCGTTTGCAGGGAGGCAAATAGTCGCTTTCCTAATTAAAACTAGAATTAAGTATCAAGTAGGATGATTATTAGAACTAATACTAAATCTAATAGCATGCAACTACTAGAACTATAATATACTACTATTAGAAAGCATACAACTTGAAGATAAGTTGAAAAATAACTAGAACTTTATTGAATAAGATAAGAGTTTAGTACAGATAGAAGTAGTATTGCAATTAGAGGAATGCTTGAAAAATTATAACTAGAACTAGATTACTACAACTAGAACTAGACTAAAGAAATGTAGAAATTCTGGGCTTCAAAGGTGAAGTCCGGAGTGTCGACGTAGATGTGGATGCGAAGATGCACCCACTAGAATCACCAAAGATGGTGTGGACTAGCACTAGTAGTAGAGACTATGCGGAGGTAGGAAATTCTAAGTAGGAGATATGGTTCCAAGGGGGTGGCTAGGTGTGTTTATAGGAAATAGGGATGCTTCCTATTGGTTGGTTTAGGCTACCTAGGATCACTAACTTCTAGGGTTAGGATTTAATGGGTTAAGGATCAATGGATAGGATTAAATGATAGGGATATTATGAATTAAATAACTAAATGGAGGAGGATAAATAGATTAGGTAAGGTGCATGTGGAATGTTTGACGTAAGGTGTGCATGGGATTGGTTTGGCATTTACGTGGGTGGCTTTCGGTGGTATAGGATGATGGGGTTTATTTTGTTGGGTTTTTACATGGGAATAGGAATTTGTTGTGAGTTTTTCGGGTGTGGGTATTTGTTGGTGGGGTTTTATTGGATGGGATATTAGACGTGGGAATTTCTTGCATGGGGGTATTTGACGTGGGGTGTTTTTTTACGTTGGATTATGGGAATTGTTGGGGAAGTCGGTGGTCGTGGGTTGTTGGGATTTAGTTTGTTATGTGGAAAGTAGTAGAACTTTTGTAAGGCTAACGTAGGTGTAGTTGGGAGGGGTACGGGAAAGGCTACGTGGAATTTATGTTGCATGGAATAGGGACGTTGGCTATGGAGTTAGGTGTTAGGCTAAACACAATCACGCTTCTAAATAGGTTAGGATTTGGTTGCACCAACTAGACTTAGCCACTTTCCAAGTAAGCTCAAATTAGAAAGCCCATTCAGCTTCACTTCGATCAACCTAAAATTTTGTACTTGCACATATAAAATAGACACAACAAGGTACTAGATACAATTGTAGGAAAAATTGCATAAAAGCCCAAAAGTATGCATTATTTACATAACGACCTAAATGACTAATCTAACCTAACTAAATGCAATCTAACCTAAACTACCCTTAGACTAACATTAGTTAGGCATTAATTAACATAAATAAACATGGAAATATCAGTGTCCTAGATGACTTATGCTTTGTGCCTAAATGACCTACTTGCAAGGGAAAAGAGCCTCGAATCGAGGCCACTCACAAGGAACCGAAGTTCTATGGTGAGATGGACTTGTTGATTTCTGCCTAAATTCCCTTGAGATGAGGTAGAAAGAGTTTCTAGTGATCCTTATGTGTGATCTGCACAAGTGTTACACGTGCAACACAACTCATATTTGACTTTTGAAATCTGCAATCAAGTTCCTTTCACACACAATTTTGATTACTTAGATTTTTAGTCCAACCTCTTAGTAGTCCTAATCTTTCATTAGGTGACCAATTGATTAAACCAATTCAAACAATTATGTGTTGTTATCTTTGAAGCCCAAAAATGCATATGCATGGCAAGTATTTAATGGTCAAGATAAGAAGCACGTACCTTGCTCCAGCTCTCTACGTGCACAAGCTAGACAAATGTAAGTATACAAAATGTCTAGAGGTAGCTCATTCAAACCTAGGATGCTCATCCTAAAATATGTTGCTTCTAGGCAAGTAGCTTGTGATGATGATATATATATATATATATATATATATATATATGCACGAAATCAAACAAACTACACTACGTATCTACTAAAGTCCACATTTACCACATAATACAAGTAAACCTAAAGTCTAAATAAATGGGAATAAGCTCCCAAAAATATGCCTTTGCATATAAGGGCACGATAACAGCCTAACAAGTCAGGACAAGCCTTAAAACACCCCAGACATAAGTCCAATAAGGCAGAAATTAAATCTAATAGTCTTTAAACTTAATTAACTGAATCTAAATCCTAAATGCAACCTAGCTCCTCCTCTTCACTCCTCCTGCGAGAATCTGTGGGACACCTTGATTACACTGCAATCATAGGTCATAATTAACCTAAATAATGTTAGAAACCTAGCTATTCAATACATATTGCATCCAGATTCGGCATATCATGCATTGCATCATTTTATACAGTTGTACAAAAAATAATGCGCAATTATCCTATAATTTAATGTTTTTGTTTCTATTTGTAGGCAATAAGAAGATCAAGATAGAGTCAGAATGTAAAATAAAGTGAAAGAAAGAGTAGAAGAAGAAGAAGAAGAGAAAAGAAGATTGATCCAGACAGGAAGAAAGGAGGAGGATAACCTTATCCCTATCCCTAAAAATCCTAGGACAACCTTTCCCAAATCCAGAATCACTCCTACCTAGGATAACCTAACCCTAAAACCCAAAACATGGATAGCACTATCCACGACCCTATCCTCACTATCCATTATCTTAATCCACCTATCATTATCCTAATTCCACTATCCTTAGCCTAATTACACTCTTAGATTTCCAATTAGGCTAGAGGCAACCAAAATTGACTCTTCTTGAGTCAATTGGGCTAGCTAACACCTCATTGGGCTCACCTAGGATCAATTAGGTTTAGCTAAATCTAATTAGGTCCACTCAACCTTAATTAGACCAACCTAAACTAGATTGGGTTCACCTAAATTCAATTAAGCTAACACAAACCTAATTGGGTTCACTCCTCTCTAAGTAGACTCACCTAGACCTAATTAGATCCACACCCACCTAACCTAGGTTGAACCAACCCACACCACCTAAATCCCACAACTTGACTCTACAAAATTCAAACCCAACAACACACATACACAAATCCATGTGCACACACAACCTAATCCAACAAAAGTTGGCGACTTCTCGATTTTCCAAAGACCAAATCATGCGACACCCACTATTATCGCGCTAAAGTTGATTTTGAAATACGTGTCATTGTATACTCAACTAAAGTGACATGAACACTTAAATTTGTAAGCTCGAATTGTAAGTTCGAGATCATCTCAGGAAGTAAATAATACACAATTTAGCCACTAAACAAGTAATAAAATTAAAGCACAAGAGTTTGATCCAAGCAAGAAATATATTAGTCAATGAATGTCACTCTCAAACTCAAAAATAAATGAGAATATGAGGCAAAAAATGTGTTTTCTACTCAAACTAAGACTCAACATTTAAGGCAATTTTTATGACCATTAGACTTCTGCCTTAGCCCTCAGATGACTTAAAGTGAGATCCCAAAATGACCCCCTTTCCACTCAACTGAGGGCACACGTATAAGTCAAAACCCGGTCTAACCCAGGTCAATTGAACCAAACCGAATCCCCAGAACTGACCTAGACCCACCTGGCATGAGTGGCGAGTGAGGGTGTGCATGTGAGTGTAATGGGGACTTGACCCCCTGCATCTTGGATGAATAGCTAGTGAGCATGAAGGGTTATGAAGCAACCTCCAATTTATCTTTCCACGATGTGGGACTCAAGTCCCTTTTCTTCCTCATCTTCACCACTAGCAACGACTGATGTCAATTGACAAAGGATTGGCCATGGGGTTGGCAATTCACGCCCCAGATGGTTTCCCAAAGTGAATTTTCACCAGTTGAAGGTGGTGGCCTTGATGTAGAACCACCGGATGCCCTTGCTCGTCACTGGAGAAGAAGAAGAATCCGTCGAGTACCTGAAAGCAATAGCACGACCTCTTGGCCCAAATCAAATAGACCAAAAACTCCTACGTGACACATCAGAGCAAAGCCCTAATGTAATTGCAGGGGAGGGTGAATGGAGTGGCCGTCAAGCGTCAAAGAAGCTTTTCTGGCGTGTATGGTGGAGGGCATAGGAGGTGATTTGAGGTTCAATTACCTTGGGCAAAAGCTTTGTGGAGGTGTAGGGAAGCTTTTGCCTAAGGTGATTAGGTGAGAGGAAGATGGAAGCGATGGGTTGGTGAAGATGGAGGTGTCGGATGATGGTAAGGTCGGAGAAGGAGGAGACAATGAATGGAGCTAGAAAGCTCCCTAAACCTAATTGACTAGGAGAGAACTAAAAGCCCTAACCTAATTTGAAAGAAGAAGGGGAACAACTCACCAGAGGTTTGCCAAAGATGAAGAAGAAGAAGAGGTGGTCGGAGCGATTGGGGAGGAATTGAAGGCCAAAACTTCGTGGAAGCTCAAGGAAGAAGAACCCTTTGCCTATTGTGCATGGCAGAGGGCGAGGAAGGAGGGTCGAGGAGCTCCGATGGTGCTTCAAAATACGTCGGCGTGGACGAAGAAGATGGGGGAGAACTGGTCAATTGATCATGAAAATCACCTTGTAGATGCGAGAGGCCTTAAATAGAGGTGAAACCCCTCTCAAATAAGCCAAGAGAAGCAAGTTTGGCATGTGTTTTTGCCCCACTTTTGAGCTCGCCGATGGTGAAACTAGCCATGATTGATCTCATAGAGATGTGCATTAGATGCAGAATATTCTTGAGAACAAATTCGCCAAGTTTGGCAAATTTTGATTGAGATTCTCTCAATCAAATCTCCAATCAAATGTTGCCGCCCATGGGTACTTCAATGATGCTACTACTACTGCGTTCACATGGAGAAGAAGAAAGAGGAGGTGGTGGAAGGGCCTTCTAGTAGGGAATGTCAAAAAGTAGGGTTGTGGTTATGATAAAAACACAATAGATAGGGAGTCGTGTGCAATAAATAGATATCTGTGAGCTAAAATGCAAACTAGGTCAAGATGGACTCTGATTAAGCTAAAATTTTGGGGTTAACCTAATTTGGACCCAAGAAATCTAATGGTGACCTCAGATTTGAGTTTTGATTAAATTTGATTGGGAAATTAACACAGAAGCCCAAAATAGAATAAATTCCTGCTTAAGTCTCTATTTTTGGTCAAAAAGGATCCTTTCAGTCAAAGTGAAGGTTTCAAACCTCTTAGAATATTTTTAAATGATTTTTAAGAGGTTTATATTATATTTATTTCCACTAGAACCCTTTTAATTGAAGTAACGCTGTATTTAGGATTTTTATTAATAAAATAATCCTCGAAACGTGAAAGACTTTGTTTCAATCAATTTTAGCCCACTTTTTGGAAATTTAAGTACTTTTGATCATTAATCAACCATTGATTAATTTGTTAGTTAATATGAAATTGTGATTAGGTGTTAAAACAACAAAATTAACAGGATTTCCCGTCTTCTCGTATTCAGTTTAGAATAGAGTTATGATCTTCTGATGAATATTAAGGAGCATTTATTACTGTAATTAGGCTACATTAGGCTAATTAACACCAATGATGGTGCTACCATCACCCACCTTCCAAAAGAGAGCCCTTCCCATACAAAACCTATTTCCAAAAACTTACGACGAGACTATTCTTGGCCCCCTCGAACTTGCGACTCCTCTTCCTCCCTTCCAAGGGTTGTCGCTTACCTCCTCTTCTCATCTCCTCTACCACCAACCCCCTCCTCTCCAAGGGTGCTCCTCCCCTACTAGGAGCTCCTCCATGGATGGCTAAAAGAAGGAAGCTACAAGGGTGCATTGATAAACACCAGTTTGTCATCATTCTTATGCCCTAAAACATGTCTAACTCTTAGGGTTTTAATTCTGCAAATAGGTTTTTGGGTTGCATTTAGGCATTCACCTAGGTTAGGCATGAATTGCATTTTATTGTATTTTTAATGCATCTATTTGAGTGTCAGGGACAGATATAAAGTCAGACCCCACATATCTTGGCGCTCAGGAAGGCAGAAGATGAAGAAGAAGCTCCTATGAGCTGGATCCTAGCTGGATCCAGCTCATCCCAGTTGGATCCTAGCTCATTCTAGTTGGATCAACTCATCCCTAGCTCCATTCAACTCATCTCAGCTGAATGGTACCTCTAGCTAGTTCACCTCAGCTCCATTCAGCTCACTTGAGCTGGATGGCAGCTCAAACTAGCTCAAGTCAGTTGATTCCAACTCCATTCCAACTCCTCCAACTCAGAACAGTTCACTGGAAGCTCAACCTGACTAGGATTAGCTACTGCCATCAACTAGCTAGACCTGGTCAACTGAAGATGACCTCAACCAGCTCAGGCCAGCTCAAGTCCAGCTCTCGGAGACCTAACTCAGCTCAACTTCTTTGAACTGGGCTACTTGACCTAAGCTAGCTATCCATCTAGCTAGGCATTCTCCAGGAAGACTAGACCCAGCTCATGTCAACTCATATCAGTAGAAGCCAGCTCATCTTAGCTTGGCTTAGCTGCTAGCAAAGAACTAGCAAGCTAAGTCAGCTAAGGTAGCTCCTTACAGTTCTCTTCAGCAGCCACCAGCACCAGTACAGCTCCTTCCAGCTACTTCCAACTCATCGCCTCCAAAACCCTAGCTCCCTCTACCTCTCTACCCTACTCCCTACTAGCTAAGCTATCTAAGCTAGCTTAGCTTAGCTAGTCACCTCCTTGGCCACCAAAACCTAACCCTAAAACCCACCTAACTAGCTTCACCAATTAACCTTACCTAAGTCCACCAAAGCTACCACCACTCCACCTCAATCTTGGCTTCAACCCTACACATCCCTTTACCCCTCTCTACCACCAAAAGACACCACCAAATTCCCTCCAAAATCACCTAGAAATGGTGACAACTTTTTCCCTCCAAAACTCTTGAAATCCAACCCTACACCTACCCCTTCAACCCATCTCCACCCTTCATTTTTTCCCTCCAAAATCAACACCTTCTAGAAGGTATTTTTGGAGGGAAAAGCAAGGCACCTCTTAATTTCCCTCCCATTTTTTCCTCTTAAAATATCCAAGCACCCCTTCATTTTCCTCCAAAAACTACCATAACCACCCCCTTTCCCATCCTATAAATACCCTACCCTACCACCACATAATTCCAATCTCTTCCATTAGTTAGGTTCACCATTACTCCACCATATCCCACGCCAAGGAAGAAGAAGAGAAGAAGATCAAGGGGGCAACCTACCTTCCCCCTTGGTGCCTTCTTCCTTTCTTTCTTCTCCCTTGTGCCACGCCAAGGAGGAGGTCATCCACATAGAGGGGACGGCCAAGAAAGAGGAGGAACAAGGTGGTTGACACCCACCTTGAGGAGACAACTTGGAGGAGGAAGAAGAAGCTAAGGAGAACTCTTTTCAAGTGTGGGGAAACCACACTTGGAGTAAGAGCCATCCAGAACTTCTGCTAGAGGATCCCTCTCTTCTTTATCTTCTACTTTATATTTTGTATTAGCTAGTTTAGTTTCTCATTTTTTTGTTAGGAAACATTCCTCTACATGTATTCCATTTAATAGCAATACAAATCTCACTTTGCCTTCTAATTCAACTTTTCTAGTTAGTATGTTTTTCATGCTATTAGTTAATTAGTGCACCACATCTTCTAATTATCCTAGGTGCACTTGCGTAGGATAAGCTTAGAAGAGAAGACTCATTCATGTCACTTAGGTTTAGTGATAGGTTTAGTCTTTAGCATACTCTTCACTTGCGAATACCCGATTGTCTCTGAAAATCCTAAAAACTATAAATCAAAATCACAAAAAGAAAGTGCAGATTTGAGAGGCGAGAGAGAGAATCAATTCATTTGATTAACGAATTGGCCTCCTTGGACGACCCTAGATTCTCTACTATCTAGGTAATATAAATTGTAAAATTTATTGTAGATTTACGCGCTACAATGACAATATTTCATATATTTAACAAAATGCATATTTTCCGCATCATGCACACACCCCTCTACATCTTCTTCTTCACTTGGTCGTGTCCCTCTCCTCCTTAGAGAGGACGACCCCTCTCTTCTTCTCTTCTTGGACAGCCAAGAAGGCTTCTCCATAGCCTCTCTTGGTCGGTCCACCCTTTGGCTGGAGTGTAAACGGGTTTTCATACCCAAAGTCTAGCCACCACCACAACACAAGAAGCTAACAGCCTCTCAAGGCACTCCCACCGTGGTGGAACTTGTTCCTTTTGTTTGTTTTTATTTCCGTAATATTAGAGATGTTGATTGATGCTTATTTGATGTTTTTGGTTATTTCTATATCAATGTCTATGTTCGGATTTATGCTTGAATGATCATATTTGAGTAGATCTAGAAAATACATCCATTGATTTCAAGTTTTTTGGTCTTCTCCTTCATGTTTGCTTCCTTTTCTTCCTTGTATATTCACACCAATGCTTCCCCATAGTCCTTAGGGTTGTCCACCCTAGGTAGGTGCACATCACATGCACAGCCCCATGGCCAACACTTAGATGCACATATTTTCCTTCTCTTTCCCGTCGCATCCAAAAGAGAAAACACAAAAAAAATAACAAAAGATAAAAAAAACAAAAGAAATATTAGGTTAGACCTAGGTTAGATGAACAAATTTCTAATCTAGAAGCTCCTAGGTTTTCAAAAGTTGTCTCCTAGAGATGAACGACCAAGACTCGAATTAAAAAGATAAAAAATAATTGATAATGTAAGTTTTGTAAAAATAATTTTTTTTGACGGGGTTTAGTGAGAACTATAGTACAACATGGTATTTCTAAAGTATCTCGTGCCAAACTGCTGATCAAATGGCATCATTGATGAGGTATGGCTCATCATAGCTAAAATGCCTAAGTTAAGCTAGAAACTAAGTTAAAACACTATAAATTAACTTAAGAAAAGGGTTAAGTGTGAGAATTGTGGAAAAAGATCTAAAACATCAAATTTATACTAAAAATGCATAATTAGGTCACAATTAAGAGATTCTTTATTAAGTATGTAAATGGCTGGATCAAAAGGAAAGTGAACATCAAAATGAGCTTAAATTCACAAATCAATAGTTGGAATATTTTCTAATAAGTTCAAAATACTTGCCACAAAAATATCATGGAGTTTTGACATCATTAGGGCTTTGGAATTAGTGATTTTCATTTAGGTCATTTCTATATCATTAGCCGTTCACATTTTATTCACTTAAAAGTGTTAAGGACCTATTTTAGAGTTGCTGAGGACCTCTCTGAAAGCCACTAGGGATCTGCTGGTATGGATTCTTATCACCTATGGGTTTATGTTGCAAATATTCTACCGATTCACACCAAGGGGTTTCTCTATGAAAACACTAATAGACCTGGGTTTAGCTCCTCTTCTCCTATTCATATGCGAAGGACATAAGCCGTATTAGCTGTCCATTATTCCTAGCTAGATCCAATGGCTGATCTTGTTCCCACTGCCTACTGACGGTGCACACACCATCATGCCATCCTATAGATCTCATCCTACGGTCCATTTTCATCCTAAACCCTTGTGCGTGCTCCAGATCACATCTCCACCCTTAATCTCTAATGTCCCACACCCAGTCACCCTCAGCTTCATTGCCTATATAAGAACCCCCTCAGGTGCCCTGCGAGGGCTATCAGATCCCCTCCTATTGAGTTGGTCATTTCTTCCCCTTCTAGTTCCTTCTTCTCCATCCATGGCTTGTGACAGAAGCCAATTCCTTCTCTCTAGCCTTTGTCCCTGTCGTTAGGATTCATGCAGCATTTAAGGACATCCTAGAGCTCTCTACCTCGAGCTTTCGATCACTAGAAGCCTACCTCCCTTCATCACCACAACCACTAGATGCGGTTTCCCTTAGGTCCCATTCGTCCATTTAATTTAGGATTTACTATTTTTCATAGCTTAGATTATTTTAGTTAGATAGAGTAGAATAGAATTAGTGTTTCAATTGCATTAGATTAGCGTAACATAGTGTAATTGTAGATCTTTATAGTTTTCCACAATCCACCCTCTCTAATCAATCCAAATCAGAGGGGATGAATTTATGCCTACACATCGATCCACTGATCTTCCTCCTCATTCCACAACACTCCACGATTGCCTTCACATTGTTTTCCTTATGTTGTTTTGCTTGACCACCTCCCTCAATCAAAGTCACATTAGATCTGATGCTTTCTAGCTTCCAGATCTAAAGTGTGCTCAAATCCATAGAGGGTTCATCCCATTCACTCCATCTGACCACAAGGACCCTTCCTTTGATCTGAATTGTGCCAATTTGATTTCAATCGGATTTAATCATTCAAGTTGAGTTGTGTGAAGTGTAATTGGATTGAATGCGATGAGTGTGACCAATTGAATTTGATTTTTATTGTGCTTTGAGCTCACACCTAATTTCTATGTCAATACTGTTTGTCTTCTTCACATTGGTAGTGAGAGCCATGGATTTTCGATGCACTATTTTGAGGCCCTTGCAATGATCCAATGGGTTCCTAAGAATCACAATAGACCCCTGAACTCCAATCAATGGTGTGCAGGGATCCAAAGTGATCAATTACTATGGCGAGTTTAGATTAAATGCCCATCTGGGTGACATTCTAATCCTAATATAATGTGTTTTAATTTGCTAGTGAAGGGGTGAGCAACATTTGATAAATTCAAAGGAAGGTCTGGGATTTGGTTTTCGATGAATTAAATGTCTAGTTTGATCTACTCTTCTCACACTATCTATAGCCAAAGAGAGGGATCAAACTAGGGTTTTTGGGCTTAATAGGCTTTGACTTGATACTTATGGAGTTCTAGATATTTTAAGGAATGTTTGCGATGCTTAAGATTGATTTTTGACTAATTTGAATTAAATCTAGGATGTAAGTCTTCATCGCCCAAGTCTGAGATGAGTTTTGGAGCCCAAGTATTCAATTAATGCTATAATGTCCTGATCAAGATTTGAAGTTGGTTTTTAATGATTTGAGAATATGTCAAAGTTTACGTTGATGCTTTGAGCTTTAAAACCAGACTTGATATGTCTTTGAACAACTGCAGTAGTTGAGTTCTGCTTGGATAGTTTTAATGATTTGATCATGAATTTAAAATGGATTTGGAATGATATTATGTGTGGAATGGATTTTCTGGTATAAATCTTACATAAATTTATCCCCTAGATGCTTGAGCAAGTTTTGTAACTCAGATGATCAACCTCAGATTAGTCTAAAGCATGGTTAGATAGCAGTAGCAACTCCACCGTTTGTTAACTCTTTTGAGTACTGGAGCTGGGAATCTCGATTGAAATCTGATGAAGTTTAGAGTTAAAAATAGTTATCCAAGCTGTTCTGATGTTAGATCAAGTTTCAAGAAGCATTCATGTACTGATAATTATTTTAGTTTGAATGAAACGACATGCAATCTTTTGTTAGAAAATCTTTGTCGGTAAAAAAAGAGTTGTGAAAACTATAAAAAGGGTAGATTTGATGTAATTTCAATGTTTAAATCATAATTTGAGTTTGAATATGACTTTTATTGATGTCTAGGAGTTTATTATGCTTAATCCATTCTTTCCAGCATTTTTAGATGATTTGTAAGTCTTGTTTTCAGTTTCCAACCATTTATGGGCCATTTTCCAGCATTTTAGCAATAAATAATGTGAAAAATACAAAAAATAGTGTAAATAAATAAAAGAAATGTGTAGTGAGTAAGAATAATATATATGGAACATGTGTATGTGTTTAGATTTTGGTTTCCTTGTCTTTAGTATAGGGAAAACACCTGCAGATCTTTAGGACTTTTCATTAGTTTATAAATAAAAGACTTAAAAACAAAAATAAGAAAAGAAGCCTTCCTTTCCTTTCTTTAGCTTTCTCCACCTTCTTTCTTCACTTAAAAACAAAAACAAAAGACAAAATTTGAAAAACTTCAAAAACTCTAAACATTCCCTTTGTATATTGTATATTGTATGTATATATGTATATATTTATAATCTAACACTATATATTAAGTTATAGGTACATATGTATATAAACTATGTATATATTGTATATATAATATTTATATGGAAATGAGTATAGTGTATACGTAATTCTAACTTATTTTATCTATTAAGTTATAGTGTATAGTATTATATATATATGTATTGTATGCTAAATTATATACATGTATATATTGTACATAACTTATATATTTATATATATACATAAATTATGCGTGTACACTAATATATTTAGGTAACTAACTTGAAACTCTAATTAAAGTATTTTAACATATCTATAAGCTATTCAACTAAAGTATATGTAAATATAGTAATCTAAGTTATTAAATGTACATTAGTAAGTTAACATAATTTAAATTAGTAATTTAATTAATTAATAAGGTAAGTTATATTGTACATTTATAAATTATAATTTTAACTTATTTTAAACCTATTTATACTCTTATATATATTATATTATAGTAAGTTTATCATATATAACTTAAGTGATATATGTTATGTATATTATGTATAAATATATCAAGTGTAAATAGAGTAATAAATATAATTAATTAACTTAAAATCCTTAATTAAGTATTTAAGTATGTAGAATAGATAAATTATATCTTAATTAAGTACTGCATATAGTAATATTATTGTATATTAGTTACATAAGCTATATTGTACTTATTAAATACCTTATGTAAATATCTATTTATAATTATGATTAAATTAATTTAAATTACTTAATAGGTAGCCCTATATGTTAATTAGGTAATTATTGCATTAATTTATAATTTGGATCACTAATAAAACCTTAATTAATAAGTTAATCTCCTAATTAAAGCCACTGCATGACACAGCGCTGGTGTAGCTAATTGAGGCACTATGTTTAGCACCACATCGGGTGTAGAAGAGGTGCCTACACGATATTTAAGTAAATGCGCCCATAAGCCGATCGCCTGAGAACGGGGGATGGGCTTGTTTATAGGGTGAAATCGGTGTTTAAATGATGTTGCGTTGCAATATAAATAAAATCACCTTGAAAACAAATAAGAATTTTATTACTCTAAAACTTAAGTATCCGAGGTCAAACACAGGGAGCAAATTGGTATTTAAAAACTAAGATCATTATCTCAAATTGATAAAATTTGATGTTCGCAATAGTATGAATCAAAAGAATTAAGCTCAGTGTATATAAATGCTAAAGAGAAGAATAGAGATGTAAAAAGAATGTCTGTTCTCTCTCTTCTCTCTTCTTCTCTTTTCTTCCTTTTTTGATTTCTTCTTTCTTTCTCTATGGCTACTCTTCTCTTTTGTCTTCTTCTTCCTTCTTTTTCTTCTCTTGGTTCCTTACTCTTTCTCTACCTTTGATTCTTTCTCTTCTACCTTTGATTTCCTTCTTTCTTTGGCTTCTTTCTCTGCCTTCAGCCTTCTATTCTCTTTGCAGCTACTTCCTTCTCTTCTTCTTTTCTTCTTCAGCAGCGCCTTCTTCTTCCTTCTTCTTCAGCCTCTGCCTTCACAAGTCTTCAGCTTCCTTCCTTAGCCTTTCCTACCCTTGGCTTCTTTCTTCAAGTCTTCCTTCACCTCTCCTACTTCAGCTTCTTTCCTTAGCCTCTCTGCCCTTGGCTTCTTCCGCAGCTCCTTCCTTAGCCTCTCTTCATTCCTTCTTTTCCTGCACACACGAGTGCAAAACCTACCCCTACCCTCCCCCGCGTACACTCTCTCTCTATTTCTCTCTTCGGTTAGCTCTCCCAGAGCCAGCCAATCAGGTATTCGGATCGGGTTACCTGCACCCGGGTCCAGACGCACCGGCGTAGGTGGTGCGCGAGGAGTGCAGGGTAAACAGGTCGGCCAAGTTCGCGTAGTGTGGGTCGCGGATGAGGCGGGTAAGTGGGCGAGGGGACCTCACCCCATGATCTGAGGCGACAAGAAGAGAACACAAAAATAACTTAAATGACTCACCTGCGCTGAAAACTTCCGAGGTGGGACTAAAGTCCCACCCGCTTCTTTGCGTGTGCGCAGGAGGAACACCTGTGCAATTGATGCAGCTACGGTCGATGAAGCTTCAATTGCTGGGTGCGAAAGGGTTGCAGGATGGTTTCGCGCACTTGGGGCTCTTCTATCTAGAGTAGTGTGACTTGGAGCGAGCTCGCGAGCAAGCTTGCTCGTGCTCCAATGGCGAAAAGGGGGTCGGACCTGCGAATCAACAATATGGCCTCGCTGCCTTGTCAAATCATTTGGGTAGCTTCGCCATGTCACGGCGAAGGTGATGCGGTGGGTGGCGTGGCACAGAATGGCCTAGGCGTGCGTGCCTAGGTCAGACTGTGATCGTGAAGGTGCATGTGTTCGATGGGAGTGTAGGGTGTGTGTGGCGGTCAGTGAAGGGGCGGAAGATGATCAGTGAGTGATGGCGGAGGTTCTGAGGTAGGTGGCGAGGTGTGTGGATGAGTGGAGCGACAGTTGCACCTTCGCCGGTGGTCTACCGGAGATGAGGAAGAGGGAGGTGGTCGATGGCTGTCGAGGGTGTTTTTTTGAAATTAAGAGGGGGAAAGTGAAAGGTAGGGAGAGGGGAACTTACTGAGGGTATTTGGACAAAGGGGGAAAGGTGGAGGGCGAGCGGCGTGTGTGTGCCGTCACTAGAGAAGAACACACTGAGATGAGGAAGATGGCGATGACGAAGGGGTTAGAGAAGCACGCGCAGGTGTGGCGTGATGCGGAGGAGCAAGGTGGAGAAGAATCTGCCACTGGTATGGTGGCAGAGTGACGAGAAGAGGGAGGATAGATCGTCGGAGCTTGCAGGGTATTGGCCGAAGATGAGGGAGGAAGAAATTTGGGGGTATCTACGGCCAAATCAAGCTTGAGAAAAGCGGTAAGGACAGGGGGTCCTTTTATAGCTACTGGCAGAGGTCCTTGTGCTTGGAAAGCAAGCTTCCAAGTGCAAGAATCCTCGCTGGAGAAGGAAGGTGCAAAGGATACCCATGTCTCTCGAGCGTTTGCACGAGAGATTGGGTGTGAATCAAATCTTGGGATTGTGTTCAGACGATAGGGAATTCCTCAGAGGATCTCCCTTCCAAATCTGAGAGATCTCTGAGGAATTGGGGAGAAATCCTCCTCAAATCCTCATCGGAGTAGGACTCCTCCACTGTAATGGCGGAGGGACCTAAATGCAAAGAGTGGCGAGGAAGATAGGGGAGTCTACGCAAAGATTTTCAAAAGTTAAGAGTCAAAATGTAATTGGGTGGACTATTTTGCAAAGTAGGTCAAGGTGACCTCTTCTTAGGTCCAAATTTTGGTACAAACCTAATTTAAACCTAAGGAATCCAATGGTGAAGTTGGATTTTAGGTTTCACCATGTTTGACTGGACATTTTACACAAAAACCAAATTTAGTTCAAATATCTGACTAGGACCCCAATTTAGGTCAAAATAGGTTCCAAAGGCCAAATTGAAGGTTCCAAACCCTAGAGGGTATTTTTCCATGAATTTTAGAGGATTTAGTTGATTTTTATCTTGACCATAACCTTGTAAAATTAAGTGAGTTTGTTTTAGGGTTACTGAATGTCATTTAATTCTTAAATCTCACAATAATCCTTTTCTGATTGAACCATCCTATTTTCCTCTTATTAAGTCTAATTGACCTACATTTAGCCTTTGAGAAATCCTGTTGATGTACTGCAATGGTCAAATTGCAGTTTTACCCTTTATTTCTTGTTTTCTTCCCAGAACAGTAATCCCTTGAATTAGGTCCTTCTCTAGGTTATGTAGGAGCTTTTGTTCTCTTTTCTAGGTCAAAATGAGCTAGTTAGGGCTCATGATGGTGTTTCCATAATACCCCCATGCCTAGCTTTTACTAGTCCCTTAGCAAAATTTTAAGGTTTTAATGTATGTTCTAGACCATGAGTTTCTTTCACCAGTTATGATAAGTGCTTTTCCTTTTTCTTTGTGGTTAGGTTAGAATGCCGACAATAGGCCTAGAGGTACTCAAGTACTAACCAAGATCCGGACCTGACTAGCCTTAGCCTCGATCCTCCGTGAAGATTTTTAAGGCCCGCAGGAACTATCCTAAGGTTCGTTGGACTCCGTGGTTAAAGCACCCATGCTTGAGACATATTTTAGCCTTGGTTCAGTTTGTAGTGCGTTTTTGTAAGAGTGAGATAGAGGATTTATTTGTTTGGAGAGTTTTCTCTCTCTTTTCTTTTTATTTCTAGCTTCAGATTGGCTTCTCAACATGGTCTGTATCGGATTCCTCATCCCCATCATCAATCCTCAAAGGTCCCTAGACATCATCAACCCTGGCTTTCAAGATTTCTAGATAATCCCACCCATGGCGTTCCGTGGCCAAATCCAAACCCTGGCAATCGACATTTCGTGATAATGCCGCCCATGGTATCTAAACTAGTAGAGTGCTTACGTGCCCTCGGTAGGATATGTAAATATCCTAAGAGGCAAGCACCGAGGAGACAATATGTTGTTACGCATCTTCGAGGGGAATTTCCCGCCTCTTTGCGCCGGGAACTCGTCCAAATAAACTTGTGTTGATCGGCCTTTCCTAATCTAGGCAACTTTTTTAGAACATTTAAACGCTTTTGCGTGATTTTGATAGTTATGCGCACTGAACCAGACTGTGTGTGGATTGGGGTGCTTAGGTTATCGAGTCTTGCAAATCGAAAGATAGTTAACGAGGCCGAATACTCCTTAAGCCTTAAGCCTAATACTTAAGCTTCGCATTTTTCCTAACCTCTTGAGGATTATCGAGATCTTAGTGGATACTTGAATTTTTAAGCCTAAGAGTCTAACCCAAAAGGCCTAAGGTTAGCATTCCTACTAATCTTTTTTTGTGTCTCCTTAGCACTTTTTCTCATTTTTCTCATTTTTCTTGATGTGGTCTAAAACTTCAGTTAATCCCTTAATTTCTTACTAATGACTAATCTTTTTTCTTTTTCATTTTGTGCTCCTTTTTTGTCATTTTTCTCTTTTCCTCCTCATGATTTGTATAGCCTCAAAAATGTTCTTTCCCCCTCAATTTTTTGTTCTTTTTCAAGACTTTTTCAATTTTTTTGTGTTTTTTGTGATATGTGATTTTTTTGTTGAAACCTTTTCTCGTGATATGATTTTTCATAACATTTTGCAATTTCATACCCCTCCATGCCTACGATTTGCAATGTCCTCATTGTAAATTAGGTGGGTTCAAATTCAGCTTAGTTCATTCATTAGGACAGGTGTTGGGTGGAAGAACAGGTCGAGGTGACTGTTGCGAACGATTTATAGACTCAGGTACGGGTACCTGAGGTGGAGTCGGCTGTTCTAATGGATGAACCTTAAAGTGCAATATGAATTTAGCATAGAAATGTCAAGAAAGGTTTCGGATTTTTCAAAGAATGATGGGTTGCCTCCCGTTAAGCGCTGGGTTTTACGCCATCGGCTGGGTGCAGTGAGCTCAGGGAGAATGGAGGATAAAGGATATCTCAGCCAAATCTGTATTGGTCATGTTAATGAACGATTTGAGTCTTTGACCGTTCACGGCGAAGGGTTCGAAATCGTGGCTGAGTGGACTGATCTCAATGTCTCCATTTCCAAAGATTTTTCGGACTAGGTAGGGTTCGATCCTTTTAGGTCATAGCTTTCCTGGGAATAATTTGAGTCTGGCATCAAAGAGTAGGACCTTTTGACCAGGATGAAAGATCTTTCTAGATATGTGCTTGTCGTGAAAGGCTTTAACCCGCTCTTTGTAAATTCACGAGTTCTCATACGCGTCATGGTGTAATTCATCAATCTCGCTCATTTAAAGCTTTCTATGGTTTCTAGCCTTGGAAAGATCTAGGTTGTAGTTCCATACTGCCCAATAGGCTTTATGCTCCAATTCGACGGGGAGGTGACACGCCTTCCTGTACACCAGTCTAAAGGGAGACATACCTAATTGGGTCTTGTGGGTGGTCCTATAATCCCACAAAGCTTTCGGAAGCCAGGATGACCAATCCTTCCTATCAGGTCGAACAGTAACTTGGAGGATTCTCTTGGTCTTCCAGTTTGATAGCTCAGCTAGACCATTAGTTTGGGGGTGGTAAGGAGTAGAGATTCGGTGCGACACCCTGTATTTGGTCACCAGTGACCTGAACTGAGCGTTTGTGAAATGGGTCCCTCCATTAAAAATTATTGCACGTGGAATCCCGAACCGTGAGAAGATGTTTTGGTGAATGAACTTGATAACAACTTTGTGATCATTGGTTCGGGTCGGAATGGCTTCTATCCATTTGGACACATAGTCAACGGCGTGTAAAATGTATTCGAAACTGTCTGAGATAGGGAAGGGTCCCATAAAATCAATCCCCCAAATGTCAAAGATTTCGCATACAAGAATCGGCTGTAAAGGCATCATGTCATGATAGCTTATGTTGCCCAAGGTCTGGCAACGGGTACATGCCTTACAGTGATTGTATGCATCCTTGAAAATTGTGGGCCAGTAAAAGCCGTACTGGAGGACTTTTGATGTGGTTTTATGTCTTGAAAAATGTCCACCGCATGCCTGGTCATGGCAGAAAGAGAGTATGTCTTTGATTTCCGCTTCTGCGACACATCGTTGATTTATTTGATAAGCACCAATGCGGAATAGATACGGGTCTTCCCAAAGGTAATACTTGGCATTGGAACACAATTTGTCCATCTAGGCCTTCGGCTAATCGGATGGGATCTGATGTGATGCTAAGTAGTTCACTATGTTAGCAAACCATGGAAGCCCTATATCGATAGTCAGGAGGTGCTCATCAGGAAAATGTTCCATGATGGGTCTGGAAGGGTCAATGATCTTAGAAGGAAGGTAGGACAAGTGATCAGCTACCACGTTTTGTTTTCCTACTTTGTCGCAAATCTCGAGGTCAAATTCTTGTAACAGCAAGATCCAACAGATTAATCGAGGTTTCGAGGTCGAACATAGGGAGCAAATTGGTATTTAAAAACTAAGATCACTATCTCAAATTGATAAAATTTGATGTTCACAATAGTACGAATCAAAAGAATTAAGCTCAGTGTATATAAATGCTAAAGAGAAGAATAGAGATGTAAAAAAATGTCTGTTCTCTCTCTTCTTTCTTCTTCTCTTTTCTTCCTTCTCTGATTTCTTCTTTCTTTCTCTATGGCTACTCTTCTCTTCTATCTTCTTCTTCCTTCTTTTTCTTCTCTTGGTTCCTTACTCTTTCTCTGCCTTTGATTCTTTCTCTTCTTCTGCCTTTGATTTCCTTCTTTCTTTGGCTTCTTTCTCTGTCTTCAGCCTTCTATTCTCTCTGCAGCTACTTCCTTCTCTTCTTCTTTTCTTCTTCAGTAGCGCCTTCTTCTTCCTTCTTCTTCAGCCTCTGCCTTCACAAGTTTTCAGCTTCCTTCCTTAGCCTTTCCTGCCCTTGGCTTCTTTCTTCAAGTCTTCCTTCGCCTCTCTTGCTTCAGCTTCTTTCCTTAGCCTCTCTGCCCTTGTCTTCTTCCGCAGCTCCTTCCATAGCCTCTCTTCCTTCCTTCTTTTCCTGCACACACGAGTGCGAAACCTATCCCTACCCTCCCCCACGTACACTCTCTCTATCTCTCTCTTTGGTTTGCTCTCCCAAAGCCAGCCAATCGGGTATTCGGGTCGGGTTATGTGCACCTGGGTCCAGGGGCACCGATGTGGGTGGTGTGCGAGGAGTGTAGGGTAAACGGGTCGGTCAGGTCTGCGTAGCATGGGTCGCGGATGAGGTGGGTGAGCGGGTGAGGGGACCTCACCCCGTGATTTGAGGCGACAAGAAGAAAACACAAAAATAACTTAAATGACTCACCTGTGCTGAAATCTTCCGAGGTGGGACTAAAGTCCCACTTGCTTCTTCGTGCGTGCATAGGAGGAACACCTGTGCAATTGATGCAGTTGCGGTCGATGAAGCTTCAATTGTTGGGTGCGAAAGGGTCGCAGGATGGTTCCCCACACCTGGGGCTCTTCTATCTGGAGTAGCACGACTTGGAGTGAGCTCGCGAGCAAGCTTGCTCGTGCTCCAATGGCAGAAAGGGGGTCGGACCTACGAATCAACAATACGGCCTCGCGGCCCTGTCAAATCACTTAGGTAGCTTCGCCGTGTCACGGTGAAGGTGATGCGGTGGGTGGCGTGGCACAGAACAGCCTAGGCATGCGTTCCTAGGTCAGACTATGACCATGATGGTGCATGTGTTCGGTGGGAGTGTAGGGTGTGTGTGGCAGTCAGTGAAGGGACGGAAGATGATCAATGAGTGATGGCGGAGGTTCTGAGGTAGGTGGCGAGGCGTGTGGATGAGTGGAGCGATGGTTGCGCCTTCGCCGGTGGTTTGCCGGAGATGAGGAAGACGGAGGTGGTCGGTGGCTGTCGAGGGTGTTTTTATGAAATTAAGAGGGGGAAAGTGAAAGGTACGGAGAGGGGAACTTACTGAGGGTATTTGGACGAAGGGGGAAAGGCGGAGGGCGAGCGACACGTGTGTGCCGTCGCCGGAGAAGAATGCCCTGAGATGAGGAAGACGGCGATGACGAAGGGGTTGGAGAAGCTCACGCAGGTATGGCGTGGCGCGGAGGAGCAAGGCGGAGAAGACTCTGCCACTAGTATGGTGGCAGAGCAACGAGAAGAGGGAGGAGAGATCGCCGGAGCTTGCAGGCTGTTGGCTGGAGATGAGGGAGGAAGAAATTTGGGGGTATCTGTGGCCAAATCAAGCTTGAGAGAAGCGGCAAGGACAGGGGGTCCTTTTATAGCTACTGGTAGAGGTCCTTGTGCTTGGAAAGAAAGCTTCCAAGTGCAAGAATCCTCGCTGGAGAAGGAAGGTGCGAAGGATACCCATGTCTCTCGAGCGTTCGCACGAGAGATTGGGTGCGAATCAGATCTTGGGATTGTGTTCAGACAATAGGGAATTCCTCAGAGGATCTCCCTTCCAAATCTGAGAGGAGATCTCTGAGGAATCGGGGAGAAATCCTCCTCAAATCCTCGCCGGAGTAGGACTCCTCCGCTGTAATGGCGGAGGAACCTAAATGCAAAGAGTGGCGAGGAAGATAGGGGAATCTACGCAAAGATTTTCAAAAGCTAAGAGTCAAAATGAATTGGGTGGACTGTTTTGCAAAGTAGGTCAAGGTGACCTCCTCTTAGGTCCAAATTTTGGTACAAACCTAATTTGAACCTAAGGAATCCAATGGTGAAGTTGGATTTTAGGTTTGACTATGTTTGACTGGATATTTTATATAAAAACTAAATTTAGGTCAAATATCTGACTAGGACCCCAATTTAGGTCAAAATAGGTTCCAAAGGCCAAATTGAAGGTTCTAAACCCTAGAGGGTATTTTTCCATGAATTTTAGAATGTTTAGTTGATTTTTATCCTGACCAGAACCTTGTAAAATTAAGTGAGTTTATTTTAGGGTTATAGAATGTCATTTAATTCTTAGATCTTGCAATAATCCTTTTCTGATTGAATCATCCCACTTTCCTCTTGTTAAGTCCAACTGACCTATGTTTAGCCCCTTAGAAGTCCCGTTGATGTACTGCAATGATAAAATTGTAGTTTTACCCTTTGTTTCTTATTTTCTTCCCAAAACAGTAATCCCATGAAT
Source organism: Thalassia testudinum (assembly GCA_037157565.1). NCBI lineage: Eukaryota > Viridiplantae > Streptophyta > Magnoliopsida > Alismatales > Hydrocharitaceae > Thalassia > Thalassia testudinum. The sequence goes on from JAZHRO010000003.1 coordinate 63,754,073, forward strand.
TAGGCCCTTCTCTAGGTTATGTAGGAGCTTTTGTTCTCTTTTCTAGGTCAAAATGAGCTAGTCAGGGCTTATGATGGTGTTCCCATTAGGGCTCCCTTACGAGTGTGCGCTGCCCGTGCCTCGTTTGATCTGACCATGTACTGTGCATGTGACTCGATTGACCTATAGATGTGTGTCTAGACCCTAGAGCCCACAAGTTAGGGCATGATAACAGCTTAATTTATTATCCTAATTGGCTTAATCTAAGGTTAGTTCTATAATAAAATCATGCATTTAGAATGTGTATGTTGCATTTAGAGCATGCATGCTTATTCTATGCATTATGTTTATTTTAGGACTAATTATCTAATTCTAGTCTTTTGCGACTAATGTAGGTCATCTTAGAATAATTTGGAGCATTGAGGAATAAAAGCTAGATCAGAGTTAGGAGGTGGTTGAAGACCAAGATTTGATTAAGGAAGAAATGAAGATCCAAGTAAAGAAGAAGAGAGAGGAGGACTAGGATAACCTCCCCCTACCCTTAGAATATTAGGATACCCTTATCCATACCCTAGTCCACCTATCCTATACCCTATCATTAGCCTAGGAACCTAATTAAGATCACACTACCCTATTTAGAAGCTTCCCCAACCCAATTACACATGCAAATGCCTTCAAACTTGGATCGGATCTAGTTTGGACATCCAGAGGCCTTCTCCTGCACACAAAAACCTCTGAACATGGCTTTATCCTCTTGCAACAACCCAAAAAATCGTCGAACATCATTTCCAAACACTAGAACCTATCCTTTCCTATCCTATCCTCTCACCTAACTAGGAAATCCTATTTTTAGAAAACCACCAACCTATCCTAACCTTACAATCTAGATCCTAAGGTCCTCATTTAATCAATCCTAGGATGAAATCTAAGCCATACAAATTGGTGATCCTAGGTACTCTAGATCAACCAATAGGAAGACACCAAGATTCTTATAAAAGGACCTAGCCTCCAACCCTTAGAGTAGATTAGTCTTAGTTTAGTTTAAGCCACCATAGTACACACCCCTTCTCTCTTTGCAGCATCTCTCTCTGGTCTTTTCCCCGATGCCCTAGATCTGGAGCTCTGCCAAGTTTCCTACAAGCATCCCTCAAGCAGCTCCGCTCTTCAACTGTCTATCTCTCTCTCTCTACTCTTTCTTTAGTTTATTTTCTTTGACTCATAGTTTATGTGTAAAACTTTCTACAAGTAGCAATAAAGAGTTTGATTCAATGGATATCTTGTCTCTCTTTATGTGCTTTCATTAGGTTAGATTAGTTAGTACGAAAGGCTTTAAGAATCTTGGTTTGCCTCCTTGCGAACGACTTAGGACTAACCATTTTCTACTTCAACATGATTTGCAACTACAATGATAACGTCGAAGTCTTTTTATGTGTTTCGCGATGAACAAATTGGCACCGTTGTCGGGAAGGCAACGGCTTTTCTTGAAGCTTTTCTCCTTAGTGCTTATTTGAGATTTCTAACCTTCTTTATTTCTATTGATTTCGTATGTGTAGGAAGCATGAAAATTTGATAAGAAACACAACAATAGAAAGATTGCAAGTTTTTAATCTCAGGTAAATACTTGTATCTTAGATTAGGTTAGATTTCCTTTTGAAAAAAGAAATTCCAAAAAAAGTTAGGTGCTTTGCTTGATGTTTAGGTTAGTATTTTGCTTACTTTTCAAAAATGAAGAAGAAGCCCTTGTTGGTGGATATTATCTTTTGAAAGTCAACCAAAGCACCTTCTACATTTTCAGGCTGCAACAAACTTTGATTTTTAAAATTCAATTCCTGAAAATTTACTTGTTCAAAAATTCTAAAATTTTTACTGGACGTGGGTATTAAAGTCAGAAACAACATATCTAAATTTTGTACAATTATCATTTACATAAAAATTTTAAAAATTTGTGAATTGAACAGCTATCAAGTCTATTATTATTCATGATGTTCTAGATTTTAAAAAATCATAGGAATTTTTATACAACTCCGATTTATATGAAATTTATTGCATTGGATTCCTGTGATAATATAGAATCCCAAAAAAATCTGAAAAGACTATTTGGTGCATGTTTGATTACATGGAATATTCGATCACTACTGGGGGTTAAAACATACTACAGAACCCCCAGTACACTTTAAATATGAAAAGAAATAGAAAAAAGTGCATTAAAATTTTTGAAAAAACATTTTCTGAGTGTCTTGTTGGTGGTGCAATAGGTCTAATTGATTACATTAATTAGGTTGCACTACCTTACTTGTTTTGGACTTAAATTCTATCATTTAGCACTATCTGCTCTTAGGTTTCACATTAAGGTAGAGCACACTTACATCTTCATACTTAAAAGAAATTTATTGAACATTTGGGATTTGCAAAACCACTTGTGTGCCCCACTAGAATCATTGTCTAAATATATTTAACCAAGTGAACCCTAAAATTTACTAATACAATCACTTAAACCTTAAAAGCAACCATATCAATTAAGCTTGTATTATGAACTCCTTATTTCAGTACTACACATTTGAAATTAATTTTAAGGACAACACCCCCCTAACGCCCATCATATTCCAAAACCACTCAAGCCTAAGCCAAAAATTGAGTAGGCGTGCCATAGGTAGGACTAATTTTCTTAGTAACTTGAAGTTTGATTAGGCTAAGATCAAGGCCTTGTCTACTTGGATTCACTGATGACAAGAAAGGTAGGTGCGGTAACCACTATATGATCTTAAGAACACAAACACAATAGAAGGGGGATGAATAGTGTAAAAAGTTTTGCAAATAATACAAGCCACAGAAGTTAAACACCAAATATATAGTGGTTCTTGATGAGTCAATTTTCACTTTCGAATAAGATGATTAAGATGATTTGTCGTATTTTAAAGTGGTGGAAAACTGACTAATCAAAGTATTAAACTGAAAATAAACCACTCGAGAGAGCGGGTCATATCCACAGGGAGGTAATGGCCTATTAAAACTCGTACGGGTTAAAAATAGATGTTCACGAATTGTTTCCTCCAAAAATTATGTCAAAAACCATGTTAGATGAGTTTAAATGAGAGCATAATCTGAAATTGCATTTATACCAAACAAGAGGGAGCTCAATGCAATCTTCACAATAATAAAATAAAAATAGAAGTTTGCAATGGCATTGAATGTAAAAACTAATACCCTATTTACTGTAGCAAAACAGGGGAATGGCTTCCCCTTGTCCGTGCATGAGGAGACTAAGGCCGACGACAAGCTTCTCGTCGGAGGAGCGCTGGAGGGAGTGCTTTGCAGCGGTGGGTCTAGCGTGGTGCGATACGGCCTAAGGTGGCCGGACGGAGGAGATGAGTAGCGGCGGTGGCTATCGGTTGCAGCTTCTGTGCGTGGAGATGAGGGGTCGCAAGTGTGGAAGCTGCTGGAGGACGCAGCTGCTGAGAGGGAATGGTGCTCGCGACTGCTCCTACTGCACGGTGGAGGTGCGCCGGCCGCCCGAGGAAAATGGGTGCTTGTGGGCTGTGCAGCTGCTGCTACTGGAGGACGCAGATCATGCAGGTGCACGTGGGGAGGGGTTGGAGCTACTTGCGAACGCAGCTGCAGGCTGCATGGGCATGCAGGGAAGCTGTGCTGCGCGCTGGTGCATGCTGTAGGTGGTGAGGTGCGGTGCTACTTGTTGCTGCTGTGCACGCGGAGGTGCAGCGAGGGGGTGATGGCTTGTGCGTGCGTGCGTAGGTGCATGCATGGCGCAGGCGCAAGGGGCAGGTGTGCAGGATGCGCGTGGTGCGTTGCTGCACATGAAATGGCACTGCTGGTGCGCGTGAAAGGATGGCAGTGATGGGCGTCATGTGTGGGAAGGAGGTAGCAGCTGGTGGTGATGGGTTCTTTTCAGGGGAAAGGAAATAGAGAACGAAAAGAGGAAGAAGATGAACAGGTGGCTGTTGGGAGGTCAGACGTCTGGGAACATTCCCAGACATCTTAACTGAGCGGGGATGGTTGGTTATGTCGGTGGTTGCTGGTGTTGGTGATGGTGGTAGTGCACGCTAAGGTGCTCATGGTTATTTGCACAAGCCAACAGTGGCATAGTAATATGTCACTCTGCTTGTTTGCGGTGGTGTGGATTCGTGCTTGCGGTTGAGGCCGGCAGTGGTGGAATGGAAGAGAGCTTGACTCTTTGCGCAGTAGTGGATCAGGGGTGATGGCCTACCCAGCTTCGTGGCTTCCTCTCCTCTTTTAAAGCTTCAGGAGAAGAGAAACAGACGGAGGAGGAATGTCAGATTCACTTCCTCCTCTCCTCTTTACTATCGCCTTCATTGCCAGATAATGTCTTGTTAGAGAGGTGCGACTCCTGCTGCACGAAGATGTAATAAGAAATTAAATGAGGGTTATTTATTTATAAGCCGTTAAAAGAAATGTGAAATAAAATAATGCATGTAGTGCAACCTAAAAGATTAACTATTCTAATGCATGCTATTCTAAATGAATTCTAGGTATGAATGCAATGCGTGAAATATGCAAATAAATGAATAATTAGACTAATCTATTTACATCTTATTGTATGCTATTTATATGCCAATATTAATCTAATTCCTAGGCATTTAAGTAACTAATTAGCCCACAAATATGGGCTCATCAGTTCTCCTTACTTGGGTACCCCAATACCTAAGTCTCCCAACCTAGGATTTTTAAGTTGATTCCCTCAACCTAGAGGGAATTAATTTACTAAATACGAGGCAATTAGCAAGTTACCTCAACCCAATTACAAGAATAAATAAGAATAAGATATTACAGGTGTAAGCAAGAAATATAAAAGCTTACAACTAGAATCCTAAGTCTCCAACAAGAATATCTTTAGTAATATTATATAATAATAGCTAGCATGAAAATTAGTGTACAAAAAGAAATTTTATAGAACTAAATTATGCGCCAAAAGAACTTGCTGCAATTTAGAAATCCTCTTGAAAGCTTTAGGGAACAAGCACTATCACCCTTGCTGCTAAGATGGAGAGAATATGAATTCTGGAAGCAAGGAAGGTTCTTTATTCTTGTATTGTGTAAAGATGGCTCTCAAGGGTCTTTTTATAGACCACTAAGCAACCCTCCTATGCTTCCTAGCCATTGGGGGCATAATTAGAATTTTAAAATTAAGATTAATCACAAAATAACCGTTTAGATTTGGCACAACAGTTAGTTGGTACCAGTACTAAAGTTGTGGTATCGGTACTAACTGCTCACAGTTACTTAGTAGCCAATACAACAGAGCCTTGGTACCAGTACTAATCATAGGTACGGGTACTTAGTGCTTCCAGTTGAGTGACAACTAAGTCACCAGGTAACGGTACTCATCATGGGTACTGATACTTGTGACTCATAGGTTTGAGATCAAACAAGCATTGTGACCTACATGTACTGGTACTCATGATGAGTACTGGTACTTGTAAGGCTCAGGCATGACCAGACTCCATAAACTGTAAGCACTAGTAACCATATTTTGTTGTAAGATTTCTCTTTCTTACACCAGTGCTCTATTTGTAATTGGGCTTATTGCTCGTTGGGTTGTGATAACCCGTTCTTGTACTTGGGTTGAGGTAACCCGTTAATTACTTCGTTTAGTAAATTGATTCCCTCGGGGTTGAGGGAATCAGGTTAAAAACCCTAAGTTGGGAGGCTTAGGTAATGGAGTACCCAAGTGAGTGGGGAACCACTATACATCTTGTGCCCATTTCTATGATTGTTATTTGTGCAAATCTTTCTTGTTATTACTAATACTTTGCTTGAGTGTTTGTGCGCGTAGCCATCTATCTTTAGATCTTACAGAGTGGAAGAAGAAAAATGGGAGGACTTAATAGAAAGAGAAAGCTCATGGAACTTGTGTTCCATGTGACGGATGCCAAAGTTAAGATTTGAGAGATTTTGACCGATATAGTTGAATGTATTAATCATGGTAGGGTTGGTTCTAGGTATATGAGACAAATTAACCCAAGGCATTTCAGCTTCGGGATAAGAATAAGTCATTTGAACAAATTCAGAAGATCAGCCAGGAACTTGATGAGGAAAAGATTGGGCGTTAGGATCAACTTCATCTTCTTCTTCATCATCACTTGAGGATTCTTCTCCAATAGGCTTGACTCCCATTTTCTTGAGTGTGGACCACTTGAAGTATACCACCTTTCTAAGCGGGGTAAAGTTGGAGAGATCAACCCTACTCTTGATAAGAATATGAGAAATGAGTATATTAAGAGGAAGGGCAGAAGCACGATAATGAGGTCTAAGGAAATGAATGAATACCGTGTTCCAGTTGATAAGGAAACTTGTAATGATAGCATAGATTAAAGGTAAAATATCTACGGGAATTTTGTGAAATCCTGAATATTTGACCCTTAAATTCCATGCTAGCATTCTAAATAAGACTCTAGAAAACAAAGTCATGTTAGGTGCAACCAATGACTTTCTTTGGCAATTTGGAAGCAAAAGTGTTTCATGCATTTGAGAGGTAGTAAATTTTTCTTTGAGAGTATTGAATGCATGACCTTCGTTTGGACATTGGGTGATAGTAGAAAGAAATTTAAGAGTGACAGTAACTTTTTGACCAAAGAGAGTAGAGGCTAAGACTAGATGACCTCTATTCTCTTATTCTTGGAGGTTAGCAAAAAATCAGCAATTGACATCTGGGTAGACTCCAGGAACATCAGCAAAGAATGACTCATCAAAGAAATGCATGAGATGTTGTTCAGATAGATGGGTAGTAAAACCATAAAGATGTAAGGAAAAATCTCCACTCAACAGGACTACAATGATGAAGCTTAAGGCCTTTATACCAATCAAATTTTGATCCTTCATCCTCATTGATGAAAAATTTGTGGAATGCATCTTGAGGCGCTTTTCCCTTACTCTTAGATTTAGGTTCCATCTGTGAATGCAATAATGAGCAGAAGAATCATATTAGGAATCAAGAACAAAAGTATTTCCATTCATGTGTGCTTACACAACACACATAAGCCTACATGTATCGTTACTTGTCATGAGTATCAGTACTGGTTGGGTCTAGTTCCAACTAGAAAATCGACCAGGTACCGATACAGAACATTAGTACCAGTACTTGTTGCCTATAGCAGGCACTACTGCAACCAGCTAGTATCGGTACCTATAATGGGTACCGGTACCTGTTGGTACCCGACAAAAATAGACATGCAGCAGCAGGTTGAGACTAACAATGAGATGTGGAATTCAAAAAATAAGGTCAAGGATGATTAAGATCTAACAAGAGAAGGAAGGAATACCTTGAATACTTGAGGAGAGCTTTGGAGGAGGAGATCTTCTTTGTAGGAAGCCATGGAGAGAAAGAGAGCTAGGGTTTTAAAGAGAGCAAAATGAGGCAAGTTTTGCACTTGCTCTCTTTTATAGAAGAGGGGTCATGTGCAAGTCACATGACCACTTAAGTAGTTAAGAAAATGTGAATTAAAAACTTAGGTATTGAAAAATAATGTAATCAACACCTTAAGTTAAGCAATCACATTGCAAACAACACCTTGATATTTCTAGAAATATGGAAATATTATAGTATACCCCTTATTAACGGAAGTGGATAAATTGTAGTTAAGCCCTTAGGATTTTTTATAATTACAAACAAGTTATAAGACAAGCAATCATTTAATTTTAAATTTCCTTAATTGTACAAAACCCTAATTTTCTTCTTGTGAAGTAGAATCTCTCTGCTACAAGAAGTTTTGTAAAAATGTCTGCAATTGGTTTTGGGTATCTATGAATTCTAAGTGAATGGCACCTTGAAGTACATTATCTCTAAGAAAATGATGTTGAACATCTATGTGCTTGGTACATGAATGATGTACCAGATTTTTGGATAAATTGATTGCACTTGTACTATTACATAGAATTTTAGATTGCATAAAAATCAATCCAAAATCGAACAAAGTTTGTCTCATCCAAATGACCTGAGAGTAAGCAAGTTAAGCAGTAAGATATTCCGCTTCTATCGTAGAAAGTGAAGCACATGTCTATTTCTTAGAGAACCATGATATCGGAGATTCCTCAATAAAATGACAAGTGCTGCTAGTACTCTTTTAGTCTGTCCTACTCCCTGCATAATTTGCATCACTATAGGATAATAAGTCTAAGGTTTGTGCTTTAGGATAAAAGCGTCCAAGATCTCTTATGATTTTTAGGTATCTGAATATTCTTTTTACCATGTTTAAATGAGATTCCTTGGGTTCAAACTGGAATCTCACACATAAACATATAGCAAAAAGAATATCAGGTCTAGAGGCTGTAAGGTATAATAGTGAACCTATCATACCCTGGTATTTCTTTTCACCTACCTTTTTACCAGATAAGTGATGGGAACACCATCATGAGCCCTAAGTAGCTCATTTTGACCCAAAGAAGAGAACAAAAGCTCCTAACTCAATGAATAATCATTCTGAGAGAAAAGTAAGAAACAAGGAGTAAAATTGCAATTTTACCATTGCAGTACAACAACAGCTTTTTTTCATGAACTAAACATAGGTCAAATGGTTTTAACAAGATAAAAAGTGGGTTGGTTCAAACAAAAAAGGGTTCATGTGAATTCTGGGAATTAAATGACTTCTTGTAACCCTAAAACAGACCTGCTTGATTTAATAAGGTTTTGGTTAGGATAAAATTCACCGAAACCCACTAAAAATCATAGAAAGATATTCTCTAGTGTTTAGAACCTTCAATTTGACCATTGAAACCTATTTTGACCTAAATGGAGGTCTTAGACAAATATTTGCCTTAAATTAGATTTTTGCATAAATTGCCCAGTAAAATGTGGTCAAACCAAAAATCCAACTTCGCCATTGGATTCCTTAGATCCAAATTAGGTTTGTAACAAAATTTGGACCTAAGAGGAATTCATCTTGACCCACTTTGCAAATAGGTTCAGCCCAATTACATTTCTACCCCTATCTTTCGAAAACCTCTGTAGAAACCCCCCTAGCTTCTTCTTCATTCTTTGCAATTAGGTCCCTTCACCATTATAGTAGAGGGAATCCTACTCCGGCGAGATTGCAAAGGCGATTTCTCCCTGATCTCTCAGAGAATCCCCTTCAAAATTGAAAGGGAGATTCTCTGAGAAATCTCCTCCAATGTGAACCTAATTTGAGGCCTTGTTTGGCACCCAATCTCTCATGTGAACGCATGAGAGATTTGGGTCTCTTTCTAGTTGCCATCTCCAGTGAACTTCCCTTGCTTGGAAGCTTGGCTTCCAAGCACAAATCCATCCTCAGAGGCCTATTTAAGCAAACCCAAATCACCCCGCATCTCCCAAGCTCGAAATTGACTGGGAAAACCCCTCAAATTCGTCTCTCCCCCTCTGGCCAGTTCGCTCATCAAGCTCCGGCGACTTCCCCCACTCTCCCTCGTCGCCTAGCCACAATACTGGTGGTAGGTTCCTCTTCCTCTCGCTCATCCGCATCGCGTCGCACCCGTCGACGCCTCTGCATCCCCTTCGTCCTCGTCGACCTCCCTCACTGAGCGCCTTCGTCTCCGGCATCGGTGATACGCGTAGACGCCATCCCTGCCTCCCTCTTCGTCTCTTTACACCCAAATAAGTTCCCTTTCCCTTCTACTCCTTTTTCCCCTCTTTATCTCTCAAAAACACCCCTCGACGCACTCCACCACCATCATGCCCTTCACCTCCGGCCACTACTCCAGCGAGTTTGCCCCACCTCCACAGACCATCTTTCTCCTAGCCGACCAGTCCATAAGCTCCACGCCGACTCACAAACGTAACCCCTCACTCCATACACTCTACCACTCACCTACAAGCACCCTCGAACACACCCACACACATGGCCATAGGGTGCCCTAGGCACGCGCACTCAGGCATTCCCACGCCACGCCGACCACCGCAGCACACTCGCCATGCCTCGATGAAGCCTCCTGAATGTTCTGACGTGGTCGTGAGGCTGTTTGCATGATTGCAGGTCTAGGGGGTCGCCGCCATTGATGAATAGCAATGAGCTTGCTTGCAAGCTTCTCCAGGTCCGCTCGCTCCAGGCTTGTGTCCCAGGCTACGTGGGGCACACTCGCGCACAACTCCAGGCATCTAATTTTTGTCGAAGGCTGAAGCTGCAGCTACAATCAAACGAAGCATCTTTGCTGTGGACGCGTGTGAGGAAGGTGGAAAGTTAGTCCCACCTCAGAAACTTTTGGTGCACCGCAGTTGCATAAATTATTTTTCTACATTAGGCTCTTCGCCTCCTACTCACAGGGTGAGGTCCCCTCTCACCCGACTCGACGCCTCATCCGCGACCACCCCCCATGGACCTGGTGATCCGACCCGACTCAGCACACCTTGCCCACCACCGCACGTCGGTGGGCCTAGTCCCAAGCGCGTACCCAACCTGATTACCCGAGAAGGTGGCTTTGGGAGAGCAAACCTAAGAGAGAAAGAGAAGAGAGCGCGCACGAGTAGGGGTAGGTTTTGCTCTACCAAGGAAGAAGGAGGAGGCCGAAGAGGAAGCTAAGGAAGGAGAAGACAAGGCTGAAGAGGGAGCTAAGGAGCTGAAGAGTTGAAGTAGAGAGAGGAAGGAAAAGGCTGAAGGTAGAAGAAGAAGAAGTTGAAGGAAGAAGAAGGCTAAAGCCCGAGACAGAGAAGAAGGTAGAGGAAGAACAAGGCTAAGGTAAGGAATCAGAAGAAGAAAAATAAAGAAGAAGAAGAAAGAAAGCAGCCGCCAGAGATAGAGAAGAAGGAGAAGAAAGAAGATCAAGCACTGTAGCATCCACATATTTAAGGCATCTGATTCACAAATCAGATGTCCAATTTTGTGCTTATTCACATGCATTGATTTCTTTAATCTTCTGTGCTTACATTTATCTTTTTGCACTATAACTTTGATTTTTATTGCATATTACATTCAAATTCTCAAGTTGTGATCTTGATTTCTAAACCCTAATTTGCTTCCTGTGTTCGACCTCGGACTTAAACTTCGAGTAATAAATTGTATTTATTTCGAACTCTTTTTCAACTGTATTACAACACAACTTTTCTAAACTCAATCAAGCGTTCCTAACAATAAGTCTTCACCAAGAGAAGTAGATGGAGAAATTGGAGTCTATTTTCCATTTACATTTTCAAAGTCAAACTATTTAAGAATTTCAAGAACATACGTTGTTTGACTAAAATAGATACCTGTGTCCAGTTGTTGGATTTGGAGGCCTAAAAAGAACTTGAGTTCACTCATCATACTCATTTCAAACTCAGTCTTTATAGTCTCAAAAAAATGTTGACACAGGGACTCCTCGGTTGATCTAAATATGATATTGTTGACGTATATTTGAACCAACAGGATGTCATTTTCTTCTTCCTTTACAAAAAGAGTTGAATCAACAACTCTAATTCGATATCCATGCTGGTGAAGGAAGAACATAAGTCGATCATACTAGGCCTTAGGAGCTTTTTTAAGTCCATATAATGCCTTATTTAGCTTGAATACATGCTCTAGGTGTGCTGGGTCCTTGAACACGGGAGGCTGATGAACATAAACTTCTTCCTTAATATAGCCATTAAGGAATGTGCTCTTGACATCCATTTGAAATAACTTGAAACCCTTTGCACTTGCAAAGGCAAGTAGCATCCGAATGGACTCCAAGCAGGCAACAGGAGCAAAATCCCATCAAAGTCAATTCCCTCCTGTTGGTTATAGCCTTGAGCTACGAGTTTGGCCTTATTCCTGATTACTGTACCAGATTCATCCAATTTATTTCGGAACACCCACTTGATTCAAATAATGGAATTACCCTCAGGAGTGGGTACCAAGTCCTATACATTGTTCCTCCTGCATAGCTACAACCTAGGACTCATCCTTTAATGCCTCATCAACTTTCTTAGGTTCAAGTTGAGAAACAAAGGCATTAAGGACAAAGTCAACCCTTAATTGAGATTGGGTTTTTACACCTTGTTCAATATCACCAATAATTTGATTTTGAGGGTGATCCTTGTGGTGTACCCATTCTTTTGGAAGATCATGTACATTTCATGTATTTTCCATTTTTGATACATCGATGAAGGGGGTATCCTCATCATTAGACTCTAGTTGATTTGGTTTAGGTTCTCCTAATGTTGTTTCATCAAATGAAACATGCAGGGATTCTTCTACTACAAAAGTTCTTTTGTTAAAGACTCTATAAGCTTTGCTTCTTTTTGGATAGCCAATAAAGATGCCTTCAGCACCTTCAGCATCAAACTTCTCAAGTCGATCTCAGGTGTTTAATAAATAACATCAACTTCCAAATACCCTAAAATATGAAATCCCGGGAGACTTCTCATAATATAGCTCATATGGAGTTTTCTTAATAATATGCCTTAAAAGAGTTCAATTAAGAACATAATAGGCCGTATTAGTGGTTTCAGCCCAGAAATATTTTTGAAGCCCATACTCCAAGAGCAAAGTTCAGGCGCATTCTTGTAGAGTGTGATTCTTATGCTCTACAACACCATTTTGAGATGGTGCCCGAGAGAATGAAAATTCATGAGATATGTCAGAATTGACACAAAAACTTAAAAACTTTTCATTTTCAAATTCACCCCCATGATCAGTTCTAAGTCTAAGAATAGAAGATAATTTTTCTTTTTGAAGTCTTTGAGAAAGACTTAGGAAGGAGTCAAATGAGTCATCCTTATGTTTCAAGAAGATGACCCAAGTGAACCTTGAGAAGTCATCAACAATAACTAGCCAAAATTTTGATCCATTTAAGCTCTCAAATCGTGTTGGCCCAAATAGATCAAGGTGTAACAATTCTAAAGGACGTGTGGTCGAAACTAAGTATTTTGATTTAAAAGAAGCCTTGTGCATTTTTCTGAGTTCACATGATTTGCACAATGCATCCTTTTTATAAGTTAGTTTGGGTAGGCCCCTTACTAACTCATTTTTTGGCTAGTTTATTTATGTGTTTGTGATTTATGTGACCTATCCTATAGTGCCATAAATTTACCTCAACAAGAGTGGCAAGTAGACATTTCACAAATTTCTCTTGTGAGAAGCGAAGAGCATAGATATTTTCATATCTAAAATCTTCAATTAAAATCATATTAGATCCTTCTTTTAATATTTTAAATCCAATTTTTGTAAACAATACATCACAACCATTGTCACAAATTTGACTAATGCTAAGTAGGGTATGTTTTAAATTTTCTACTAAAAATACATTACATACCTGCTTAGTTGAATTACCTATTATTCCTTCACCAATAATGCGACAATGTTGTCACCCAACTTGACGTGTCCTCCATCTTGAATTCTCGTCCACTTGATAAATAGGTCAGAGTGTCCCGTCATGTGCTTGGAACACCCATTGTCTAGGATCTACTTGTCTTTCTTGATCTGGAAAATAGTTTAATAAATCTGATTTAGGTACCCATTTTCTTTTGGGTCCTCGACTACTAGTTCCTTTCAAATCCTGAGATTTATAGACCTCTTTTGTGTTAGATCTATAATTCTTAGGATTTTTGGCCTTTCGATAAATCCATGCATGCCTAAATGTATGTGATTTATTTTGTGTGTTCTTTTTACTTTGAAATTTTGCTTTTAAAGAATCACAAAATTTAGTATTCAAACTAGTAGTTCTTTTAAGATTATTTATAGTTCCCTCAAAATGCTCATAAATATCTTCTAACTCTATTATTTTTGAATGCAACTGCGAATTGGTATATTTTGCCATATCTAACTCTATTTTTGAACATGATTTTTCTATTTCCAAGGTCTTATAGTTACTATGCAAAACTTTATTTTCTTTTTTAATTAACTTAGCCTTATGATATAAATCTTCATATGCTTGCAACAATTCATTAAATGAAATTTCAGATTCTACCTCATTTTTTGAGCTATCGTCATTTGCCATCAAACATAGATGGGCGACTTCATTTTCCTCGGATTCTTCAGAAGAGGATTCCGTGTTGGAATTGTTGTCGTCCCAAGTCACTTTATACGCCTTTCTTGAGGTCTTCTTCTAGTCAATTTCCTTTTCTTTCTTCTTTTCTTCTTTTTTTTTCTTGATTAATGGGCAATCCTTTCGTATATGCCCCTTTTTCTTGCATTCAAAACAAACTATGTCATTTGAAAACTTATTCACTCTTTTACTTTAATTTCAGATGAACTGTCGAAATCTCCTTATTAGAAGAGCAAGCTCTTCTTCTTCGTTGGAGTCGGAGTCGTCGAGGTTTGAATCTTCCCTTAAGGCTTTGAAAGCAAGATCTTTCTTCTTCTTATGGGTTTCTCCTCATTTTTCTTCATGTTCTCCAGTTGAACCTCGTAGGTCATGAGGCTTCCAATTAAATTATCAAGAGGAAGGACTGAAAGATCCTTTGCCTCTTGAATCGATGTGGATTTCGAAGACCAATCACTTGTAAGAGATCTCAAGATCTTTCTTACAAGCTGCTCTTTTGCAAACTTCACTTCAAGGTTCTTCATGGGGTTGACGATTTCCCCAAATCTTGTATACATAGACTTGATCGTCTCACCTTTCTCCATCTTGAAACACTCATAACTTTTCGTTAGAATAGACATGCAAGTTTCTTTTACCTTATTAGTTCCTTTGCATGTGACTTGAAGCATGTTTTATATCTCATATGCAGACTCGCAAGTCGAGATACAGTTGAACTCCTCCTTGGATAATGCACAATAAAGTGCATTCATCGCCTTTACATTGCTAACGATCATCTTCTAATCTACCGTCCATGCTACTCCTTGTGGCTTCGGATTTGAATATCTTGCCTGAATGAGCGTCCAAGCTTCCTCATCCATGGACTTGAGGAACACTTGCATATGCTTCTTCCAGTATCTATAGTCTGTCCCATCACAGTAGGGAGGACGTGTGGATGACCAGCCTTCGGTGCACTTGGTTGAAGATGATGCCTTTTGCGAGTCGAGTTGTTATGTCTTCTTGCAACCTTGTTCTGATACCACCTGTAAGATCTTAAGAACACAAACACACTAGAAGGGGGAATGAATAGTGTAAAAAAAATTTGCAAATAGTACAAGCCACAGAAATTAAACACCAAATATATAGTGGTTCCCCTTACTTGGGTACTCCACTACCTACGTCTCCCCACTTAGGACTTTTAATCCGATTCCCTCAACTCGGAAGGAATCAATTTAGTAAATACGAGGCAATTAACGTGTTACCTTAACTCAATTACAAGAACAAATAAGAACAAGATATTACAGGTGTAAGCAAGAAATATAAAAGCTTACAACTAGAATCCTAAGTCTCCAACAAGAATATCTTTAGCAATATTATATAATAATAGCTAGCATGAAAATTAATGTACAAAAAGAAATTTTATAGAACTAAATTATGCGCCAAAAGAACTTGCTGCAATTCAGAAATCCTCTTGAAAGCTTTAGGCAACAAGCACTATCACCCTTGTTGCTAAGATGGACAGAATATGAATTCTGGAAACAAGGAAGGTTCTTTATTCTTGTATTGTGTAAAGATGGCTCTCAAGGGTCTTTTTATAGACCACTAAGCAACCCTCCTATGCTCCCTAGCCATTGAGGGCGCAATTAGAATTTTAGAATTAAAATTAATCACAAAATAGCCGTTTAGATTTGGCACAACAGTTAGTTGGTATTGGTACTAAAGTTGTGGTATTAGTACTAGCTGCTCACAGTTACTTAGCAGCCAATACAACAGAGCCTTGGTACTAATCACAGGTACTTATACTCAGTGCTTCTAGTTGAGTACCAATTAAGTCACCAGGTACCGGTACTCATCATGTGTAACGAAACTTATGACTCATAGGTTTTAGATCAAACAAGCATTATGACCTACATGTATTGGCACTCATGATGAGTACCGGTACTTGTAATATTCAAGAATGACCAAACTCCACAAACTGTTGTTCACAGTTTGACGCTATGGCTCAAACTTGTGCCCTGTAGGTACTGGTACTTATGAACAGTACCGGTACTTGCTACAGTATTAAGACTTTTAATCAATTTTAGTGCTTTTCAAACTCAATTAAACTATTAGTATAACTAAGAAATGATTTTAATTTATCAAACAAATGATTATACGTGAGTTTGATACCTAATTATCTCTATTTTGATTTTACTTTCTAAGTCAATTTTTTTGTTTAGGAGACATACGAACTTCTAAAATACAACAAATAAACACGAACAAAATCTTCATCCACTTTAATCTTCTTCCTTTTCACCATCCACACATCCTATAATCATGTGATTTTCCCTGTAAATATCACTTCACAAACTCATTAGATTTGAAATAGCTTTATTAACACCAAAACATAAAAGAGTGGTGGAATTAGGTTCCAACAATCGCGTTAACCTTTAATGGCATCTTGTCGTGCAGGGTGTCCTAGGGGGTCCCACCCTTCTAGCCAGCCAAGTAATTCAAGGGTTGGTCTAACCTAGTCATATTTTGGGGAGCCAGGATTAGGTCTAATTAGGGTTTACACTTTAAGGCTTAGTTTGTTTGCTTGTTCGGGGATTCTCTCATTTGTCTTCTCTCTCTCATTTATAGACTTTCTTCTAGTTTATGCAAGGGAGACGATTTCTAAAACCTGATTTGTTACCACCTTTAGAGAGAAATCCTAGGAGAAGACCTGATTGTCCAAAATCTGAATCTGAATCTTCTTCAATGGCTAGTCACCATGAGGGAGATAATGTTGAAGGGGTGGTGATAACATCATCATTAGCCATATCTAGCTTTAATTTGTCATAATCCATTGATAAATGCTCCTACATAATCGCCAGAAGACCGTAATTCACTGCATATCCATTCTGAGAGAAAAGCATTAAAATAGGGGTAAAACTGCAGTTTTAATAGAATATCCTAAATGCAAAACAATCATGGGTTTTCCCAGGGGTTAATTAAAGGTCAAATGATCATAAATGTCTAATAAGTGGGTTCATGCAGACAGAAACGGGTTTTCACGCATTTCAAGAATTAATGAACATGTGAAACCCTAAAAATAGACCTGCTTAATTAACTGAGGTTTCAATTAGGATAAAATTCACCTAAACCTTCTAAAAATCATAGAAAAATATTCTCTAAGGTTTGATACCTTTTATTTGACCATCTGAATCCATTTTGACCTGAAACAGAGTCTCAGATAGACAATTGCGTTAATTTATATTTCTACGCAAATTACTTAGTCAAACTTGGTCAAAACTAAAATCCGACTTCACCATCATATTTCTTGGATCCAAATTAGGTTTGTAACAAAATTTGGGTCTAATCAGAGATCATCATGACCAAGTTTGCATTTTGGTCCAGTTTGACTCTTTTCTCTCACACACATGCCCCTAACTTTCGAATTCTTTGCAAGGACCCCCCCAACTTCTTCATCATCTTTGTGAATAGGTCCTTACTGCCATTAGAACCTTCTGTCCATACATGGAATGTTTCCATCAAGGTTTTCTCCCTAAATTTGTGACGGATCTCCCCCAAAAATGGAAGGACTCCTGACGAGATTCTCTTCCATCTGAGCTTGTTCATGACCTTCCAAACCCGTCCAAAAGCTTGTATGGACTCTTGAAAACTTCTAAACCTATACCATGAAATCCGAGCTCTCTAAGTTTGTTTCCAAGCTTGGAGAGTCGTCCAAATGCCAATAAAAACATGCCCATGGCATTCCTCACCTCCTTAGCTTGGTTTGGAGGCTGGATACCCCCTCTTCCGTTCTCCTCGACCTCCTTCTTCACCAACTCTGGTGAGTCCTCTGACCACCTTCCTCGTCCACCCTCACAGACAATAGCGGGTGGATCCTTCTTCCCCACCTTCGTCTGTGTCTCGCAATATCGGCAGGCTCCATCTACCTCGTCTTCCTCGCTGCTCCTTCATCACCGGAGATTTCGTCTTCTCCACCGTTGGCCTGCCAAAATTGGCGCAGATCCTCCCTTTTGTCTAATTAGAGTAGGTTAGTTAGGTTCCCTTAGGTTATTAGGTTAATTCCCTCTATCCAAAACCCAAAAACAACCCCTCGACCTAATCGCACGCCACCTTCGTCTCCACCTTCGGCTGCACCTCAGGTGAGGTCCTCCTCATGCTACACACCTCCAAACTCCTTGC
This sequence comes from Thalassia testudinum, assembly GCA_037157565.1. Taxonomy (NCBI): domain Eukaryota; kingdom Viridiplantae; phylum Streptophyta; class Magnoliopsida; order Alismatales; family Hydrocharitaceae; genus Thalassia; species Thalassia testudinum. Next base: position 63,772,142 of record JAZHRO010000003.1, read on the forward strand.
CAACAAGTCCACAAGCTCTGCCATATGCCTTCGCACAAAACCCCTCTCCTATTCAACCCTATCGCCCATCCAAACATGCCATCGACCAACCCACCTTCACGCGACCATCCCCGACTCCATCTGACCACCACGCACCTCCATACGCCACGAAATCATTGCCATCACACTCCATACCCTCCAGCGAACCTCATGAGCTATTTTAATGTGGCCAAGAGGCCGTATTGATGATTTGCAGGTCTTTGGTCAGAGCTCTGCCACCGTCGCCATCATCGCCTTCGTTCTTCAAGCTCCAGGCCACGCAAGCCCCAGGTGCTACATCCAAGACATGCGCATTCGTTCCAGGGAACTTCCCAGGTTGTCATTTGAAGACCTCATACACTCTTGCTGTCTTGATTGGGAGAGCATCACAGTAGTAGATGCACGTGAGAAGCCTTTGGACATAGTCCCACATCAGGCGTGGAAGAGCAGCTGCTGCGGCATATATTGTTTTTCTCAATAGGCCTTAACGCCTTAAGACATATTGGGGGTGAGGTCCTTGCCTTCACCCGCACTCACCCGACCTGCCTACTTACACCTCGGCTACTACCCACTGCTAATAGCCCTGGTCATCTGGATCCCCGATTACCTGATTAACTACCCGGTTATTTGAGAGAAGAGAAAGAGGAGGAAGGAGAGAGAGAGAGCAGGGGACGTGATTGTATAGCAATCATGCAACCTAAATCAACTAAATTAAGCTAGATTCTAGCATAACATAGGAATAATGCATTCATAGGCATCGTAATTTGCACAATAGCTAGTTTATTAGTCATATAGATAATATTGTCGTTTTATGTACTAATGAGAGAAGATTTTAATTGCAGATGATTCAAAGCTGCGGATGTTAGATCAGACCAGATAGATCTAATCAGAAAGACGACGGGAGTCCAACGCTTCTGAAATCGTCTCGATCAAACAACCAGGGCATCTTGCGTAGTCCATAGAAGAATAGAGACCACAGAGCTAGAGGACAAAGATCCGATCCTTAGATGAAAAATCCAATCACATGGATGGATCCGAATCAACGATCGTAGTCCAACGGTGCAAAAATCAACTTGATCGGAGGTCTACATCACCAGATACAAGGAAAAGATGGACAGCCATGATGGTGCCACGTGGCACCATCACACCCACCCCTTCATCGCCACCCCATCTGAGAAGGATACCCTCACGCGCTGTTGGCCATTGGATCTTCATCCAATGGCCATGAGCACGCCACGTCGCCCATCCAACTGCGCCTCATCAAAGGAAAGAAGATCTTGACCGTTAGATCTTCATCCAATGGCCAAGAATAAGTTGCCTTAAAATAAAAAATGCAACAAACAAAAGGTGCAGCGTAGTGGTCCGTGCCTTCGCTCTTAAGTAAAGGGTGTGTGTTCGAACAACACCTCATGTGAAATCAGGAGGGGCGCGTGAGCGGGCGCTATTGGCCATTAGATGACGAGCAGAACATGGCGATGCAGCCATGTGGTGAGTTGAGATCACTTCGCGATCGAGTGAACGATCCAATGTGTGTTTAACGCGTGATCATACGCGTTTTTGCGCAATCGAAGGGGCGAGGCCCGCACGTTAACGTTGAGGGGCATTTCGAATAAGAGCGGCGAGCGGGAAAACACAACACGCATGCGAGGAGAGATCCACAGCCGTCTGATCCTGATCCAATGCACGAGAGCGTGCCACATATCAGTTAGAGATTGAATCCCCACGATGGAGGTGAGTTTGAAGGTGTTTTTTGGCCTAATCAGGTCCGTTGATCTCCCGATAGACAGATTTGATCGTTCAGGAGTTGTTACACAATTTTGGGGGTTAAAATGCCCTCTTTGCCCCTCATCAAAGCTATAAAAAGAGGCCTAGGCTTCCCTGTTGAAGGCATCTCTTCATACAACTCCTGCTATCAACTCCAGACATCTCTTCCACCTTCTTCTCTGCGATTCTCTGTCCCTCTGCAATTCCGCTTTGACCTTCATCCCGACGCTCTGGATCTAAGGTGCTGTCTCATCTTGCACATGCATCCTACAAGCGACGTTGTCTCTCTGCCTCCTTCTATCTCTCTCTCTCTCTCCCTCTTTCTTTCTATATATGTATCTATTTGTTTCTATTAGCATTTTTTTTATTGCGAAAAACTCTATCTAATTGCAATAAAATTCTGATTCTCTGGATATATATAAATTTATATCCGATACACACTGGAATTTATAAATTTATTTGTCGATGCGTTTCGTGCTATACTACAACTAAATCAATTTTTAAAACACGCTTTACATGCCGAATAAGTTGTAGTATAGCACGAAACGCCTTGACAAATAAATTTATAAATTCCGGTGAGTACCGAGTCGTTCATGGGGAGGCAATCTCGATTTTTGCAGAAGCTTTTCAACAAAACTAATTCTAACTAGATATATATATGTATATATGTATAAAGCAGATATCCAGAGAATTAGAATTTTATTGTAATTAGATAGAGTTTTTCACAATAAAAAAATGCTAATAGAAACAAATAGATAGATAGATAGATTGAAAGAAAGAGGGAGAGAAAGAGAGAGATAGAAGGAGGCAGAGAGACGACGCCGCTTGTAGGATGCTTGTGCGAGATGCAGCAGCACCTCATATCTAGAGCACCGGGATGAAGGTTGGAGCGGAGTTGCAGAGGGATGGAGAATCGCAGAGAAGAAGGTGGAAGAGATGTCTTGAGTTGATGGAAGAGATGTATAGTGCACAGGCAAACAGGGTTCACAAGAAATTTTTCTTAATGAAGTGAATTTTAAGATTTAAATGCTTGTGTTAATGCATTTTAGGGTTCACCTGAGTTAATATCTTCAATCAACGTTCTGATGAGGTACACAAGAGTTTTGCAAATCCCAATTGTTTGATATATTTCCTTTAAGTATGGAAATGCAGGTGTGCTCTACCCTTAATGTGAAACCCTACGTATAGATAGTTGCTAGATGTTCTTTTAAGTCCAAATTTAGGGAAGTGGTGCAACCCAAGAAATTAAATCAATTGGTCCTATTGCACCACTAACTAGGCACTTAGAAAATATTTTTCAAGAATTTTTAATGCACGTTTTCTATTTTTTTCTGATTTAAAGTGTACTAGGGGTTTTGTAGTCTATTTTGACCCCTAGTTCATGATTGGATAATCTGTGCAACAGAAAGTGCAAGAAATAATTTTTTCAGATTTTTTATAAATTTTTGATTATCTTAGAAATTTAGTGCCACAAGTTTTAAGTCAATTGGAGTTGTATAAAAATTCCTATGGTATTTTGAACTCTGGAAAATTAGGAAAAGTAATCGAATTGATAATAGATCAATGTGTGAATTTTCAAAATTTTTTTTAATTCATATTTGTGCGAAATTTGTTATGTTGTTCGTAACTTTAAAACTCACATCCAGTAAAAAATTGAGAATTTTTGGATGTGCGGATCTTTGGGAATTGAATTTTTAAGATAAGACCTTATTTCAGCCCAAAAATCAAGAGATTTTTTTTTCAATAAGCAAGCAAATTCTAATTAATCCTAAGGTTCAAACAAATCCTAAATCTAACTAATCTAACTACTGGTACTTACCTGAGATTCGAACCTGCACTTACTCCGTTGTCGTGTCTAGTTTAGATTTCTTCGTTTTCCTGCAGACACGAAATCAACAAAGATAGCAAGTTAGAAATCTCAAATTCTCACCAAAAAAGCTTCAAAAATTTCCGTTGCCTCCCCGACAATGGTGCCAACTTGTTCAGTGTAGAAATTATATTTTAAAAATTGATTTAGTTGTAGTATATCACGAAACGCATCAAAAAATAAATTTATAAACTCCAGTGAATACCAGGTCATTCGCAGGGAGGCAATCTTGATTTTTGTAGAAGCTTTTCAATAAAACTAATTCTAGCTAGATATATATATGTATATATGTATAAAGCTGATATCCAGAGAATCAGAATTTTATTGCAATTAGATAGTGTTTTTCACAATAAAAAAAATGCTAATAGAAACAGATAGATAGATAGATAGAAAGAAAGAGAAAGGAAGAGAGAGAATGAGTACAAAGGAACTAAAGAGAGCATAGTTTCTTCGCCTCTCTTTGAGTTGAATTATTTAATAATATGGAAATCTAGGTTCTAAAGTACTAGTCTATATGTAGCACCAGATGAGTGTGAGCCACCAAATACAAATCTACTTGACTCAGAAATCTTCTACCTAAGCCAAAAACTGGGGTTGAATTTACAGATTATCTTATAATCTCGAGGGAAGAAGTTTGCCTATCCCAATATATTTTTACTAAGGGTCAATACGAGCTTTAGATGTAGATTGACTTTTCACTTGGATTCATTGCATAGACTACAACAAAATACATTCATGATTATCTGGATTACTAAAGCTTCGGATGAAAATAAAAGACATAAACCTCTAGTCAAACTCTTGATAAAAATTACTCATGTAGGACCACTGTGCACTTAGTCATGCATTTGCTAGGGACTAGCAAGATTTAGGCATGGGGGTGTGATTACACAGTAATCATGCAACCTAAATCACCTGAATTAAGCTAGATTCTAGCATAACTTAGGAATAATGTATTCATAGGCATCTTAATTTGCACAATAGCTAGTTTATTAGTCATATAGATAATATTTTCATTTTATGTACTAATGAGAGATGATTTTAATCGCAGATGATTTGAAGCAGCGGATGTCAGATTAGACCAGATAGATCTAATCAGAACAATGACGGGAGTCCAACGCTTTCAAAATTGTCTCGATTAGACAACCAGGGCATCTTGTGTAGTCCATAGAAGGATAGAGACCAGGAAGCCAGAGGATAAAGATCTAAGCCTCAGATGAAAAATCCAACTACACGGATGGATCCGGATCAAGGATCGTACTCCAACGGTGCAAAAATTAACCCGATTGGAGGTCTACATCACCAGATACAAGGAAAAGAAGATGGATGACCATGATGGCTCCACGTGGCATCATCACAGCTGCCCCCTCATCGCCACCCCATTTGAGAAGGATACCCTTGAGCGTTATGGGCCATTGGATCTTCATCCAACGGCTACAAGCGTGCCACGTCGCCCATCCAACCGCGCCTCATCAAAGGAAAGAAGATCTCGACTGTTGGATCTTCATCCAACAGCCAAGAATAAGTTGCCTTAAAATAAAAAATGCAACAAACCAAAGGTGCAGTGTAGCGGTCCGTGCCTTCGCTCTTAAGCAAAGGGCACACATTCGAATGGCGCCTCGTGTGAAATCGGAGGGGCACGCGAGCGGGCGCTATTGGCCGTCAGATGATGAGTGGAGCATGGTGATGTGCCACGCGGTGAGTCGAGATCACTCCGCGGTCGAAAGCACGATTCGACACATGTTTAACGCACGATCGTACATGTTTCTATGCAATCGAAGAGGTGAGGCACACGTGTTAAGCCGTCCAATCTCTTGATCGGATGGTTGATGTTGAGGTGCATTTCCAAGTCAAGCGGCGAGTGGGAAAACACAACGCGTGCATGAGGAGAGATCCACGATCGTCCGATCCTGATCCAATGCACGAGTGTGCCACGTGTCAGCCAAAAATTGAATCTACGCGATGGAGGCGAGTTTGAAGGTGTTTTGAGGCCTAATCAGGTCCGTTGATCTCCCGATTGATAGATCTGACCGTTCAGGAGTTACACGGTTTTGGGGGTTAAAATGCCCTCTTTGCCCCTCATCAAAGCTATAAAAAGAGGCCCCTCTTTTGAAGGCATCTCTTCATACAACTCCTGCTATCAACTCCAGACGTCTCTTCCACCTTCTTCTCTATGATTCTCTGTCCCTCTACAACTCCGCTCCGACCTTCATCTTGGCGCTCTGGATCTGAGGTGCTACTGCATCTTGCACAAGCATCCTACAAGCGACGTCATCTCTCTACCTCCTTCTATCTCTCTCTCTATTTCTCTCCCTCTCTCTTTCTATCTATTTGCTATCTATTTATCTCTATTAGTATTTTCTATTGTGAAAAACTCTATTTAATTGTAATAAAATTCTGATTCTTTGGATATTTGCTTTATGCATATATACACATATATATATCTAATTGGAATTAGTTTTATTGAAAAGCTTGTGCAAAATTCGAGATTGCCTCCCTACGAATGACCCGGTACTCACCGAAATTTATAAATTTATTTGTCGACACGTTTCGCATTATACTACAACTAAATCAACTTTTAAAATGCGATTTATGTGACGAATAGGAGGGGAGGGCTTTGCTCCTCTGTGCAGATGCTCAATACTTAGTCGTTGAGAAGCCTTGGCTCCCCTTGTGTGTGAAGAGGGAAGGCTAAGAAGGAGAAGAGAAGAAGAGATAAGGCTTATGAAAGGAAAGGAAGGTACTGGCTGTGAAGAGAAGGAGAAGAGGAGAAGACCCTTGTTCAAGAAAGAAGGAAAAGCCTTTGAGAAGGCTATGTTCACTTAAGACGTCTGATTTGAGAAGGTGACGTCTGATTTGTGTTGAGAGTATTGTGGCATTATTGAAACTTAGCTTGCATGGCATTTCTGATTCAGGATTACTGTTCAGACATTTGAGTAGTTGATATATGCTTAATTTAGGCTAATAGTTGGTGATCTAAATCACCATTTTTTTGTCTTAGACATCTTTTTGTCTCATTAAACTCTTGCAATACTCATGTTCTTATTGAATATCAATTTTGAGTAGAGATTATTCATTGAATATCATTATTGGCTTTATTCACATATTCATCTTGATTAGCGGGTGTTCAGGGCATAGATCGTGTAAAAGATGAGCGCGTTGTAGTATAGCGTGAAATATGTCTCGAGCAAATAAATTAACGGAACTGGTGAGTCTTGGTCGATCACAGGGAGGTAGGAAGCACTTTTGATCTCATGTGTTTGTTTCAAATATAATTACTAAATAGTATAGATACAATATCGTAGTATATATATCAATCAGAGAGTTTGAACATGGATTGCATGCATCTAACTAAACAAATTCTAACATAAACTACTTCTGTAATAGAACAATGGCACCACGGGTGGTTCGTGGTGGCCTTCTGGAGAGGTTGGGAAGAGCAACAACAATCTGTCAGAGTGGCCCAATGGACTCTTCAGATGGAGATGTAGAGACGAATGCAGAGAAGATGGGAAGAAGAAGAAGGGAGAGGAGTTGTAGAAGGAGGAAGAAGAAGAAAAACTATTCAATGGATTTCAAAAGGGACCCTTGGGCCTCTTTTTATAGCTTTTGTGAAGGGCATTTAGGGTATTTGAGCCCTTAATTCCGTGCAAAGGCTTCAGATTAATCAGATCCGTTGATCGGGAGATCAACGGTCCTGATTAAGCCTTCCAAATCCTTCTTCCATCCACGGTTTGATCTGGTGCTGACACGTGGCACACTGTATGCCCTTGGATCCACATCTGACGGTCGCTGCTCGCCTGCTGCTTGCCCTCAATTAGCGCCTCAACTCCTAAGGCTTCTCAGCCGTCCGATCTCTCGATCGGACGGCTAAAAAAGCATACACAACTCCCTCTGATTCCTAAGGCGCGTGTTATCACACACGTCTTCATCTGATGCTCTTGCGCCCGCCATGCATTCGCCGCTCCATCGCCCGATGAAGATCCTACGATTGAATTTCATCCGTGCACGGCCGACTCCCACATCGTGACTCGAACCCGCGTTGGCTGTTAAGCATGCTCTCCACTGTGCTATGCGTGTGGATTATTGCGGTTTCCAAATCCTGTGCAGTCGCCCTCAACCGTTGGATGGAAATCCAACGGTCGAGATCTCGCCCTCGCTTGGTGAAGCGGCTGGAGGTGGGCGATGTGGATGCATCGCGGTTGTTGGATGACGATCCAAAGGCCCATGGCTTTCCTTCCTAGATTGGGGCACGGTGAGGGGTGGCTGCGAAGGTGCTATGTGGTGCCATCGTGGCCGTCCATCTTCTTCTCCTTGTATCCGATGATGTAGGCCTTCAATTGAGTTGATTTCTACGCCGTTGGATTGCGAACATCGATTAGGATCCATCCGTGCGGTTGGATTTGTCATCTGAGGTCCAGATATTCTTCAATTTTCCCCTTGGCTCCTGCTTCTTCTGTGGACTCCCTAGGGTGCTATGGGAGTCTGATTGATGCGCTCTTGGAAGCGTTGGACTCTTGTCGTCATTCCAAATAGATCCATAAGGTTGGATCGGTCATCTGCAGCCCTGAATTACTTGTAATTATTAATACCACTCAAATAGCACATTAATATGTATAAACCATATAAATCATCTAGGATGCAAAGTATGATGTGTATGCATGCAGCATGCCCATATTAAGCTAGGTTCTACCTTAATTTAGGTGAATTAGGGCCTATGATTGATGCGCAATCAACGTGTGAATTACAATACTTGTTCCCTGTGTTGGACCTCGGACTTCATTTCTAGATATTCGAGTTATAAATTATATTTGTTGATCGAGCTATTTAGGAGATTTTTCTACAATGAAGCATATCTAAAACTCCTAGCTAACTCGCCATCAACATTTTGGCACCGTTGCTGGGGAGCAACGTGCAATTCACTGCTATTCTTTATTTTATTTTGATTATATTTGAGCACTAACTTGCCCTGTTTGATTTCTTGTGATTTTGCGAGGTACTTCATGAGGTGAACTTCTGCGCAAGTCAACCACTCTAGGGCAGGTAACTTTTATGTTCTTCCTTGATCAACCTCCTAATCTTGGGAAGATAAAAAGGAAACAAATCAATTAGGAGCTACCTACCTTATTTTCATAGTAATTATCATTAAAAAGGCAAGTTTCCTAATTTGCAAAAAAATTCTTCATATCTGATTGAATCTTGAAGTGATTCTGTTAAGAAATCCCTACCTTGATTGCTTGTACATTTTAGGGACTACGCTTAATTTCTAAATCACTTTGGGCTAACACATTTCTTTCTTGAAGCCCAAGGTGAACATTTTAAGATTTAATTGGGCTTGGAATAGAGCAAACTAGGGTTTATACTCTAGGGTTGAAGTGCTAGTTCACATTTGTCTGCATTAAAGAGAATTAACCCTCCCACATTTGTGCTACCCATACCCTTGTTTAAAAAGATCTAAGAAAGAAGAACCCTAAAATCAGGCTCTAAGACTCACTTGAACCTTAAAAATCTTGGACCTAATAACCTAAGAGTCAACTCAGGGTGATTTTTGGGTCTTGACCTAGATTTCACTCTGCATTTTTTAGGGCGGGTTAGGTGAAGTTGGTCTACTTTGTGGGCCAACCAACCTCCAAATTAGGTTACAAGTCAAATAAACTTCTAAATCAAGTGAAATTCAAGGTACAAATTAGGCTCAAATTGGTAGACTTAAGGTCTTAAGTTCGTACATTTCGGTCTACTTGGAACCGCAGTGACAAGGAAGGTTGGGTGGGGGAAACCCTGAAACCCGTGGGAACGCTCTACCGTGTAGGGGTCTTTGTGGGGCTCTCCCTTCCTGGCTGCCCAGGTATTTCTAGGGTGTACAAATTTCTGATTTAGAGGTATCATCCGCCTCGAAACAGCCTTAGTCATCCAAAAATCTTTGGGTGCCTTGATTGGGTCCAAATAACATCCAGTCCCTCATCTTTTCTCTAGAGCACACACATAGGAAGGTCCTTAGGTTTTTAACCTAAGAGGCCTCATTAGATCTTCTTGGGAATCTCTTTCAAATCTGATCAACTTCAATCTAATGTTGAGTTTGATTCTAAACCTTGATTCCACCACTTGATTCAAAAATGCAACGTGACATGTTAGGAAAAGTGATTAAGAAACCTGTGTCCCAAATGACTATCAAGGATAAGATGATTGAGGCTGCCTATAGACACCATGAAGAGTATTATGAAGCCTTAGATAGGGACATTCAGGATAAATTTATAAAAATAACAAACCACATTCTAAACTGTTTCAAAATAATATGGACACAAATAAACCATGGTTCAACTCGGGATGATCTCTTAGCAGAATACATTGAATTAATGAAATTACATAGCAACGAGTATCTGCAATGTTGGTAAAATCCTTCATTTTTGGAAAAACACCAAGATATTAGGGAAAAACAGGGAGAATTGTTGAATAAGTTATATGAAACCATTGATAAAAAATACCCATTAGATAATAAGACATCTTGGAGTAATTTTGATGATCAACATGATTCCACAAATCTCGGGTTTGATGATCAAGGTTGTTGTGGACCCCCAACCCAAATGAATTCAGATTCAAATTTCATAACAATTGACATACCTGATCTTGATGAGGGTTGGGAGGATCCAAATGTAGGTGTTCTCGATTTTGAACTAGCCCTAAGAAACTAGGAAGCTGGACCATCGAGTTTAAATTTCCCCGACATCTGTGATGATGAGTTTGAAACAAAGCCTCTCGAGAGTGTAAATCCTGAGCCTTATCCTGTTAAGGTCACTCTCAAGAGCAATTCTGACATCCCTGTAGAACCTAGCCTAGATCCTAGTGACTCAGTGCCTACCTTTAACCTAGAATCTAAATCTGAGCCTAATTGGGATGAGTATGAGGCCCCATGTGATGAAATACAGATTTCAAATTTGAATTACAATTTTGGGTTTGTATTTGATGAATACACCTCTCCAACCTCCTTAGAGACAAATTGATTTTTCGAAAGTCGCGTTGATCTATGATACAGAAATCGAGGAGTTGGAAGAGTTGGGAATCGAGTGGATCTACCCTAAGAGCCAAGAACCCAAGCCTATGCCTAATAAGGACACCTTTTTAGCTCGAAGTTTGAAATTAGGTTAGATCCAAGTTAAGTTGTTGATTCTACTTATCTTGATTCTTTCTATTGTGGAACCTCTGATCTAGAATCAAGTTCAGAACACGATCTTCATAAGTTCTCCGACGATTTCAAATCTTACTATGATTTCGGAGAACCTTTGTTTCCTAATGACTCCAAGCCAGTTTACGACCTCAGCGACCACGACCCGTCCTTTGATTCTGATGCTGAGGTCAATGATTTGAAAGAAACCACCTCTTCTACAGAACATACAAAACCTTCTCGAATCCGATTCCAACCCCGACTCGTCACCAGAATCAATTTCTATTTTGATTCTCCTCTCGATGATCCGATCGCATATGATTCTTTTCCATCTTTTGATCAGGATTCAGACATTGATTAGAATGCAAATCTCATCCCATCCTTCTCTAATCACTTTAGTAGGGTTCCTACATCTTCTACAACTCCATTTTCTTTTGAGGATCCCTACTCTGACCAGGCTACATCGACTCAGCCAAAACCCAGATTCTCACTTCTACATCCATTTGAGCCTCAAAGCATCTGGTGGGCACCACATCTATTGATTCACATCCATCAACCCACTAGATTGATTAGGTTTGAGCTTCATCAATAGCCTGTAGATCTGAACAAGCACCTGGTTGGACCAACCAGGCTATTGATCAAGGTGCTTGTTCTACAAAATTTTGTTGATTTGACCACTCCTTCTCCATGACCACCTTCTTCTCGGCTGAAGGCATTGAATTTAACGCCTAATGGGAGGCAACTTGTCATTCCAAAAATTGAGACCCTTCTGATCATCCTTTTGAGCTTCATGTCTACTGTACTTTGAGTTCAGAGTTAGAATAGTCGACTCCACCTTTGGTATTTATATCAAAACTTGAAATCGTCCGCAACAGTCATCCCGACCCGTTGACCCTGTTCTAACCCATGAACCCAACTGGCTTCATACCCTCCAATTTACAATGAGGACATTGTAAAACTTAGGCATAGGGGGTGTTAAAGTGCAGACATATGGAAATTAAAAGTTTCTGAGGGGTTCTCATAAAAAATACATAGTCAGAAAACCAAGAAAAATAAAAAAAATTGAAAAAGAACAAAAAATGGAAAGGGGAGGAAAATTTTGTGAGCTTAATTGCAAATCATTTTTGAGGAAAAGAAGAGATTTAAATGTCAAAAAGGAGCCACAATTCGAAACAAAAAGTGTTAGTCATAGTAAATGATTATGGAATCTACTTAAGTTCTAGACCAAATCAAAAGAAAGAAAAATAAAGTCAAAAGTGTTAAAGAGACACGGAGATTAGTATGAGTGATGATCTTAGGCCTCTTGGGCTTGTTTTTAGGCTTAAATATTCATCTATCCGTTAAGATCCGGATAGTCCTCAAGAGGTTGAAGAAAATGCAAATCTTACATATTAGGTCTAAGGCTTAGGGATTATTTGGCCTTGTTAACTAACCTCTGGTTTGCGGGAGTCGGTAACTTAAGCACCCTAATCCACACACAAGTCTGGTTCAGTACGCTTAATCAATCAAAAACACGCAAAAGCATTTATTCTGTTATGAAAAAGCTACCTAGATTAGGAGTGGCTTAAGAACACAAGTTGATTTGGACGAGTTTCCAGTGTGGAGAGGTGGGAATTCCCCCTCAAAGATGCGCAATAACATACCATCTCCTTGGTGCTTGTCTTCTAGGATATCCAAATATCCTACTGGGGGCATGTAAGCACCTTGTGCTGATTCAGGTACCATAGGCGGGATTATCCCGAAATGTCAATTGCTAGGGCCTAAATTTAGCTATAGAACACCATGGACGGCACTATCTCGCAGTGTCGAAAGCTAGGGTTCTGGGGGTTGCCATGGGCGGTGCTATCTTGAAGCATCGATTGCCAGGGACCTTGCGAGGATTTATGGTGGGGACTAGGAATCCAATGCAGATCATGTTTTTGAGCGAATCTGAAGCTAGAAATAAAGAAAAAGAAAGAGAGTGAACTCTCCAAAAATGCAAAAATTCTTCTATCCTTCTCTCTTACAAAAATGCACTACAAACTAAACTTGGACTAACTATGTTACAAGCACGGGTGCTTTAATCGCTGGGTTCAACAAACCTTAGGATAGTTTCTGTGGGCCTTAGAAACCTTCACGACAGACTGAGGCTAAAGCTAGTTAGGTCTGGATCTTGATTGGTACTCTAGAACCCCTAGGTCTACTATTAGCATTTTGACCTAATTTCTAAAAAGAAGAATAAATCAGGACTCTGAACTTCAAAGGCATGGTATGGAACTCTAGTTCTTTTCATAAGATTTTGCTAAGGGACTAGCAAAAGTTAGACATGTGGGTATGATGATAACATCATCATTAGCCATATCTAACTTTAATTAGTCATAATCCATTGATAAATGCTCCTACATAACTACCGGATGACCGTAATTCATTACATATCCATTATGAGAGAAATGCATTAAAATAAGGGTAAAACTGTAGCTTTAATAGAATATCATAAATGCAGAACAATCATGGGTTTTCCTAGGGGTTAATTAAAGGTCAAATGGTCATAAATGTCTAATAAGTGAGTTCATGAAGACAAAAATGGGTTTTCACGCATTTCAAGAATTAATGGACATCTAAAACCCTAAAAATAGACCTACTTAATTAACTGAGGTTTCGGTCAGGAAAAATTTCATTTAAACCTTCTAAAAATCATAGAAAAATATTCGCTAAGGTTTGGTACCATTGATTTGACCACCTGAACCAATTTTGACTTAAAATAGAGTCTTAGACAGACAATTGCCCTAATTTACATTTTTATGCAGCTTACCTAGTCAAATTTGGTCAAAACTAAAATCCAACTTCACCATCAGATTCCTTGGGTCCAAATTAGGTTTATTTCAAAATTTGGGCCTAATCAGAGATCATCTTGACCAAGTTTCCATTTTGGTCCAGTTTGACTCTTTTCTATCACGCATGCCTCCAACTTTTGAATTCTTTGCAAGGACGCCCCCAACTTCTTCATCTTCTTCATGAATAGGTCCCTGCTACCATTAGAACCTTCCGTCCATACATGGAAGGTTTCCATTAAGGTTTTCTCTGTAAATTTGCAGCGTATCACTCCCAAAAATGGAAGGAGGACTCCTGACGAGATCCTCTTCCATCTGAGCTTGTTCATGACCTTCCAAACCCATCCAAATGCTCGTGCGAACTCTTGAAAACTCCTAAACCTATACCACAAAATTCAAGTTCTCCAAGCTTGTTTCCAAGCTTGGAGAGTCGCCTAAATGCCAATAAAAACACGCCCATGGCATTCCTTACCTCCTTAGCTTGGTTTAGAGGCCGGATACACCCTCCTCCCTTCTCCCCGACCTCCTTCTCTGCCAACTCTGGCGAGTCCTTTGACCACCTTCCTTGTCCACCCTCACAGACAATAGCGGGTGGATCCTTCTTCCTCACCTTCGTCCATGTTTTGCAATACAAGCAGACACCATCTACCTCGTCTTCCTCGCCACCCCATCACTGGAGATTTCATCTTCTCCATCGTCGGCCTGCCAAAATCGACGTGGATCCTCCCTTTCATCCGATTAGAGTAGGTTAGTTAGGTTCCCTTAGGTTATTAGATTAATTCCCTCTATCCAAAACCCCAAAACAACCCCTCGACATAACTGCACTCCACCTTTGTCTCCACCTCTAGCCGCACCTCCGGCGAGGTCCTTCGCACGCTACACACCTCCAAACTCCTCGCCGACAAGTCCACAAGCTCCGCCGTATGCCTCCGCACAAAACCCCTCTTCTATTCCACCCTATCGCCCATCCAAACATGCCACCGACCAACCAACCTTCACGCGACCATCCCCGACTCCTTCCGACCACCACGCACCTCCATACGCCATGAAATCACTGCCATTGCACTCCATACCCTTCGATGAACCTCATGGGTTATTTTAATGTGGCCAAGAGGCCGTATTAGTGATTTACAAGTCTTCAGTCGGAGCTCCGCCACCGTCGCCATCACCACCTTCGTTCTTCAAGTTGCAAGCACGCAAGCCCCAGGTGCTACCTCCAGGACATGCGCATTCATTCCAGGCATCTTCCTAGGTAGTCATTTGAAGACCTCATCCACTCCTGTTGCCTCGATTGGGAGAGCATCATAGCAGCAGATGCATGTGAGAAGCCTTGGGACATAGTCCCACATCGGGCATGGAAGAGCAACTGCTGCAGCATATATTATTTTTCTCAATAGGCCTTAATGCATTAAGACACATCGGGGGTGAGGTCCCCGCCTTCACCTGCACTCACTCGACCTGCCTACTCACACCTTTGCTACTACCCACTGCCGGCAACCCTAGTCATCCGGATCCCTGATTACTTGATTAACTGCCTAGTTATCTGAGAGAGAAGAGAAAGCGAAGGAAGGAAAGAGAGAGAGAGTGGGGGAGGGGAGGGTTTTGCACCTCTGTGCAGATGCTCAACACTTAGTTGTTGAGAAGCCTTGGCTCCCCTTGTGCGTGAAGAGGGAAGGCTAAGAAGGAGAAGAGAAGAAGAGATAAGGCTTGTGAAAGGAAAAGAAGGTACTGGCTATGAAGAGAAGGAGAAGAGGAGAAGACCCTTGTTCAAGAAAGAAGAAGGAAAAGCCTTTGAGATGTCTATGTTCACTTAAGACGTCTAATTTGAGAAGGCAACATCTAATTTGTGTTGAGAGTACTGTGGCATTATTGAAACTTAGCTTGCATGGCATTTCTGATTCAGGATTACTGTTCAAACATTTGGGCAGTTGATATATGCTTAATTTAAGCTAATAATTGGTGATCTAAATCACCATTATTTTGTCTTAGACATCCTTTTGTCTCATTAAACTCTTCAATACTCATGTTCTTATTGAATATCAATTTTGAGTAGAGATTATTCATTGAATATCATTATTGGCTTCATTCATTGTGCTCAGTTACATTTCATCTTGATTAGCTCATGAATTACAATATTTGCTCCCTATGTTGGACCTCGAACTTTATTTCTAGATATTCAAGTTATAAATTGTATTTGTTGATCGAGCTATTTAGGAGATTTTACTACAACGAAGCATATCTAAAACTCCTAGCTAACTTGCTTTCAAGAAGGGGAAGAACAAAATCTGGATCCAATGGCTCTTTGACAAAGGTAGATTGATAGGCAGAGCCAACATCATGACAGATAGATACAAACTATAGTACAGGCCATTACCTGACTCAAAAATGGGAGAGCAGACCACCCTCTCAGAGATTTCTACAATTCTCCTAATGCCCAACCTGAACCTTTTGTCAGGGTACCTCAGGATGGGGATGATTTTGAGCTTAATCCACAAATCATCAATCTGATTCCCCACTTCCATGGCCACAATTCTGATGACCCCTTCCACTACCTTGAAGAACTTTTACACGTAGGAAGGACCTTTGGCCTAGGAACATGAATGAGGATACCCTCATGATGTAGACACATCCATTTAGGTTAAAAATCCTATTTATGCATGTTCCGAGGCTTAAATTTGCATTCCATATTATAAATATTGCATAGCATGCACCATTCTGCATTTAGAGTAGCTATGTATATTTTAGGTTAATTACGTCCTTTTTGTGGTCAGGAGAGAAGGAGATTTATTTTAGAGCCTCGGATTGACGATCAGACTGTATGGTTCTGATCAAGACGACGATCGGAGTCCAATGCCTCAGAAATCGCCTTGATCGGAGTCCCGTAGCACCATATGTAGTCCGAGGAAGATCAACAGCCAAGATACTAGGTGACATAATTTGGAGCTTCAAACGAAAAATCCGACCACGCGAATGCATACGAGTCGACAATCGCAGCCCAATGGCATGAAAATTGACTCAATCTAACCTATGTAGCAGCCTCTACAATGGAAAGATGTATGACCTAGATCGCGCCACATGGCGCAACCTAGGCCGTCCGTGTGCACGCACGTGCCACTGCATGTGCGTGGAGGCACGCATGCACAGCAGCACAGCTGGCGCATGAAGTGCGCTCCAGTGCAACGGTTGGTGGGTGCGTGGGTTGTCTTCAGCGACATTTGCGGTGGATCTTTAGCGATGTTTATGGCTATCGCTAAATGTCCTGTATACGAAGTTGATTCTTTCCTCTACTATAAAAGGACCCCTACCCCTCCCATTTTTCTTCATCTCTTCCTTTCTTCCTCTCACCACTTCCAAGGCTCTAGAGAAAGCTTGTCCCAAGCCCGAGATGCTCCTCTAGAGTAGAAATCAAATGTTTTTCCCACCTCTCATCCCCCTTCGTGGAGCATCCTGTGGCCGTCTTCTCACCCCCTTCGGGAAGAAGATCCTCGCCGCGACATTATCTTGCCCTACCCTCCATTCTCATTTGTCCTGCTCCTCACCACCTTCTCTAGGCGATGTTAAAGTGAGTCATCCTCTAAGCAACCATCGTGGGGGATTCTCTCACGTATATTTTTCTTTTTGCTTTTATAGTATAATCTTTCCCACTTTCTTAGTTGTAGAAAACATATGCTTCAGAAATATATGTGATTGTTTCTCTCTCTCTCTCTCTTATATTTTGCAAATAGATTAGTTAGATAAGAATTCATCGACCTAATCTCTTGATTGCTAAAAATACCAAAAAAAATAGAAAAGACAAAAAACAAAAATAAATAAAAGCGAAACGTGAATTTTTTTAAAACTAAACATTTGCCTCCTCGTGTCCGACCTGGGACTCACTTTTCGAGTTTCGGTTATTAATTTTATCTGATTGACAGATTTTCTCACGAATTGAACTACGATGACGGGTTTTCCAAACTCCGAACCTTTCTGCATGTGAATCCACCCCATCATTTTGGCAACGTTGCCATGGAGGTAACGCTCTTTGGTTTTTTCGCATTTTCCCCCATTACTTACATATTTTTCTAACCTATCTTTCTTCTTCGATTTATTGTCTTGCAGGAACCCAGTCGAGGAGTCGAAGGAGGTAGATTGGATTAAAGTGCGGGTAGAGACATTTGTAAATTTTCCCCCACCACCCCCACCCTAGATTTCATTTCACCACACTAATAACTCAAGCCCAAATCAACTTAGGTGTTTTTTTTTATAAACCCTAGGATAGATCTGGTTGTTTGTTTGCCACCTTCACCCATCTCATCCCTGCATATATAAAAAAAAACTCTTCTCTTGTGGGATTTACTGAAAGTGACACATATTAAACACCCACAACTTTTGACTTAAGGTGCACCATTCCACTTTGATTCTACCACTTAATTGGGATCTGACCTGTGGACCCGGTACACTTCAACTCAATACACATAAGTGAGTAGAAATCTGAATAGGTTAAAATTTGTGTGCCTTAACTAAGTGGTGCAACAGGCCAATTGATTGAGTTGTTTGGGCTGCACCATTGAAGATAAAAGTCATTCATTAGTAGGTTGCCACTTAGGATTAATCTTTAGGGCTGAACCAAGCACTCCACATTATTTTTTGATTTCTAAAGGAATATATCGTCACCAGTGCTTTTAAAACTTTGAGTGTTCTCTTGAACTTGATTGAATACACCTAAGATTAAAACATAAAAGCTATTAAACAAGGTTAAACACTAAAAGACACATCATCAAATAACCTTGTTTGCAAACCCTGGTTGTGCACGCACACACATTTGAATTGATCATTAAGGGCACAACCCATCTAAAGGGCCCATCACATACCAAGGACATAATCATCCCAAGCCTAATTAAAACTGAGTAAACGTTGGCCTTAAGGATTGATTTGCTCTTCGGGGCTCAGATTGAGATTTTTTTTTGATTAATCTGCTTCTGCTGGTCCATCTGATGTCTACCTAGGGAAGTAGCGTCAAACGACCTTGGCTGGGGGGTACTAGGAACTGGAGGCACGAGCCAAAGGAAGAACCTTCTCCCCAACCCCTTCTTTTAACTGGTTAGATGGACTGGATAAAAGTAGACCAAATTAGTTATAATCTCAAAATGGGTCCTGGGAGTCTGTAGGTCTTTAGACTAACCCACCTAAGGGCAGGGTTGATTGCTTGTACTGCAAGGCTCCTTTCTTTCTTCTGATTTCCCCTCCTATTCTACCATGTATCCTTCGACATCATACACTCATTTCCCATCCTATCCTCCTACTACCACTTATACCCAAGATGATTACTATCCTGACTCGACTTATAATTACCCATCCGCCAGGATAACTTTGATTAGGGATACGATACCGGACCTCAATGTCTAGGGCCTAACCCTAGACAACATGACTATAATTACTATCCTTCCCAGAGCTACAATGATTATAGATCTCCACCCTTTGATGATCAACTTAACCTGGTCTACAATCAAGAAGGATATGTTGACTATAACACCTACCCTCCCCAGAATTATGTTGAACATAGGTCACCTCTATTCTTTGAACAACGCGACACGACCTACCATCAGGGAAAGACCCAAGAACCTCGATATCTTAACTCCCCTAGAATGAACCCAAACCCACCCAACCCTGGACCGAAGCATTTGATTCAGGTGAATCAGGTCCAAGACAGGGTGTTGGCTAACTTGAGGAACACCATCCAATCTTTAGAGGCTCAGCCAACACCATGCACTGAAGCATTGGAGCCTATGATAAAAATGATTGATGAGCTGAATAGCTCTTTATTGGATTTGCTCCAACATGTTAGGGATAGGGGCCTGGGTGAGTTTCTACTTGGGAAATTATCGAGGTTGAGGATGAAATTCGTTGTTGCCTTAGTCCAATCTTGGGATGATTCCTGGGATGAACCCCCTTCAGGAGAGCCAATGTCTGAACCTGCTCAGGCGCCTATCGGGAGGGATACATTTTCTGAGACCGGAGATGACCAGGTTGGGCTAGAGCAACACATTAAGGATGAACCAATTGATTCACCCAAGATCCCCGAGCAGGGAACGAAGAAAAACATGTCTCCTTGGATCATGAATTGACATATGCTTTTAAGACGTATATAAATGCAGATCAAGAATTCTTTGACTCTGAGGGTGAAGAATCTCTTAGTGAAGTCTCACTTGAGCATAAGGAAGATGATTTTAGTGAGACAAACAGGCCTGAGGAATCTGATGAACCATTTGACAACCCGATAATAGAGGAATTTGATTCGGTTGGGGTTAACTTGGAGGATCCGAATCCTGATGATTCAATTAGTGACCCCATTCCTTATCCGCACCCCGAAGAGTTGACTTTTGAAATCATTATGCCCAAGTCAATCCTGATTCAGCCACAATTATTGGACTTGGGTATTTTAGATGGGGTGTACAACGATCTGGAGGTCCCAGAAACCTTGATCTTGGAGGATAGGAAGTTGGAAATAAAAATGTAGGAAGCTACTTCTGAGGGAACTATGATTTTGGATCTAAGAGTACCTATTGTCCTGAAACCACCTACTTTCTACCAGGACCCTTATATCTTTCATGTGCAACCCATGCTTGTAATAATTGACTATCTTCTTGAGTTGAACTTTAAGTGGACACCCGAGTTGAGTGAATTAGATCTACCCATTGTCCGCCACTTTAGTTTTGGGTTGCACACCACCAAACTGCAGGCCCGGCCCCACAAGCACAATATTCTCCAATTCTGGGTGATTTTCATCTAGAACCTTAGAACTACTTGACCTTGGGGCATGGGCACCACAACTTGGTCCACATCTGTGGACATCTTCTGTTGGTGGGTCTGAGGATTAATCTTTTGATTTTGATTCTGACATACACTTGTGAATTCTCAAATTCTTCTTTGTATGTATATTATGCCTAGCTGAAGGCATTAAACTTAGCACGTGTGTATACTCCTCTTTGCGGAGCTGACCGAATTTTCATGAAATTCAGGTGATATTCTGTTTACTCCGGCCTTTTCATGTCTTTATTTTTACAATGATGACATTGCATCATTTAGGCATGGGGGGTGGTTAATTAATTCCTGAAATCATTTTGTTAACTCTGTAGAATTTCTTTTAGTTTCTTAAAAAAATGAAAATTCAAAAAAAAAAAAGAGAGAAAGAAATTAGGAGAAGAGAACTTAGGCATTTGAAAGTTATTAACTTTAGGAAATGATATGATAGGACTTGAACACTTAGACTCTTCAGATCTTTGGGCTTAATTAGCTTGGGTGTCCACTCGAATGTGGACTTAGTCTCGAGTCCTCGCCAAGTAATTTTACTTTAATTTGGTGAATAAATTATGATGATAAGTACAGACTTATCAACCCACCCTCTGATTTGAGGGGATTTTAAGTCTAAGCATCTACACACTATTTGCACTGACTCACTTTCTGGCGATGTTTACGGAAATTGGGTAGCTAATGAACTATCTAGGGTGGTATGGCTGGCAAGTTGTCGGTGGTAACAGCTCATCGACCGATTGTCTAGAGCCCAGCCACACGACCATTCTCTTCATACTACCTTTAGGTAAATCTTAGATTAGGGAAGCCATCTACTTAAGAAAAAGAAAAAAAAAAGTACCCAAAATGAAAAAAATATAAAAAGGATAAAAAAAAATAAAACCACACTTCACCGCATGAATATGGATGGCAAGTTGCCGTCGGTAACAACCCATTGGTCGGTTGTCTAGAGCCCAGCTCACAAAAATGCACAAATAATTCCCAAAACACTTAGGGAAGAAGCGGGGAAGTAGAATAAACTGGGGAGATATACACTGGGTTCACCCTTGTGTTGACCTTGTAAAAAATAAAGTAGGGAGAAAACTATCGTTCGAAAAGATAAACCTTTAGGCAGAAACTATTAAGGTCACCTGGGGTCGTAGAAACCCGACGTTCGTTTTAATGGCCACCTAGTGAGTCTTTCACTCTTTTCACTAGATGCTTAGCACTTAGAGTCCTTTTTGAGTCTTGAGTGGGTTGGGTAGCCATAAAAAGTTATCCCAAAACTCTCAAACTCCAAAAGTCCAAAAAAATTAGAAAAGAAGAAAAACAAAAAATGTATCTTCCCCTTTCAAATAAGGTGATGACTTGTGTGGTCTGCATTCTGGCAGACACCCAGGTACTGTTGAGTTTTTGTAGTTTAGGACTTTAGTTAAAATTTTCTATTGTTAATAAATGACTTAGGCCTAAGTGATCGAGTTCTAATTATGTTTCTATACATAGTATGTAGTTTAATTTTACTAGGGACCAGCAAAAGATAGGAATGGGGGTATGATGTAGACACATCCATTTAGGTTAAAATGCCTATTTATGCATGTTCCTAGGCTTAGTTTGCATTCCATATTATAAATATTCCATAGCATGTGTCATTCTGCATTTAGAGTAGTTGTGTATATTTTAGGTTAATTGCATCCTTTTTGTGGTTAGGAGAGGAGATTTATTTTGGAGCCTCAGATTGACGATCCAACTGTATAGATTTGATTAGGACGACGATCGGAGTCCAATGCCTCTAAAATTGCCTTGATCGAAGTCCCGTAGCACCATATGCAGTCGAGGAAGATCAACCGCCAAGGGACTTGGTGACGTAATTCAGTGCTTTAAATGACAAATCCAACCGTGCGATTGGATTTGGGTCGACGATCGCAGCCCAACGGCATGAAAATCGACTAAATCTGACCTTTGTAGCAGCCCCTACAACGGAAAGAAGATGGACAACCTAGATCACGTCACGTGGCGTAACCTAGGCCGCCCATGCGCACGCATGCGGCACTGCACGCACACAGTAGCGTAGGCGCATGCATGCGTAGTAGTGAAACGGGCGCACATGGGCGCACGTGTGGAGGCGCACGACACGGGTGCGCGGAGAGCGCGCTAACATAGCGGTTGGTGGATGCATGGGCTATCTTCAGTGACGTTTATAGCGGATCTTCAACGGCGTTTATGATCGTCACTAAATATCCTGTATACGTAGTTGATTCTTTCCTCCACTATTAAAGGACCCCTACCCTCCCATTTTTCTTCATCTCTTCCTTTCTTCCTCTCACCACCTCCAAGGCTCTAGAGAGAGCTTGTCTCAAGCTCGTGATGCTCCTCTAGAGTAGAAATCAAATATTTTTCCCATTTCTCATCCCCCTTCGTGGAGCATCTTGTGGCCATCTTTTTACCTCCGTTCAGGAAGAAGATCCTTGCCGCGACGTCGTCCTACCCTGCCCTTCGTCCTTTGGCTCCATCCTCGTTCATCTCGCTCCTCACCACCTTCCTCCAGGCGACGTCAGAGCGAGTCATCCTCCAAGCAACCGTTGAGGGGGATTCTCTCACCTATATCTTTCTTTTTGCTTTTGTAGTGTAATCTTTCTTGCTTTCTTATTTGTAGAAAACATTTTCTTTAGAAATATATGTGATTGTTTCTCTCACTCTCTTACATTTTGCAAGTACATTAGTTAGATAAGAATTCATCGATCTAATCTTTTGCTTGCTAAAAATACTAAAAAAATTAGAAAAGACAAAAATGCAAAAACAAATAAAAACGAAACACAATTTTTTTAAAACCAAACATTTGCCTCCTTGTGTCTGACTCGAGACTCACTTTTTGAGTTTCGATTATAAATTTTATCTGATCGACAGATTTTCTCGCGAATCGAATTATGACGACGGGTTTTCCAAACTTTGAACCTTTTTGCGTGCAAGTCCGATTCAATCAGCTGATGATGGAAATGTTCCCATTTTGCTTAAAAGATAAAGCTGCTTAGTGGTTGAGAATAATTTGTAGACCAATCCTAACTTGGGAAGATTTGAGAAGCACTTTTCTAAAGAAATTCTGGGATAAACAAATGCCCTTAGATATGCCATTACAACCTTCAAGCAGAACCCTGGGGAACAATTGCATGAGGCTTGGGAGAGATTTAATGACTTAGCTAGGAAATGCCCTCATCATGTGTAACGACCCGGTTCCCGAGTCCCTACGAGACACGAGAACCGGACCGACTCGACTAATCCCAAGACCCAGTCGTCCAACGAGGAAGTAACCAAAAGACAGTAAAATAAACCACATTCAGCATGAATATAACTAACAGTAAAAAGTACAGCAGTAAGGAAAGAAACTACTACAGTAGGCACCACCACAACAGTAAAACAACATTTATCATATAACAAAAACTGCAGGTAAAGAAGGTACAGCGGAAACAAAACTACTCACTAGAACAGAAACAAAAGAAGGTACAAAACTGTGGCAACTCTACTGGACCCTACTCGGCCCAGCGTCCTCTGCAGCCGCCGACCCTGGCTGCTCAACACCTGGTCCTGAAAAAGGTAACGAGTGTAACACGTCAGCAAAACGCTGAGTAGAGTGGCAAACTAACTAAAGGCAACAGTAGAGTGTACAGTAGCTGTTATGTTCTATTACTTCCTTTATTTACATCTTTCAATTTTTCTCACTATTTCATTTACTTCTCAGATCCTTTACTTGATCTCGAATGTCCTCGTGGGACGATCTTGATTGCAGTCTTTTCCAACAGTAGAAGTAGCACGTGGTGCTCTCCTGGCCGGGAGAGTCCCCCGTGGTGATCCTACCCTCAGTCAACCACCCCAAGGTCACTGACAGACGTAACGGTGACTACGGCACGCGCGATAAACGCACAGGTAGCTAGCCCGTACTGGCACGCGGTCAGTCGTTTCCGTTAACGGGTGCGCCCAAAGCACAGCACGGAACCAGGGCAGAGCCCTCTCAGTAACAGGGGTCCAACCCCTCCACAGTAACCAAACCGGGGCCTTGCCCCTCCACAGTCCGCGCACCCTCGTCTGACTACCCTGGTTTGCCCTAGTGGGCCTAACAAGTCGGTGAAGGAGGCTAGCAGAACCCCGAGGCCCGTGGGGTAGCTAGTACTCTCCTAACACTACTAGCTCTCCTCGGTACTACGTACACGAGGGCCACCAAGTCGGTACAGAGCGGCCAAGCCTAACCCCGGGTCCCTGGGGCGGCTGGCCCCACTCTGCACTAAAACAGGTACAGGTACTTCCCTTGGTACTGCGTACCCAAGAGACAGTACAACTACATCTCAGTTCCATTCCTTTTCTTTCCAGGAGTTCCACTCCTAATTCCCCGTAGGGTTCCAGCCCTTTATCTCAGAACATCATATGTTTCACTTTCCAGATTCACGTTCTCAATTTCCATGATCTCAAACATGTTTCTTTGTTCATAACAGGCAGCTGTTAATTAATTTCACAGGCAGCTTATATATTCCTTTCCATTTTTCCAAGACTGCAGTAATATACATTCCACTAGTTTTTCCATCCTAGGATTCATGCCATATCCTAGGATCTATCATACAATCTAGTTTTCCGGCCCTAGGATTCATGCAACACCTAGGAGCTATCATTCCATACATTTCTCATTCCTAGGGTTCATGCAATGCCCTAGGTTCTAGTTATGGTTCCATACTTTAACAGATTTTATTAATGCTTAAAACCACTCTACCAGGTACAACGGAAGTAGTGGGGGCGTGGTCGGGAATCCCGCGCGCCTCCGCGACTCTCAAGACGGCAACCGAACGAGGTCCTATCACAAGGATCAAACACAAGGAGTGTCTCAAAACAGTGTATAGCTACTGTAGGCGGGTAGAGGAATAAATTCGGAAACGAACGCAACTCGAATCGCGGAAAACGGAGCCCAAACGGGCCCTAAACGGGTCGAGAAAGACAATAATGTGCAAAATCAGACGTCTGGAACTCATTCCAGACGTCTTAAACGGTGGATCAGAGAATTACCTGTTCGGCGGGGTTCCCCGGACGTCCAGAAGTCTGTGGCGACGTCTCCCCTAGATCCCAGACGTCCGATGGTCTCTCCGGACGTCTGGAGGTCACTCCCGCCGTCTGGTACAACTTCCAGACGTCGGATTCGCAAAGGATGACGAATCCGAACACCTGCGCACAGCCAACCCTCCTCCTTCAGTACGGTCAGTCGACAAAAGAAGAAGGAGAAAGCGGAACTCACCTTTCAGACGTCTGTATGATCACACAGACGTCGCCCTTGCCGTCTGGATATCAGTCCAGACGTCTGATTCTGGAGATTTTTCCAGAATCAGAACCTCGCTCGGCCTCCGCTCGCGACGCCGCCCGCGTCGCACCTCGCGCGTCCGCTGCTCCGCCCGCAGCAGGTCCCTCTTCGCGACGCTCTGCGCCCCCTGCGCCCTCCGCCGGCCGGCCAAGCCGCTCCTGGCGAGCTCGCCCTCACGGCAGAGTCCCGCCCTCGCACGCCGCAGCTCCTCCGCGCCTTCGCTGCGCCGCTGCCGCTGCGCCCTCGCGTCCGCTCGCTCCGCCCGCAGCAGGAGAGGAGGAAGATGGTGGAGACGGGAGGGGAGGCGCGCCCCCTCCCCCTTTTAACGCCGCGCGGAGAGGAGAGAGAGACGCCCGCGGTCGCCTGCAGCCGCAGAGAAGATGCGGATCTCAGGTCTGCGCGCACAGGCGCGCAGACGAATATCCCGTGCGAGTATAACTGTTCGTCAGACGTCTGTAAACTATCCCGGACGTCTGGTCAGACGTCTGGATGTGATCCCAGACGTCTTGACAGACGTCTGGGCCACCTCCCAGACGTCTTAAAAGACGTCTGGGGTACGCGCTCGTTACAATATAACAAACTCAAAGGAAGTTTCGTCCCCGAAACTTGCGCCAACTAGGGTGCGGAAAAAGGATGTCCAAATAACCATAACAAACTCAAAGAGGACCGAAGCCGGTCCGAAAAGACGTACCCGCGAAAAGCTCTGGGTACCGCTCCCGCATTGCCGCCTCAGGCTCCCAGGTAGCCTCCTCGTACCGCTGGCTCCTCCACAAAACCTTTACCAGGGGTACTTGCTTTCGTCTCAACCTGCGGATGGCTCGGTCTAGGATCTGCACTGGCCGCTCGGGGTAGGTCAGGTCGTCGCTCACCTCGACGCTCTCGTGACTCAGTACGTGGCTGGGATCGGCTACGTACTTCCTGAGGTTGGACACGTGGAACACGTCGTGCACACCAGAAAGCTGCGGGGGAAGGGCAAGTCTGTAAGCAACGGGTCCAACCCGCTCCAGGACCTCGAAGGGCCCCACGAACCTCGGCGCGAGCTTCCCTCTCACCCCAAACCGCTGTAAGCCCTTCATGGGCGAAACACGAAGAAAGACGTGGTCCCCAACCTCGAACTGCACCTCTCTGCGTCTGCGATCTGCGTAGCTCTTCTGTCTGCTCCTGACAGTGCGGAGTCGTCTGTGGATCTGTTCAACTACCTCCTGACTCTGCCGGATCAACCTGGGGCCAACCTCCCACTTGGTCCCCACCTCAACCCAACTCAAGGGTGCCGTGCATTTCCGTCCGTACAGAGCCTCGTAGGGAGCCATGCCGATGCTCGAGTGATAACTGTTGTTGTATGCAAACTCTGCCAGGGGCAGGTGTTCCTCCCAAGAGCCCCTCCAGTCTAGTACACAGGCACGCAAAAGATCCTCAAGTGTCTGTATCGTGCGTTCCGACTGTCCGTCCGTCTGGGGGTGGTAAGCCGTGCTAAACCTCAACCTCGTCCCCAAAGCCTGCTGAAACTCAGCCCAAAACTGGGACGTAAAGCGGGTATCCCGGTCGGATACGATCTCCCGCGGAACTCCGTGTAGTCGCACCACATCACGGATGTACCTCTCTGCCAACTGTGCTGGTCCCAAAGTGACTCGGATCGGCAAGAATCGTGCCGTCTTCGTCAACCTATCCACTATTACCCAGACCGCGTCGTGTCCTCGCTGGGTAACAGGTAAACCCACCACCAAGTCCATGGTGATGCTCTCCCACTTCCACTCTGGCACTGGAAGCGGCTGAAGCGGCCCTGCAGGCCTCTGATGCTCGGCTTTCACCTGCTGGCACACTAAGCACTGCTGCACGAACTCACCCACATCCCGCTTCATCCCTCTCCACCAGAACTCGCGTCTCAAGTCATGGTACATTTTCGTGTTTCCGGGATGTATGGTGAATCTGGAACCGTGTGCCTCAGTCAGGAGCTCTCTCAACAGCTCGGTTCCCGAGTCCCTACGAGACACGAGAACCGGACCGACTCGACTAATCCCAAGACCCAGTCGTCCAACGAGGAAGTAACCAAAAGACAGTAAAATAAACCACATTCAGCATGAATATAACTAACAGTAAAAAGTACAGCAGTAAGGAAAGAAACTACTACAGTAGGCACCACCACAACAGTAAAACAACATTTATCATATAACAAAAACTGCAGGTAAAGAAGGTACAGCGGAAACAAAACTACTCACTAGAACAGAAACAAAAGAAGGTACAAAACTGTGGCAACTCTACTGGACCCTACTCGGCCCAGCGTCCTCTGCAGCCGCCGACCCTGGCTGCTCAACACCTGGTCCTGAAAAAGGTAACGAGTGTAACACGTCAGCAAAACGCTGAGTAGAGTGGCAAACTAACTAAAGGCAACAGTAGAGTGTACAGTAGCTGTTATGTTCTATTACTTCCTTTATTTACATCTTTCAATTTTTCTCACTATTTCATTTACTTCTCAGATCCTTTACTTGATCTCGAATGTCCTCGTGGGACGATCTTGATTGCAGTCTTTTCCAACAGTAGAAGTAGCACGTGGTGCTCTCCTGGCCGGGAGAGTCCCCCGTGGTGATCCTACCCTCAGTCAACCACCCCAAGGTCACTGACAGACGTAACGGTGACTACGGCACGCGCGATAAACGCACAGGTAGCTAGCCCGTACTGGCACGCGGTCAGTCGTTTCCGTTAACGGGTGCGCCCAAAGCACAGCACGGAACCAGGGCAGAGCCCTCTCAGTAACAGGGGTCCAACCCCTCCACAGTAACCAAACCGGGGCCTTGCCCCTCCACAGTCCGCGCACCCTCGTCTGACTACCCTGGTTTGCCCTAGTGGGCCTAACAAGTCGGTGAAGGAGGCTAGCAGAACCCCGGGGCCCGTGGGGTAGCTAGTACTCTCCTAACACTACTAGCTCTCCTCGGTACTACGTACACGAGGGCCACCAAGTCGGTACAGAGCGGCCAAGCCTAACCCCGGGTCCCTGGGGCGGCTGGCCCCACTCTGCACTAAAACAGGTACAGGTACTTCCCTTGGTACTGCGTACCCAAGAGACAGTACAACTACATCTCAGTTCCATTCCTTTTCTTTCCAGGAGTTCCACTCCTAATTCCCCGTAGGGTTCCAGCCCTTTATCTCAGAACATCATATGTTTCACTTTCCAGATTCACGTTCTCAATTTCCATGATCTCAAACATGTTTCTTTGTTCATAACAGGCAGCTGTTAATTAATTTCACAGGCAGCTTATATATTCCTTTCCATTTTTCCAAGACTGCAGTAATATACATTCCACTAGTTTTTCCATCCTAGGATTCATGCCATATCCTAGGATCTATCATACAATCTAGTTTTCCGGCCCTAGGATTCATGCAACACCTAGGAGCTATCATTCCATACATTTCTCATTCCTAGGGTTCATGCAATGCCCTAGGTTCTAGTTATGGTTCCATACTTTAACAGATTTTATTAATGCTTAAAACCACTCTACCAGGTACAACGGAAGTAGTGGGGGCGTGGTCGGGAATCCCGCGCGCCTCCGCGACTCTCAAGACGGCAACCGA
Source organism: Thalassia testudinum (assembly GCA_037157565.1). Taxonomy (NCBI): domain Eukaryota; kingdom Viridiplantae; phylum Streptophyta; class Magnoliopsida; order Alismatales; family Hydrocharitaceae; genus Thalassia; species Thalassia testudinum. Next base: position 63,801,424 of record JAZHRO010000003.1, read on the forward strand.
ACGAGGTCCTATCACAAGGATCAAACACAAGGAGTGTCTCAAAACAGTGTATAGCTACTGTAGGCGGGTAGAGGAATAAATTCGAAAACGAACGCAACTCGAATCGCGGAAAACGGAGCCCAAACGGGCCCTAAACGGGTCGAGAAAGACAATAATGTGCAAAATCAGACGTCTGGAACTCATTCCAGACGTCTTAAACGGTGGATCAGAGAATTACCTGTTCGGCGGGGTTCCCCGGACGTCCAGAAGTCTGTGGCGACGTCTCCCCTAGATCCCAGACGTCCGATGGTCTCTCCGGACGTCTGGAGGTCACTCCCGCCGTCTGGTACAACTTCCAGACGTCGGATTCGCAAAGGATGACGAATCCGAACACCTGCGCACAGCCAACCCTCCTCCTTCAGTACGGTCAGTCGACAAAAGAAGAAGGAGAAAGCGGAACTCACCTTTCAGACGTCTGTATGATCACACAGACGTCGCCCTTGCCGTCTGGATATCAGTCCAGACGTCTGATTCTGGAGATTTTTCCAGAATCAGAACCTCGCTCGGCCTCCGCTCGCGACGCCGCCCGCGTCGCACCTCGCGCGTCCGCTGCTCCGCCCGCAGCAGGTCCCTCTTCGCGACGCTCTGCGCCCCCTGCGCCCTCCGCCGGCCGGCCAAGCCGCTCCTGGCGAGCTCGCCCTCACGGCAGAGTCCCGCCCTCGCACGCCGCAGCTCCTCCGCGCCTTCGCTGCGCCGCTGCCGCTGCGCCCTCGCGTCCGCTCGCTCCGCCCGCAGCAGGAGAGGAGGAAGATGGTGGAGACGGGAGGGGAGGCGCGCCCCCTCCCCCTTTTAACGCCGCGCGGAGAGGAGAGAGAGACGCCCGCGGTCGCCTGCAGCCGCAGAGAAGATGCGGATCTCAGGTCTGCGCGCACAGGCGCGCAGACGAATATCCCGTGCGAGTATAACTGTTCGTCAGACGTCTGTAAACTATCCCGGACGTCTGGTCAGACGTCTGGATGTGATCCCAGACGTCTTGACAGACGTCTGGGCCACCTCCCAGACGTCTTAAAAGACGTCTGGGGTACGCGCTCGTTACATCATGGGATCCCCAGGTGGCACATGGCCCATATTTTTTATTATGGTTTAAGTGACAACTTGAAGAATTTTATTGATGCAGCATGTGGGGGCAATTTCCTAAGCAAAGATGCTAAGGGTGTCTTTAAATTATTTGAAAATATGAGTGAAAATTCCCTCAACAATGCCTCTATGTCTGCCTTTAGCAGATCCAATCAGTTGAAAAGCAAGATATATGAGATTTGGGATTGATGTAAAGAAAAGCGTGATTTGTAAAAAGTGAATTTTGAGTCATTGTAACACGCTAATTCGCAACCGATTTTATAATTTATAAACCTAGATAGTGGTGATATCTAGGGTCATCCAAGGAGGTAGGAATGCACTTTTAAAAATCTTGCTTGACAAAAAGGAAATCAACTTTCTTTTTAGGTCTTTGAGTATAAGCTTTTTTTTGGGTTTTTGAATAATCAGGCAATTACACAAATGGAAGAGGGAAGGAGACTACACCTAACTTGCTGAAATTAAAACCTAAGTGACAAGCAATTCTACTTTCTAAACTTACCCTAGGTACGTGAAGACCTAAGGTAATTAGAGAGAGAGTGTGAGTGCACTACGGTAAAAATAATAACACGCAAAAAGATGCAACAAGAATTTAAAAGAAGGCAATTTTACTAAATGAGAAAATTGTTTTACAAAAGGACAAGTAGAGGAATGCTTCTACTCTAACAAATGAAAATAAAAGAAACAAAAATCCTCTTGTGATGATGTTGGTAAAGAAGAGAGAGATACTTCTTGCTCCAAGCTAAGTTGCTCTTGGGCTTGAAAAGAAGTTCTTCTTCTCCTTCCTTGAAAAGCTCCTGTAAATTGGTGTTTTCCTTGGCAAGCCCTAAAGGGGGGCGTGCCCTTGCTCCTCCAAGGGTGGATGATCTCCACCCACAAAACTCCTCCTAGGGTGGTGCAGACCACCCTCAATACCTCCTCCTAAGTCCTCCTTGCCTGGCTACTCCTCTGGCTGGTGGGGGCACAAGAGAGAAGGGAAGAGGGGAAGGCACCAAGGGGACAGAGTGTCCCCTTAATCTTCTTCTTCTCCTTCTTCTCTTGGCCGTGATATGGTGGGATGAAGGTGGAAAATATGAAGCCAAAGGATGAAGATATGGTGGTGGTTAATGGGGATATATATAGGAAAGGATGGGGGTTGTAGGTGGCTTTTGGGCTAGATGGTTAGGATGGGTTTTTAGGGTAGTCAGTTGATCCTAGGGCTACTATAGGTTGGTGCCAACTCAAAGGTGGTGATTACCATCCTTGGTGCCTCTTGAGTTGGCACCAAAAAAGGGGGTTCTAGAAGGGGCTTGGTTGGCACCATTGAAAAGATGACTTTCACTTAACAAGAAGATAATTAAATGATTTGTCATTTATATTTCTAAGTGGTGCAAAATCGACTAATCAAAGTATTGAATTAAAAGTAAACCACTTGAGATAAGAGCGGGTCGTGTTCACAGGGAGGCAATGCCTATTACAAACTCACATGGGTCAAAAACAGATGTTCATGATTCATTTCACAAAGAAATCAAATCAAAATTGCCTTTGAATTAAGTTAACGAGATATGATCATGCTGGTATTGTACTTACGCGAAAGATTGAGGGAGTTCTCACAAAATAATCGGATTAGAATATTATTAAATCTAAAATCCTTCTCTTCCAATGGCATAGAAATGTAAATATTAATTCAACCTAAAACAGAGCATCTCCATTGGCGAGCTACTGCACACACAAGAGGGAGTCATCGGCCGTGAGGAGCTCATCAGTGCTGGAGTGGAGCGAGGGCTTCACGGTAGAGTTGATGGCACGACGAATAGCGGTCGTCGATGGTCGAATGGAGTGACGGAGGTTGTGGGTTTCGGCAGCCTGCTGCTACTGTTGGAGTTGCTCCACGTGCGGGCTGCTGAAGAGGGGCGCATGCGATGGCTGATGCTGTGCACGCACGAATAGGCGCACGCATGCGGGCAGAGATGTGACGAGGGGAGCTGTTGGCCGCATGTGGGGGTGTGTTGCTGGCCACGCGTGGGAGGGTTAAGCGTGGAGGAGAGGCTTGTTTGGTGCAGGTAGGGTGTGTGGAGAGGGTGGTGCGCTGGGGTGGCATGCGTGCAGTGAGGAGAGTTGGGCGTGAGGAGGCAAGAGGTGGTGTGGTTGTTGGTTTTTGGATGTTGGGTTTATTTTTGATGTTGTAGGTGAAGCATGAGGAAGAAGATGAATGGGAAAGGTGGTGGTGATGGTGTTGTTCCAGATGAAGCACAGTGATGCAGGGACTCCAGTTGGCGGTGTGGGCTATCACACCACATGACCATGGTGGTGGAGTGGTGCTGTCAATGAAGCACGGTATTAGGTCGGGGTGGAGGCCTCCTCAGCATGGCAATTCCTCCTCCTCCTTTGTAGTTGCGGCTGCATGGATTTGAAATGGGAGAGGCGGGAGCAGATCCGCTTCTCACGACCATTAAGGAGATATGGTTGGAGGTGGAAGGGGAGCCGTTTCCTGCGAAGAAGAAGAGAAATAAAATAAAATAAAATATTAGGGTTATTTATACACAAACCGTTAACTTCTATGTTAAACACAAAATAATGCATGTAATGCACCTAATTGGTTAACTAAGTCAATTCTAAATGCATATGAATGTAATGCATGAATTATGCAATCAAGCTACAAACATAAATTAATTTATTTACATCCTAATGCATGTTAACTAAATCTTAAAGATATCTTAATGTCTAGGCATTCACATACTAAAGTAGCCCACAAATATGGACTAATCAATTGCCCCAATGCCTAGTTTTTTCCAGTCTCTAGCAAATTCAAGCATGACTTAATACTACAAGTTTTCTAGGCTAACTCAATTGACCTTTTCATAGAAATTAAGTTGAACTATCTAACTCTAGATCATAAGGTACCCGAGTAGTTGCTAAGTTACAGACTAGGTCAGCTAAGGACAAGTTACAGGCATAGGTTTCTTTGATTTCTAACTCTACCCTAGAGTTTATTGGTTCCAAAGATTAAAGCATTCATGCATGTGCATTGGTTTGATTTATTTGAGGTTGGTATGAGGTTGGTATGATTGCCAACCTAGAAAGAGAGTAAGAGGGATTTTTTTTAATATATACATGTTTTGTATGATTCCTCTAAGTCTAACCTTGGATCAGCTATCAACAATGTCTGCTTCGGATTCATTATCCTCATCACCGAACCTTAAAGGGTATCTAGCACCATCCATAGAGACCCCAAGAACTCCTAGCAATCAACACTTCGAGATAGTATCGCCCATGGATTTCATAAGCGAATTTAGGCCTGTGGCAATTGGCACTTCAAGATAAGGTTGCCCATGGTACCTGAATTGCACAATGTGCTTACATGTCCCCAGTAGGATGGATATCTTAAGGGACAAGCATTGAGGAGGTGACATGTTATCATCGCGTCATCAAGGTGAGTATATACTCCACCTCTTGTGTGGAAGGAACTTATCCAATCAAGTTGTGTTTTCAAGCTTCTCCTAAGTTAAAACTAAGAGAACCAAATTTTCTTCAAGAAAGTAATTAAGGTGATTGCTATTTACATAAGACCAAGTGTATGTGATGTGGATGCTTAGGTTACGAGGTCCCTTAAACCAAAAGGTAGAAAAAGACATCAGGTACTACCCAACCTTTAGCTCAATCCCTAGCTTTCCTTCCTCAACCTCTTGAGGAATGGTTCGCAGCTTAACTCCTACTTGAGTTTTTAAGCCCAAACGGACCCTAGAGTTATAAAGTCAGTAGTTCAACCCTAGCTCCTATAATTAGGCATCTAGAGCCAGCTAAGCAAACATAAATCTTGGCCTCATGCCTAAAGATGTAGAGCCCAGCCAGTTAAGCATAACAACATGGCCTAAATTTATATATATATATTTAAAATGCAATATGCATGCATAAATGCAAAACGTAAACATGCTATAAACAAATGCCTCTGGTCCTATCGCCCCATGTCTGGTTCAAATAATGTCCTCATTGGAAGTAAAATAGCCAAGGGAAGATGTTACCTGAGTCGGAGAATGACAGGAGCTAAGGCTCTTCGAGAATGACCTCGTCAACCAGATGGCCATCCAAAGTAATATACGGTTTCAACTGTTGGCCATTGACAGTAAAGGGCATTGCTGAAGAGGAGGGATTCTTAATCTCCATAGCCCCATTTGGAAACACTTTAGTGATTATGTATGGTCCATCCCAACGAGATTTTAATTTCCCTGGAAAAAGCTTAAGTCTGGAATGGAAAAGCCAGACTTTTTGGTTGGGCTCAAAGGTCTTTCTAAGGATATACTTATCATACAAGACCTTAGTTCTCTCCTTATAGGCTTGAGAGGTGTCATAAGCATCATTCCTGAACTCCTCAAGCTCACTTAATTCTAGAAGTCGTGCCTTACCTGCCTTTTCTAAATCCATGTTGACACTTTGGATAGCCCAAAGTGCTCTATGTTCCAGCTCAATGGGTAAATGGCACACTTTCCCGTACACTATTTGGAAGGGAGACATACCCAAAGGGGTTTTGTAGGCTGTCCGATAAGCCCATAAAGCATCATCCAGCTTTTGGGACTAGTCCTTCCTATTAGGCCTAACGGTCTTTTCCAAAATGTTCTTTATCTCCCTATTCGACACTTCAACCTGGCCACTTGTCTGAGGATGGTATGGGGTAGCAATCTTGTGAGTGACCCCTAGACTCTGGAGTAACCGATTGAAGTGATGATTCCGAAAATGAGGTCCCCCATCACTAATAATAGTCTTAGGGCAGCCGAATCGGGATATGATATTGGCCTTCACAAATTTCAATACCACCGAGTGGTCATTTGTGTGCGTAGGAATGGCCTCTATCCATTTAGAGACATAGTCAACTGCCACTAAGATATACTCATAACCTTGGGACGAAGGCAAGGGGCTCATAAAGTCTATTCCCCAAACACCAAAAATTTCAACAGGTTGGATTGGGTGTTGAGGCATCTCATTCCTCTTCCCAATTGTTCCAGTCCGTTGACATCTAATATAGGCCTAAATAAGGTTATGAGAATCCTTAAATAAAGTAGGCCACCAAAATCTGGACTGAAGAACCTTAAACGCTATTTTCCTAGCACCAAAGTGTCCTCCACAATGAAGTTCATGGCAAAAACTCAACACACTTTTTTGCTCCTCTTCAGGCATGCATCATCTCAGTACTTGGTCTTGTCCAATTCTAAATAATTTGGGCTCTTCCCAATGAAAGTATCTAGCTTGGGAAATGAATCTATTCCTTTTCTGCTCATCCCAAGAGTTAGGAGTCTCTCCAATGACCAAGTAATTGACGGTATCAGCATACCAAGGTGAAGTCGGTGTTACTGCCATAAGGGTTTCATCGGGAAATATCTCGCGGATGTCTCTAGATGGAGAGTCATCAAGTGGGAGGTGAGACAGGTGATCAACCACTACATTTTCCACTTTTTTTTTTTTCACGAATCTCCAAGTCAAACTCTTAAAGGAGTAGAATCCACCCAATAAAAAGTGGCTTAGAATCTTTCTTGGCAATGAGGTGTTTCACTGCCGCATGATTAGTAAAAATGACCACCTTAAACCCAAGAAGATATGACCTAAACTTCTCTAAAGCAAATACTATGGTGAGTAATTCCTTTTCTGTCATAGTGTAGTTTTGCTGTGGGTTAGTTAAGGTTTTGCTAGTGTAATGTAGAACATGAGTTCTTCCCTCAACCCTTTGTCCAAGGACAGCTCCCATGGCATAATCCGAAGCATCACACATTAGCTTGAAAGGGAGTGTCCAATTTGGAGCCTGGAGAATAAGTGTAGAGATTAAGGCCTTCTTCAGAGTGTGAAAGGCCTCAGCACACTTTGAATCAAAATCAAAGGAAGATTCCTTCACCAATAGATCGCAAAGTGGCCTAGAAATTTTATTGAAATTTTTAATAAAGAGCCTATAAAAGCCTGCATGACCCAGAAAGGATCTAATCTGTTTGACATTCGTGGGCATTGGGAGTTTGGAAATAAAATCAACTTTAGCCTTATCTACTTCCAAGCCCCTTTCAGATACAACATGCCCAAGTACAATGCCTTTCTGTACCATGAAGTGGCTTTTCTCCCAGTTGAGGACTAAACCAGTCTCCTTACATCACTTCTGCAAATTCTCTAGGTGTAGGAGACACTAGTCGAAAGATGAGCCGTAAATAGAGAAGTCACCCATAAACACTTCAACACACTCGTCAATCATGTCCGAGAAAATGGACATCATACACCGCTGGAAGGTTGTCGGTGCATTACATAGTCCAAATGGCATATGCCTAAATGCAAAGGCACCGTAAGGACTCATGAAAGTCATCTTCTCCTGGTCATCAAGGAAGACTGCAACCTGGTTGTACCCAGAATATCCATCAAGAAAGCAATAGTACTTATTCCCTGCCAATTTTTGAAGAATTTGGTCAATAAAAGGCAAAAGAAAATGATCTTTCTGGGTAGCGGTATTCAGCTTGCGGTAATCAATGTAGACCCTCCATCTAGTTGAGGGTCTAGTCACCACTTGTTCTCCTTGGTCATTAATTTCCACAGTAAAGCCTATCTTCTTTGGCACCACATGGATAGGACTAACCCATTTACTATTTGCAATGGGATATATAATCCCAGCTCCAACCACTTCAGAATTTCCTTTTTAACCACCTCCCTCATATTGGGGTTAAGACGTCTCTGCATGTCCCTAAATGGCTTGATGAAATTATCAGTATAAATGTGGTGCATGCAGAGGGTAGAGTCTATACCCTTAATATCAGCGATGCTCCAAGCAATAGCTTCCTTGTACTTAGACAAGCATTCAATCAGGGCTCCCTCCTGTGCCTCAGATAGCATAGTCGAAATGATAACGGGGAGCGTATCATTGGCACCCAGGAAGATGTACTTGAGAGTGTTCGGGAGGGATTTCAACTCAAGGTCGGGGGCTTGTATGGTTGAGGGTTTCATAATAGATGTCCCAATCTCAAGTAGCAGATCCACCTTGGGCAGAGATGATGGGGAAAGAGACTCAGCAGAAACACCAAACAACTCCTCGAGTTCTAGTATATCCCCTTCACATTCCTTCAAGATATGGGAATGCTCATTTACCATGACTTGCTAAAGGGGGTCATCATATAAAATTGCAGGGGTTGTCTCTTCAATCAGGTCATCTACCACCTCAACTTGGGAATAATCCTCAATCGCAGCTTGTTTATAAGTATCAAACACATTAAGTCAGATTTTCTTATTCCCAAAGCCCATTTTTAATGCCCCAGTATTGTAGTTGATCGAAGCATGTGAAGTTGCAAGGAAGGGGCGGCCCAAAATGATGGAGGGCTTGGTTGGCTTGTTGGTAGGGTCTGTGTCGAAAACTAAAAAGTCAACGGTGAAGAAGTCCTCCACTCTCACAAGGACAACTTCCAGCATTCCTCGGGGTGTCTTGAGTGTTTGGTCTGCAACTTGGAGGATTACTGGGCTAGGCTTCAGATTGCATCCTCCAAGTTTTTCATACACGTAGCTTAGAAGGATGTTTACCCCCACACCCAGATAAAGCAGAGCCTCATCTATATGTAGGTCACCAATGACCATTGAGATGTACGAGGCTCCTGGGTCTTTAAGTTTCGGGGCTATGGCATGTTGAACTATTGAGCTAACAGAATCAGGCAGGACAACTTTTGATTGGACCTGTTTCCTAGATTGTCTCTTTTTCATGCACAGGTCCTTTAGAAAGAGAGCATAGGACAGAATCTACCTGATAGCCTCAAGCAAAGGCAAGTTAATCTGCACTTGCTTGAAAGTCTCCATGATTTCATCTGTCCTATCTTTGGCTCCAGATGAGCCAGTAGAAGTCTACTCAGAGGTGTATAAGCACTCTCGATCTCTGGGTGGACGGATTGTCATGTTGGGTAAGGGGTGGAGCAAGGACAACCTCTTTCGGTGAGGTGATTTCAAGCGAAGGAGAGTTGGGCAACTCTTCTCTGGTGGGGGCGGATGTTGGGGTGGATGGGTTTTTAGAAGGCGGGACTATAGGAGTATCAGGTTTGGAAATTTCTTTCCCACTCCTCAGAATAGTCACTGCCTGGGCATGCTTCCTAAAAATAATCCCTTTTCCTTTAGGATTCTCCTCAATGGCACTGGGAAGCTTCCAAGTCTCCCTTTGTCTAATAGCCTCTATAAGGTGTCCTATCTGTAATTTCATTTCGTGTATAACCTTGTCATGAGATTGGATGATGTCGCTTTGACTTTTCTGCATAGTTCTCAACATCACCTTCAATTCATCCATCTCAGAGGTCTTTGGTTGGGCAAAGGTCTGAGGTTGGTTCATTTGTTGGTTTTGAAAGGGTTATGGTTTATAATTCCCTGAATTTGAGACATTCCCTTGTCTCCATGAAAAGTTTGGGTGGTTCCTCCATCCCTCATTATAAGTGTTGGAAAAAGGGTCATTGCGAGGTCTGGGATGGAACCCTTGGGCGACATTCAGGTCTGCCTATACAAGCTCAGGGAATTGGAAGGCCAAGTGGCAATCCATAGTGGCATGCATATTGCCATGGACAATGGAGCATTCTAAAGCTTGGGATGTGGAGGTACTAGGAGTGAATTGGCCCAGGCGTGACATAAACCTTTCCATATTCTGATTCAGCAATTGGATCTGCTAGGCTAAATTCTGGGTGTCCCTAACCTCATTTGCCTGCAACTTTCTTTGCATAAGAGTGGGTTTTCTATCCAAGTAGGTAGAATTCAGGTGAATAGAATTCTCACTCAAAGTATTAAACTGGTTCCAAGCTTCATCCTCAATTTTAGATAGAAAGGTTCTTGCACAAGCCCCATCCACAGTCTGCCTGTGTGAATCACTAAGTCCGGTGTAGAACCTTTCAACCAATTACCACTTGGGCACCTGTTGATGCAGGCAAAGTCTCAAAAGATCATTAAAGCACTCCCACGCATCATGGAAAGCTTCCCCATCCATTTGAGCAAAACTCATAATTTCCCTCCAAAAGTGATTAGTTTTGCTCATGGGAAAGTACTTCTTCAGAAACTCCTTCAAGGCATCCCTGTCGATTATGCAACGATGGAGGGGGTGAGATTTGTGTGATATAAAATAAAAATGTGTAAATAAATAAACAATCTCACAAAAGAGCAAGTACACAAAGCACAAAGGATTTTTAGGAAACTCAAACCCAGGTAGAAACCACCACCTAAACCTCTCGGTTTAGGGTTTCCTGATTGACTGAGTCGATCAAATCCACTAACAAGTCACTTAAATGTGGGTGACTTAACCTCTTACAACCATGCTACTTAGACGTGGGTAGCATTCCTCAAATCCCTCCTCTTCACAAGAAGTATTTTGTCCCACGAAGGAGATGGGAATTCACAAAGTGAATATTCAACCAAAAATGAAGAAAATAAACAAGAATCCTATAGAGCCACAAAATATAAATGTAAATCAACCTAGCTTCTACAGTTAAAAGAATTTCCCTTAGATGGAAGTGAACTGTGTAGCGGATCGATGCTCTCAGATGAGGATTGTGTAGATGGGAGGGCAATGGCACTTTTGGTGCTTGATCTTTCTCTTCTAGGACACAAAAGATATGGAAGTAGTGTTGCTTGGTGTGTCTTTGCTTAGGAAGGGTGCTCCTCTATTTATAGAGGTCTTAAGAAGAATTTAGAAGCCTCTTCTAGCCGTTAGAAGGCTTCTCTAGCTGTTGGGAGCTATCCCAAGGCAAATCAGGTCGAAATCAAGGCTATTTATGATTCTGACAGGGTTATCAGACATCTGGATCTAATATCAGACGTCTGGGTAAGCATCTGATTCTATAATCAGTTGTCTGATTTAGAAGGGTGGATCAACTAGATGGTGTTGGATCAGAACGGACGTCTAAAGGTTACTTTTAAGACATCTGGACTTAAGGTTAGATGTTTAATTCTAGACGGGTTTCCTTCCTGTTTTTGTCCAGACCTAAATAGGGTTCTAGGTTTTATTGGTTAGATGACAGGTCGGTCATCTGGCACAAAATCTAGACATTTGGAAATAGGTTTTACTGCGGGAATTGGTTTTTCGAGGCTAAATGGCTATAATGATCTGACAAAAGGTGATTTGGGTCTAACATCTACTTATCATATGTCTAGGGATCAGTACGAATGTCTAAAAGTGAGTATAGATCAGATAAAAGGTTAATCCTCTAAGATTAGTCTGATAAAGCCAACGGTCCTCTAGTTGGACGTCTACCAAGTTCATCAGATGCCTTCTAAGATGTCTGGACTAAGGGTTGGTCATAAAAAATCAACAGACAGAAAGTACCAAGTCCATCCTAAGTGTTTGGACGTCTAATCAAACAGTTAGACGTCTTAAAGTCTAAGATCAGACATCTGATTTCCAGATCGGACATTTGATCAGGCTGTTTGATGCCTCTTTTGGCTTTCTAAGTTTTCTACGAAAAGCCTAAGTATCCTAGGGTTGTGTATGTATTCCTAGGACTACTGCTAGGTAACTTTGAGGCTCTTTAACATATAATCTAAACACAAATAAAGAGCAAAAGATACAAAAACAAAGTACATGAATGGAATAAACTTCTATCATATTCTTCATCTCCTTTCTTCAAGCTCTCGCTCCAAGCGAAGCTCCTTCGATCCGCCATGGATGCGAGCTTGAGCTCCTTCACACTTGATATCGATTTGCATTTTCCTGAAACTCATATACTAAATGCAAATATTAAATAGCACATGTTTTGTTATTATCAAAATTAATGATCGTGGTGCCCTTGCACCAACAATATCCCCCTTTTTGATGATGACAAAACCATAAATATAAAACAAAAAATTCTCCCCCTTTTTGACATTATCAAAAAGGTTTAATCAATTTTACAAATTTTATCCTATACTCCCCTTTAAAACATGCTCTTCTAATTTCATTTTTTCGTATAGCTATGTAATTATCTCCCCCTTTCTAAAGGCAATATAGCTATGTTATTTTAAACCTCCCCCTTAAAGATGGACAATTAGCTCATAAATTTTAAACTCCCCCTATCTAGATGCTATAAATGAAAAGATAGGGTTAAGGGTGTACCTCACATACCATGGCCAATAGCATGGCCCAAATGGAGGTTGCCAAAATGGATGGGGCTCCCATTTGAAGCTTGGAGGTCCGGGCATCAGCGTCGGTCTCCACTCGAGTGGTCGACGTGCAGCAGTTCTATCATCTTCTGATCTTCTTGTCAATCTCCTTGTCTTCCTCTTTGGTCTACTCTTTGGTCCTCCCAATTTGAGTTGACCATCCTTCCGATCTTCTTGTCGATCTCCTTATCTTCCTCTTTGGTCTACTCTTTGGTTCTCCCAATTTGAGTTGACCATCCATGAGCTTGTAGGTCCAATCCTTGATATTGAAATCAACTTTGCGACCTACAAAACAAGACTTCAATTCTTTCTTCGGTATCTTAGTCAATTTGGATCCGTATATGTTAGCAGGTCTCCTTGAAGGAGATCTTTTCTCACCCTTATGACTAGTGCTAACTTTAGAGAAATTTTCTAATTTATTCATCAAGTTATTAGAATTTTCCCTAAGACATGCAAGTTCTTTTTCTATAACATTCATCTTAGTTTTTAGACTAGAAATTTCAGTTTTTAAGCTAGTATTCTCCTTAATCAATCTACTATTTTTATTGATTAGGTTATGATTTTCTAGCAATAAATTATCATTTGTAGAAATGTTAGGACTAGAACTAGTTTCTAGATTCTTAAGTTGAATTTCTAACCTTTCATTTTCAGATTTAAGAAAGCTAAGTTTCTTTTTCATGCTTTTGTTTTCTACTTTTAACGACTTACTAATTTCATAAAGCTCTTCTAATGCTTCTTGCAACTCTAAGTTGGTAAGAGAGTTTACCTCTTCATCGTCACTTTTGCTACTGCTATCCGCGATTGCCATGAGACCAAGGCACGCAGTCTCCTTATCAGATTCTTCTCCTTCCTCTGAGCATGATTCTTCATGAGTGCCTTCTAACTTCCTCCAAATCTCATGAGAGGTGGTGCACTCTTGGATTTGCTTGAATTCTTCCGAACTCAACGTGCAATACAAGGCATTCATAGCCTTTGCATTGAGGTTGAGATCCCGAACCTGATCTTCCAAGTAACCAAGCATGGGTTTCTTGGGAATGACATGTGGACTCACATTTTTCCTAAACTTAGAAGTCGTAGGCCTGCAACCACAAGGACATACGAGTTTTCCAATGAAAGAAATCTATACCTACAAAATAGGGTGGTCACGAAATGTCATGTCCTTCGGTGTATACGAATGTCTTTCCTTCCATTGGATCCTTGCTGGTGTGTAACGTCGATGATGCGATACCTACTCTAATAGCAATTGTAGGTTCTACAACGATGGAGGGGGTGAGATTTGCGTGATATAAAATAAAAATGAGGAAATAAATAAACAATCTTACAAAAGAGCAATCACACAAGGCATAAAGGATTTTTAGGTGGAAACCCAAACCAGGTAAAAACCACCACCTAAACCTCTCGGATTAGGATTTTCTGATTGATCGAGTTGATCAAATCCACTAACAAGTCACTTAAATGAGAGTGACTTAACCTCTTAGAACCACACTACTTAGACAAGGGTAGCATACCTCAAACCCCTCCTCTTCATGAGGAGTATTTTGCCCCATGAAGGAGACGGGAATTCGCAAAGTGAATAGCCAACCAAAAATGAAGAAAATAAACAAGAATCTTATAGAGCCACGAAGTATAAATGTAAATCAACCTAGCTTCTATAGGCAAAAGAACTTCCCTTAGATGGAAGTGAAGTGCTGTTTATCATGCTAAGTGGGGGTTTAAAAAGTGTGGCGTTGTAGTACAACCAAAATAGCTTTCAAAACAAATATAATTTTATTACTTGAAAATATTTTCGAGGTTGAACACAGGGAGCAAATTGGTATCTAGAAATCAAGATCACAATTCAACATTAAAAGAGTATGCAATAATATCAGTATCAAAGTGTAAAAATATGGGAGTAAAATGGTGATGTAGATCACCAAATACTCCTACAATATCACCAAATAATTCAATGTATGAATATGCAATGTAAGCCAATGTTCTGTTGTCTGATGAAGGAATCGGATGACTTAAATGTCTGATCCTTCTTCTCTTCTTATGCCTCTGTTGTCTCTGTGTCTTCTTTTCTTTTTCTTTTTCTTCTTCCTCCTTCTTCCTTGGCTTCTACTCTTCTTATTCTTCTTCTGTGATTCTTCTCTTTCTCTGTAGCTTCTTCCTTTGGCATTCTCTTCTTCTTTCTCTGCCTTTACTTTTTCTCTATCTTCTCCATCCTTCTTTTTCTTCCTTCTTTGGCTCTTTTTCTCTCAGAATCCGACTAAGTGTGGAGCCAATCCCTTTAGGGCAAAAACCCCCTAACCCCGAGCATCTCTCCTCTCTCCTTCTCTCTTTCTATTTTAGAATCGCTCTCCCAGAGCCTTAGTCGGTCGGGTAATCGGACCTATCGCAGACCCGGGTCCAGGCTCACCAGCATGTGTGGTGAGCAAGGAGTGAAGTCAGGTCAGGTAGTCGGGTCAGCCAGGTCTACGTGGGCAGTGCCGCGGATGAGTTCGGTGAAGGGGGGTGTTGGAGGCGAACAACCTCTGGCACTTTTTCAATTTATTTGGGTGCAGGTGCTCTTTCACTTCCGAGGTAAGACTAAATGTCTCACCTGTCTTCTGTGCGTCTATAGTAGGGAGTGGCTCTCTCAATTGGCGAGGCTGCAGAGGCACACGACTCCAATTGAAGGCCTGGATCCGTGCACGAGGGAATTCCACGCAACCTGGGACGGCAACACCTGGAGTGGCAGCACCTGGAGCGGCCACGTCAAATCATTCAGGAAGGTTTGCTGGAGCACGGCGGATGTGCTGGGGGTGTTGGCGTGGCGTGGCAGTGCCTGTGTGTTCGTGCCTAGGGCACACTGTGTGCGAGTGAGTGGGTGTGTTCGGGGAGGTGTTTGGGTGAGTGGCGAGGTGAGTTGAGTGAGGGGAAGTAATCAGTGAAGTGAGACAGAGGTTGTGGGCTTGTTGGCGAGGGTTGTGGTGGCCTGTGGAGGTGGGATGACCTTGCCGGAGTTGGTGGTCGGAGATGAAAGGGATGAAGGTGTGATGGGTAGTAGTGGTCAATTTGAAGTGGAATAAATGTAGAGATAAAGTAGAGGTGAGAGGGAACTTATTTGGGAGGTCAAGGGATGAAGGGGTTGAGCAAAGGCGTCGGGTCTGGTGTGGCCGACGCCGGAGATGAAGACGGAGTCAAAAACCCACCCAGGATCCTAACTTGACTAGGCAGAATAATTATGGGCAACCTAGTAGGTACACACAACCTTGCACTTATCAGCAGCAGCCTACTCAGGAAACCCACCCATCTGATCTGAGTTTAGTCCTTAAGGAAATGTGGGAAATGAATTTGAGATATAAAGAAGAAATGAATCAATTGAGGACCAATTTGACGGGACGATTGGACCAATTAGTTGATGCTAAACAACATGGGATGCTGCCATCCCACCTTATCCCCAACCCAAGGAACTTCAATAGGGTCAACCAGAATCACACACGAGAGCAACAGGCACATATAGTTCAACCTACTCCTCAGCACCCACCTGGTTTTGCTAACCCTAACCCAACCTAGGCTCAACCCATTTGCAAAACCCACCTCACCTTTCTAACCTTAATGCTTATGCCTATGCTGTCACCTTAAGAAGTGGAAAACAAATCCAAGGTCCGTATTCTTCTGCATCCAAATCTTACTAAGATCTTAAGGAAACCGAATCTGACCTGGGAGACTAAGCTAATCTAGAAGACAAGGCGTAGGACTTGAACACTTAGGATTTCTCTCAAGCACCCTTTCCTAAAGCCTTGAACAAATCCAAGGAAAAGAAAACTAATCAATCTAAGGAGTGGCCTGATATTTTAAAGCAAGTCCAAGTGAATAGTCCACTCCTTGAAGCTATTGAGAACAACCCAGCCTATGCAAAATTTCTTAATGGATTGTGCACTTTGAAATGCCTGGACAAATCATAAAAAGGGGTTGCAATTTTTGGGCAAGCTAGTGCCATCATCTTAAATAAGCTCCCTCCTAAAAAGAAAGATTCAGGGACCCCCTTAATTTCATGTGAGATACATGGATTTCTCTTGGAATGAGCCTTACTGTACCTTGGTGCCTCCATCAATTTAATCCCCACAGAATTATATGAAGAGTTGGATTTATGTACCTTACAACACACTGATGTTACCCTTCAGCTTGTTGATAGGTCAACTAAGATTCCAAAGGGACTCTTACAAAATGTGATTACAAAAGTGCGGGATTTTGAGTACCCTATAGACATTTTAGTCTTAGATATGGAGGCATTAGAAAACTTTAACCACACCTCGATAATCTTAGGAAGACCTTTCTTGGCCATAGCCAAGGCTTTGATCAATTGTGAGATGGGGATATGCAAATCACTTTTGGAAGGAAAACTTGTCAACTTAATATCTTTAAGGCTTCCAAAAAGAATAAATTGAATTGTGGTTCTATTGAGGTTGTAGGAACAATTGAGGAGGTTTTGGCAATTCACACTAAGGATAGTCTGAGTTCTGCTAAGTCTCAAGATCAGTATGAGAGGCAAGGATGTGATGTGGAGAACAAATTACTTGAGGATGATTCTGATTTGCCGCCTCCTATAGATAATCAATTGAGATATCCTCTTATGAAAAAGACATTTGTGAGATCGAGGAATTATTAGGTGTATCTTATGATGAATTAGCTGATGATATAAAGAATCCTAAGTATATCCACCCTGAAGTTCAAGAATTATTGGATTTTTAGGAGGTTCGAGAAATTAGACATCTAAAGGAGATGAACCATGATTCAATATATAAGGAAAAGGAAGATACAACCTCAGGGAAAGGAACTCAAATCATGATAGACTGGGGAAGAAATTATAATCCAACTAATTCAAATGAATGGCTTGATTTTGAGGAAGAGACGATTTTTGATGAGGAAGAGGTAATTTCTAATGAGGATTTTGAGGAATTCAACACAACTCTACCTTTATCCTCGTATGACCTGGAGCCTGGAGAACTCATGATTTTTCACGTCAATCACTATTACGAGGATCCTTATGATTCTAATTCTAAACCAGATTTAAATTTTACTGTCTTCAATCTAGATCCACCACCTCTTGAACTTTGGAATTGGATCAATGAGCAGGGCCAACACCATGAACCTTGTTTTTGCCGTCTCCATCTTTCTCTCTCTAGTTTATATCTCGGATCAGAAAAATCCTTTGAAGTGGGGCTACATCATCAGTTGATCTGTATTTGTGGATCACTGATTCTTGGACCACATGATCATATCTTCATATTAATCCTGAGTCGCTTAGCAACAATTATTACTCCTTCTCTTGGACCACAATATTGAAGTGCATATTTTTTTGGGTTTAGGTCTGACAAATGACATTAGACTTAGAACTGGCTGGGAGGCAGCCAAGTATTCTGTACATGTATTTTTCATTTTTGTTTGTCCAAGCTGACCTGGATTAACAAGCTCAGTCAGGTGATATCCTCTCCTCTTACTTATTACATTTTGATTTTCCTACATAGATTTCAATAAGGACATTGTAATGAATAAGCATGGAGGGGGTGGACATTGCATGTCTTATTTTTATGACAGAACTTATAAATAGCATTTAAAAAAAATGATTTATACATATTACATTCATGCATAAAGTATTTTTATCAGGAAGGTTTTATTAAGGATTTTCTTCTGGAATTATTTCTTAGTTTAGAATCCAGTACAATTATTTCACTTGCACATAGACTTTGCAATGGATCCTTTATGAAAATCAATAGACATTTTTAGTTTATCGAGGAGAAGCATTGCTTCTTTTCCTGAGCCCTTGAATAGTGTTAGGGAGTCAAGCAAGCTATCTTTCAGTAGATCCACTAAACAATTGTGGTGAGAGTAGAGTGTCTACTGGTGCTTTAAGTCTAGTGTAAGGACGCTTAGTTTCTGAATAATTGGATAATGATATTCAAAGTTTTTACTCTTGGTTCCTTTGTGAGAATTTTCTTTGAGAATTCTTGAGAGCCACCAAATAAGGCAAATGCACAGAAATTGAGTTCTAATGAAACTAGGACTAAGGTGGATGGTTACGACCGTTCTTTACGGAATCCTCAGCTGAAGGAGGGTATTAATGTCAAGGTTAGAAAATACACCATCTTATCCATTCCTTTCTCGGTGTTGAGAGTAGGCACTTCCACCAAATAAGTCACTCGATATCCTCTTAAACATCACCAATCCTCAATAATGCCTAGTGAATAAAAATTTATGTGTTGTGTTGTGTTGTATTGATAGATATAAAAAAATAGAGAGAATATATATATATGTGAAAAAAAAGAAAGAAAAAAGAAAACAAAAAAAAGGAGGAAAAGAGAAAAAGTCTGAAAAAAAAGGTGTTGAGTTCATAGTTGTGTTTATTTTATTATATTGAGGCAACAACACCCACTCGCTTTGTGATCCACCAAATATGGCCCTGACTTACTTTTTCTGTATTTCTAACTACCTGAATACAGGCAGAGAAATTCTGACTTAGTTATAGGGTTATTAGAACTTTAATTGAAGTGTTAATACCATGTGAGGCCACCAAATATTGAGTGCATTTACAAAATCTGGTGAGATTGTGAGCTGGAAAAAGAAAAGAAAGAGAGTAAGTGTAAAGGAACTAAAAGAGAGCACAGTTTTGAGCCTCTCCTTGGGTTGATTTGTTTGATAGTCTAGAGATCTAAAGTCTATAGTATTAGGCTACATGTAGCACCAGATGAGTGTAAGCCACTAAATATAAAACCATTTGACTTAGACATCTTCTACCTAAGCCAGAAAGCCAGGGTAGAAATTTTAGATTATTTGTATTCCCGAGGGAAGAGTTTGCCTATCCTGATAGAATTTTTATCGAGGGTCAAGTACGAACTTTAAGTGTGTGCTGGCTTTTCACTTGGATCCATTGCTTAGGCTACTATCACATCATTTTCACATTTGTTTGAATTTCTAAATTTTCAAAGAAGACAAGAAGAAATCTTTTGTCAAACCCTTGATAAAAAGGAATAAGTAGTCCTTTGGGGGCCGAGTTGTAATTAGCATGGATCATACATTTTGCATTTATTTTTCATTCTTGCATTTGCTAAGGGACTAGCAAAAGATAAGCACAGGGGTGTGATAACAACTTAATTTATTACCCTAATTAGCTTAATCTAGGGTTAGCTCCTTAATAAAATCATGCATTTAGAATGCATATGTTGCATTTAGAGGATGCATGCATATTCTATGCATTATGTTTATTTTAGGCGTAATTATCTAATTCTAGTCTTTTATGACTAATGTAGGTCATCTTAGAATAATTTGGAGCATTGAGGAATAAAAGTTGGATCAGAGTTAGGAGGTGGTTGAAGACCAAGATTTGATTAAGGAAGAAATGAAGATCCAAGTAAAGAAGAAGAGAGAGAGGGACTAGGAGAACCTCACCCTACCCTTAGAATCTTAGGATACCCTTATCCATACCCCAGTCCACCTATCCTATACCATATCCTTAGCCTAGGAACCTAATTAGGATCACCCTAACCTATTTCGAAGCTTCCCCAACCCAATTACACATGCAAACACCTTTAGACTTGGACTAGCACCTAGTCTGGATGTCCAGACACCTCTCTAGACATCCAATTTGATAGAAACGACATCAGAATCCTCCTCAGATGCACCCGCAGCCCATATCTCTACTTGGACATCCAAGACACCCTCTAGACTTCTAATTATGAAGTTTAAGACATCCATAAAGGTGTCTGGATGTCTAGAGGCCTTCTCCTATGCATAAAAACCTCCGAACATGGCTTTATCCTCTTGAAATAACCCAAAAACCATCGAACATCATTTCCAAACACTAGAACCTATCCTTTCCTATTCTATCCTCTCACCTAACTAGGAAATCCTATTTTTAGAAAAGAAGCAACCTATTCTAACCTTACAATCTAGATCCTAAGGTCCTTATTTAATCAATCTTAGGATGAAATATAAGCCATCCAAATTGGTGATCCTAGGCACTTTAGATCAACCAATAGGAAGACACCTAGATTCTTATAAAAGGACCTAAACTCCAACCCTTAGAGAAGATTAGTCTTAGTTTAGTTTAGACGACCATAGTGCATGCCCCTTCTCTCTTTGCAGCATCTCTCTTCAATCTTCTTCCTGGCACCCTGGATCTGAAGCTCTATCGAGTTTCCTACAAGCATCCTTTAAGAGGCTCTGCTCTCCATCTTTTTTTTTTCTCTCTCTAGTTTGTTTACTTTTATTCATAGTTTATTTGTAAAACTTTCTGCAAGTAGCAATAAAGAGTTTGATTCAATGGATATCTTATCTCTCTTTATGTACTTTCATTAGATTAGATTAGTTAGTACGAAAGGCTTTAAGAATCTCATTTTGCCTCCTTGCGAATGACTCAGAACTTACCATTTTCTAATTTATAAATTTATTTTGCTTCGATGTGATTCGCAACTACAACGATAATGTAGAAATCTTTTTACGTGTTTCACGACGAACAAGGCTTTGTTGAGAGCGTGACTCACTAGAGGTGGTCCATTTGGGCGGGCTGGGCTGTCAGTGCAACTGTGGTCTAGCCCTTATGGGGCTGTTGATTTAGTTCGGGGGAATCCAACAACCAATTTTTTTATAGTAAGGGTTAAATGGGGCTAAATGTGAAATAAAACTACTAAGAGTTGATGCTGAAGTGTTAACTGTGTGCTGTGTGAGTGTTAAGAATATACTAGGTGTGGTAATATATAAGTTAAGTGTGAGTGCTAAGTGTGTGTGAGCTATGTGATGAGCCAACATCGTGTTGCTATAAAAATTGTGTTTTAATGTTGTCATTACCGTAGTATAGTCATTACAATGCAAACAGATGTCATGCCATTTTATTTATTTATTTATATAAATTTTATTGGTTTATTTTAGGTCATTTACTGAGAGGTAGCTATTGATATACATAGCTCTCTATGTTCCTAAAATGTTCTCTTATTCCAAAATGTGAATTATATTTACAAAATGAATCGATGAATCAAAGAATGAAAGAATTAGTCAATTATGTACAAAAGAATCAATTAATACTCACTACAATGCCTTAAATGTATTTACAACTAAACAGGCATAAAAAATAAAGTATGACTACTCTATGCTACTTATGTACAACTATCCTAAATAATACCTAAGTATAGGTACAAAAATAACTACTAGTATACACTAGACTAAATATACTAACATATACTAATAACTCTAATAACATATATCATATATATAGTAACATATATAAGTGTTACTATAGCCTTAGTAAAATTATGTATAAACTTAAGGCAAAAGAATTATATTTACTAACATATATACATATCTACAGTGACAGATACAAATGTCACTAAAGTGTTAGAGTTTATTTATATATACATAAGGCTTAAACATACATATACAATTCTATTTGTACTCTATTTATATATATGTACTGTACATACATACTCGTACACATTTTATTTATATACAATATGTATTTATATCACATTTACTATTATATTATATACTTATACTATTTACATATACCTATATATACTCTATACGTATACATATTATACACACATACAGGCACACAACACAACACCACACTCAGAACACCAATACTTAGTCGATATTTTAGGTCACAGCACTCCCTCTCAGTTGGTCTCAAACACTTAGCCGATTTTTAGAATTCTCCCTCAACACACAACACTCTTCTATTGTTCACTTAGACAAAAATTATTTTTTTTATTGGTGAACTGAGTTTTTCGTGGGATACACAGCAGCCCAATGGGGTAGGACTAGATTACTATTAGACTCGATTCTAGTTTCATTAGTGTATATTTTAATCCATTTTAATTCAAGCCGAAATCAGGCCCAATAGGCCCACACTGTGCACGGGTACCCAGCACATACCAATTCCAAATATATGCTCATTTATACTAGAGAGGAGAGAGAGGGGTATATAGTTTAATAGCGCCCGATGCTTGTGACGACTACAGCAGCTACACAGCAAAATCATTTTATATTGCAGCAGCGCATTTCCATCCCATGATGTGGGACTAATCGCGGCGCAATTTGAGCATTTTACAGGACGTCGATGTGTGGTATGAGGCCAATTTTGGTTCTTGATCTAAGGGCCGAATTTAGATCTAATTTCAAATTAAATTACATGGGTGTAAAGCCCTAACATAGGGCTACATAATTATATAGTTAATTTAGGATTATAAGTTATTGAGTTATATATAAAAATTAGCTAAAGTTAGGGGTTTACACACGTTAAATTAGGGTTTAATTTCTTAAATATTGTACAAATTACTAAATTATTGATACAATTGACTTAATAATTAGTTAGTTTATATAATAATTTATTTATTACACATTTTTATTTTATTTTAGAACATTTATTTTAATTTATATACATTTAAATACACGTTATAATTAGATATACACATAATTTAGTTAGAAATATTATTATACAGTATAAAGATATTATAAATAGGTTGAAAACATTTAAAATTAATACATATACTTGTACAGTATAAATTACTTTAGTAATAACTTAGTTTACTAATTTATTTTATTTTAACTTAATAATTTACCTAATTAACTTAATGACTTAATTATCTACAATAAATACATAAATAAATTAATGTACATGTATCATACAGTATATAATAATTACTTAAATATAAATGTACAGTAATAAATATGATTATGGGTATGTATATAGTTATTTATAATTACTTAGTATTATATACATGTACTTTATTATAAAATAATATATAATTATATAATAAGGTTATATATATAATAAATCATCCTAAATACTTATATAATTATATAATTAGGTTATATATACAATAATCATCCTAAATACTTAAGTAAATATATATAATACAATTATAAGTTATTTATGTACATTATTTACATATAGCTTAATATTAAGTTATATTTACAAGCATAAATACAATATAATGGTATTTTTAAGTATTTTTAGTTATTTTCTGATTTTTATGGTGTTTATATATTTTATAGAGGTAGGAGAAAAGAGAGAAAGGGTGAGAAGAGAGAAGAAGAGACTCTTTTTGGTATTTTTCAACTTAGTTCTTTTATTAAGTCTTAAAGTATATTGAACCATTGGCTGGTATGTTCTACTAAGTTAGGGGTTCAGAATACTTTGTAACTTGGCAAACACTTAAAAAACTACTTGATCTTATTCAAGATGGGTTTATATTATTTTTTATGATTTTTTAAGATTTTTATTTATTTACAAAACTAACCCAAATTAGGCCTTGAATGAGTTTTCAACAAAGAACCTAAGGCACTACAATGGATTCTAAGGGTTAGAAAAGGTGTTTAAACATTAAAAAATGTCCAGCATAGCACATGACAAGTGTTTGAACATATAAACATGCTTTAGGACTTTGATTATATCACAAATACATTTTGGACTGATTGATCATATAAATGCTGCTGACAATGAAATTAAGAACCATTACAAGACATTCCAATTCAAATTTGAAGTCATCAAATTGTACATAAATGCTTGTTCTATAGGTCTACAAATGAAATACACTATCAGCCATTTAAACCCTTCCAGTTCACTCTAAAATTCCATCCAATCAGAGGTGCATCTACTGCAATTTAGTACCAAGAGAGCTCAGCAGCTACTGTTGTATCAGCAGCCAAGAGCTACTGATGTAAACATGTTTATATCACATAAACTATCTATTTATGCATGTTCTTAAGCATAAAATTGCATCACATACTATAAATATTGCATAACATGCATCATCTTGCATTTAGGTTAGTCTGTATAAAATGTAGGTTAATTGTTTCCTTTTATGGCCAGAGACAGGCAACTTGTTAATCGGGACCTCGGATCAAAGATCCAACCATACAGATCTAATCAGGGTAGCGATTGGAGTTCAACAACTCCAAGATCAGCATGATCGGACATCCGTAGCACCAGATAGAGACGGAGGAACCCTAAAGATCGAGGGCCAAGATGGTACCAATCCGCACTTCAGATGACAAGTCCAACTACACGGATGAGTTTGGATCGATGATCGTAGCCTAACAACACGAAAATAGGTTCAATTTGACATCCGTAGCACCATCTGCAACACATAGAAGATGGACGGCCAAGATGGCACCACGTGGCACCATCCTAGCCACCCAAGCGGCCCCAAGGACCCACCTCCACTTCTCTTCTTCACTCGCTTGACGAATATCCACCATTGGATGCTTATCTAACGGTCGCAAGCTTGAGCGCCTTAAATCATCCACGCGCAAAGACTCCGCCGCAACATAGTGGCCAGGCGTGTTGCTTGAGTGCACGACGCGCATTCGATTCTGCATTTGAGTGCATGGGTGAATTATTGCAGCTGTGCGATTGGTAGCGAGCGACGCGGATCAACAAATAGTGCCCACGCACGATCAATCGCATAGCGCGCACTCCCGATCTCATGCGGGTGCGCGGCGCTGGCAAGGAGCGGTTTAAGCCGTCCGATCTTGAGATCGAATGGCTGAGTGTGCGCGTGCGTTAAGAGCACGAAGGCGAGGGGGTGCTCGCGGCGCGTGCACGTTAGCCAAGTTTAGGCCATTAGTGGCGGATACATCCTTCACTAAAGGTCCTAATTAATGTTTTTGATGTTGTAATGACCAAAATGCCCCCACTCCTTGCAACTATAAAAGGAGACCCCTACCCTACGAATTTCTCATCCCTTCTTCTCTTCTCTCACCCCTTCCAAAGCTCTAAGAGCTTGTCCCACACCCAGGATGCTCCTCTAGAGTAGAAATCTTAATTTTTCCACCTTCGTCCCCTTTCGTGGAGCATCCTGCGGTTGTCCTCTCTCTACATTCAGGAAGCGGATCCCGCAACGACGATGACATGCTACTTTATTCTCGTTCCTCCCACTTCATCCTCCTTCTTCCCGCTTCGCTCGTCTTCTAGGCATCGTCCTCCAAGTGATCGTTGAGGAGGATACTTCTTTCTCCATTTTTTTTACTGCTTTCTAGAGTAGATTTACGGCTTTCTAGTCATAATGAGTAGTGTAATGAATAATTTTTGATAATGAAATCCATGTTTATTCTACATCCCTTTTGCTTTTATTTGTAATATTCTCTTTCTCTCTTCTATTTATTATTTGTTAAATAGATAGCTAGTTTTCAACCAGTTATTCTATTTGCGTATTTTTAATCAAACATTCTCCTCCCTTTGTTTGACCCGAAACTTCTTTACAGATTTTTTGGTATAAATTTTATTTGTTGAATGGATCTCTTCGTGACTTGAACTACAACGACGGGTTTTCAAATCCAATTGCGAACGTGTAGTTTTTTGCATTCAACATTTTGGCGCCATTGCTGGGGAGGTGACACTCTTTAATTCTTCGCGTTTTCTGACTTACGAATCATTTACCTCACTTCTCTCCTTTCTTATTGTGATTGTAGGTACTCTTTTGAGACGAGCAAAAGCGGTAGATTGGAGCAAAGTGCTGTTGAAGGTTCTGTAAGTTTACCCCCACCTCCTACCCATTAGATTTCATTCCACCACATAATAACACAAATATAAATCAACCTAGGTGTTCTTATAAACCCTAAGGTTAGTTTTAATTGTTTGTTTGACACCAACACCTACCTTACCTTCCGCATTTAGAAAGAAAAATTAAAAAAATCTCACAGAGGTACACAACCTCATCTAATTTTCAAATTCAACCGGTAAACTGATCTTTGGAACCGGTACACACACCCAAACACATAAGCGAGTAGAAATCAGATTAGGTAATCACTTGTGTGCCTAATTAAGTGGTGCAATAGGCCGATTGTTTGAGTTGATTGGGCCGCACTACTTCAACTAAAATCAACTCATTAAGGAGCTGCCACATAGGTTCATCTCTTAGGGATTTACCAGGCACTCCACATTCTTTTAAGCTTCAAAGGAAAACATCTTCACCTATGCTTTCAAAACCTGGTGTGCCAACAAAACTTATTTGAAAATACCTAAAGTTGAATCCTAAAAGCTACTAAGCAAGATTTGAACCCTAAAATTCACCGCATCAAAAATAATCTTTATTGAAAACCACTGGTTGTGCACGCACAAACACATCAATCAATCATTAAGGGCACAACCCAGATAAAGAGCCCATCACATTCCAAAGCACATTCAAACCTAACCCTAAATAAAACAGAGTAGACGTTGGCCTTAAGGATTCGACTCACTCTTCGAAGCCCAGAACGAGATTATTTTCGATTAGTCTATTTCTACCATTCAATCTAATGTGTAGCTAGGGGAGCAGAATCAAACGATCATGGCTGGGGGGTACACTAGGAACCGGAGGCACAAGCCGAAGGAAGAACCTTCTCCCTAGTCCCTCCCTCTAACTGGTTGGATTGAGCAAACAGAAGTAGATCAAATCGTTTCTTTATCTCAAGACGGGTTCTGGGAGTCTGTAGGTCTTTAGGCTAGCCCACTTAAGGATATGTTTGATTGTTTGTATTGCAAGACACCTTTCTTCCTCCCTTCTATCATGAATCCTTCCACATTTCATATGCATTCCCGCTCCTTCCCTCCTGTTATGACTTATCCTCAACATGAAGATTATCGCGACTTGTACTGTAATCAACCATCTGTTAGTTGGGATAACTCAGATTGGGGATACAGTTCTGGACCTCCGTGTTTGGGGTCAAGCCTTGAACACCATAATTGTGATTTCTATCCTTCGAGCCACATCGATTATAGATCACCACCCTTTCATGGACAACCTAATACGATCTACAATCAAGAAGGATACACTGGTCCTTACCCATCCTCTGAATACACTGCCTTTAAGTCATCACCACCTTTTGAACAATCCAAAATGACCTATTATCAGGAAGGGTATCATGAATCTCAATTCGTTAACTCCTCTGCACTGATCCCAAACTCACCCAACCTTGAACCAAACTATTTGGTTCAGGTTAACCAGGTCCAAGATAAGGTTTTGGCTAACTTAAGGAATACTATACAATCTTTAGAAGCTCAGCCAATACCTTGCACTGAAGAATTGGAGCCCTTGATTGAAATGATTGATGATATGAACAAGTATTTGTTGGATTGGCTCCAGGATGTCAAGGATAAGGACCTGGGTGAGTTTTTACTTGGGAAGTTAGCGAAATTGAGAATGATATTTGTGGTTGCTTTAGTTCAATCATGGGATGATTCCCAAGATGAACCCCCTTCAGGAGAGCCAATGTCAGAACCTACTTAGGCACCTGTTGGGGGGGACATGCGTTACGAGGTTGACCAGATTGATTTAGAGAAACCAATTAAGGATGGTCTGATTTCTTCACTAGAGATCCCTGAGCCAAGGTACAAGGAAACGTATATCTCCATGGATCAGAAAGTGATGGATGATTTTGAGACGTACATTAATACAGATTTGGATTTCTTTGATTCTAAGGGTGAAGATTCAATTTGAGAAGTCTCACTTGAGTTTACAGAACATGATTTCTGTGAGATGATTGGGCTTGCGGAATCAGTTAAATCATTTGATAGCCTAATAACTAAGGAAATTGATCTTATTGGGGCTCACATGACGGATTCAGAATCGCATTTTCTGAAGGATTCAATTCAATGCCCCGATTGTCAGTTACACCCCATTGAGCTTACTGACGATTCTGTTTTTGAGATAACTAGACCCAAGTCAATTCTGATTCAGTCACATCTTTTAGACTTGGAAATTTCAAATGGGGTGATTAATGTGCAAGAGGTCCCAGAATTTGACATTCTGAATGAGGAGGATAGAAGCTGGGAAATTTTGATTTGGGAAGTTAACTCCAGAGGAAGCAGAAGATCGAGTATAAGGGTTCCAATTAATCTAAAATCATCAAACTAGGACCCTTATGACATTTGTTCTGAGGATGTCCAACCCAAGCACACATTCTTTGATTATCCTTTTGATCTCGAATTCTTTGTAACTCGACTTTTTGGTCTTAGGTTGCATCCTCATAAGTTGCAAGCCTGACCCTGCTTGCATACTGATATCAGGTTCTAGGTAACTTTATCCAGAACCTTAGATATTCTCGACCATGGGGTATGAGTCTGCATCACAATCTGGTCCACATTTGTTGACATCTGTTGGCAGGTCTTAGGTTTCATCTTTTTATTCTGATTCTGACCTGCACTTCTGAATTCTTTATTTCTCTTCTTTGTATAGTGTGCCTAGCTGAAGGCACTAAATTCAGCACGTATACAGTTTTTGTTTATCTCGGAGTGGACCCGTTATTCACGTAATTCAGGTGCTTTCTACTCTACTCCACTCCGTTTCATGTCTTTTTAATACAATGAGGACATTGCATTAGATAGGCATGAGGGGGTGGATATTCATCTCTGAATTACTTCGTTATCTCTGTAGATTCATTTTATTTTCTTTTTATATATATATAAATTTGTGGAATTAGGAAAGAGAACTTAGGCTTTAGAAAATTTTCAATCTTAGGAAATAAAACTGAATGATTTGAACACGAAGACCCTTCAGGTCTTCGGACTTAATCAGCCTGGGTATCTACTAAAATGTGGATTTGTTTCTCGAGTCTTTGCCATCCTGAATTCTATTTCTAATTTGATTAAATAAGTTTGGGTGATAAGTACACGACTTATCAACCCGCCCTCTGATTTAAGGGAACTTTAAGTTTAAGCATCTACACACTATTTGTCACTGACTTGTTGTTCAGTAGTCTTAACGGAAATTGGGTAGCTAATGAACCTTCTAGGGTGATATAGCTGGCAAGTTATCGTGAGTAACAACCCATAGGTAGGTTGTCCAGAGCCCAATCACTGGGCCACTCTCTTCTTGCTGCCTTTAGGTAAATCTTATACCAGGGAAGCCACCTACATAAAAAGAAAAAAAGAAAGTTCAAAATGAAAAAGAAAAAGAAAAGGAGAAAAGAAAGAAAAAGAAACAAAAAGGAAATAAGCCATACTTCGCCGCACGAGTATGGCTGGCAAGTTGTCGGTGGTAACAGCTCATCGATCGGTTGTCCAGAACCCAGCTCAAGAAATGCACTAAAAATTCCAAAAACACTTAGAAGAAGCGGAGATATACACTGGATTCACCTTTGTGTTGACCCCATAAAAATAAAAGTAGGGAGAAAGCTATCGGTCGTATAGATACACCTTCAGGCAGATTTCTTTTTAAGGTCACCTAGGGGCGTAGAAACCCGAAGTCTATTCTGATTGCTGATCAACGAGTCTATCACTTTCACAAAAAGATGCTTAGAACTTAGGGTTCTCATCGAGTCTTGGCAGGTTGAGTGAACATAGAAAGCTGCTCTGTAACCCTGAACTCAAAAATCCAAAAAAATTAGAAAAGAAGAAAAAGTGAAAAAGAGATCCCTCTTTGAATCAAGGTGAGAACTTGAGGCGGTCTACATTTTGGCAGATACCCAGGTGTTGTTGTGTTTTTGTAGTTCAGGTCTTAGTTAAAATCCCTAAGTGTTGAAAATAATTATTGCCCAAGAAATCTGACTTAATTCTCTTATAAATAGCATATAGTTTTGCTAGGAACTAGCAAAAGATAGGCATGGGGGTGTGATGTAAACATGTTTATATCACATAAACTATCTATTTATGCATGTTCTTAAGCATAAAATTGCATCACATACTATAAATATTGCATAACATGCATCACCTTGCATTTTGGTTAGTTTGTATAAAATATAGGCTAATTGTCTCCTTTTATGGCCAGGGATAGGGAAACTTGTTAATCGGGACCTCAGATCGAAGATCCAACCGTACGGATCTGATCAGGGCAGCAATTGGAGTTCAACGACTCCAAGATTGCCATGATCGAACATCCGTAGCACTAGATAGAGATGGAGGAACCCTAAAGATCAAGGGCCAAGATGGTACCAATCTGCACTTCAGACGACAAATCCGACCGCATGGATGGGTTTGGATTGACGATTGCAGCCTAACGGCATGAAAATCAGTCCAATCCGACATTCGTAGCACCATCTGCAACACATAGAAGATGGAAGGCCAAGAAGGCACGACGTGGTGCCATCCCAGCCGCCCAACCAGCCCCAAGGACCCGCCTCCACTTCTTTTCTTCACCTGCTCGACGAATATCCATCGTTGGATGCTCATCCAATGGATGCAAGCTCGTGCGTCTTAAATCATCCGCGCGACAAAGACGTCGCCGCAGCATAGCGGTCGAGCGCGTTGCGCGAGCACGCGACGCATGTTCGATTCTGCATCTACAGTGCATGGGTGAATTATCATAGCCGTGCGATTAGCGGCGAGTGACGCGGATCAACCAATAGTGCCCACGCACGATCAGATGCATAGCACACACGCCCGATCACATGCAGGCGTGCGGTGTTGGCAAGGAGCGGTTTAAGCCATCTGATCTTGAGATTAGACGGTTGAGCATGTGCGAACGTGCACGTGAGTTAAGAGCACGAAGGTGAGGGGGTGCACATGGCGCGGGCACATCGGCCACGTTCAGGCCTTTAGTGACGGATAAATTCATCACTAAAGGTCCTAAATTAATGTTTTTGATGTTGTATTGACCAAAATGCCCCCACTCCTTGAAACTGTAAAAGGAGACCCCTACCCTATGAATTTCTCATCCCTTCTCTTCTTTCACCCCTTCCAAAGCTCTAAGAGCTTGTCCCACACTCGGGATGCTCCTCTAGAGTAGAAATCTTAATTTTTCCACCTTCGTCCCCCTTTGTAGAGCATCCTGCGGTTGTCCTCTCTCTACATTCGGGAAGCGGATCCCGCGATGACGACAACGTGTTGCTTCGTTCCCGTTCCTCCCGCTTCATCCTCCTTCTTCCCGTCCCATTCCTCGTCTTCCAGGCGTTGTCCCATTCGGCTCATCCTCCAAGCGATCGTCGAGGAGGATACTTTTCTCTCCATTCTTTTTACTACTTTCTAGAGTAGATTTACTACTTTCTAGTATAGATTTTCTGCTTTCTAGTCATAATGAGTAGTGTAATGAACAATTTCTGATAATGAAATCCATGTTTATTCTACATCCCTTTTGCTTTTATTTGTAATATTCTCTCTCTCTCTTCTATTTATTATTTGTTAAATAGATAGCTAGTTTTCAACCAGCTATTCTGTTTCGTGAAAAATAAAATAAAATGCATATTTTTAATCAAACATTCTCCTCCCTATGTTCGATCCGAAACTTCTTTACGGATTTTTCGGTATAAATTTTATTTGTTGAATGGATCTCTTCGCGACTCGAACTACAACGATGGGTTTTCAAATCCAATTGTGAACGCATAGTTTTCTGCATTCAACATCTACTATTTCTGCTGTTATTTCAGTTGCACAGTAGAGTATCTGAAGTCAAGATCAGGTTCTCTGCAGGTCTACAACACCTAGATTTAGGTGCCCATAAGCTCGAAAGGTCCTCAGATCCAATGAAATCAGAGTTTAATCCCAAAGAATGTAGTTGCTATGTAGCCTTTTATGTACTGATATGGGAGAATTAAACCAAAAACCACATGTTCAAATAATTGTCTAAGACCTAATCATGCTTTAAACTTATTTCAAAATCAAATCCGAACATTAAAATCTTCATTAAATGCCCTTGAAATCTAGATCTCACCTCAGATTAGGGCTGTAAAATTACATCCTAGATCTGAGATGAGCAATTGAAACTCATGAAAACTCATCTCAGAAACTCTCCTAACCATCTTGAAAACCAAGGAAATTCAAATTTATCTCCCAGAAAACATTGAAAGCTTGATCTGATTTCCATCTTACACTAGAGATAGTGTAAGTTGTAAATTCATCTTAAGGTTTCAAAACATGAAAACTTAATCTCCTATTCACTGCAAACCATTTAGGATAGATCTCAGCATATCTAAATCAAAATCAGAGCTCATAAAACATAAAAAACCCTAATCTAATGTTCCTCTCATGCCATAGACAGCATGAAGAAAAAAGCTTAGATCAGGCCATACAATTACTCACAATTCATTTCAAAGCTCTGATTAGTGTCAAATCAAAACCAAAACTAAGAAAATTTACAAATCAACCCATTCAAAATTTGAATGGGGCATTGCGAACAAGTGTAATGAATGGAATGACCCTTCAATAATTTTTGGTGCCTAAATTAGATTTGAATGATCAAAGCATTAGATCTAATTTAATGCCTTGATGTGTGGGTGATTGATGGTAAAAATGTGAGGAAAACATGTAGAAGTAAGTGTTGAGTGCAAGGGGAGATCAGATGAACATTATGAAGGGATGAATTCAGCTCCTCTAATCTGAATTGATTAGAGGAGGTGGATTTGGTGAAAAACTACCTAATCTACTCTACTCCAAAATATAGCCTTCAATCCATGAGGTTACTATGTAATTCTACTCCTAGAAAGATCTATACTAGACTAACTAACACTTTAACTAATCTAAAAAGCATTAAAACCTAATCTAATAAGAGGAATGGGACCTATGAGAAGATTTACAGCTGGTGGCTGTAGCGACGAATGGGGGAGGAGCTCCAGTGGTTTGAAAGCTCTCTAGTGGAGCTCAAGTTGCCCTGAGGAGTTACGAGATCCTTAGCGGCAAAGAGAGGTCGAAGGAAGTGGAGCTCCATTGCTGCAACAATGGAGCAGAGGTTTGAATGAGGAGATGAACTAGAGGGAGTGAATGGACTAGCTCAAGAAATGTAGATAGGGAGCTGATGGTGCACACGAGGGTCTAAGGTGCTTCCTATATAGGTGCGCGAGTGATTCTAATCACTGTTAGGTGCAATTAGACAATTAGAGCTTCAAGGGTTGGATGAGCACGCGAGGAGCACGGGAAGTTTTATATCAAAGATGCACTGTAGGATGGGATCTAAGGTTTGCTATGATCCTCTGCGGAAAGGCGTGGGATCAGAGGATCACAATTAGCTGTTGAATGGATGAGGAAGAGGATCGATGATTGCTGGAGCTCCAGTTCTTCACGGTGAACAGTGAACCACGGCTACAAGTGTGTTGGACATTTTGCAAGAAAGGCCCTTAAAGATGAAATAGTGTGAAATTTGCATAAGAAACCCGTAAGTGAGGAGATCAGTACAGCCCAGTCTTTAAAGGCTTGCAAAAAGATCCCTGTGTTTTATATGAATAAAATGTTATGCATGAGGACCTAAATGTAATCTAATGAATACAGGGTCCTATTGATGTCCAAATGCCATGAGATTTTTATTGGAGTTCAATTAAACATTTAAGAAGTTAATTCAACCCTTGATTTGTACTTTTGAACTCCAACTTATGTTCAATTTACAATTGGATCATAATTTTGTATTTTTGAATAGAATATCTCATTAATTGACCTAATTGTGCATTTTTAACATCAATTTGCTATTTTAGGTCATTTTTGCTAATTTCCACACTTAACCCATTTATTTATTTATTTATTTTTGAACCTAAAAGGAAAGTTATCGAGTCGCCGATAGCTATCCATGAGGGCTTTTCTTTTCTATAAATAAATAAAAAACTACAGGGTCGATCACCACATATGTATGAGAGACCATCAATTACTTATAATATGCTCCATACACACCGGCCTCTCCTGAAATAACCTCTCATTTCTCGCTCTCCACACACACCATAGCATTGCCACCATAGACACATGTGGCTTAATACATAGTAAAAAAGAATCCCATAAATTTTCCCAGGTGGGGACCAATTCCCTGCAAACTGCTCTCCACACATAATCTGTCATCGTACATGAAGAAAAAATGTGTTGGTTACTATCGTTATGCAATCCACACAGCTGACAGAATTGGGCAGGAGTTCCCATACTCCTATGGTGCAAGTCACCTGTTATCAATCCATCTCTTCTGCACAACCACAAAAAAATTTGGACCTTTAGAGGGGACTTTCAAATTCTACAGTTTCCTCCCTATCGCATCAATTTCCGTCGAATGAGATAAAATTGTGAGTTTTTCATATGCTACTATCGGTGTAAAAATTCCCTTCCACTTATATGTATCTCGCTCCTCTGGTGTGGGCTTGAAGGCATTTAGCTCATGCAATAGCCGTTCATTATCATCCCAGGTTCTTGTTCCATAGCAATAAACTTCAGCACTACTGATCTTCCATTGGCTGGATTCCACCTCCCAATAATCCTTCACCACCGCCTGTTTATTAGGAGCAACCGAATATGCAAATGGGTGTTTGTCATTTATCACCCCAAATGGGGCCCATTTCTAGTGCCAAAACTGAAAGCTCTTCCTATCTCCCAACACCGGATTGAACATGTTCCAATTCTCAGCCAACGCACGTACCACTGAAGCCCAAAAGGGGGATGGTTTGATGGGGTTCAACCGATTCATCTCATCATTTGAAGACCCATAGCTCTCTTTAATTATCTCTACCCAAGGCTTCTGCTCCCCCTGTAACAACCTGATCGCTCATTTTAATAGTAAAGCTTCATTGAACTCTTTGAGTGACCGAATCCCCATGCCACCATATTTCTTCGATGAGCATAGTATATCCCATTTGATAGGTTGAAAGAATTGACCTTGATGAGAGGCTCCCTTCTAGAAAAATCTCTTACGCATTACATCGAGTCTCTTCCAAATCGACTTTGGCACCCTGAAGATAGAAAAAAAGAAGATTGGGATGTTAATAATATAGTGTTTAACCTAGTTTCTAGCTTAACTTGGTTATTTTAGCTATGATGAGCTACACCTCATCACTATGTTAACATAATAAGATTATATAAATTAACTACTATTTTTGCCTTTATGTGTATAGTTTTTGAGGCACATTTTAGTTATTAATCATTCTATTCTTTTCATTCTTTTTATATCATATTGTTTATATTAATTTAAGTGTAAATATTAATTTAAATTCAATTCTTTTTGCCTTGTCTTTGTGTATAGAGTTTTTGAGGCGTGAGTATATATAATTCTTCCTCCTTATTCTTTTCATATTAACTTGTATATGTAAATACTTTGTGTAGATAGATAGATACATGTTCTAATTTGTATATACATAATTGCATTGTAAAATAAACTAACTTAGACTGACTCAATGCTTTTAAGCCTTTACTTTGTAGATATTCTTGAGGCTTTATATATTACTAACATTTGCTTAACTAACCTAACTTGTATACAATTAACTTAGACTACTTGCTTGTATAGAAATTGCATTAATTCTAATTCATTCATGTGTAAATAACATTCATATTTTTGGAATAAAAGATTGATTTTGGATAATAGAGAGTGATGTATATCAATAACTACCTCCCAGTGAATGACCTGGAATAAAATCAGTAAAAATTGTATATAAATAAAATGACATCCGTCTAGATTGCACACTATACTACTAACACGACTGTGACGTTAATTGAACCTAGTTAACTTGCATTCAGGATGTGACATCAGTCGTTGTTGAGGAGGCATGGTGAGGGTTTTTAGATTAGGATTCGTATTCATTTAACCTTGTTCTTTGATTTGTTGATTAGGTCAAGAAATGAGGAGTTGCGCACACATCGACTCATGGTGAAGACCATAGGTACATTTCTCTACTCCTCTCTTGTTTATTGCTTCCTTAGGTTTAGTTATTAAAAAAAGAATCTCAAAAAAATTAGATTCAAATTGGTGTGGGAATGATTCCATGGGCATATAACATTTAAAAACTTTAAACCCTGATTTTGATATTAGGACATATCAGAAACTTAATTTTTAAAAATTTGTGTAGCACTATTCAGATGTCCTAAAATCACATAATTTTTACTATAGATAGAATTTCTAATTAGCTTTAATTTGGTACTTGTCCTAAGCACTAATTCACAATATATTGTTCTAATTAATTCATTTTGTATGGGTGGGTTAGGATTGTCCAGAGTGACTGATCAGTCCACTTTGGAGAATTCTTCCCACCTCTATAGAACTTTGATTGACTTGAAATAAGTGGCATTAGAAATCTTATTAAATCTACTATCTTCATAAAATTTTCAAAATTTTTGGATACTGTTTGCATGATTGTCTGTTTAATTGTATGCTGCATTATCATTCTGTCCTGATTGATACCTAGTTGTTGTTAAATTTATATAAAATCTTTCTGTGGCTTTGCAGGAGGGATGGGCTTATCACTAGTGACTTGAGGCATAGAAGGATGGGAGTGGCTGCTCATACATGTTATCTATGTGGCTTTCATACTGATAGCATGTGCCATATTTTTTCCTCATGTGTGATCACTGATTGTGTGTGGAATAGGGTATGTGGTGGTTGTTGTTCGCTTGAGATCAGGTTTTAAATTGTTGTGTTGCAATATAGTTGAAATCTCATGAAAAATAGCTAAAATTTATACTCAAAAAAGTCCAAGGTCGTTCGCTGGGAGCAATTAGGAATTCAATTCTTAAGATTGCAATTTAAACAATAGAGATAAGAAATTCTAATTAGAAATTAATTCAGAATAATGTGGTAATAAGATCAAGTATCAGACTGCAAAAAAAATGAAGTAAAATAGTGATTTAAATCACCAATTACTCCTAACAATAATATCTAATGGAACTTAAGAGCTATGAATGAAATGAACTCAAGTCAGCCGGTTGATTATTCAATCTGATGTCTTAAACATCTAATGAACAATGCTTTTCTTTGCTTCTTCTTTCTCTGATTTCTTCTTCTTCAATTCCTCTCTTGCTTTCCTTCTTCTCCTTCTCAGACTCTTCTTCTCTTCCTCTTCTTTTGCTGCTTTCTCTTCCTTCTCTTTCTTTCTCTGCTCTTCTTCTTCATGCAGAGGGGGAAGGGTCTTTAGATTTTGGCTAAGTGTTAGCCAACTTCCCAGAGAGCAAAACCCTCCCCTACCCCACGTAGACTCTCCTCTCCCTTTCTCTCCTTGGGTTTCCTCCTTTATTCCGCCTTCACAAGGCCATGCACAGTACCGGGTTATCGGGTATTGGACCTAGAGCGCACCTAAGTCTAGACTTATCGGCAGTGGGTGGTGAGTGAGGAGTGGATAGCGTAGGCGAGTAGTCGGATCTGCACCAGGCTTGTGAGGTAATGGGTCATGGGCGAGGCGCAAGTGAGGGGCGTGAGGGACCTCACCCCTGTGTTTCTTGAGGTGGTAAGCTAATGCAACTTTTTCCTCTTATGCCACTGCGTCTGCTTTTCCCTATCCAAGGTGGGACTAAATCCCACCGCCTTCTTCTTTACGCAGCTAGCAGCAGCCGGTGGAGAGGTCTTCATCTAATTCCGTTCAAGTTGTGGTCAACTGCTCCAATTGATGATCCAAGAGCTATTCTGGAATGTAGCTGCGTCACCTGGAGGTGGCTCCTAGAGCTGCAATTGTTGGAGAGGGCCTCAAGCAAGTTTGAAGCTTGCGTTCATGGCGGTGGAGGAGCGAATACCTGAAAACAGTAGTAAGGCATTTCAGCTGTGTTAGAAAGCTCAGAAATGATCCCCAGAGCACGACGGGTGTGACAGTGGCAGTGGTGTGCTGTGAGAGGGCATATGGTGGTGTGTGGAGGTCGAAGATGGTGGTGCGGCACTGGGTAGGTCATTGATGTTGCGGGTGGTGAGTGTGTTTAAAAGAGTTGTTATAGCTTGCGCTTGTAACGTCGGTTTTAAATGAAGAAATGGATGTGAGTCCAAGTGTCGATCTAAGGGAGGCGTGAAAATTGGATTTTTCTTGTCACTTAATGTCACGGAAATAACGGGTTTTTGCTTGCGAGAAGTCGTGCGTGAAAAGCGAGTGAGAGAGAGAAAGAGAGAGAATAGGGTTAGAATTTCTTCATTCACACATGCAACTTTAAACATAAAAGAGGGCAAGTAACTAGATAGGAAACAACTTCATTTGACATGCAACTTTAGTTTATAATTGCAACACTAGATAAATGCTTAAACATAAGTAAAGTAAAGCTTAAGATAAGGAGGGAAAGAGGGAGAGAAGATGGCAAGGCAGCCACGACGGTGGAGAGGGGCTCCGTCGGCGGCTCGTCGGCTCCGATGATTACAAAGAGAGATAATGGTGGCTAGGAGTAGGGTAGAGCACTTGCAAGTGGATTGAATGCCCTCCATGGGTGGTTGGATGGAGTTTATATAGGCAAAAGGGTTTTCTAATTTAAGTATGGGCTTTAGCGACGTCCGGGACATCTCTAAACCCATACCAAATCCTTCAGTGTAGCACCCTGCCCACTGGTCACTTGCGCCCGTGCGTTCTTCTCCGTGCTCAATCCGTGTGCGTGGCTTGAGAGCCATCCGATCGCGGATCAGACGGTTGATATTGCTTGTGGAGCACGTGCATGGATCGCGCCTACGCCCCCTACGTCATCATAGGCGTGAGCGTTCGCGCGCATCTGTTGCGCCACGTGTGCTCCATTCGCGCCATTCGCTGTTGATTGGGCGACTCAATTTCCCCAGCGTGTACTTTCACCTTCGAATTTTTGCGAAGCGCGATTTGATCCCACGCCGACTGCACGAGCGTGAGGCGTTCGACCGCTGCGAGGGCGGGCGCACGGGCGGCTCTCAGCCGTTCGATCGAAGATCGACGACTGAGATTCATCCTCCAGGTGAAGGCAGAAGCGGGCAGCAGTGAGGATGTGATGAGTGGGTGCCACATGGCACGCTGTGGGCTGTTGATCATGAGATCAATGGTCAAAACTTCTTGGGCTCATTGCAGGAGCTCTGGATGTCGGATTTGGCCAATTTCGAGTCCGTTGGACTCCGTTCATCACTCCGAATCTATCTGTGCGGTTTGATTGCTCATCTGAGGCTTATTTTGACATGTCCTTGTACACATGCCATTAATAATGCATTATAAACAATCTTAATGTGAAATGCATTCATGCTCCTATTCCTATTTATGATTTGTTATCTATGCATTTTGCTCTTAAGATAAACCCCAATTGATAGATTTATCACCCCAAGATGCAGTGTTATCATACCCCCATGCTTACTCCTTGCTAGTCCTTAGCAAGGTTTATTCTAGCCTTTATTTCCAGTCAAAATTTAAGAAGTAATTACTTGGACACTTCGTCACTTGTCAGTAGGAGGAAATATACTAAGATCTTAA
Source organism: Thalassia testudinum (assembly GCA_037157565.1). Classification (NCBI taxonomy): domain Eukaryota; kingdom Viridiplantae; phylum Streptophyta; class Magnoliopsida; order Alismatales; family Hydrocharitaceae; genus Thalassia; species Thalassia testudinum. The sequence continues at coordinate 63,840,616 of JAZHRO010000003.1, forward strand.
TCTACAAAGACTAAGCAGGACCCGGGTGTCTGCCAAAATATGAATCGCCTGAATTCTTGCTTTAATGTATGTATATATATTTTTTCTTATTTTTAGATTTTTTGGAGTTAAGAGTGTGTTGGTAACTTTTTACGGCTACCCAACCCACCCAAAACTCGGACAAAACTCTAAGTGCTAAGCATCTTGGTGTGGAGATCGTGATAGACTCAATGGTAATTTAGACAGACTTCGGGTTTCTAAGCTCCTAGGTGACCGGAAGAGGAACTGTGTTGCCTGAAGGTGTATTTGTTCGATCGGTAGCTTTCTCTCTATGTTTGTTTCACTTGGGGTCAACACAAGGATTTTTCCAGTGTATATCTCCCTGGCTTGCTTTACTTCCCCGCTTCTTCCTTAAGTGTTTTGGTTCCTTTTGTGCATTTACTGAGCTGGGCTCTGGACAACCGACCAATGGCCTATTACCCACGATCACTTGCCAGCCATACTCGTGCGGTGAAGTGTGGTTTATTTTATTCTCTTTTTCTCCTTTTTTTTTATTTGGTAGGTGGCTTCCCTGATCTCAAATTTACCTAGAGGCATTGAAGAAGAGGTGGTCTCGTGGCTGGGCTCTGGACAACCTGCCAATGGCCTATTACTCACGACAACTTGCCAGCGATACCACCCTAGAGAGTTCATTAGCTACCCAATTTCTATCAGAATCTTCGAGGAGTGAGTCTGTGAAAAAATGTGTGCAGATGCTTAGACTAAAAGTCCTTCTGAGTTAGAGGGTGAGTTGATAAGTCGTATACTTATCACCTTATTTAGTTAGTGGATTAAAGTAGCTTAAGGTTGCAAGGATTTGAAGCTAAATCCATATTTTAACGGACACCAGGGCTAATTAAGTCTGAAGGCCTGAAAAGTCTAAGTGTTCAAGTTCTTTTCGTATTATTTCCCACTATTGACAAATTTCTAATGTCTAAGTTTTTCTTCTTAAATTCATTTTTTTTTTTAATTTTATTCTATTCAGACTGATTAAATGAGCTCAGAATCATGCAATTTACTACCCCCCATGCTTAAGTTGGACAATGTCCTCATTGACAAATACATGGATGCAATAGGGGTTTGAAAAGATATTACCTAAGTGACGTAGAATACCTGATCAGTCTAAATCTTCTGGGTTGCCTCCCAGGAAGTGCTGAGTTAATGCCTCCAGCTAGGTGGTGCTTCGTGTCATCCCTCAATGAGGGTGACACTCTCCTTTGGGGGAACCTGGGCTAGGAAGTGTTTCAATCTCTGGCCATTGACTGTAAAAGTGTGCCCAGTATTTGGATCAGCGATTTCAACCACCCCATTGGAGTGGGGCTTGACCACCCTAAATGGTCCTGTCCACTTGGACCTGAGCTTCCCTGGAAAGAGTTTCAAACGGGCATCAAAAAGCCAAACTTGCTGGTCAGGCTCAAAGGTCTTTCTATGGATGAGTCGGTCGTGGACGACTTTCATTTTCTCCTTATACAGCCAAATATTCTCAAAGGCATCCCGACGAATTTCTTCAAGCTCAGAGAGTTGGAGTGTCCTCTACGAACTGGCTAACTGGGAATCCATGTTACACTGTTTGATGGCCCAGTAAGCCTGGTGTTCCAACTCGATAGGAAGGTGGAAAGCTTTGCCAAAGACCAGGCGATAAGGCAACATGCCGATCGAGGTATTGAAAGTGGTCTGATATGCCCATAGGGCATCATCCAATCATGCGGACCAATCCTTCCTGTTAGGTCTCACAGTCTGCTGTAGAATGTTCTTAATTTGTCTATTTGAGACCTCGGTCTACCCATTTGTTTGCGGATGGTATGGGGTAGTGATGTAGTGGTTAACCCCGTATTTTCTAAGTAGGGAACGGAATTGGGAGTGAATAAAATGACTTCCACCATCACTGATCATGGCCTTTGGTATTCCAAACCGGGAAAAGATGTTCTACTTAACAAAGTCCATGACAGTCTTATGATCGCATCGGCGGGTGGAAACGGCTTCAATCCATTTAGAGACATAGTCTACCGAGACTAGGATGTACTCAAAGCCTTTGGATGGTGGGAAGGGGCCCATAAAATCAATACCCCAAACGTCGAAGATCTCGACAATCAAAATGGGCTGGAGGGGCATCATATCTTTTCTGGTCATGGTCCCCAGTGTTTGGCAGCGAGAGCAAGTCTTGGCAAAGTTGTGTGCATCCTTAAATAGGGAAGGCCATTAAAATTCGGATTGCAGAACCTTCGCAGCCGTTTTCTTTCCTGAGAAGTGGCCACCACAAGCTTGGTCATGACAAAAAGATAGCACACTCTGAACTTTGTCCTCAGGGATACACCTCCTGATGATCTGGTCGGCACAAAGGTGAAATAGCATGGGATCATCCTAGAAATAGTGCTTGGCCTCGGCCAAGAACTTGTCCCATTGCTGTCTAGACCAGCTGTGCGGGGTCTGTCCTACAACCAGGCAGTTGACATAGTCAGCATACCAAGGCAGTTTCTTGTCTTGCATAGCCAAAATGTGTTCATTAGGGAAGGTGTCAGATAAAGGCAGGGAGGGTCCAATGTGGTCTGGGTGAAGTCTGGATAAGTGGTCAGCCACCACATTCTTTGATCCGGCTTTGTCGTGGATTTCCAGGTCAAATTCCTGCAAGAGCAGGATCCATCTGATAAGCCTGGGCTTCACGTCCTTTTTAGCTAACAGGTGCCAGATGGCTGAATGGTTAGTATAGATGGTCACGTGGGATCCTAGCAGGTAAGATCGGAACTTCTCAAGTCTGAAAACTACAGTGAGCAATTCTTTCTCTGTAACCGTATAATTTCGTTGGGCCTCATCCAACGTCTTACTCGTGTAGTAGATCACCACGGGTTTCTTGTCTTGTCTTTGTCCCAAGACAGCTCCTATGGCAAAAACTAATGCATCACACATAATCTCAAAGTCCTGGGACCAATCCGGGGGTTGAAGTACAGGTGCTGTGGAAACTAAGTCCCGGAGGGTGTGGTAAGCCTTGATGCAATCAGAGGTCATGTGGAATAAGGCGTCATTGGCCACAAGGTCGGTTAAGGGTTTGGAAAGCTTGGAGAAGTCTTTGATGAACCTTCGGTAGAAGCCAACATGTCCCAGGAATGAACGGATCTGCCAGACCGAGCTGGGCGGAGGAAGTTTGGAAATCAAATCAACTTTGGCCCGATCCACCTCAATGCCCCTGTGCGATACGATGTGACTAAGGATGATTCCTTCTTGAACCATGAAATGGATCTTTTCTCAACTTAACACCAAATTAACCTCAATACATCGTTTTAGGATTTTTTCCAAGTTGCTCAAACAATGGTCGAATGAATTCCCAAATACAGAGAAATCATCCATAAAGACCTCCAAGTATTCACCCACCATTTCTAAAAAAATGGCTAGCATGCAACACTGAAAGGTAGCAGGTGCGTTGCATAACCCGAACGGCATACAACGGAATGCAAATGTGCCATACGGGCAAGTGAATGTGGTCTTCTCTTGATCTTCAGGAGCAATTGTGACTTGGTTATATCCTGAATATCCATCTAGGAAGCAAAAATACTTTTGCCCTGCCAATCTTTCAAGAATCTGGTCAATGAATGGCAGGGGGAAATGATCTTTCATGGTTGCTTCATTGAGTTTCCTATAATCAATACACACCCACCATGCGGTGGTGGTGCGGGTGGGGATGGATTCTCCACGTTCATTGGTGACAACAGTGAGCCCAACTTTCTTCAGAACCACTTGAGTAGGGCTCACCCAGGGGCTATCAGAGATGGGATAGATGATGTCGGTGTCAAGCCACTTGATAATTTCTTTCTTAATGACCTCCCGCATATTTGGGTTTAACCGTCTCTGCATCTGGCTGGAGGGTCGTGCCCCGTCTTCCAGGTAAATCTTATGAGTGCAATAGGTGGGGCTAATTCCTCTTAAGTTTGAAATGGTCCATCCAATGCGGCTTGATGTTCCGAAAGGGTCGCGGTCAACCTGAGTTCCTGATCCTTGGTTAGATGAGAGTTAATAATCACAGGGAAGGTCTGGTCAAGTCCCAGGAAGACATACTTGAGATTCTCAGGTAGTGGCTTTAGTTCGGGTGTGGGTGGAACAACAGTCAAAGGAAAAGGGAAAGGCGGGAGTTGATCAACATCAATCTCCTCAAATGGTGTTGTTTGATGGTAATCAGCCCTACAGAGGTCCATGGGCAGCGATGGTGACGGGTCAGAATAGTCGTTACAGGATTGGTGGTCTGGGACAGAACTAAGGGTGGGCATTCCTTGACCAAAGGTTCCACGGGATCATGTTCCTTGACACAGTCACAATCAATCAAAAGACTTGGTCGCCCGGAAGATATCCAACTGCATTTTCTTATCTCCGAAGGTGATTTCCATACATCCCATGTCACAATCGATGTTTGCCTTAGCCATAGCTAAGAAAGGTCTGCCTAAGATTATGGGTGCATTCTGTAGTTTTTCAGGGACTTCCATGTCGAGCACCAAGAAGTCGATCGGAAAATAGAAATCCTTGACCCGCATAATCACGTCCTCGACAACCCCCTTCGGGGTCTTCACAAATCTATTAGCCAACTGGATGGTGATAGGTGTGGCCGTCAGCTCTCTGAAACCAAATTGGTGGTACAGGTTGTTGGAATCAGATTGATGGAAGCACCTAAGTCCAGGAGTGCTCTATCAAATGTCATGTCCCCGATATTGCAGGATATCAGGGGTGCTCCTGGGTCAGTTCACTTGAGTGGAAGGTTGCTTGATATTACGGAACTTGCTTGCTTGGAGAGTACAACCTTCCTAGGTACTTGAGGTATCGACTTACGTTTGGGTGTACAGGCATCCTTTAAAAACTTGGCGTAAGCCGGGATGTGCTTGACGGCTTCGAGGAGCGGAATATTAATCTGAACCTGCTTAAAGATCTCCAAAAGCTCCTTAGTTTCCACAACACTTTTCTTTTTCTCTATTGTCTCCAAGGCCTCAGGGTAGGGTGTCTGAACATGGATAGGATCTATTTCTGGGTCCTTGGGTTTTTCCAGTGCCTTTTCTGAGTCAGGTGTTCAGACGATGAAGTCTCAGAAAGAGTCGGCCATTTGGGATCCTGGGTTTTGGTGTCGCTTCTCAAGGTTACCGCATTCGCAAAGGCATTAGGACCATGGGTTGATCCTTGAGAAGACGAGGACGAGGAAGCACCAAACCTAGGGGGTGTTTGTGGGGCGGGCTGGACCATGTGAGCCTGCCTGGGATTGCCTTGGAGCCCTTGTGAATTGGGGCCTCTGTTAATTATGTTTCGCGGGTTCGGTTGTGGCTGGGAAGGCAGGGATCCTTGTTGTTTACAGTCCAACAGCTGGCTTAACTGTCCTTTTACTAAATCCATTTCCTCCTGATGTTTCTGGTTCATTTCAGCCATTATCTTTATCAGGGTGTCCATTTGGTTTTGTGGGGGAGGGGCCGCCCTATTTGGATTATATGGGGGTCTAACTGGTGGTCCTTGCTGATAGGGGGGCAAGTTTTGCTATTGGTTTGGCCTGGGTTGGTTTTGGAATTGAGGTGGTTTCTGGTTTATCCAACCAAAGTTGGGGTGATTACGCTAGCTGGTGTTGTAAGTGTTGGAGAAAGGGTCAGGTTTAGCATAACCTTGGACAACCTGTACATCTTCAAGGATAGCAGATGTCGGTGGGGAGGGAAGAGAGTAATCAAGGGTTGAGGGAGCAAAGGTCCCTCCTTGGAACGAAGTCAGGGGTTGTTCCAGGTTCAGTTGGCTTAAGGGCTGGACCAGGTCAACATTATGAGCTCCCTTTGCTAGGGAGAAGGTCTGTAATAGGTTCCTAGTCTGGTTCAGTAGCTCATCTATCTTTTTATCCACCAATTCCACTCGATCTAATTTCTTGGCAATGATATCCATGTCAACCATTCCAAAATTTGCTTGTACCTCATAAATCCCACCACGGGGTTGACTGGATTGGCTAAACTGAGTCATGGAGGCATTGTTGAGCGAATTTTCACTCATAGACTCAAAGAGCTCAAACGCGCTCTCCTCATCTTTGTTCAGGAAGTCCCCCCCGCATGAGGCATCGACAAAGTTCCGTAGGTTGCTGTCCAGACCGTGGTAGAAGATCTAGGCCAATTGCCACCTTGGTACTTTGTGGTGTGGGAATTTCCTTAATAGTTCATTAAATCTTTGCCATGCCTCATGGAAATGTCCCCCCCTGGATTGTAAAGGTAGTAATGGCTCTTCTGAGGGCATTGGTCTTTCCTATGGGGAAGAATTTCTTTAAGAATGCATGCCTCAGTTCTTCCCAGGTGGTGATGGGTCTACCTAAGGTTCTAAGCCAGTGAGATGCCTTATCTCTCAGCGAGAAGGGGAACATCTTAATCAAAACAATGTCAAGGCTAATGTTCCTAGGTTTCACAGTCTGGGCTATCTGGTTAAGATCCTCTAGGTGCTGGAAGGGATCTTCATTTAAGCTTCCATGGAAGTGGCTCTGAATCAAACTTAGGACATTTGGTTTTAGCTCAAAATCATCTCCCCCTTCGGGGATCCTAAGGTGCGGCTCGACTCGAATAGCAAAAGGATTGTAGAAGTCGCGTAGGGGCCTAGGTTGGTCCTGGAATAGTGGTAGATCAGGTGGCGGTTGCCCTTGTGGGCCTTGGAAAGGTGGTGGTGGTTGCCCCTGTGGGTTCTGCAACCGGTGTTTGGCTTGCATGATAGTGTGGATCTATTGTTTCTGAAGCCGGTGGTTTGCGTTAATCTGGGCTTGGATGATGGCCATTATGTCTAGTGGGGGTTGGTCCTCAACCTCATCTACCCTAGGTTCAGCCATGTTTCTAGCAAAATCAGGTCGCCTGGATTCCTATCCCAAAACAAACAACTCGGGATGTAGTGAGCGTCTCCCATGCATACACTAGAGAAGAATAGGAGGGGATGTGGAGAGCGACTGATGGGAGAAGTGTGTGTGTTCAACCAAGCAAACAAGCCTAGTCCTTATGGTGTATTCCTTAGGGGACCTAGAAATCTCCAAAAGGGTGATCAAGTCCGTAAGCACTGGACTCCCCTTCCTAAAGCTAATCTGGCCAAGTTGATTACGAGGGGATTGTAGGGAAGGTTCTTCCTTTGGCTTGCACCGTCGGTTCTATAGACCCCACAACCACGGTCGTTTGACACTGCCCCACAGCCTAGTCACCAGATTCTACTAAGGGAATGAAAGCCAAGTGCCCAGCGAACAAAACCTCGCCTCTCGAGACTTAACCCAGTCCTGCCTAGGGCATGTCTACTCTGTTTTAAAAGGGCTAGGATAGTGCTTGTGCTAGGGTTATGTGATGAGGCGTTGATTGGGGTAGTGCCTCTTAGTTTTCCAATTTCAGTGTGTGTGCTCCTATCAAAACATGATTTTCAAGCAAGGATTTTTTTAAAGATGTTGTGTCTTTTAATGTTTCATCCTTACTTTTGTGTCTTTTAGGATTGACGTGTCTTAATGTTTTCAGACAAGTTTCAGTGGGCACGTCAAGTTTTGCACACAATTTAGTGAAAGTAGATTTCCTTTTGTTGTGTAGAGGCTTTAAAACCCTAATGTACTCATCCTAATGATCATGCAGCTTCTATTAGATGAGTTGATTTTAGGGTTGAGTGGTGCGGCCCATGTCAATTCAAGGTGGCTTCGCAAACACCACTCAAAAAGAAAGAAGAGCACTCCAAGAATCTTAGATTATTTAGAATGTTAGAGTGTATTTTTTTTGTTGGGTGATGTGTTAAGGATGTGGATCAGGCAATCATGCACCACGCTAATTTTTTTCAGTTTTACAATTTTTTTAGATTTTTAAGCAAGCAAACAACCATGGGTGAAGAAATACTCATGACCAGTCCTTGTTGCACTTACTCCCTTGTTACCGTCACGAGTTGCACTGCTTTGCCGTCCAAGCATTGAATTCCTGCAACCATCAAGTAGGAGACAAGGCGTTAGACGATGTGAGAATGGATGTAAAATGGAAGTGACAAAATAAATCCGTTGCCTCCTCGGCAACGGTGCCAAAAACTGACGTTGCGGGAGGCACGTGTGTTTAAAAGAGTCGTTATAGCATGTGCTCGCAATGTCGATTTTAAATGAGGAAATGGACGTGAGTCCGAGTGTCAATCTTAGGGAGGCGTGAAAACTAGATTTTTCTTATCACTTAATGTCACGAAAATAACGGGTTTTTGCTTGCGAGAAGTCGTGAGTTAAAAGCGAGTGAGAGAGAGAGAATAGGGTCAGAATTTCTTCATTCATACATGCAACTTTAAACATAAAAGAGGGCAAGTAACTAGATAGGAAACAACTTCATTTGACATGCAACTTTAGTTTGTAGCTACAACACTAGATAAATGCTTAAACACAAGTAAAGTAAAGCTTAAGATAAAGAGGGAAAGAGAGAGAGAAGACGACGAGGCAGCCACAGTGGTGGAGAGGGACTCCGTCGATGGCTCGTCGGCTCCGGTGATTACAAAGAGAGCTAATGGTGGCTAGGAGTGAGGTAGAGCACTTGCAAGTGGATTGAATGCCCTCTATGGGTGGTTGGATGGAGTTTATATAGCCAAAAGGGTTTTCTAATTTAAGTATGGGCTTTAGAGACGTCCAGGACGTCGCTAAACCCATACCAAATTCGTCGGTGTAGCACCCTGCCCACTGGTCACTTACGCACGTGCGTTCTTCTCCGCGCTTAATCCGTGTGCACGGCTTGAGAGCTGTCCGATCGTGGATCGGACGGTCGATGTTGCTTGTGGAGTGCGTGCATGGATCGCGCTCACGCCCCCTGGGTCATCGCGGGCGTGAGCGTCCGCACGCATCCATTGTGCCACGTGTGCTCCATCTACGCCGTTCGCTACTGATCAAGCGGCTCAATTTCCCCGGCGCGTGCTTTCGCCTTTGAATTTTCGCGTAGCGCGATTCGATCCCATGCCGGCTTCGTGGGTGTGAGGCGTTCGACCGCTGTGTTGTCGCAGCGGATTGTCGCGGTGAGGGCAGGCGCGCAGGCGGCTCTCAGCCGTTCGATTGAAGATCGACAGCTAAGATTCAGCCTTCGGGTGAAGGCAGAAGCGGCCGGCGGAGAGGATGCGATGAGCGGGTGCCACGTGGCGTGCTGTGGGCCTTTGATCATCAGATCAACGGTCAGAACTTCTTGGGCTCATTGCAGGAGCTTCGGATGTCGGATTCGGCCGATTTCGAGTTCGTTGGATTCCGTTCGTCGCTCTGAATCCATCCGTGTAGTCCGATTGCTCATCTGAGACCTGTTTTGACATGTCCTTGTACACATGGTCATTAATAATGCATTATAAGCAATCTTACTGTGCAATGCATGCGATGCTCCTATTCCTATTTGTGATGTGTTATCTGTGCATTTTGCTCCTAAGATAAACCCTAATTGACAGATTTATCACCCCAAGATGCAGTGTTACCAGTCATTGAGGTGTTAGGATGAGTAATAGGAGAGGAGATGTTAAGGCTTTTGTGTGGTGGAGCATGGCGAAGCTTATGGAGGTGATAGTTGCATGATTCGTGTAGTGTGGCGGTGAGTAGGCGTCACCAGAGGCGAAGAAGATGAAGTGCGTTGAGGGAGAAACAGTGGTCGTGCGTATGTGTAGAGAGTGGGAAAGCGAAATAGAAAGAGAGAGAGGAAGAGAGGGACTTAGTGAGGTGGTAGGGAGGCGGAGGGCTCCGTTGTTGATCGACTGGAGCCAGAAGAGGAAGAAGCGGCGAGGCGGCGACGATGACGCAGATGGAGGATCGCCCTCCCTTTGGCTGGGGAGGGTCACGATGAAGAGAGGAAGAGTTTAGGCCGTTCAATTTGATGGTTGGACGACCGGAGGAGAAAGATCCAGAGAGGTCATCGGAGCAGGGTTTTTTGGTGGCCGGAGGAGGGGGATTAAGGTGATTTGGCTCCCAAGAACTTGTTGAGGAGCGTGGCCGTGCACCATGGGATCTTTTATAGGCCATAGGAAGCCCTTCTAAGCTTGGAAATTTTTTGCAAAATAGGATACCCAAACCTTTGAAAGGTTCGCATGACCTTTTGGGAAAGAATTGGAGCCCAAGGAGTGGCTCAAATGGAAGGCAACTTCCCAAGGAATCCCCAAATCAATTTTAGGAGAGAATGATTGAGAATCGAGCGAGAAATCCTCGATCGAAACTCGACGGTGAAGGTTTAACCTTCCAAAAATGGCGTGGGGACCTGCTTGTGAAGAAGACAAAGAAGTTGGGGGGCTATATGTAAGAGAATTCAAAAGTCAAGGGTCTGATGAGATAGAAAGAGTTTGATTGGACCAAAATGCAAACTTAGTCAAGATGATTTCAGATTGGGCCCAAATTTTGGTACAAACCTAATTTGGACCCAAGAAATCCAATGGTGAAGTTAGATGTAGGTTTTGACCTCATTTGAATGGGTAATTTATGTAAAAACCCAAATTAGGGCAAAAGTCAATCTAAGACTCTATTTTGGGTCAAGACGGGTTTTGATGGTCAAATTGAGGGTACCAAACCTTAGAGAATATTTTTATATGAATTTTAGAGGGTTTAAATGAATTTTATCCTAATCAGAATCTCAGTTAATTAAGCGAGTCTCTTTTTAGGGTTTCAGAAGTCATTTAATTCTTAAAACACACGAAAACCCTTTTCTGTCTGTTCTAACCCACTTGTTAGAGTTTTAGGATCATTTAACCCTTAATTAACCCCTGAGAAAACCCATGGTTGTACTACAATTGAGATATGCTGTTAAAACTACAGTTTTACCCCTATTTTCTTGTCTTTCTCTCCGAATGATTATGCGATGAATTACAATCCTCTGATGGTTATGTAGGAGCATTTACTGACTTAATCAGATCAAAATGAGCTAGTTGTGGCTCATGATGGTGTTCCCATCAGTGGTGGGATGCTTGTATGGGAGGACATGTGGGGAGATTTTATTAGAAGTGGGAGGCCCCATTATTCTATGGCGGCTGTTCTGTGGTGTATGTGGTGCGCGTGTAATGAGTGTCTTTTTCAGGGAGACTCGTCAACTCAACACAAATTGTGCATGAGTGTCTCATACGTTATTGGAGAAGTTGATGTAATATTCTTTTTTCTTTAATTCTATTAATAAAATTCTTGGATGGCTATCTTTTTAGATAGCATTCCTTATTTTCTCAAAAAAAATTATATAAAATCAGGGAAATCATAAAAAAATCAGAAAAAATATTTTGTGAACTTGATTTGATGTGTGAATAGTACGCTAAATTTGGGCTCATTTTGATGCTGTTTGCATACCTTTTGAATTGAACCTTTTTAATACTTAGAAGTGTTCAGGACTTGAAGAAGCATAAACCCTAGGTGCTTATCATTAGGGTTTAATTTTTTTAGACACCAAATAATAAGTTGTTTGAGCTGTTTTGAGTGTGATTTCTTGATAGGTGGGGACTTTCTTTGATTGGTTGACCCCCCTCATCTACATTAATTAAAATCAATTCACATATCCACTTAGAAATAATCAAATAGGCTCAATAATCACTTAGGAGCTAGGGTTAATTCAGAGAATAAACCTAAACCTATGCTTGCCTTTACATCTTTGCCTTAACTTCTTAACAAGCACAACTCTTAAAAATAGGTTGATTAAGAACTTAAACTCTAAAATTCAATCATCTATTTAAGAGGACCATAACTTTTCTCCAAAGCACCAAGCCTTGTTCTATTTCACCAGCCCCTTACAGTTGGTAGGAGGTCGCCAAGACCTCTGTTGTGTCTTCCTTAAGAAGTCCTCCTATTTCCCACTCTCCTATCCCTATTCATTCTTCTTATCTGTCCCCTTCTTTTATTTCTCTAATGCCCTTAATTCCTTTCTCATCCCTCTACCCTAACTATCAATATCCTCAAACATTTCCCTCTCCCAGTATAACCATGATTTTGACTCCTTTTGGGTGGAAGACTTCTCATCAACATCCGGGAGATGATTGTTTTATCCACTCTCCTTATTCCCAACCCCTAAGGATCTAACCTATATCTGAACCAGAACTGAATGATAGGTCCCAACACCATGACTCGAGCAAATGCCTTAGCCAAAGTAAGGAAGCAACTCTAGGAGTACAAGAGGAAATGGGATGATCAACTTACCAAGATCCTGGAGTAGATAAGACAATGTTGGTCACATTTACAATTGCATCAATGAACTTGGTCCCCCCAAGTATAAGTGACCTGGAACACCCAGCATAGTGGATCTAGTGACTCATCTTTAGGACCCATTAACCAATTAGAACCCACTAGCAACACTATAGACTCTTGCTACCCCGAGGAGGTATTCTAGACTCAGCCAGCCCAGAAGGCACAATTAGACCTATATTCTGACTTGGATAAATCATTTGGGGAATGTACCATTTCTGACACTTCTGTACTCGATGATATTTCACTTAAGGATTGGACCAATGGATCACAGGTACAAGACTAAACATCGGGTTCTTAATCAACTCACTATATAGTCAGCCCCACTCAGGGTAGTACACAATTTAACTCATATTCAGAATCGTACAACTCTGAGTGAAGAAACAATCCTACTCTTTCATGGCCACCACAGAGACAACCTCAGATTGACTATCAATCTAGGTCTACCCAGAATTCCACTCAATCCATCTTATGGCAACCGTGCACTCCAACCTAACCCACAATTACATTAGAGACTATCATGAACCTTCTGTTGGATTGGGACAAGAAAAATGAAGAAAGGTTGACTTATTTGAAAAAAGAAATTCAATCTCGATGGGACCAAGTCAAGAGACTTCAAGGATCTTCTTATCCCTTCTTGTAGACTCCTCACTCATATCCTCTACCCTTCTTCCGACCCTCCTCTAATCTATCACATTTGCCACTGTGTAGGTGCTAACTCCTTGACTCATAAAAGAAAGAGAAAGGCAAGAAGCCCATCGAAACGATTTGATCTAGGCCCATCTAAAAATCTTAAGGTCAAACCTGCATCAGACTCTAACTCAAACTCTAGGGGCAAAAAGAAGAAGAAGGCACCTGAATCTGATTGCATTTATGTACCCTTTCCTGGGGCCTTAAAGAGAGAATAAAAAAGGAAAAGAAAAAGACTTGCACCCCAAAAGAGGTAGTGTTGTCTATAAAGATAAGTGCATTTGGTTTGGGCACTCTACCTCCTAAAAAGATCGACCCTAGAAAAACTCTGATATCCTGTGCCATCAAGGGATTCACTTTCGATAGAGCACTTGTGGACCTGGGGTCTTCAATTAATTTGATTCTTATTGCCCTGTTTGAGCACATCAAGCTTGGAAATTTGCACCATACACCAGTGACTATTAAATTGGCAGATGGCTCCACCAACATACCTAGGGGGTTTGTATATGATGTAATTATTAAAGTGCAAGATCTTAGCTTCCTGGTCGATTTTATTGTATTAGACAAGGACATACTGGAGAAGTTAAGTGATTCACCCATCATTCTAGGTTGCTCTTTCTTGGCTACAACTAATGCTCGGATAGATTACTACTCAAGATGCATGGAAATGGGTAGTGACTAGGAGAAAATTCACATCGATATTTTTGCAGCTACTAAGAAATTGAAGTCAAAGGATGATTCAGATAGTGATTTGAAGGATGAATCAAAAGAGATCATGGAAATTGATATATGGGTAAGACCACAATACCAGTTCTATTAAAACTCAACTAGGCCTACTCCATTCCTATGGAATCCCTTTTCCACACAAGCCTCTAGATATCAAGAATCTACTAAATCACAAAAGCCACCTGATGGGAACACCATCATAAGCCCTAACTAGCTTGTTTTGGTCTTAAAAAGGTAATAAAAGCTCATACATATCCATTAGAGGGTCCTAAGGGCACATTGTCCTGTTTTGAAAAGAAGAGAAGAATACAAGATTATTTCTGCAAAATTAACAGCATTCCACAAACATAGAATAACCATGGGGTCTTTCAGGGGTTTATTAAAGGCCACATGGTCATTAATGTGTAATAAGTGGGTCCATTCAGAACAAAATGGGTTTTCACGTGTTTCAAGAATTAATAGACATCTGAAATCCTAAAAATAGACCTGCTTAATTAATAGAGGTTATGGTCAGGATAAAATTCACCTAAACCTTTTAAAAATCATAGAAAAATATGCTCTAAGGTTTGTTACCCTTGATTTGACCATTGGAACACAATTTGACCTAAAATAGAGTCTCAGACAGACAAGTGCCCTAATTTGGGCTTTTATGTAAATTACCCAGTCAAACCTGGTCAAAACCTAAATTCAACTTCACCATCAGATTCCTTGAGTCCAAATTAGGTTTGTACCAAAAATTTAGGCCCAATCTGAGATCATTTTAACCTAGTTTGCATTTTGGTCCAAGTCTGACTCTTTTCCTTACAAAAAGC